>CABFNO020001566.1:0-690354 GCA_902006505.2 Clonostachys byssicola
ATTTACTTACTATAAAAAAATATTTTAATAATATAATTAAATAATAAATTAAACTATAAAAAATTAGAATTATTTAAAATAAAAAATAAAATATTAAATATTAATTATAAACTAATATTACTAGATATAATATATATCTATCTAAGTTTTTATATTTTATTATTTAAAAAAGTATTAAAAAATATATTAGATTAAAACTATCTAATTAAGATCTATAAAAAAAAGTTTAAACTAGAAAAACTCTTTAATAAAGAAATATAAAATAATTAAATATATTATCTAGTAAAATAGAAAAACTACTCTAAAGAAAATAATATATAGAAACTAATTAAATATCTAATAAACTATTAATATTTAATTTAATAGTTTTACTAGAAGATAAAATAGAAAAAAAATCTTAGAATAAAATTAAATTAATTTATATAGTATTCTAATTAATAATCCCTATAGTATTCTATAACTAAGCTTTAGCTATAGTTTTAAACTCTAAGTATTCTAACTCCTTTAGCTTATCTATTAACCCTTTATCTTTATATAATATTTCTAAACCTTATTTATAAATTTATTACTTCTACTAATAAAGATATATTAGTTTATTAAGAGCTTCTATTATTTTAATTTAAGCTTTTAGAAAATACTTTTTAGTAATATTCTCCTTATACTTAAAGTAGTAGTATTTATTTATAATATAGTAAGCTTAAAAGTAAGTTAGTATAGTATAACTTAAAATAGAAATATATAATTTTCTTATTAGATAATATTATAATATTAGAATAATTATATAAATAACTATAATAAGTATACTTAAAGTAATACTTATTATTATTAGATATTATATAATACTAATATCTATTCTTTAAATAATAAGAATAAGATATAATATCTATATTAAATTTTTCTATTAGTAAAGCTTTAGCTTTATAATAGTTAGAAGATTTTCTTTTAGCTATAATAGTTAATAGGTAGGATCTATATATAAGAAGGAAAAGAACCTATTTAAGCTATAGAATATAGTTTTAAGAATAAAACTAATAAAGAGAGAGTATTATATTATACTCTAGTTATAAACTAACTCTAAACTAAATCAGGTATAGATTATATAATATACTTAAATACTAAGATAAAGTAATTAGTACTAAGTATAAAGTATTTAGCTCTAAATATATAGAAAATATACTAAGTACTCTATTATATATATATAATTATTTCTAGATAAATTACTAGTTTAATAGCTATTAATAAATAAATATTAGTTTATATATACTACTATAAATTAATTTATTATCTAATTTATTAATTAATTTCTAAATAATAAAACTATTATCCCTTTCTCTCTAGAATAACTATTACTAAATAAAGATATTAATCTCTTTTAAGCTACTCTATAGCTCTTAAGTATACTATTTATTATACTGAACTAGAAGATAAGTTAGATAATAAGTTTATTAATCTTCTAGATAGTAATACTATTTAAGTTAAAATTACTATTAAAGAATAAAATTAGAATATTATAACTATTTAGATTTTAATACTAAAAATATAGAGAGTTTTCTTTTATTTAAAAGTTTAATTAATTCTATTTTTTTATTATAAAGTATTTAAATTTTAATAATTTTATATTTATTTAGATATATTTTTTAATATCTTATTTTAGCTTATAAGATTTTATAAGATTAATATTAATCTTATAAAATCTTATAAGCTAAAATAATATTATTACTTACTCTATATAAATATTATAAGCTTTTATAAAAACTTATAATAGCTTATTAGTAATCCCTACCTGCTTATATAATTCATATTTATTACGCTTTGTGAGGGCCTTCCTATTTTACCGAATGAGTGCATGATCTAACCTGCGGCCCGGTCAACTCACTACTCTCGTAATGACGGTAGAGTTCCTCCGCTTTGTCCTCAATCCTTTTCTGCGGTGGTTGCCTAGCTCTAATCGCGTGTCTCATTGCTGATAGAAGCTCTCCACCCCCGCAGGCCTTCGGTTGTCAAGTTCAAGGCCCTCCTTCATCCTTAGCCGTCTTTCTTCCACCCAATTTCCCCATACCCGATACCCTCCGGGCCTCTCATTAGCCTCTAGGTCTTCTGAACCTGGGGGGAAGAACCTTTGTTTGAGTTTCTGGAAGCCATCTTCCATACTTACTCTTTTAAATTCCTCCCCATTGACTGTAAAGATAAATTCCTCAGCTACCTGCTCATAAATGATCATCAAGTGAATGAATTCATAACACCAAAACTGAACAAATAACAGGTTCTCCAGTTGTTTCGACAAGTGTGACGCGAGGCGTTCTTCAGGCGGCGTGTCTACATCATCATGGTCTCCGTATGTGTATCTCAAGTGTGTAGCGCTCCTACCCTTCGGGTAGCGACTCTCATCCATGAGAATACTGCTATGCTGAGTTCCATCGGTAGGTGCAACAATGTCGATGAAGATCTTCCTGACAATGTATCTGGGGGAGATGCTTTCGTCATCCTCGGGATGAGTACGGTCTAACAGGCCGGGCCCACGTTTAAGAAAGCTAGTGAGCAGTCCGTAAAAGACCCTATGAAAGGTAGGCGAGTGATACATCATTCGTGTCCACATTCCCTTGTACCAAAATGCCTCACCCAGGTCTTCGGGATGATTGAAGATTCGGAAGGTTGCACGGACGGAGTCGATGTACTGTGTCTCAGGGAGCTTGGGAACTGACCAAGTTGGCCACAGACCGGACTCTTTGACGTACATGATGTCGACATCGCAGTCTGTTGGGACGTGTCGAAGAAAACGGCTGACTTCGTCATGTATCTGTTTGTTCACCTGAAGCAGAGAGAGCGCAGGGTTTGTCGGTGCTCGATGCCAAATGGCGCGACTGAGAAAGTCCCCCTCATTCCAGATGCCTTGGCGGAGATATTCACCATACGGCAGGGGCTGGCGGTGCTCTTGTTCCACAACAGGAGATTCAGGTGGCTCTACCAGCGAGCAGATGACCCAGTGAAAGATTTCTTGCCTAAGCTCGAGCGGTATCTTGAGTAGATGGGGCATGTTGTCACTTGCGGGGGATCTATGAGTGTAGGAAGGCAGTGCTGAGCGGGGCTGAAGGTGAGTCTGACATCTGGAGATCTAGTCTGGAGGCGTAAGCTTAGTAAGTTGCGACATCGTTGGAACAATGAGCCAATAGCCTTCTCGATAGAAATTCAACATGATATTCATCTTCGATAATCGAGTGTCGGGTGGAATGAAAGCAGGTGTATACTTGAACAAGCTGTACTTGCACTTCTATAGTGTAAAGACTTTTACGGCCAAACTTCATACAATACGTGGCTTATCTCCTGGAGGATTCGGTACGTAGCATTTCAAGGACCATGACTCCAATGTTAGACCTTGTGACTATGTCTAGATCATAGTTCTCAGCTCGTTAGAAGATACGTCCCTATACATCGTATCCTTTACCATCCAGCAACATTGAATGGATATCGGATCCGGCGCTACGAACATTGCCGGTCTCGCTTTGAGCTAAACCAACAATAGGAATGTTCAAGCGATACCCCTGTCCATGAGTGGTTTCCCCCGCTTTCCACTGATACGGACAATCTCTTGAACTTTCCGATATTGGTTAGATTCGTTGGCCTCAGATAAAATCAATTTTACGACACATGTCATTGGATGGTTATTAACTAGGCTATCATTCTCTTGGCTAATATATGCCAGACGACCCTCCAACGAGTGATGCTCTGTACACCTATTGGAGCATTTGGAGGGAAGATGGGGCCGTCTCCTAGACTTCTTATTCCTATCGTCTTGTTTCCCCTTAATCCAATGTATATTAAGCTGACTTTCTCCAGCTTCATCAACGTGTCGGCTTCTTGACATATTATCCCGTCAAAGCCAAAGCAAAGTCTCTTATCATTATTTACCCCTACCGGCTCCTGAAGCTTCATCTTTAGCCTTGACTCAATCGAACCATGGCTTTGCTAACCTTCCCTGTCCTCCTGGCTGCTGCTGCCCTACTGTGCGCAGTTGCCCTCGCAAAGAAGTTTTACTCTCCTCTTGCCAGAATACCGGGTTCCAAACTATCTTTATTTAGCTCCGTCCAACTACGATACCATGAGCTACAAGGAAGACGGACTGCGTTCGTTCATAGCATGCATCAGCGCTATGGGACAGCCGTCCGGTTGGGCCCTAATGAGGTCTCCTTCGCGTCTGCATCCGCAATGAAGGAGATATACATGTCAAAGGGAAGCGGCTACGACAAGACTGATTTCTACGATTTGTTCCGCCAATTTGGTCTCAGGTAAGTAGTTCTCATATTGCAATGAATCGAAGAAAGACCATGCATGCTAACTGAAAAAAGTACTATGTTCTCCGATAAGAAAAAGGAACCGGTATGGTACTCTCTCCTCTCAATGTTAGCTACAAGGTTACTAATGGATTATGTGTCTTTTCAGCACAGCAAGAGAAGACGAATCCTAGCAGATCGCTATGCCAACTCCAACATCATGCGTGAAGACTCGCTGCACGGAATCCAACAACGATCCCAGAACTTCGTTACCAGGATTAAAGAGAGTCAACAACAAGGATTCGATATATATGTAAGAGACAAGGCCTCGTTCACAATAAATTTAGCAGTGAGACTTACTTTGACTAGCTCCATCTTCATAACTACGCGTTTGATTGTGTCACACACCACCTGTTCCACCCCTATGGAAGCAATTCACTGTTAGATAAAGGCGACGAGGAGATAATGTGCGAAGTGTCGTTTGATAATAGTCTTGTCCGTAAGTCAAGTCTTATTCTTGCTCCAACGGGAAATGAAGTTTAACAACGAGCTAATGAGCGACACTCTTTCAAGGCCGGCTAATGATATTTTATAATCCAACATTCGGTCACTTCCTCGGAAAAATGGGACTGTTTGGTGCGCAGCGTGCCATCCCTCGTGCCCAAGCCTTGGTAAAGAACGCGGTCAACCAAGAGAACTCTGCCAGCTTTACCCTCGTTGGTGCTCTTCAAGACGGAAAAGGAAGCCTGGATTCCACTCAAATCGCCTCGGAGTGTATGGACCACATGGTTGCGGGAATTGAGACAACCGGTGATGCACTATGTTTTCTCATGTGGCAACTGTCCCAGCCTGCATATGTTGGCCTCCAAGACCGACTTCGCGCTGAGCTCAGAGAGAATGCCAACATGTCTATCCATGAATTGCCGTTTCTGGACGCGGTCGTCAAAGAAGGCCTCCGAGTCTTTCCCTCTATTCCTATGAGTCTACCTCGATGCGTACCTGCAGGGGGCGCAACGGTTGATGGGTACAGGCTACCTGAGGGCACAACTGTCAGCTGCCAACCGTTTTCGATGCACAGAATGGACGAAGATGTTTTCCCAGCTCCGGATAGCTTCGATCCAGATCGGTGGCTGGAAGAGAAGGGAAATGCGGACCGCAACCGTTTGTTTTTCAGCTTCTCTGGTGGAGGAAGAGCATGTATTGGTCGACAGTAGGTCCATCCCATCATCATTGAAAATCCTAACCGCATTCAAATATCGGTGCTAACACCTCAGGGAAACAGTCTAGCAACGGCTGAGATGAAAACGCTTCTGCGTGATATCTACGGTCAATTCAGAAGCACGCCAGCTGATGAAATGACGGCTGACATGACAATGGATGATCAAATTTTCACAACGAGGCCAAAGGGGCAGAAGTGTTTACTCAATTTCACAGTTGTAGAGTAACAAAATTTCAATGTAGTCACAAGAACATCGGAGAATAAATCAGATCTGAGATGAAGATTAATACACATTGTAATATTCATTTCTCGTACTTTAATCATATGAGTAAGGCGTGTCATTGCCCGTACCTTACAAAGATCCGATTAGTTCCATAGGGCCTTTGAGTATTCTTTTCAAAATAGGGTTTGTACATATATCAAGCTATACTTTTAGCCAACTGAGGAGAAGATGAAACTAGCGAGTCTGAACGTCCACGTGAGGCAGTTATAGATGCAACCCCCCTCATGTTGGGATCAGTGGGCCACGAGTCAAATAATGCGCTAGCGACTGTCTCCCGAGTCCGGAGACTGGAGAGATAACCGAGAAATCCACCGTTTCTCCCCCGCTGGAAAATCATTCATCGCATTCATCTCCAGAGACCACTCACCACCTCAGGAGATGGCTCGAGAAACCAGGGATGCATCGTCTGTTCATACAGCAGATTCTCCAACACGGGCTAGAAAAAGATCCCATGCAGGATGCTCACGCTGCAAGCGTCGCCGTCAGGGTTGTGACCAGCAAAAGCCGTCCTGCGGCAGATGCCTCTCTGCGGGCAGCCAATGCATCTATGAAGTTCGATTGAGATGGGGAGGCAAACCATTCAGCAAATCCGCCTTTGGCAATTGTTTTAAGAATGTCGAGAGATTGGGAAGTGCATCCGTTGGCGGGTTCGTGTATGGACTGCGAGCCCGGAGATCTCCAACCGAACAGGAAGATGGGACTCTACCATCAGCGCCGGCCTCTGATATCGACAGTACGAGCTCGTACCACACAGTTTCCACGTCACGAAACCATCTGGGGGATTCCCATGTGCCAGATATGCCTACAGCTCCGCCTTCCCTCATGTCCGAGGCTGGAGAGGTCCCTATACCGCAATCTTCGAGAAAATCCAACATGGACGAATGTTCAATCCCCAAGGAGAGAAATCAAATTGAAATAATATCAAGACCTCTCGGCCCTATGACTCTTCTTCCACCCACTGCAAAATACCTCCTGCAGTATTACCTCTTACAAACAACACGGCTAACCGTACCAAGTGACTACGCTCGTGATGAGATATGCCGTTTCGTCGTACCGATGGCACTTGAAAACCGACCACTCCTGTTCGCAATTATGACATTTGCCGCGGTTCACTTGCATTCTAATGGTATGCTATCTGGAGAACCAGAAAGACTCATCGACAAGCTTCACCAGAGCAGCATTCAAAGCCTTCAGCCAACACTTCACGATCGCGATCCGGCTGCGCAAGCCTTGGCACTGGCGACAACCAGAACGCTCTGCCAGGCGATGATATATCGTGGCACTTCTTCCTGGCGCATGCATCTTGATAACGCGAGATCCATCCTGCAACATGCACACTTTAGGAACGGCGCCAATCAAAGTTGTTCATGCTCAGCAATTCATGGCTTTCTTTCTAGTTGGTACGACAACACTGAGGCTCTGGCAGCTCTCACGCCGCTTGGATTACGCCATGGCCAGCTGGAGGTAAGTTGCCTAAGGAGTGTTGACGTCCAATTTGACGTCTTTGGAGGCACTGCATCCGATCTCCCCGGCCTTCTGAGGGAGGTGGGCGCCATGGTGAAGGAGAAAAGAAGCCGGCGCAAGTCCCAGTCCATATCCACGGGCAAGGCAAATTCGGTTTTGTCAGATAGAGACATTGACCTGGAGGCTGAGGCTCTCGTTCGGGAAGTTTACCGCCGATTAGAACGCGACACAGTATCAAATGTCATATGCGATCGACACCTCCCCGCCGCTCTCTCGGGCGACGATGTCCAGGACTACGTATTGAGTAACGCCGGGTACCTTTATACGGCGCTGTTATACATATATTGCGGCATTCAAGCGCTCCCGATCTCGTCTCCTGAAGTCCAAGATGTGGTCAATGGCTTGGTTTGGTGCAGCCAAAACATGAAAAGATCTGCAGGCTTTTCTCCGCGCGTGCTCCTGGTGACTCCGTTGTTTACGGCAGGATTATGTGCAATGGGAACTGCACGAGCTGATGTGAAGGCCGCGTTAGAAGACATTGGAAAATTGGTGGGCATGCCTCATATCCCCACCACGTTGTCTATTCTGGAGGGAGTATGGGCCACATTCAATGGAGACGCGGTGAATGAAGATGTCTGGTCGTATTTTGGTGAGTTTTACTTCAAGTCTGGTCATTCTTTGGTCTTATTCTAACTGTGGATAGAAACAACGACCTCTGACTTTATCACATATTGAGATGAAACTTAATAAAGCTGGCTTCTTTTGGAAGTAAAATTGAGACATCTACGGCTGGAATTAATACAGTTGCCACACGATGCGCTTAGCTCGTCGAAAGTACTGTACTTCGTGAGTTGCATGGTTATGGTATTCCATGATGACTCACTGGTGGCCTGTAAGCGGCACAGCTATCCTTTAGACAGGTTTCAGGATTAAGAGCCACGTGTGCACTGGATATCAATTTATATAAGCAAGCCATCTCCTCTTAGAGAAAGGAAGCCTCCAAGATAAATCAACACTATCACCACCAATCTAAAATGAAACTGGGATTTATTTTCTTCGTTCTCACGACCGTCTCCTCAGTACTCGCATCCCTAGATCGGCCTTTCTTTGTTGGCCTTGGGCTGCTGAAGAGTCGAATCCCGCGGTTCATCACCAGCTTAGACCATCCGTACGTCAAAGAAAATCAACATGCCATTGAAAGCCTAAGCGACCCCGTCCAATTTTTCTGCTATCCCGAATCGCAGCTGCGAGCCCTTCTCCCACCAGTACCGGACGACATATTCAAGAAGCTGAGCCTTGACGACCACAAATGGGATCACACAGTCGAGATCCTATCCGGCTTTCTGGATTGCCCTTTGGCCGTAGAGGAGCTTGAAGAACTACAAGTGAAGGTCAGCTCTGCATCACCTAGTAAATATTCTCAAACTGCAATAAAAACCTTCACCCTCTTTACCCGACTATTCAAGGAAGCTATACAGCTTAAGACTCTGGCTTGGATGGATCCGTCTCCGGAATTCGATTCGCATGATGCGACATCGGCGTTGCATAAATACTTGACGGACCAAAATCTCAATCTTCCAAGCGTCACTACCTTGATTCTTGGTCCTAACGCGGAGTTCTTTGTGGCCGCGGCACCCAAACTACAGAAGATATCCTCAGCGCCGGGTTTTGCATGGTCGTGGAGCGGGTTCAATCATTTTTACCGCTATGAAAATGGGCCACAGCGGCGACTTGTGCGATCTCTGGACTCAGCAAAGCAACTAGAGAACGTTGATCTGGGCTTCAGCTTTAGTAAGGACTCAACTGCTGAACTTGTTAAAGCAGCCCCAGGAGTGAAGACGCTGTCGTTAGAGGATTTCTGTGATGAGGGTCGGCAGTATGGTGAAGCTGGCCGTGAAAATTTCAAGGTAATGATGCCCCTGGCTTCCCCTCCTAGAAGGAAAAGGAGAACAGAGCCGAAATGCAAGACTGCAACTGATATCAATGATCAATGCTGACTGAAATATAGGCCATTCTTTCCGAGCTGGCCAAGTTGGAGAGCTTGACTGTACTTAGCCTGCCCCACGTAAACTACTTGGGTATTGGCTCGTTTCCAGAACCTGGCTTCCGTTGTGGAAATGCATATTTTGGGATTGAAGGATCCAAGTATGGACGGAGCGAACTTCTTCAAGAAATCCAAGCAACAGAAGAAGCTGCTGATATAATTCTCCAAGCACTCCCGCAACTCACAAAGCTCTGCATCAGGGAGTGTGCCGACGTCAAAGCAGGCAAGATCGTTCGATGGCCTTGGACTGGACGGCTGAGAGATTATGTACTTCAATCCTGGCCCAGACTTGATGGGACGGATCCGGAAGATGATGGGAAGGAAGATCTAGATGGTCCGGTGCTCTACACGTGGGAGGAGGACGAAGAATGGTTCTCGACATCCAAAAAGCACAGTATTGATGAACTATGAAACATGTCTCGCTTTCTGTAGGCGGAATTAAAGGCTAGATGTTAGGAACTGAGTTGTTTGTAACACGTTGCGTTGTTTGATCATACACTCATCAGTAAGCCTCGATCTGACCAATTTATTCACTCTATAATACGATTATTGTTACAAGGTACAATATCGCGAGAGCATGAGCAAAATAGGCGAAGCCGTTACCAGAAAGGCCGATAGCTCTTTGCCAAGTACTAACGAGGTTTTACCAGCCACGGTTCTGTTTGAGCTCATACCAAAAGTTGCGGAACATCCACCCATCAAAGTCAACAATCTCCAAGCCCTCATCCATGATGAAGGCGCCTGCACCAGTTGGCTTCCAGTCTGCGAATCGTTAGTCTCCGTAACAGTTCTTACAATGAGGAGGAGTAAATGTAATTTACCATAGACTAGAATTGTGATTTGTTAGCAGCTACTCCCAAAAGGGGAAAGGGAAAGGGGGGTGATCAACTTACAATCATCCATGCCGAAAGTATGTCCCATCTCATGCTGCATATAAGTCATAGGACGAGCCTGGATCTCCCGGTCAAAGATACTCTTCTGAATGCGCTGGCCCCAGTCGCCACCGGCACCGCCTCCAAAATCTTCCGAAATCCACAGAGACTGGTCGTAGTGGTTGGCAGCACCGCCGGAGCATCCCGAGTAGTCGCCATCCTGGTGGAAGAATCGACCGCAAGCAGGTGCGCATTGAGGAATCCCCTCAGAGTCCTTGTCCGTGTAGACCTGGATTCCTGCCGTTGAGCCTTGAAGAAGACTCTTGTCACTGACCGCCCAGCCGACTACCTTGACCTTGATGTTGCTGAATGGGAACCCATTGTATCCATAGACCCAGGTGAACCAGTCGTCATATGCCTCTTGGGCCTTGGCCTCAATCTGGGTGCGGAGTGCCTCGGAGACTGTCTGAGATGATTCCCAACGAACGCAGTAATTGATTTGTCTATCCAAAACTTAGCCCCGGTGGACGTAGTTCCAGTGAGAATTACTCACCCGTTGTTGGCCATTATCTGATCCCAGCCATAATTTTTGAAGCCAAAGATATTTCCTCCATTATAAGTGCTCGAGACGTGGTCCCACACTTCTTTCAACGGGGCAGCAATATTACTGGGAGGGTTCCAACCGTCGTTTTGTCTCTTGACAAAGCGGTTGGGGGCTTCAATGCTTCCATCGGGAGTAGACTTCAGGTACAATGCGGTCGAGGAACCAGCCAGGGCCGCAATCAGAGGAATGGAGGAGACACGCATGGTCAAAGAAAAGAAGATAACCTCTAGGGCAATCGGAAGATGATGAAATGAGACGAGTGAGGGTGGTTCAGTTTCTCCACGTTTGAAGCCTAAACACTGCTATATAAGAGCCTTTGGTCCGGAGTAGGCGGTTCCGGGTTTTCCTGTCTTGGGACGAGACCCCCTTGTCGTCCCGTTTTACCTTACCAAGGGGCAGCGCTTCGATGTTTCGGGAAGGGATTTAAGCTTGTCGAGACCCATTTTATACGAGAACCTCGTGTAATTTAACTCATTCTAGTTGTATCCTGGCCCGTGACGTTTCAGGATCTTCTGTTGCGGCATGCAATGGTACAGCGGAGGCACGCAAGACCCAACGGTTGGAATTTTCCGTCAGCTTATTGTCGGTTAATCAAGGTTATTACTCTCCCCTGAAGGCCATTGATGGAGAAAATGGAGCCGATATAGTATTCAATTGGTAATAATCCATATGTATTTAGTAAACCAATTATTGAGATAGGTAATGTAAACCCATCTGTTGAACCCTAACCCTGCCATCGATGACCTCATAATTGTCCACTCCTTGATATTTACACATCTTTCAAAACGAATCTGGTGTATGGATTCTTTGGCGGCGTACTGAGTCAGAAAATCTAACCTAGCTCCTTTCAAGAAGGATTTGCTTACCTGAAAATCTTGGGTTCCGCGAGATTGGTAGGCAACACCTGACAAAGTCACTACCGGGGAACTTTAGTTCCCATTCATCCAGCACCTCCCGATCAGTCCGAAACACAACGTCTAATACGTTGCTCTGGTAGTTGAGAAAAATGGTCGGAAAATTCCCTTCTTTTCTAACCGGGCAAGTCGTGCTTGACCCAGGGGATCAACAGGTATGTGCGCCAGGGTTACCGGACACGCCTGCTGATCCCCGCTCAATGTTCCATGATTCCCAACCAACAGCTCCAGGTGTATCCGCGGTTCTGTGATCTGGCTGTGCGAATCCGAACTCCACCCTTGGCTCCTTGCCCTGGGGCATGATGGAGAACACGAGTAGTGGTTCGAAGACGGACTCATCCGGCTTGTCGCTTGGGTCTACGTTGTCCTGAATGTGTACTCGGAAGATCTTCTTGTCATCAGACCATATCAAGGTCAGAGGCTGCGGTAGAGCTGCTTGTTCCGGGGCAACAAAGTTAGCTTTACTAACTATGATAGATAATGAAACGTTTCATTCGTATCGTATGTACATTGAATTTAAAAAATCTATGGATGAACTAGAAAACCAGCTGGCCTTCAGTATACAGGCACACATCGCCAACGTTTGATTACAGAATACGTACTCTTCTATCAACCCACGAGTATCATTTTATTCTAAAAGTGAGGAGTATTAAGGGCAAGACCCATCAGAATACCTCCAATAAGTCCAGCACAGGGAACAGTGAAGAACCAGGATAGCACCACAAGGCCGACACGATTCCAATTGACGGCCTTGAGAGTACCATTGCAGAGACCGACACCAACAGTAGCACCAGTGATGCACATAGTAGTAGACACGGCTGCATTGGTTGTTAGAAGCATTCCAGCCAGTGGATCAAGGGCAAATACTTACGTAGCTTATATTGAGAGAAAACCATGACAGTAATAGCAGCGCCCATCTCCATAGAGGAACCGCGGGAAGGAGAGTGATATGTGATCTTGTTACCCATAACTACAAGAACAATTAGCATCGCATGTCCGAGCTATGTCAGTGGATGGTGTATACCTTTCATAATATTATAACCATAAGTAATGAACCCGAAGCAGAGAGTCAATGCAATGACAGCAATCTGCCACAGAGGGACTGACTCCTTCGCAGCTGCAGGCTTACCAGTTGACCAAGCCGCATACATGCCAGCCCAAACACCAACAGCGTTACCAACGTCATTAGCACCGTGTGCAAATGAGGCTGTACAAGCAGTAATAATTTGAATGAAAGAATAGAGGTATTCAACCTGGTTAGGGTACTTAGTAGCCTGAGAGTACACCCGAGACATACGAAGTCCGTCGGGTGTACCTTCAATCCCGATCTGAGCCGTGTGAATGTCATACTCGGCTCCGTAGAATAAGCCAACAACAATCATCGCAGGAATTCGTTTAAAGAATGTTTTGAGATTCTCGAGCTCGTGGATCGATCCCGCGCCCATGGGGTTATCATGGAGAACACGCATGGCCCATCCTAATGGGCTGTTCTTTCGTCGGAGGTTGGCGTGATGACGATCTTCAGCCTTCTTGATCAGCTGGCGGTACCGCTGCTGGGTGACGGGAACAATCTCAGAGCGAATTGACATCTTGTCGTAGTCGGCCGCCTCGGGGTTATAAGCGGAAGGGGTGATGCGATCGGGGTTGCGGAGATCCGGGCTGAGAACTTTCAATTCACGGACGGACTCGGTCTCGGAACTGGGATGCTGAACGACGGCATAGTTTGGGATACGGGCAGCATACGCATCGGGAGGAGGCACCCGTCTGAAAAGTAGTGGTCCCTGGAATACATGCCACCACCTGAGGGTGTAATCTTTTTTGATAACCCTAGCGTGAACAAACGGGAGGAAGAAGAGTGCCGAAAGCAGGCACAAGCCAAAGCCAACGCCGACTGACATAGGAGTTAGCTTCATGCTTCGTGTTGATGGGGTTAGGGAAACTGACGGGTTACCGCGGCAATGAACCATGCAGGCTTCTGGTCCAGTCCGAGCTTAGGAGATCCCTTATACACGACACTGAGAGTACAGATTGTGCCTGCAATAAGGAAAAAGAAAGGCGAGGTCCACACAGCCCAGGTGACACAGTTCGTACGCATATGTACAGTGACCTTGATAAGCATGAAGATGATTGCTCCAAAGGCTGCTGAACAGACTGGTGCCATAAGCAAGCCCGCAAAGATAGCACCAATACCATTACCATCATACCAGCCCCAACGAACACCTTTGACACCGACAGTAGCAATGCCGACACCAACCAAAGAGGATACAAGGGAGTACGTGGATGAAACCGTGATGGAGTTGCGGGAGCAGTACATGACCCAGATACCAGCGCCGGCGGCGGCACAGGCAAAAGCCAAGAGCTGAACACCTGCATTGTCTCTGAACGAATCGGCGTCGATAATGCCGTTCTTAATTGTCGAAGCGGTTCGGGCACCAACGGTCAAGGCGCCCAGCATCTCAAAGACGAGGCAGGCCATCATTGCCATTCGGTACGAAATGGATCGTGAGGAAACACTCGTGGCCCATGCATTTGCGACATCATCTAGCACATGCGACTACGATCAGCTTGAGCGAAGGGGATATTCCCGGGGGAGAAGGGGAAACCTACTGGCTCCGTTGTTGAATGCCTCAAGGAGGGCAAAGATTGTTCCCAGTGCAAAGACATAGGTGTAATCCGTTAAGACGGCCATTTTGGCCGGATGTCGTCGTCGGGATTGGACTTGACCCCAGCTGAAACAGCAAGAAACCGAGACATGGAGGTCTCGCGTGCCACCAGGATGTGGTTATTTAATACACTGCACTACGCTTCGAAGCATGGGATTCTAGCAATTGGGAGTTCAAGAACAACTTCTATCATTTTGCCCATTTAGAAGCAGCACAGCTAGCACGTGGGCTTCAATCGAGGGGACAAAATGGCGATGTTCCTTCGACAGGGAGCACGTGTGCAAGGATTGCCACAAAGAACCAAATGGAGCGCCGAGGCCGTTGCTTTAGCAGCCGTTGGCTAGAAGAAATCTTACGGCTTGCGGCTAGAACGGAACCCAGCCCGGCACGATCAGAACCGTGCTATCGTCGATGTCACTCGTTGCAAGTGCAACTGGTCTGTCTACGAGGCAGTTTTCATCCCGCAAAGGTCCAGTATTCAACAACACGACAATAACACGGGGTACCAAGCCATGATCATAACAGCTGTAAACAAGTTGTCCAGTCTCCCAGTTGCTCGTCAGGGGTAGTGGGCTTACATGGAGAACCATCAGGGGATCCGCTTTTGAGCATCCAATTAACACTCTACGTGCCTCTACGATGCAGGAACACATTGAGATCTGCTTCCCAATGGAAACCAATTACCAGCATCACAGAGAACGCCTAATGCGCCCCGAACGAGGCAACTTGCCCCCTTTCGCTCACGCTATCTTTAGCCGACCACCCGGACTCACCGGTGAAAGGCAACTGGCCCTCCCAAAGTGTTCTTTGCCAGAGACGATGGCCAGGGGCCGGATGTCTGTGCCGCAGCCATCAACCAAGTGGCACACTAAGCCAGGGGTTACGTTCTCTGATCTCCACACATCACCAAGTGTCACTGATGAAAACCTTACCATCCTCACTGTCAGATCCGACTACCCGATTCTTCCATACCTTAGTTCCACAATCCCGTCTGCTACAGGTACATTCCCAGCTCACCATGACCCAGCAGAGCGGCGCCTTCCATGTAGAGCGCTTCCAATACTATTTCCCCATCATTCACGTAGATCTATGGCAATTCAGAGGAGCCTGGATAGAGACAGTAATATGTATGCTCAGCAGGATCTTTGCATGCTTTTGCGTACACAAGGAAGCAACATCGGGTGGCGCAACTCTCCTATGCAGCCCCTGGTGTTGTTCCACTCACACTCACGTCGTTCCGCGCAATGATGTCCACTGACGGCCGAAGCTATCGTTTCTCTTGGACCAGACCCCAGTCTAGCCTGCGCTATTGGCCATCATCCCAAGTCCCAGGCACCAAGGAAGCCTGACAGAAACCGAAAAGAACGAGTGGATCTGTAACCACACCAGACAAGGAAGGTGGCAAGATGCAGGCCTGTATGGGGATCAGACAATCCGAAATTCATGGCTATTCTCATCCTACTACGCGTCTACACGCATATAGAAGATACTCACAGGGAGTATGAACGTATGTTATTATCACGTGGGACCTAAGTGGCTACCTTATGATGTGTAGAAGATGTAACATGTGCGTGACCAGGGTCATTCGAGAAGAACGGCCCTTTTTACGACACTCCAGTCAATACCAGCATTGATGGTCCTGAACCACTTTAGTCTACTCAATCTTTGGGCTGTTGGCATTGGATGGGCGGAAGAAATTTGAGAAATCTTTTTACCTTGTTTGTTTATTACCATTTCTTGTTTCTCTTGTTTGTGCCGACAGTTGATGCTGGGAGATGCCGTGAACGCCAAGCAGTCTCTTGTCATGTTGGTAAATGATCAATGCAGCCACCAGGCTTCTACACCTGATTGAAACTTTGAAAATAATAATTCACACACTAAATAACGGTCTATAACTGCTAAATATTAATAGAAGACTCAAGAGTGTGGTACTCCAAGAGGTGATTGAAGTCAAGTTCCAAGGCCAATTCTATAGGGTAGGCTGGACCAAAGGCAAAGGCAGAACAAGCAGCTTGAAACAGGTACCATGTAAGATGCTAGAGGATATATTCTTCTCTGATGGCCTAAAATTATATATGAACTGTTATGCGTGCCCATGGTGTGAGCGAATATGGCTTGGCTTAGGTTCGTTGGCTCGTAGTTGGAATTCTGGGGAACTACGAGCGAGAGGGGATTACCAATGCGTCTGTTACTGTACGTTTCAGATTCCATATCTCTCCGCAATTATATAACAAGTCAATGCCTGTGAAGCTGTCCTAAGGGCAAGTGAAGCTGCATAGGGGAGTCAGTACGAATAGGATTTGACTCACCTGCTTAAGGCAGCTCCAGGCAGCAGCTGTTGATCGTATTCACATGGGTGAAGGCAAATTAAGATCAAGGGAGAAGAAATAAAAACATACGCGCGTACATAACCAGCGATGGCAGTCACGAAATCACAATATCACTCAAACCATAAGGCAGCCGGTATTTCAACATTAGCCAATCGCCAGTCAGTATCGCGAATCATGTGATGCTTTAAACTTCCATTATAGAAATGAATCTAGAAGCTGCGCTCCGGCTACTGCCTTTACACGTCATCAAGCAAAGCTTAATGATTGGTTCTGGATGAACCTTGATCATTATGTTTATCCAGAGTGTTATTGTTTAGACCTGTCCGTCGCTGGTGAAAGGCCTACGAAAGACACATCACAGTGCCGAGAGCCAATGTTTTATTCATCACAACTTAAAGACACTCCGTTCTCTGGCAATCCGCCAGCCCACCAAACAAGCTCCTCGGTCTCCCGAATTGATCAAAATTTGGATCTTCCAACGGCTGATATCAACCCTTAAGCATCTCTAATTACGGTAGTTTCTTCACCTTCTCTAGATTCATCATTACTGTGTCTAAAAGCAAAATGACCCTCACCAGCCTTCTGAGACGAAAATTGCGAAATCCGGAGTCACTAAGATTCATCCTTCGAGCTTCAACCGATCCTTGAGGTCACCAAAGGTCCCGACTCGCAATAAGACGCCTTCGGACTCGGAACCTCTTCGGACTCGGAATCCCTTCGGACTCGGCAACATGGCGTCCAAGAGCGGCACCACTGACAGTCCTACCGACCCTGTTTCTAAAGATGGATTCTATCGAGCCTTCCGCGCCGCTTGCAACAAAGGGCTCAAAGACAAAAACAGGGGACCGACTGTGGCCCAATATCTGGGTGCTCTCATGACACGGCCTAGGTACAGTGAGAAAAAACTGCCAAAGTCGTGGCAGGCGTTTGCTACAGCGGAGCCCGAAATTGCCTCGATGCTTCGCCGTAGCGCAGCTGAATTCCGTGTCTCTGTTCACGGAAAGCTCGTCAAGTTGGGCGATAAGAAAAAATCTACCGCGAAGTTTCTGATCGTCTCCAACCCCGACTATGTAATGGGCACGGCCACATTTCCAGACCTGTCTGGCGATCCCGCTATCTCCGAGAAGGCTGAAAAAGACAAGGCAAAGAAGTCAAAAGGGAAGGAGAAGGTAGTGAGAATAAATGGTATGCATTCTGGATAACTGAACTTATGCCAGGAGACGCTCATCACATGGAGTAGATGAAGATGACAACGGCAATTATGACTCTGACGATTCCGATCAACCATTGGCTATCAAGCGGAAAATTTCTGCGGCCTAGAAGGGCACATCGAAAGCAATGAAGGGTTGAACTTTTGGTCATGGAAGAGTCCCAGGGGGAAATGAATTTCAATGAGAGAGCGAAGGGAGAGTAATGGATGAGAGCACGATAACGTAACTAGCACCCCGACGAGGTCCCGGGAATATGCTTAAGACCAACCGAAATTGGGGCAAAGGAATGCTGCCGTGTTGAGAGACTTCATAAAAACTAGACCAGTTATACACTACTTTGTGGGAAGAATATTATGCTTTACAGTCTTTGTGACCAACCATGCATCGAGCGCCTCCTCGCCCATATCTCGGCCGAAACCCGACTGCTTCCACCCACCAAACGGCGTGTTGGCGTTCAGAGCGCCCCAACAGTTTACAGTGACCATTCCGCTTTCAAGAGCCGCCGTCACTCGGTCTGCACGATGGATATCATTTGTGAAAATGGCGGCAGCAAGGCCGTACACCGAGTCGTTTGCCCTTTGAACGACCTCATCCTCCGTGTCGAATTTGGCAATAGCCTAGTTCATACGTTAGCTGGTTGGTATCACTTAAATTATCATCGATCATTTTCGTCTCACCGCGACTGGGCCGAAAATCTCCTCTTTCATGATACGAGAATCATCCGGCACATCTCGGAAGGCCACATTAGGGATGAAATACCCATTGCCTTCCGGCAGGCTTTGGTCTTTTCCGTCGCCGACGGCTTTGAGGTCGTTCTCCTTGGCGTAGTCGAGGAATGATCGGATCTGGTCTAGTTGCCTCTTGCTGACGACAGGACCCTTTGTGGTCTCAGCCTGGAGAGGGTCTCCGGTGGCCGTGCTAATGATCCGCTCCGCAAACGCTTTCAAGAAAGAATCGTAAATGGACGAGTGGACATAGATGCGCGTACCGGCGGCACAGATCTGGCCGTTGTTGGCGGTGAAACCAACCGTGGTCCAGAACAGGGCGTTCTCAATATCTGCGTCGGGGAATACGATCGAAGGTCCCTTGCCGCCGAGCTCCAGGGTGACCTTTTTGAAGTTGGAGTCGGCGGAGGCCTTGAGGATCTTTCGACCGGCAACGCCGCTACCTGTGAAAGCAATCTTCTTCACTCCGTGGTGCTCGGCTAGAGCTTGGCCGGCGACATGGCCCTCTCCGCAGAGAATGTTGATGACACCAGGAGGGAAGCCGGCTTCCTTGACCAACGATGCGAGTTTCTGGGCGTATAGAGGAGCGATCTCTGGGGTCTTGATGATGAGTGTATTGCCGGCAGCAATAGCTGGGGCGAGCTTCCAGATGGTAATCATTCTATGAGTTGTGTTAGCAGCTGGGATTCTTAATTACCAATTATAAATCGTCAGAGATCGAAAGCAAATGTAAACTCACAATGGCGCATTCCATGGGACAACGGCTGCGCACACTCCCAAAGGTTCACGCCGGGTGTAGGCATATCCTTGAGGAATATTCAGTAACTGGCCGGTAATCTTGTCGGCCCAACCAGCAAAGTATCGTAGTGTCTCGGTAGCCTGGGGAACTTGCATATGCTTGGATGCACCGAACGGCGTCCCAACATCGAGGGCATCGATACTGGCGAAGTCGTCTCCTTCGCGCTCGATCAGCGCGGCTAGCTTATTGAGGAGCTCGCCACGCTTCGCAGGGAGGATGTCCTTCCATCCATTCGTGAAGGCCGCCTGGGCTGCAGAGACAGCGAGATCAACGTCATCAGGCTGGGCTGCCGATACTGTGGCCAGTTTTTCACCGGTTGTAGGATTAACAACGTCTAGGACCTTGCCACTAAGGGCTGGTCGGAATTCATTGTTGATGAATAGACCGGTTTCAACTAGAGAAATCTGTTAGCTCAGCATTATGAACAAGCGAGCTTGATGTCAATGTACGTTGCACCAACTTCCCCCCAAAGCCTTTCAGCTCAATAGTACTCATGATGGATTTGATGGACGTGTTAGGGCGTATTCCAAGATGTTCCCAGCAATCTAAAAGAAGCGGAAGACAGGAAGTGAGGAGTCAGCGGACATAAAGTCGAGAATGAGGGGAACAATATATGGTAGCTTGTACGTTACAGATCGGGCAGGGAGCCCGCGGCTATCCGGTCGGTCAAGCTACGTGTATGTACATGGGTCGCGATATATACTACATCCATACCTTACGTATGCGCAGGAACAGTTGTAAGCCCATGGCGCTTACCTTGTACTTTATAAGCTATTTCATCATTCATTCTAGGAAATGATTTTCTCCTCGAATTCAAAGCCCCAAAACTTGATTACATCTGGCGCTGAATTGAACAATCAAGATATCTCAACAACAAAGGACCTCATACGGGGGATCTACAGTTAACACCAAGACTAACCAATATCAGCAAATTTACCCACGGACCAAGTCCAGCGTCGGGTTGGTAAGCAGCACCCTTTTGCCTTACTAATGCCTCAGTTGTACGTGCATGAGGCCCTGCGGGGGTATTAATGAGTCATTGGAGCATCATATGAGTTGTATCTCGTCAGCAAACGAATGGGCGTGCGAGTCAGCAATCTTACGGGTGCGGAAGCTTGAACTCACTTCCGAGCGGAATCTCAACGATGGCCAATTGTGTCCCCTGCCCCAGGATGGAGGCTAACATGGATCGCCATCGCCATCCACGCACCTAAATTCAAAACTTGTTCATCTTCGGGATGAGATGTCACCCCAGTATATTTAAAGAGCGACCGCGACTTGATTGATATCGTGTGAGAGTTCGAGTACAAAGTAGAAAATGGCAATGGAAGAATGCCAGACCCAACATCTTAACACAATGAATACGATTATTTGATATCAAACTTCCAGTGCTTATACCAGTTCATCAAATCTGCGCGTGTGCGCGTTGTGGCCTTTGTGTCAAGGCCTATGGCTTTCTTCTTGCTTCATCTCTCAGAACCTGGTCGTCTCCGTGAGAGGTATAGGATACTCAGCTGGAGAGGGAATGCAGCATTTGGATAGAGCAGCGTTCACTAAGCAATGTTCTCTTATCTTGCGCCTTTTAGCGGATTTAGTTGTTCTGGCAAAGACACTTCTATTGCGTCTATGCCCTTGTAGTTGGGGAAAGGGCTGTCATACCAAAAGTCCTCCACAAGGTCATTAACATATCAACAAATATTTCTTTACTTGACATTCCCGCTGTGCGTTCTTTATTTCCATATCCTAGGCGCATAGTATCAAGGAGTGGATACCTAGTGTCTTTGTTATGCAATTTGCACAGAATTATATACAACCAAGCTGCCTATAGAAATAGAAACATGCAACAGATTCCCCTTTCAATAGTTCTCCTACAACGGCCAGGGCGCGACTATAGAACTAAGAGATGGACTTCTTTACAGGGAAATCGCAGAATAGCGCCGCATTGGTTTCTAGGTGGGCGTTATTCCCTTTGTACCATCCCTGTTCGTGTTACGCTGATCCCTCTAGTCAAAACTCTTCGCAGAAATAACCCATCCCCAGGGTGTAAGGTTCTATCTGGCGGAAACCAGGTACTTTGTTTATTCATTAACTTCTCACACATAGACTCGTAGTCCAGGAATCTCCTCAAATGCACACGTCTTCCATGGTTTGTCGCTGGTCATCTCCCGACTCGGTGTATAAGAACGTTCGCCCCTACCCTTCCAGGACTGACTCTACTTCCATTTCGCAATGAATCTGTATCCCAAATGGAATCACATTTCCTACCAAGTCAACAAAATTCTCCAATTTACGAAAAAAACCACGACACTATGGATGCCAATCAACCCGCACCAAGCTCTCTGGACCACCAGGCAAGGCAGCCAGTGGCTCCAGACAGCAGTCTTGCTCCTGCTGTTACATCAACCTCTACAAGTTCCAGGGAGACATCACTTCGACAGAAGGGTGAATATCTGCTTAAAAAGATCGAGGAGACACCCGCCGCATTTGTCTGTGTAGAAGCGTCTCGTTCCGCCAGAGCCAAGTGCCGTGCTGGACAAGACTGTCTCTACATCGGAGATGGCCGGGAAGAGACGGTCAAAATCAAGGATCAGTACCGGATTTGTGTTCATGGAACTGAAGTTCCACGATACAGTGGCGGGATACGGTCGACGTATTATTATCACCTCTCGTGCTTTGGCGCCATGATAAGCGAAGAGGATCTTTTCGCTTCCGGCAAGCTCCGTTTCCTCATGTAAAATGGGGGTTAATGATCCGCAGATGGTACGAGCATCAAGGCTGCGTTGATTTGCTTAAAATATCCGCCTTTGTTCAAGTCTATAAGGCTTACATGGGAGAACTCGAGAAGTGCGAGACGCAAAGAGATTTCCAACCAGGTATGCACTGGAAGTCTCCTGCAGCCTTGAATACACCTGTAATGGGAATCAGAATGCCCATCTGGAGGCATTTGTGGCGAGCGGGACGGGTATACGGTATTGGAAGAAGACCAGATTTGATGGTATTAAAGATGTGACAGAACGGGTTGCAGTCAAGATGGAAATTGTTGGTGGTATTGATATCTGGGACAGTGCGATGTACAATTACTCAGCTTCTCAAAGCTTTTGATTTTAACTCATTGGAAGTGATGGCTAATGAACAGGTACTCAATGAACACGATATCATTGCCAACCTCTGACTTCTTAGTTGTTTTGATATGCCACTAAATGCGGCTATCATTATTGCCCACGATTGGTTTCTCTGTTCATGGAGAATACACGATGTAGCTTATGTGAAGGTGTCAAAGCTCCCTAGTGTAGTCCCTTCGTCCAAACGGAGTCTAGCAGGCGAACGTGAGACTGCAGCCAGGTTATTCTTTGTTCACTCAAAACATTGACTTCACTAGGTCTACGGCGGTGTACCAATGAGCCATAAACGGATAAACACTGGATTTGGGCTCTGTAGACCTTTTTGGTCTGAATGATTATATGGTCGAAACCTGGAGCGCGCGTTATCCTTTAGGTAGATTTATGTCCGGAGTTCAAACTGGGAGAAGTTTTGGCCTACGCCGGCGACCCGACCCAACCTCTGATGTCAAGTGCCCTCGCAAAACTACGTACAAAATTTCCGGTGGGGTAGCCTCGATTCGCCTAAGAGGCCATCGAGGAACGTACGATCTCCTCAGTACGATCTCCTCAAGCCAAGTGGAGCAGAAACACCCAACGTGTTTTGTGGCGAACGGGGACTGAAGGGTTTCTATTCTCATAAAGGAATGGTTGAAAACCCCCAGTGAGCTGCAGTGACATACACTACCAGCATTCCGGTTGCTTCACCTTCAGCTCTACATGGTCCTTTCTCCCCTGATGGGGCATTGTTCAAGCTATATCGAGCATGTGGCAAGTACGGCAGTGATAATTATGGAAGTTGTAATCCGTATTGAATGCTGTCGGTTCTACTAGAAGAACGGCTACATAATAAAACCAAAGAATCGAAGTCAATGCCGAAAAGGGAGAGCAAAGAGCTGTGATTAAGATGCATCTCGATCAAATGCCTCACTGAATGGGCTTTCTCAGCTGAAGCTGAAGACGTGTACTAGCCTGCTTGCGTACCCGATTAAGTTTCAATAGTGTAGATTTGTTTCACTTGCTCCACTCCTACCAAGAAAATGGCATACGGTCTCCGGCCGGCGAGGAAAACAGGGCCTCAGCGTGGCCAATTTGTTTGAGGTTATGATTATACGGTAGCCGAGGTCTTCAGATAGCAACTGATATCCATTGCCTAGGGTTTCTTGAGTCCTATTCTCATTGTAGTGAGCATGTGGGAAGAGAGTGTCAAGTGTGCACGGGATGCTTGATCCATGTAGGCACGTGCATATCCTCGATGACATGCGCTATATCTAACCGGATTGACCAAACCTCCGCCCAGCTTCTCAGCTGAGAGCTTGCCTGACCCATGTTGTTCTCGGGGTAGCTGCTCCACTTGGTTTGATAGGTAGGCCAGGGTCTTGAAAGATGGCATCAGTTCCATCTGCATGATGCTAAGATCGGGTAATCTTTTGGGCCCATTTCTCCCCCGATGCCTAGTGAAACTGTTGCTGTGATACTTTACAAGAGTGTGATACTATTTGTTTATCTTGCCACTTTGATGAAAAGAATTAGTTTGGTCAGCTCATCCATGCTGTCTACATGACTCTACCCTACTCATCGCTTGAGCCAGTAGCATCATTTATTTGACTCTTGATCACTAATGAGTGCTAAGTCAACAACCGTAGAACGCGAGAAAGTAGAATATTACTACTAGAATGTATACTAGTTACTCTTGGCTAACTAGCATGACCTATGTAAGTGATACGGCGATTCCGATGTCTCCCAGATTTGTCCAGTCGTAGTTGACTTGCGCCAGGGGCCGTCTTTTGGGGTCCACGTGTACCCTGTTCTTGGCCTTGGATCTCGTCAATAGTCTCTCATTAGCTTCTGCACTCCTTGCGTTGACAGTGCTGGCCTACAACAGCTTAGATGAATTGGGTCTTCTCCTCAAGTTTCTCAATGAGAGAGGAGAGCCCATCCGCCTTTCCACAATATATCAATCGATTTATCACAGACTTACCACCCTCAAGTCTGGCTTATTCATTATAGCCCTCGCCATCACTGCCACCGCCTGCGCCATCGTTGTTAATTTCGAAGTAATAATGTCTCTAGATGCCCTTTTGGACAACTACGAGGGGCGCGTAGTTCCTCGACGGTTTGTCGCCGGCTTCGTCGTGCTTAGCTATGCTATTAGTCTCATTGGCGCGGGTTCGACTCTTGAACTGATTAACCGCCGAACAGGGTTCAAGGGTATCTTCAACAAGTCAGTACCAACCCCTTCTGCCTCAACGGACCACCACCCTCTATAAATCGTTGCTGACGGTGGTGTCGTTCATATAGCGCTCTGCTCGTCGGTGCTGCTATCACAATGGGAGGCGTGTCTATTTGGTCTATGCACTTTGTCGGCAATAAAGCAATTTACCTCGGAAACGGCGAACCAGAGTTACAGATCACCTTCTCTACCCTGTTCACCGTTATCTCCTTCTTCGTCCCGATCGTTGTACTGCTGATTGCCTTTATCACTATTGGTACCAGTAATATTGTCTCATGGATCCGAGTCTCGCTTGGTGGTTTCCTTTGTGGCTCCGCTATATGCGGTATGCATTATCTCGGTAATGCTTCAATCGAGAACTATCACTGCAGCTATAAGATAGGATATATTGCTGGGTCGGCGATTATTGCCATCGCGGCGAGCATCATTGCCCTCTCGGCTTTCTTTGTCTTCCGGTCTGCCTGGGCTAATTCATGGTGGAAGAGGCTCCTCTCAGCGCTGCTGCTTGCAGGTGCTGTCTCTGGCATGCATTGGTGTGCGGCATTTGGCACAGAATATACTCTGATCTCCATTAAGTCTGGCGGTGGTGGTGAGATGTCACAGGATGCGACCGCGATTGTTGTTATTTGCCTGGTCCGTTTCTTTCTTCTTAACGGAGCTCGTGGTTTGTCAGGCTAACTCGCTATTCACCTTTACGTATAGGCTGTCGGGGCGTGTCTTATCATTGCTGGTCTAGCAATCTTCACAACAAGGAAAATGAACCAGTCCGCCCGTCGAGCGCAAAAGATTACCCTTGGTGCTGCCGTCTTTAACAAACAGGGTATGATCCTGGTTGATGCAGACGGCCTTATCCCTAGTACTATTATCACGGACTCATTTATGCCGACGGTAAGTGGCCTATAGATGCATATGATTATGCGCCTATTGCTAATATGAACATAGAGTGACAAGCAGCCTTTAACCGTCGCACACCCTTACTTCTTGTGGATGTTCCAGGTCACGAGAAACTGGACCAGCCTGTCTCGTCTTATGAAGCAATTTGCCGCCCAGAAAGAACTCAGAATGATTAACAATGAATCACCGACAGAAGAAGATGGCATCCTATTTCGAAGCAAATTCTGTCTTGCTGCTATGAGACTCGCCGAACGTCTGCGCGGTGACCTTTCGTCCGCTGGTATCCTCTGGGACGATATCCTACCAACCGGGCGTCCAATGCCTTCTACCCTGCCATTAGAGTCATTTAACGAACCGGCGAGCCTCATATCAACCAGGCTTAGACGAACCGTACATGAAAAAGAGGCGGCATTTGAACAGCAGGTGGGACAAGGCTCACTTATGTTTCTTGTCAGCTGCACCCAGAGTGAGCGTGACGAGGAAAGGTTTGCTATGGCTGGCTATCGTTTTGCAGAGGTAGAACATGTCAGCGGAATCATTGCCTCTCGAATGCAAATCAAGTCGTTTGGGGTTAGTGACAAACTGCATCAAATGGCTGAGTATATTAGCCAGGACAAAGAAACGAGTGCTCATGTCCGTATGGGCTTGTTCGCCATCAGAGCTAGCGTTAATACGTCCGGTTTTGATGTCCTTGTCAAGACCTCTGCACGCAACATCCTCCCTTCAGTTAATCTGTCTATGTCCAAACTCGAGCCATGGCAGATAGCTATGGTCAGCCGATTCAAGGGAATGTCTACCGTTGCTATACTGCAGGCTTTGGAAGAGATCACGATATCAACCGAAGGAGAGATGACGTTTATCAGCCAGCTCCGGGTCGGGATCAATACACTACGGGCATCAATCCAGGACCCTCTTATGGATGACGCGATTCTCTCCGAGGAAGTAATTAATCTCTCTGGCGGGCCACACGACCGATCAACCCTCGACACAATGCTCATATTCAGAGTTGTTACCCCTATTCATTCCGTTATCAACAACCCAGATTATGAGTACATCCCTCTCAGCCTTTTCAAAACTCATCAATTGGTTCAGATGCAGGAATCTCAACTGGCATTTGTTCAGAGCGTACACCATGAATTTGGATCCTTTCTCGGTGAGGCTTCACTAAGCGAGGAAAGACACCGAGAACCACATGGCCACAATGTTCTGGCCAAATTCAGAACCAAAAGCACACAGATACACAGCAGAGTGGTAGAAGGCGACGAGGAGCAGGTGTTGAGAAGGAAATCATCGACTGGATCAGTCTCGGCCTCGACGATAAACATATACCAATCACCAGCAGACAGTACAGGATCTCAGATTGGCGACATCCAGCGGAAAGACACTTCACACGACATGGTTCGAGACCCAAACTTAGCCGCTCCGTCATTTGGAGGAATAGTGGTCTTGCAAGAGATCAGAATTAATGTCGAAAAAAGCACCAATCAAAGGCGGGAGCTGCAGGATCCTGTGCATAGCATGGCAATCACAAGTCACATCTCAGCCTCGTCAGATATTGAGCTACAGTCACAGACTGATGACAAGGCAATAGGCATTCAAGTGTCACCGACGTCGCCAGGGGTTAGAAGCCAGAATACATTTGTCGATGTGTTATTCCAGGATACTATAGAAAGTCAAGGGTGGAAAAAGTGAGGGAAAGATATATGTAAAGGATTTGAAAGGGCGGCACACGGACTGCTAATTTTCACGATAGACTATATAATCACCATAATCGCGCCTAAGTCTCTCTAAGGCATACAACGGCATCTGTAGCTAAACAATGGAATTTAAGTGAAAACTCCCAGAATTGAAACACAACGTTTTGGCTACAAAAGAGTAGTCACTATTTCTTGATATTATACCACCTGCGAAGCCATTCTTCATCGAGTTCAGTGAGGCATCGGTTTACTTTCATCACTATTAACGTGCACGTATTTGCCAATCAGCTCTCAAATATGTAAATGCTAGACATTCGCTTTCATATGCAACACCAAAATCCTAACATCTACCTGCAGGTATATCCCCCATCAACCATCAAGACACTGCCAGTGACAAACGAACTGCGTCCACCAGCAAGATACAAAACACCATCAGCCAGTTCTTGAGGTTGACCCATGCGCTTCATCGGCACTGCTGTCGATACCCGCTCCTGCATTGCCTTGAGCACGTCGGGGTTCTTGGTAGTCAGCGGGGTCTCGGTGTACCCAGGGCAAATAGCATTGATCCGAAGACCTTGGTCCGCATAGTCCTCTGATGCAGTCCGTGTAAGCCCGACAATGGCGTGCTTAGACGTGCAGTATGCAGCGGAGAGTGTAATGCCCACAACACCCTGGATAGAGCTGAAGTTGACGATGGAGCCGCGTTGTAGCGGACGGCCATCGACAGAGGAGAGGATGTAGTCTTGTTTCAGCATGATCTGGGAAACGGCTTTGAGCACAAAGAACGAACCATCTAGGTTGACGTCCAGGATGCGTTTCCAGTCCTCAGTCTTGGCAAAGGCGGCGCCGCCCTGATGCTTCATGGCCAAACCGGCGGCATTGACGGCATAGTCAATGCGACCAAATTTGGTTGCGATGTCATTCACGGAGGCGACGACCTGCTCTTCGTTTGCCACGCTGATGGCGTATGTGAGAACGCGGCATTTCGGTGAAGCCGCCTCAATCTCAGACTTGACAATCTGCAGCGCCTCGTCGTTGAGATCGAGAAGAGCAACTCCGGCTGATCCTTCCTTTGCGAAGCCGTTGGCACAGGCGCGGCCGATGCCAGAGGCAGCTCCGGTGATGATGGCGAATCCCGGTACATCCATCGTATTTTGTGGAAGGTTTAGAGCTGGTGAGAAGGGGGATTAAAGCCTAAAAGAGTGATAAATGGGAGGGAATAGGATAGACTTGGGTTGTTTGACCGTCCTACTCTCCAAAAGACACTCATATTCTTTATATGTCCAAGTTTGCATGCGTGCCATTATCGGATACCACTCTATCACCGGCTGGGAAAACCTTCCTCATAGAATGAAATGCCTAGAAACGACTCACATGAACCGGGTCCACGTGAATAGCGCCCATCCAGGCTTATCGAGATCATGTGGGCTGCTGCGGGGATGCGAAGAGCCGTGGCGAGGATAAATCTGGGGAAGATAACATGGGAAGACTTCCCTTGTTTGTCGAAGGCCGGGTGCCTATCAATTGACTGATGGAGCATGACTCGTCTGCTATCTGCATCTCGGGAGTTTAATCGATTTATTCGGAAGTTGGGGGCCAATCAAGTCGATCCCACGGATCGACGATATCGGAGTAAACGGGGCTTCCAGTCCGTTCTCCAACAGCCGATAAGACCATATGTCATGGCGTCGGGTTCTCCTCCGATTCGGATTTGACCAGCTTGTGTTCACAAAGGAGATCAGTGAGAGAAGACACTCTTTTGAGGCGAATATAGTGTATGCCAACGTCAACAAGCAATAAATGACAAGATGGATACTTTTTCCCTAGGTCACAACTGTAAATCGTAATATATGGTGTAGAGATCATTGCCTCCGAATTTCCTTTTCATGAAGACAACAAACTGTATTGGTGAGGGTAGTGCCATCGCAACGAGACATAAGAATTGTTATATACCTAAATATATTACTAGGAAACATTTAGAGGTTGAGATCTCGGTGCTAGGAAGCATAATGTAGAAATTTATATTATCTATGTCAATCTAAGCAAATATCAATGACTTATAGCCGTTATCTTTGGCCTCCTGGCATCGTCGACGGTACTCCTGAACAGTACCCGAATATCTAGCTACAATACGAACAGTCTTTCCCTTCACGTTCTTGTTCACACCAGTCATCCAGCTGTCAACCTCGTTGATGAGCGACCCCTTGGCGCAGTCGGCAACGTGCTGGGTCCAGGCGTCTGCGGCCTCCGGCGTCGCCTCAATATATGTGTAGTCGTTCTTCTTGGCGTGCTCCAAGATGCCCATGGCGACTTGGACTGAGTGTTCAATGTTGCGCGAAGCATTTCCTACCGGCTGATGGGGACCCATGACCGTTAAAAGGTTGGGCATATTTGGGATGGTCATGCCGAGGAATGTATAGGGACGATGGTCGAGCCAGACAGCTCGCTCGCCTTTAGGGTCAGTGGAAACGCCTACGAGCGGGCGGCCATCCTTTCCTTTCCATTCAATAGCGCGAAAGGCACCTGTGATGGCATCGAACCCGGTCGCGTAGATGAGAACATCGAGCTGACGCAGAGCGCCATCGCTGGTCTCGATGCCTGCGGGCTTGACTGTGGTAATGGGGGTCTTCTTGAGATCCACCAGATGGATGTTGGGCTTGTTGTACACTTCAAAGTAGCCGCTCTCCAATGGGACACGGCGCATGCCGAATCCGTGGTCTTTGGGAATCAGGCTGTCTGCGACACCGACATCATTAACTCGCTGGCGAATCTTGTCGGCAATGAAGTTGGAGTAGAGGGTGTTGGCCTCCTTGTTTGTGTAGCAATCGCTGAAGACGCCGAGCCACTTTGAGAAGCCCGGCTGGCTGTAAATCTTCTCCCAATGCGCGAGACGGTCGGCTTCAGAAACTTCCAGTGTCTTGCGTGGGTCAGCCCTGTGGAGGAAACCGGTTGGGGAGGCGGTGCATTCAGCAAAGAGATTATCGTAGTTCTTGACATGTTCAGCCATCTGCTCCTCGGAGATGGACTCGTTGCGCAGAGGCGCAGACCAGTTAGCTGTTCTCTGAAAGACAGAGAGAGACTTGATGCTGTCTATCTTGGAGAGCGCGGTGATGGTCTGGATGCCGGTAGCGCCAGTGCCGATGACACCGATGCGCTTGCCCGCGAACTCCTTCTCCATGTCGAGGTTCTTGGGCCACCGCGAGGTGTGGAATGCTTGGCCTGCGAAGGTTTCAATGCCCGGAATAGCTGGCAGCGTGGGTGCTGAGAGGAAGCCAATGCTACTGATGAGGAATCGGGTCGTATACTTGCTTCCCTCGGCAGTCTGCACTGTCCACTGTCTGGCGGCATCGTCCCATGTTGCTGATTTGACAGTGCGGTCAAAGTCAATATCTTTTTGCAAATTGTTTCGGTCTGCGAAGCGCTTGATGTATCGGTGCACCTCGCCTTGGGTGGAGAATGTGTCCTTCCAGTGCCACTCCTTCAGCAGCTCCTTGTCAAAGGAGAAGCAGTACGAGAGTGATTCGGTGTCTACCCGACAGCCAGGGTACGAGTTATAATACCAAGTACCGCCGACATCTGAGCCGCGTTCAACGACTTTGATGCGCCAGTCAGGGAAACGCTCGCGCGCGTTGTAAAGGGTGGCTAGGCCAGACAGGCCAGCACCTAAGATGACAAGGTCGTAAGAGCGCTCGGTCGACTGGCCGGAACCCATTATGAGACGCCAGAGAGCAATTAATTTAGTTGAGACAAGGGAGTTTGCGGTACAAAGGTGTATTCACGCAGTGATAAATCAAAGATAGATGGAATGAATCTGATACTTCTCTTATGTCTAGCTCTACGGCATCCGTCTCTAAATACTTTACAATCGGCTTGGACCGACTTACTACGGCTCTGCCACGGCCGATGGTGGTATGGTGTGACCCCTGGAAGCGGAGAAGGTTTCTGCTCGACTTTCCCCAACTCCTTCAGGCCTGCCACTAGCCATATTCTGGAGACACTTTCCGTTTGCTGACTTAGGAAAGTCTCCCCCTGGCCCACTCTGTTATCTCCATCGCGCGGACGAGGCGTTGCCCCCATCCTTATCCGCTGAGCATGGATCTCTCCTTTTCAAGTGGCTAACGTAACGATAAGAAACATCACTGACCTAACTGATTATCAAACAATCCGCGATTGGGTAATACCTCACTGGGGGTGGTCGAAGCGTGGCGACTTCGGCGCGCGAGTCACGTTCAAGCTGGGCTATTCTCTCCTTCACCCTTCCTGATAGAAGCCACTTAGCTCTAGGCATTCTCACAGCAGCCTCTGATCAAACAGGAAAGCTTCTGCAATCTCTGTCAGCGGGTCTCGACCCCAGATTAGAGGGATCAAACGGCTTAGCTCTTCCCCGCATGCACTAGTCTTATCTCTTCAGCCGGCAGAATCATCCCTGTTCATTCAGGTTTCATTCATGCGTCACTTTCCACGGGTGATTCTTCATCTTCTCATTTACATCCCAGACAATACAGAAGCCAGAAGCCATGGAAAAAGATGCTCGACGCAGCCGATCGTTCGGGGGGTGTGTAACGGTGAGTACTCCCAAGTGTTCTGAGCCGGGTCATCCGTGAGCCTTTTCTCACAATTTTCACAGTGCAGGATCCGCCGGATGAAATGCGATGAGACGAAACCGAGTTGTTCAGTATGCATCGCGCACCATCTCTCCTGTGGCGGCTACGAGAAGAGGATATTCTTCGACTTCGAGAACGACGATTCAGCGTCCGGTGCGGCCCGTTTCCGGCGCCCGTTACTGACCGAGGAAGAGCGAGAAAGCATGAGCAAGGAGATCGTCTCAAGCGTCAGGCCATCGTTGGCTCTTCTCAACATCTACCAAATCGACGAGGAATGCGAAAATGCATCAAACAGCCGGGACATCCAGATCTCCCGTGGGCCTTTTGGAGTGTTTGGCATAACAAAACAAACCGAGACTTCTCCTGTCAGTGAAGAACTAGAAACGCCCAGCCCGACGACCTTGCAGCAAAGCATAAACATCCCATTTGAAGACACCGGCCCCGAAGCTGACTGCCATGACGATATTATGGCATCCCCGCCGGAAAGATCACTATCAACAAAGCCATCACAACCGACAGTACCATACATGACCGGACGTGATAGCCCTAGTCAACGTCCCAGGACCCCCAGCTACCTAAACAGCATGGAAGACTGGTGGCTCATGAATAGCTTCGATGACATGAACGGTTGGTCTGATAGCATGTTGCAGCCAGATTCATATCGTATCCAGGAACTTCCGGAAGATATCTCACTTGCCGAACTCGACACCTCGCCGCTACCTGATGCAACTCAACATTCACCGAGTTCAAATGCGTTATCAGTATCACATGTGCTCAACCCACCTCTCAGTCCCCCACAATCTTTATCAATTCCAGCATCCATCGATATCACAGTTCCCTACGATGCCGTGTTTCTTCTCAAACACTACTCAACAACGGTTCTTCAGTCTCTCACGCCGTTCCGGCACAGCAAAACACCATGGCATGTCCTCTTCCTTCCGCACGCCAAAAGTTGCTTGGCCGCCCTCACACTTGGAGAGTCCCTAGATGATGCCAGTCTCTGCGCATTCTACAGCACTCTAGCGTTGAGCGCCAATAGTCTCGCTGTCATTTCAAATTCTCAAGAGTGGTACGAACAATTTAGGCAATACAAGCAAAGGGCGCTGTATTATGTTCGTCTGATGCTCAAGACCGCCTACGACATCCCCAAGAAAGCGAAATACAAATCCATCTTGCTCGCCCTCCTCACAATGGTGCAAATTTCGAGCGTCTCCCGGGCCTCGGATCAAAAGGAGTACTATTTCCTAGAAGCCGAGAAGTTGATACGTGTCAAGGGCCTGAACCGGAGAAAGTCACGCAAGGTCCGCCTGCTGCATCACTGCTACACCTTTGAGAGGCTACAGCACGAGACCACCTACCCGGGGACAACCCAGTCTCCGTATAGATCATTGGTCCGCAACGCCATAGAGACGAGCGGGGCTTCAGTATACAGCCGAGACAGCTTGTCATTCCGACCAAGCGAATGGGCGAACCTTGATGAGGCCATGACCAAGGTGAAAGACGCAGATGTGGGAGAAAACGATCTTCATCTCCAGACACCCGGGATATGGGTTGCTACTCTGTACCCAGAGATTTTTGGCGTCCAAGAGGTCTATGTACTACTCTTGTCTCTCATCATCTGTCTCGGGCGAGCCAAGAATGATGTCAACAGCACCGACAACCTTGGCCTGAGGGAGTTTATGCGCCGCGCCAAGTCCATTGAGAAGCGCATCCACCAGCTCAAGAAACTCCCGGATGTCCTGATGGCAGAGTACGATCAGCGCGCGTCCCAACCGCTCCTTGAAATTCTGTGCAATGCGACACAGCAGGCTATCGTGATTTATCTATATCGGACGCTTTATGACGTAGACTCTAGCATGCTGCAGAGTGAGGTTGCCAGTATCCGTGACTGCCTAGCCCGGTATGAGGATATCGACGACGGGCAAGGCTATGGTTCGGTGAGGTTGGCGTGGCCGGCGTTCATCGCGGCGAGAGAAGCAGAGGATGAGGGAGTGAGGCTGGCGTTTCTCCGATGGTTCAATAGTAATGCAAGACGTAGCGGACTCAGGGTATTTTCAGATTCGCAGGCCGAGTTAAATATGATATGGGAAGAGAAGAGGAGGAACGAAACCAGTCAGAATATAGGGATCCTCGTATAGCAAAATCAGACGATTTCTTCATTTACAAAATTAGACGGCGTGTCTTTCTCAATCTGCAAAAATAGTTCATTTCCCCATTAAGACTAAACTACGGCTTTAAAGATACGGCCTGTCCTTATCTGGGTAGTCTGGAAATACTTTCCGCTTGCTGTCCCCAGGAAAGTGTTTCCCAACGCAGGAGGGAGAAGGCGGGGAACCCTCGGCTTCGGGTCCGATGCCAATGATCACCAGATCTATATCAGGCGGATCGTATGTGCCAGGTCTATATCTAGATCTGTCTCATAGCCGGAATAACTTGAACAAGTCTTTGTCATTCACTGAATCAATACACCATGTCTTCGTTTGAAGGAAAAGTTGTAAGTCTCGTCTCCAGATCGACCTCCTCTACAGCAGCTTCTAATAATGTCAGATCGCCATCACTGGCGCAGCCTCTGGCATGGGCCTTGCCACTGCCCAGCTGTTAGCATCCCGGGGAGCCCTAATTTCACTTGCCGATCTAAATGAGGGTGGTCTCAAAGAGGCACAGGCAACTCTCGCATCTAGTGACAAGCATCTTTCAGTGTCAGTCGACGTGCGGGACAGCCAATCCGTAAACTCATGGATTGAGCAGACCGTCAAGAAGTTTGGCAAGCTGGACGGCGCCGTCAACATGGCGGGTGTTATCGTTCCCACTACCCCAGTCAAGGATATGAAGGACAGTGACTGGGACTTCATGTTTTCTGTCAACACCCGTGGCGTTTTCAATTGCATCAGGGCTCAATTAAACGCTATGACGGACGGTGCAAGCATTGTAAGTGTCCATAGCAGTGGCGCTTTTCATCCACGGAGATCACAAACTCACACCTTTATCCCAATATCAGGTATCTGCAGCCAGCGTATTTGGCCAGTTCGGAGCACCAGGAAACTCAGCGTAAGTGCAACAAATTCCAACCCCCAACTAGTGATATGTGTCTTTAAATTTTCTGAATTATTCTAACCTCAAGTGTGCTCAGGTACTGTGCTAGCAAAGCTGCCGTCATCGGCCTTACCCGCACTGCGGCAAAAGAAAACCAGAAGATCAGAGTCAACTGCGTCTCCCCAGGTAAGCAGTCTATGCCTTGGCGTAATGCAGCAAAAAATAAATTAACAAAACAATGTCCAGGGTCTGTCAACACTCCCATGTCTCGCGGCGAAGACCCGGAACATGTGAAAAAGGGCCTGCAAGTCACTGCACAGAAGCGAAGAGCAGAGCCTTCCGAGATTGCGACGGTTATTGCATTCCTGCTCAGTGATGAAGCGTCTTTTGTGACAGGAGCCGTTTATAATGTTGACGGAGGTTGGGTATGCTAATAGTTTAACAAATATGAATTCTTTACGACTGGATTTCTTCTTTCTTACCCGCTTTTAATGCTCGCGTTGAGTTTTGCCATTATAAACAGTGAAGCCTATCATAATGTTGAAAATGCTACAACTGATCATGCCGATCCCCGGCTTGTGTATTACTGAGCTGGAATCAATTGAAGCATCTTGGTGAATCTCATATCTCTCCATTTAGGTTATGTCTGTACATCACAGGGCGTGTTCCCCGACCAACGCTAAGCTGTCTAATTTAAAAAAAAAAGAAAGAAAGAAAAGGGAAAAAAGAAAATTACAAGAGCGTAGTATATTTATTTTAGATCAGGGAGATATCTAATAACAACTAACATTCAAAAGTCCTACCAATGATTCATGTAGGGGGCTAGATGTAGGGTAGGTAGGTTCTGATGTTACCAGAAGTCCGGGCCAACGCATGACATCGGTCTCACGGATTACAGCTGGTTCTACATTACTAATGATCTTCTGATTATTAATGTTCTTCCTCTCCAAGAATGTGGATTGATCTTGTTCTTTGGTTGCTTCCTGTGCTGTCTTGTAAATAGAGCTCGTCTGATTCTATCAATTGAGCTCTGATTGACCTCGATTCCTCACATCGCGCTACACCTCAACCACGAATAATATATAGCCTGATGCCATATGATGATAACTGGCTATGACTAGAATACGGCTTCATAAAACTGCGCTCTAGTGAATGGGACACTTGTGAGGTTATAGCACACTACAGCACATCCCGTCATGAGACTAACCGCTTGACATCAGCGGCTTGCGGCTAGCCAATCTCATCCAAGCTCAAGTGAGACACATTCCACTTGCCCGCGGGGTGATCTCCCTCATTAAAATCGCGTCACCATTCTCGCACTGTCGCCGGTGTCGCGCGCTGTTCTCTTTACACTGCGCCGGACTAAGAGATCATGGCTGAAGAAAACGCCATCCCGCTCGTCGCTTCTCCCTGGAAACTCAAAGGGAGTGTCTACGCCTTCGGGTATTGGGCAAAGGTCGACGCCGCTGGCAATCTGCCCGATGTCGCCTACTCCCCTCTCGAGCATGCTTCATCCTTCGCGTCGCCCGAAGGCGGTCGTCCCATTGGCGGCCTCAGTATGATCCAGATCATTCGCTACACCGAGTCGCCGGCTGGGCCGTACGACGAGCTTCTGATAAGCCCTGGATATTTCGAGTACACGGTCGAGGATAAGAATGGAAAGCGCGTCAAGAAGAAGCACCTCCGTATCACGCGAGCCTATGTGTCACAGAAGATAACAAATTGGAACGGAAGGACGAGTGAGTGCTGCGCGCATACGCTTCTTCGCGATATTATTTTGCTGACGCGCGCTATAGACTGGAATATTCCCAAACATCTCGCGAAATTTGACTGGGTTACGAGTGATGATGGACAAATGTCCGTAAAAGTGTTCCCTCACGATACCACCGACGATCCAAAAGAGTCAAACCCATCGACTACCCCGTTCTTTCAGGCATCATTCAAGCCCACATCTTACCTACCATCATTCCCGCTGTCTTTCAAGGTCTTGAACTCCATTGGTCTTATCAACACTACTCTCGTGCACCCTCCTCTTCCCGCCGGTACTGGCAGCCAAGGAGAGCTGCCGGGAACGAACAGGTGGTGTGCGGTATCGCCAAATCTGTGGTCCCGCAAGACGAGCCTGGGTTGGTTCGATATACAGCAGGGCGATGTGCAGGACAGTATCGGTCCAAAGAACGACAACTTCTGGCCGGGACTTGGAAGGTGGCAATTAGGATATGTGATGAACGATTGTGAAGTAGACTTTCCGGATGGTAAATACTGGGACCCTCCAAAGTCTACAAATTGACACTTGCGGAATTGGCACCGAGAAGATTGCATTAAATCGATTCCATTATTCTAGCAATTGAACTTGGCTTTCGTATTTGATAGATCCTGCACTGGATCCACGGTTTGACACGCAGATTTTCTACCACGGAGCTATCTAAACTCCTCATCCTCAACAATATAGTATGCCTCAAGCTCAGCAATGCAAGTCCTCGCCGGAATCGTCACGGCAATTGGGAAGCCTCCGTAATCAGGGTCGTCGTTGGGCATTATTAGGAACTCTCCACTCCTAGTCTCATCGCCGTTCAGCACTCGCAGCGTCCTCAGTTCGCCCTGCTCGTCAACTTCCTTCTCCTCTGCCCTCAGGATGCCGGTGAATGTGGCCTTGTTGTTCGTACTCTTGAAGCTAACATTAAAGCCCCGACCAACGGCCAGGAATCGGGAGTTTCCAAGATGAATCACCAACCCGCCTCCCGGTCCTGCTTTGCCGAAGACGAAGGCTCTTTCCACAATCACTTCGATCTCGCCGAAGACCTTGGTCCATTTCTCCTTGCATTTTCCCTTCTCTTCGTCAAAGAAGAACCCAAATCGATCATCTGGGCCCGCCGCCAACAAGTATGGCTTGATCTGATTCAGCAAACGAAACTCGCGGCCGGCGAGTTCAGCGCCTGTGTCAATGCCAAAGGGGCTAGCACCTAAAGCACCGTATGTGCCATAGGAAAGCCAGAGACGCCGGGCGCCGTTATCATCACGGCGCTGCTCTGGGATAAATAAAGGGTTCTTTTGCTCGCTGTATCTTTTGCACACCAACTCGTAATCATGGAAGTAGAGATCTGGAGCGAGGAAGTCCAGCGAAGGGGTATTGAACCGCCAAATATCAAGCATATGGGGGCATGGTCCACCTGAAGGGTAGACTCCGGCTTCCGCACCACCACCCACCACAATGGGCGTGCCAGACATGTCTAGCTCTGATGGGTTGTCGAAGTTCAGCCATGTGTTGGTATAAAAAGGAATGTCGTATTCCTTTTTGCCGGCAGCAGCCACCCGGCCAACGTAAGAAGAGATGTTGTATGCCATGAATGCTTCATTGGCTGGAACGCCTTTGCCAAACACAGACTCCCAGCTGTGGTCGCCAGATGATAGAACATTCGAGAATCGAGCTTTGAATTGTGAATGCAGCTCAATCGAGGAAATGTGCTTGAGGAGGCTCTCCGGGACAGGATCGGAGAACGCCTTCTCGGCGCACCGGGATCGATCGCGAGAATCGCCAAGCAATCCCGTCTCATTCTCAACCTGAACCATGACCACGGTCTGGTGCTCGCTATCGACGGCCTTTAGATGGCTCATCAAAGTCGCGAATGCTCGAGCGTCCGCCTCGCAGCTTTCGTTGCTTAGTGGTGACAGCATTTCGATCGTCCGTTTGACTCCGCCTGCCTCCAAAACCTGCACTCGTGGGAAGCGCTTTGCGTCGCGCTTGACCCAGTTTGGTACATATGTAGATATGCCATTCTTGTATGACCCAAACCACAGAATGACGAGCTTCATGTCATGTTGTCGGGCGCCTTCGAGTACCTTGTCTAACTCTGAGAAGTCGAATTTGCCTTCTTCTGGCTCAATCATCTCCCAAGTGACCGACCCAAGGAGTGTGTTGATGGACTGCTGCTTCATGGGGCCCCATACTTCACTCATATATCTGGCCGAGCTCAGTGATGAGTTGTGAAGTTCGCCGGGTAACATGAGGAAGGGTTCGCCCTTAACAACCAGCTGTGTGTTGCCATTTTCCAAGCGATGGAGGTGGGGAGGAGCAGTGACAGGCATCGTAGTAACAGGTTTCAATTAAATCGGCAAGACGACTGTAATGGCAGATTGATTCATGGGGATGAATAGAGAGCGATTAAATATCGAGCTCTTTCGCTATACACAACGATCCCTTGAGATGGCCGGTTGTACCTCCGAGTGCAAGCATTACGCCGTACTTCCGATGCAGCTGATGTCATATCATGCTACTTGGAAGCTAGATGGACCTGTACGCGGACTTATTAGCCTCAAGTGGATTGCTTCGAGTTTATCCTCGGATTTATTACCCCTGATGGGGAGGCCGGTGAGCGCGCAGCTCCACTGTCCCATCGACCACTCAGAGTCAAGGCCGACCAACAGTCTAGATCATTTAGTTTCCGAAGGATCATCTCCATCTTTTCCTTTGCCTGGTCTCTGTTGGGGTTATCCGCGATCATGTGATGTTCCAGGTACACAGCTCCAATATCACGGACCTTGGGCACGACGCTACTCCCGTTCGCGTTGAAAACACACTGGGGTAAGTGGTAGAGAATTTCCAGTAGGTCATCCACTATGCGTTGGTGCTCGGTGATGATCTTGTCTCTGGTCCCGTACTTTTGGACCAGGTTTGATCGCAAGTGGAAGCTGGTGATGAAGATGTTGGCGATTTGAGCATTATGGCCTTCGTTGACTGTTCCATGTCGTGAGAGGCCACCTCGCCACCTCAGCTCCGGTGGGAGGTTGTCGATGATTCTTTGTATGCTGTCCATTGAATTTCGCAGCCTAGTAGCCTGATTCGATCCAGGCGGGCTTACACGGGCTTGGTGCCAGACCATAAATAAGTCGCTAAGCGAATTTAACCCCGGCACATAGGATATATCATCGCCGTGCCATGATGTGGAGTTGTCTGCCGTCTCAGCAGGGTCCAGCTCGTTATCCGACAGGCAGGCTGGCCGAAGAAGGTCCCAATTGCTATGTATAGCTTCAAATCCTACGGTGAGTCTTCCGAACATATCTCCACTCCTATGGGTTATTTGATTAGCCCTGGTTTGAGTACAACAAGAATCAAGGTAGTTCCCGTGTTGAGTTGTTGAACTCACTTAGCTGCTGCAAAAAGTAGCCAAAACAATCGTTTTAGAAGCTGTTGGTCAATATGGCTCAGACTGCGTAGAGAATAATAAAGGAGATACGTGGTTGCCGCAGACGACTGGGAGACTGCGTGGAAACCGTGGACGTCGGACAACCCTTGCGAGCTGGTAGCGCTGATAGCCACCCCAATATTGTACATAGCAATACACCACTCCGGCGTATAACTTACCGCGCCGAGATTAAAGGCAAGGAGTTTGTTTTTCTCAATAAACTCCAAGCAAGACGGCACTGACAATGAAGTCTGGTTGTCCAGGGGCAGCGTGGCCAATGTGGCACAACAAACGCTTACCACCAATGCACAGAACACTGGATCAGTATCTGCCTCTCCATTCTTTAATCGGCGGAAGAACCGCCTGCGGAGCAGAATTGGTGCGATAGGATGGATCTTATCGAACCACTCGTTAAGAAGCTGATGTATGGTGTCGGCTGATGCAAAACCTGACAGCAACTGATACGGTTGCGCGTTCTCTAGCCTCGGTACTCCAGGTGAACCTAGATGCGTTGAATATGGAGACAGGCCCGTAGAGACACTGGTACTCCGGCAATAATATGATGTGCCCATGGGTTGTGGCGACCTTATTGCATCGTCTCCACTGACTCCTGGTTCACTCCTCGGAACCGGGTTGTCGGGCCCCCTCACTCTATCAGCTGATGAGCACAATATTCTGGGAATCTCCTGAGGATGGGATTTTCAATCTGAGACTCACTTCCGCTGTGGGCCTCGCTTTCTACGAGGCTTTTTATGGACACAGTCTGTCCCAAGGGCGAGGCAAGCAACGCATTGTTCTTCTCCTGGCACTGAAAAGCACTTGTAAAAACGTTAGCATAGCTATCATAACCAGTATCTATAGTGTTGAATGGGAATGGTTTTCAGTTTCAGTAACTGGTAAGTATCACACACCTTGACCTTTCTGTCGCGGCAAGCATCGCACGCATTCTGATTCCGAATCCCTTTGGTCTTGTCAGATGGTCTTGAACGTGTAGTTGATGCTCCACTAGAGACAGCATCGTCTACACCATGGGCAGGCGTAGATGGCGACACAGGCATGCTTCGAGAGTGCTGGCTAATCGAATTCCACTGCCTGTTTCAAGAGTGGGATTGGAGAGTTGGTTCCATGGGAAAACATCCGAGGATAAATAGACAGGAAAATGGCACCCGGTTAGTGCCTCTCGCTTCGCATAAACCCGGATAAACTGTGCTGGCCCACAAGTCACGATCGTCTAATGCTGGGATTCTGATGAGTTGAAATACCCCAACATGGAAAAGCGGATCAGGGCATGATTCAAGAAACGAGGAACTATCTGGGGACTATCTTCAATTGAGGCTAGTCTCTTGCATCTCAATTGGTGCGCATGAGCTGACATGTGGCAGAAACCCCATGGGGCTGATGACACTAGGCATGGAGGGTTGATGTCTCTCAAGTTACTCTTGCATGAAATAAATCACTTGATACTGTTTGACGCCTTGCTGCTCACTATAAAGGCAACTGTAGATCATTACAACATGTTTAGCCAAGCAACACTGAATACTCAACCAACTATCCCATCATTTGAACTACAATGGGTGAGAAAACTGACAACAACGTCAACCCGACAGCATTGCCGGATGAAAACGAGCATCATGGACCGCGAGGTTCTGATCTACCATTCTGGAAGCAGCCTGAACTGAGAAAGCTCTATGCGATGACTCTCATTCTCTTCTTGGGTTCAACCACCCTAGGATACGATGGAAGTCTTCTTAACGGGCTCCAGACGATGAAATCCTGGAATGAATGTAGGTGAACCATTGTGACTGTGTTGTCAATATAGAGACTTGAAGTACTCAACGTTCTTCTAGATTTCGATAGCCCTACCGGAAGCCGTCTCGGTATTTTCGGAGCAGTGCCTGGATTTGGCGGTCTCTTCGTTCTCCTATTCACCCCATACATTGCCGATGGGATTGGACGCAAGAGAGGTACTGCCATAGGTTGCTTCTTCGTCGTGCTCGGTTCCCTCCTGCAAACTTTCACGCCAGCTTCTAGTGCAGCTCGTCGTGATGCCATGTATCTTATAGGTCGCTTCTTGATGGGCTTTGGATCCAACATCTCAAACGGCACCTGCCCTCTCCTCATCACAGAGATCGCACACCCTCGTCACCGCGGGCGGATCACCACCCTCTATAATACCATCTGGTATCTCGGAGCTATTTTGGCTGCCTGGACGTGCTTCGGCACGCTCTACGGGCAGACTGGGAAGAAACAGTGGACGATACCTACCGGCCTCCAATGCTTGATGCCTGGCATCCAAATGTTTGGGGTCTGGCTACTTCCTGAGAGCCCGCGTTGGCTGGTAAGCAAAGGTAAAGAGGACGAGGCGTTGAAGATGCTTGTGAAGTACCACGGAAATAACAACGCCCACGACGAGTTCGTCCAGTGGGAGTTCTCCGAGATTGTGACCACTCTACGACTAGAGCGTGAGGCAGCTTCGAGCACTGGCTGGGCTGATCTCTGGCGTACGCCTGGCAATCGCAAGAGATGTGCTCTCATCATCGCCACGGCCATCTTCTCTCAGTGCAGTGGAAACGGCCTTGTGTCTTACTATGTATGTCCATACTCGAGGCTTCTTATCATCAGAGTTTTATCTAACAAGTTCGCCTTCCCTTAGCTGGCTCAAGTTCTCAACACGATTGGTATCAAAGAGTTAGTATTTACTTACGATGAAGCTGCTTCGGACCCAAGCTAACACCCTCTTCTTAGCTCGATTACTCAAGCCTACATCAATGGAGGCCTCACAATTTGGTGCTTGGCGGTGTGTCTGGTCTCCGCCTTATTCGTCGATCGCATCGGCCGTCGCGTTTTGTTTCTTACCGCCGGAATCGGCATGCTCATCGCATTTTCCATCTGGACGGCTTGCAGCGCTGTCTACGCCAAGTCCGAGTCTCAGTCCGCCGGTGTTGCAGTTGTTGCCATGATATTCATCTTCTACGGTGCTGCAGGAGTCGCATGGCCTGGCCTCACGGTATCATACACTGTCGAGATCCTACCATATCATATCCGTGCTAAGGGGCTTACGCTCTGTTTCGTCTTCACCTCTCTCAGTGGCGTCTTCAACCAATGGGTGAATCCTTTAGGTTTGGAGGCATTACAGTGGAAGTTTTATTTTGTCTATATTGCGGTGTAAGTATTCCGTCAAAGGTCCCGTCGTTGGAAATTGCTAACATTGTTATCTATAGACTTGTGATAGAATGCCTAGTGATCTATTTCTTCTTCGTAGAGACCAGAGGTCCGACTTTGGAGGAAATCGCCGTACTTTTTGATGGAAAGGATTCTGCGGCAGCCATAGGCAAAATCCAGGCCAACTCCAAGATAGAGGAAAGTGTCGAGATGAAGGAGCATGCATAGGCATCACAGAAGACGGACCGGTATACAGCTCATATCACGGCGGTATATCAAGCAGCAAGCCGCAGATTAGTAAATGCTAATGAGCAGAACCCAAACTCCTTTCTCAAAACTCGTGACCCTACGTCGTGACTGTTCAGATTCAGGTTGGCAAAGCTCTACAATGTCACACTGCCAGACGAGCAAACTAGGATGCTTTCCATTGCACTCCATGATAATCTTTGCTTGACGTGCGTGAAAAGTCAGCGGATCAATCACCACGAATATGCGTCAACCTCAAGATCAAACACAACATTCGTTTTCTTCCCCGCCGCAGCAACAGCAGCCCGGACATCATCACAAAGCGATCCAGGTCCAGAGACTACAACTCCAATCCTTGCCCATCCCATCTCCGCCTCCTCGGCAATCAACTCAGTCACGGCTAGCCTACTGCCCACCCTAATATCCCTATCACCAATGTGCTCGAGTGCCACCGCATCGACGAGGAACTTGGCAGATTCCTTGACACTCCAGGCCAGCTTGACATTATAGTGGTTAAATGACCAAGGCAGCAAGCCTGTGATGCCTATTCCCCCGCCGATTAATAGCAGACGATCACACCGTAGTACCGCGCTCGTATGGTTGTTTGAGTATGGGCCATCCAGCAGCACGAGCAGATTGTCATCAGGTTTTAGAAACGTCGTGAAGCCCGCCTCCTTCTTTATGAGTAGAGTTATTCCGGCCCCCGAGGCGCCATTGGGAAAGACTCTGCCAGTAGTAGTGGAGACTTGATTTTGCTTTTCAGCATCCTCAGACTCCACCAAGCAGCCTCTGTCGCTCACACGCTCCGGCTGCAGCATGTGCGTAGGAATGATGGAAAACGGATGGTTCTCCCACGGCCGCCACGGAGCGAGCGTGGGGAAGTAAACGTAAGAGTGCTTTCCCGGCGCGGAACCGTAACGCAGACCGTCCACGTCGACTCGGACGTAACCATCGCCCAGTTCCGTCACTCTGGCTCGCCTCAAGCCCGCCTTGACCATGCGAGCAATACGCGCGGCGCGATCGAAGAACCAGACGGAAAAGGCAAAGTATAGCCAGACCTCGTAACCCGACGAGTCCGGGATGTACATGCCCATGCTGGCGTACCATTGCACAAGATGGTACCATGAACCGACCATGATAAACACCGCCAGGACGATGTGCGAAATGAGGAAGAGTTCGTATTGGGCCTTTCTCACGTAGAGTCCGCTGGCAAAGGTGATGACGACGGTGAAGATTGTGGCAACGACACCCCAGATCCACCAGGATGTTGACGCGTATCGTGAGTAGATTTGCAGGCCGATAATGGAGTGGATGACGACGTAGAGCATAAGCACGCGGGCAACCCAGCGGTGCAGAAGGAGGAAGGTAGAGTGTGACCAGTTGGTCAGCCAGAGCAGGATGTTGTTCCTTGATGAAAAGAACAGCAGCACTGGAAATAGCATGAAGGCGAACGCGCCAGTTCGATACATCACGTAGGCCCTGATTTCCTGCCACAAACTTGCATACCACGCATTGGGCTGGCGTCCCTCATACTCAATAGCAGACAGCACAACGTTGAGAATGAAGAAGACCACGATATAAATAGTCTGACCAATGGTGGGGGCATTTCCGAGTAAATATGGGAGAGATCGAACTTGGTACGATCCAATCAGGCTTGGATACACGAAATATGGACGAATCTTCAAGTTGGATTTCGTTTAGCGGTAACCTATCAACAGCAGAATCAGACACAATCAAGTGGCACTCACCTTGTCATATAAAGTCCCCATATATGGCAGATAGCTAAGCCATGTCAAAGCCACGGGGATGCCGAGGCTGGCAACCAAAATGGCGATTCTGACGACGTCCAAGTCAGTATATAATACGACACTACTCAAACGGTCCGTGACTTACCCGTATGCAGACTCAATGACAGCTGATCGGTACACGGCACTCAGAACATTGTATTGCGCCAGGTATACCGTAGGGGCAACAATAGAAGTAGTATTCAAACTCGTATCATTAGCAGTAAGCTGATACTGCGGTGGCCTGGGATTGACGTTGGCCAGTGCCTCGCCGTAGGACCACTTGGCCGCCACCCTCTTGTTCCCTGTGATCTCACGCTCCCATAATGATTCGATGCCTGATGCGCGTTCACCATCCTTGGAACACTTGGTGTTTAAGCACCATGCGACCGATGTCAGGTATGCCGTGTTGTTGGCCAGGCAATCTGGAGAGGTAGTCGTCATCATCATGTCATCGTGGGTCATGCTTGTACAGTCCAGCATGTACGAGGAGAATGATCGCAGGCAACTCTCTGCACATAGTGGTTGGTACGGGTAGGAACCGAATCCCGTCAGCATTTGTGCCACGGCCGGTGAGGCGATGGTCGCGACCGCCAGCAAGAAACCACCCTTCATGTTGGCAAAGGTTCAACTAATATAAGAAATTCAAGATCAATACCTGGAGAAGTCGGCTAAAAATAAACTGTAATCGCGCAAGGTGAGTCGGTGACTCGAGAGCGGGCAACCATCTCTACATATCTTTCTATCGGCATGAGCGGCACATCACCGTCTCTATGAACCGCCGAATTCCGCCTACACTAAGCGCTCACCATGCCCAGTCCTCGTGCGTGACCATAACGCCACTATCGGGGGCTTTCAAGAATATTTCACTCAGCACCCATCCGCCAGATAGGTTCTAGCCATCACTACCACCCATAGTCTGAAACTCAACGAGTAACAGATAATGGATGGCACGCAGAAAGAAACCGATTGCCAGAACGTAAGTGAGCATGTATGAGCACGTTTGTGCCAAGGATTGCCTCTTAATCGCGACCCCAGTCTAAGTGACCATAAAGTACGCCCAGCACATAAATTTTCACTAACGTTGTTCTCGCAACACCCATCTACCGGCCAATGAGAGTTCATACATTTCCAACATCCACTCCAAGCAGCAACGTCACATTGGTAAGGAAAACTTTGCTTTTTGCCATAAAGTGATGCTCGAGCAGCGGACCGTCGTTCCGCCTCACCTACCCTACAACACCTCGTGCCTCTAGGTTGTATCCCGTTGAACCGACAGTATGGTCCGTCACCGCCGAACCAAGATTGAATCCTCCCGATCTAAGCATAAATCCATCGGTCCAACCGATTGCGGCTTGTCGTCGTCGAATCTCATGCCAAAAGGAGTTACAGAGACCAAATGAACCTGCATACTTTTTCCATAAGCAGACAGTCAAAATGTGAAGATACATCATAAGATCTTCATATCACGTAGTTGGTAACAATTGCATTATGATAGGTTCTTTACAGGACAAGACACACTTGAATAATTATTGATCAGGTTCAAAACTAAGTTAATATGGTTGTAGAGCTACTAGAAGCAATCACTGATCACCTCGAAACCTCTGCTCTTAGCAACCGGATGTACTTAGCCAAACTATTCATTGTGTTGAGATGTCGAGTCTGGCATCTCCCATTGCTGTTTTTAACTTTATACTCGATTCCTCTTACGTATTATAAATGCCACTGTCCTCGCGGAAAATTTCGGATACTCGAGCCGTCTTTAGTGGTTGTAGCATTCCGGCCAAGTTGAACAGAATGTCACCCAAGAGCCTAGTCAAGCCAAGGTGCCAAGGAAAAGAGAAGATAGCATTGACGGCTCTGCGGGTATGTACCACAACTTTGACCAACTGAAATGTCTCTATTGGACCACAGCAACTTCGAGACGGGGCAATCCGCCCCATAGTGCGTGGGTTTTGAACATCTTGCAGGATCACGAGTCTTATTAATGACTGACACGGAGCGGGACGCAGGGTTGTTCAGACAGGATCGGCGGGGAAGCACCGTGCCCAATCCGGCTTCGGAAACATGCTCAATCCTGCTCACGTCCACTTCAGACCCATTGCACCCCATCAAGGAGCTTGGCTGGCCGGGGTAGGAGTGTTAATGGTCACTTCAGTTTTCCGCTTCCAGGGACCGGAGAACATGGCCGTCAGTTTCTTCGTCTGTTCCGTCAGTTGACTTCTTGGCCGAGAGAGACGAACACCTTAATTGGCGAGCGTCGGTATTCTGAAAGTAAGGTCCAGCTAAAAGTCTTAGTCCTGGCCATATTCAACATTCTACATTGTTGTACGAGGCTTCACAGGCCAATTTATTTCTCCAGGCATGGACGCCGCAGATCAACTCTCCGTTGCCGCCCGGCATATTCAGAACCACAGTGAAGCTTCTTCGTTAGAGCCTCACTGGGGATATGCTGACCGTGTCCTTCCGTGCACCAACGATGCCGGCTCCTGCGAGTACCTCGACAACGTGTACTGGTCCCACGATGTCGGCATGATCTACATGGGGATCTTATGGGCCACCATCGCCGGCATCCTGCTTGTGTGGGCTATCGGCCGGCACCTGTTTCCCGAGAAGAGGGCCGACCAACAACTCGGCACCGTTGTCGATGGCCAGGAAAGCTCCTTTGAGGCTCCCCGTCACGGCTTAGCCCGTCTACGGCAGTCCTTTCATGCATATCGCCGTGCCTGCTTACTCCCAGAATCCGTCAGATCGATCTTCGGACCAACCACCCGTCTCCAGGTGCTGATCCTAGTTGTTCTCTCGGGCTATCTCATCATCTGGACTTTTGTTGGAATTGCCTACAAGAAATGGATAACTCCCGTGAAAAACTCGCCCGGGCTTTTCAACATTCGCTCCGGCCTGGGGCCATTCTCCGACCGCATCGGTGTGATCGCCTACGCTCTGACCCCCCTATCCGTCATGCTTTCCAGTAGGGAATCTATTCTATCTCTCATCACAGGAGTTCCCTACCAGACCTTCAACTTCCTACACCGCTGGCTAGGGTACATCATTGTCATTCAGGGCTCGGTCCACACCATCGGCTGGTGCGTTGTCGAGATCCGCCTGTACCAGCCCCAGCCTTCCACTGCCATCGCTTGGATCCAGCAATTGTACATGATCTGGGGCGTCGTCGCCATGATCCTCCTGCTCCTGCTTTTCCTCCTGAGCACTAAGTGGGGGATTCGGCTCACAGGATACGAGACTTTCCGCAAGTTGCACTACATTTTAGCCATGGTCTATATCGGCGCCTGTTGGGGCCACTGGAAGCAGCTGGAATGCTTCATGATTCCCTCACTGGTCATCTGGCTGTTGGACCGTGCCGTCAGACTTGTTCGATCGGCTCTAATCCACTACCAGTTCCTCCCAGATGGCTCCATGGGTTTTAGAGCCGCACCGGCAGCCATTGTCCATTTTCCCGATCACGAGTCTGGTGACGTGGTCAGACTAGATTTCCGGCATTCTCAGCAGGCCTGGAATGTCGGACAGCACTTTTACCTGTGCTTTACAGAGGGTAGCATTTGGCAGGCTCACCCTTTCACCCCCTTAAGTTACCCGATCGTCGAGAACGGAACTGTGCTGCACTCTTACATCTTCCGAGCCAAGAGTGGCGAGACCAAGAAGGTTGCGGCTCTCGCTGCTACCAAAATTAGCGAGAACGAGCTTGCCACAACCCCCGTCATCCTTCAAGGCCCGTATGGAGAGTCTCTCATGGAGAACCTGACTCGTGAGGTCAACGTTCTCTGCGTCGCTGGTGGGACTGGTATCACCTACGTCCTTCCTGTACTACTAGGCCTGATACAGACCGCTCCGGTCGCCAACCGCTGTGTCGAGCTGATATGGGCCGTACGGAAGGAAAAGGACATGAAGTGGATCGAGCAGGAACTACAGATCCTCCGAGCAGCAGCAACAAGTCACCACCTTAAGCTCCACGTTTTCGTCACCCGAGAGGAAGGGCCTGCATCACCGGTACGGACTGAGAAGGTCAATAAAGTGACTGAAAAGGTTGATGAAATGACAGAGAAGGTTGATGAAGTGACAGAGGAGTCCAAAGAGGTTGGTTCGTCGGCATCCTCCTCCGTGTCAAGAGAACGAAGTGCACCTGCGGCGCTGGGGATTAACGTGCAATACCTTCGTCATGATAGCCAGAACTCGCACCCAGACTTGAAGCAACTAGTCACCCGGTTTGTTGAAGGCACAGTTCGTGGCCCTACTACGGTCTATGCCAGTGGACCAGCCGCCATGATCAGTGATCTGCGTAGCATTGTCGCTGCTTGCAACTCTGGAGCTCGGGTGTGGAAAGGGGAGAGCCGATACGATGTCAGCTTGATGGCTGATGATCGCTTGGAATGGTAGTCTTTAGCGAGTGCAGTTCTGGTAACGCTTAGGGAAGAATCAAGTATATATTTTGAAATTTGTCCATATCGTTGCGTATTGACTGTGACACCTTTATCATGATAAAATCTATAGACATTTGTTTACTATTTTTTTCTACACAAGTCTGTTTTGAACAGTGCAACAGCCTTCTGATTCATTAGTTCGGATATAGCATAAGATGGTGGGTAGTTTGGTTTTCGCTTTCTAGTAGAACTTCTGGAAAAGCAACACTAACCTTCGTGTCCTTCCCTTCAACCCCCAAAAACCCAGTCTGGTTGAGCCGTTTGTTGTCGTTAACTTTCAACTTCAGGCATATAAAGCAGATCTGAAATGTCCCAATTCAACAAGTCCTACGCGAGACAGTTAGCCAACACAACATCACCTTGGGCCAATGGCTTAAAGCTCGGAACTTACGAATGATTCAAGGTCGAAACTCGCGGTTTCCAACTCTGTAGCCGTGTCGTAGCTCTCGCAAGTCATGTCTTGAGAAGTATGTAGCTCTTGGAAGATATCAAGTGTCTCCCTCAGACTTCCACGGAGGGCGTTGAAAACAGCCGTCTTTGTGCACTGACTCTGCTCCATTGCTTCCGTCTCGGCGAGGACGGCTGTGATGAAGTTGAAATTCTTCGAGCTCACGCTTCCAGCTCTCATTAGCTCTTTTGAACCATCTGCCAAACTGCGCAATAACTTTCGGTTGGAATCGCGGGCATCTCCCCGTATCTTGTCCAGCTGGTCCACACGCGAAGAAGTGGCATCTCCACCGTTGTCATCCCGGAAAAGCATGAAAAGGTCGAGACATAGGACGAGTATTACGTGGAGGGAGAATGGTCCTTTGAACGTGCAACGTCCAGCAGCAGCAAGTTGGAGAAGTTCTACTGTGTGATTGGCAGGCTTGAGATCTGCAACGATTGCCTGCGCTGCATCCACACAGATCTTGCGGGCAATATAGAAAGCCGGGTTCTCAAGTGATTCTATCATGTAGTTCTGGTGTAGTAGTATGATATATCTCCGCAACAGGGTGTTCAAAAACTTTTGGTGAAAATGGGCGGTGCTTTTCTCGGATGCACCAGGCATGATTCTTGAGTCCGGGCTGAAAAAGTCAGATAGCTGGCGACAGCTACTCCTCAATTTTGCACCTAACTCCAAAATCTGATCAAATGAATAGCGTTGTTCCACTCCATTTAAGATACGCGCGACCTTCAATCGAAGGGCCAAAGAACTGGCGAGCTGTATCTGAATCGAAGCATCTGTAAACGAGACTTTTGGTGTTGGCTCGTACTCAGAAACAAAATGAATTGATTCCTCGTCCACATTCAAAATCTCTGGAATCACAGTGTCTGATTCACAGAGTGTGATTGGTATTGATGAGTCGACGTGATGCTGAACACAGAGTTCTAAGGTGGCGATCCAAAGGCGCTTTCTCATCTCTCGCTGGAAAGGAGTAAGAGAGGCGAAGCGCGCAGGTTCGTGATGAAGGCCCATGCTTAATGCCATGGTAAGCAAAGATCCAGTAGAGACCCAAGTCAAGCCACCCGAATTGCAGGTGGTTTGCCTTGAAAGCAACAGGAGGATGTAGATCTGCAAACCAGGAAGTGTATTGGTAGACTTGGACCCCGGACCCATGATCCAAGACTGGGCGGAGAGTATCCATACTTGGGCTCGCTCCCGGATGTGGAATTTGTCGTCTCGTGAATAAAACGTTGACCCAATAGCGAGGACGAGAGCCAGTTGCATTATGAATGCCGTAGACGCGGATTCCGGCTCGTTTTTAAATAGTCGGTAGTCTTGAGAAAACGATGGCATATGCAGGACACGATACATTGGCTGAATATAATCAGCGTAATGAGATATGAGCTCTTTACCAATATCGCTCTCTGGGAATCGGTCCGCGAGGGTCCGATGATGAACGATTTCTGCGTGAATTGCCCTGGACTTGATTTTGCGTCTAGTGTTTCTTATCTCCATAAACATGTCAACCACGTCATTGATATTTCCATTCAGGTTGTACGCATCCAAGTTGACATCGGCCTCTTTGGCATCCCAGTTACTCGGGATTGAGGGCTATTAGTGGTCAGACAATCGCAACGATCTGAAGTTGCCAAGTTGCTGTACGTACCAGAACCTCAGCCATATGTATCCAATGGCTTGGGCCAAATATCCGGGTTTTGTCTCGCCCATTTCTTAAGCGAAGTCTGGTTGGATTGGTGTGTTTCTGAGATGATACTATTGCCTCATTTCTCTGTTTATTGGTGGCGTCAACACCAAGGGTTGGCGCGGGAGACTGGCTGCTAACATGAAATTTTGATCCGCTATCGGCCGCTTTTGACGCCGAGTCTTCTGCTGCGGGCTTTCCAGATTCATCTTCGAGCCGAGGTCTCTTAGCCGCTGCGTTTTCTCTGGCGTGGTTGGCTCTACTGTCGGATGTATACACGCAGCTAAGGGATGCTCGGGCACGCGTGCAGGAGCCGCAAACCGGGAAGCCAAGATCACACTTCAATTTACGAAGGCGACATGGGTTGCATGATTTAGCAGGTCGGCGGCGGCGCTTCACCGCAGAGACAGGCGACTTCTCCATTTTTGAAAGTCCGGATACTAGGAGTTGGCCGAGTTGAGGGTGAGCAACAAAGCAAATTGGATGGATGATGACGAACCCCGGCATTTTTCTCATCTGTAATTCTCCGAGGCCGAGGCCGAGCTTTTCACCCCACCTTCTCAGCCTTATAAAGGCTAGCCCGGGTTTTACCACGACATATCCCGAGGTTCCTCCCAGTTACCATCAAGTTCGATTGAACGTGATTTAATACCTATGCTCATTAAACAGTCTTATCGTCATATCGTCCTATATAAAGCTCGGCCTCGGGAAATTGTTCCCGTATATATAGACCGCGCTCATCACATCTAACATCATGTTTTCATCAAACAACACACGCTTCTTACAATTCATCTTCAAACTTCGAGCATCTACGGCCCTTCCAACTACAAGATGACGGTAGCAGACAGAATCAACTCGCTCGCTCAACAGCTTGCCGAGCTATCCGCCGAACTACATGGCAATCCCGAGCATTTCATAGCCTGCAATGATGAGCTCACTGACCTGGCGCAAGCCTCTGCTAAGCTTCTTGGTTCTATCCAGAGCCCATCAATGTATATCAATAGCATGATTACACAAATGGCGCACTTTACCGCTCTGCGATTGTTTATCGAGTGGGGAGTGTTCGACGCGATTCCCAATCAAGACTTTATCTCGCTTGAAAAGCTGGCCAAGAAGGTCAACGTCGATGTGCAGGTTATTAGTATGCTCTCCTCGTCAACCTTCATTAGTTCCTTTCCGACATACGTCACGTAAAGAGTGCTTACGACTTGCCACTTAGCCCGTTTCTCCCGCATTCTAGTTGCCCAGGGAGCGCTCAAACAAGACGGAACAAAGAGCCTTGCGCACACCACGACTTCCATGATGTTCATTCGTGAAAGCCCTATGAACTCTTTGATTAGAATGGGGTGAGTGAAAATCAATTTATAGGACTCAAGCAACTATACCACTAACAAGGGGAATGTAGATACGATATGCATCTGAAGTCTTGCTCTCATATTGTCTCCTTCTTTGAGAAGTATGGTACTAAAGAGCCCCAGGGTCGCCTTGGAACAATGTTTGCCTTCGCTTGTGGTGATACTAACCTGACTGTCTGGGAACACTTGGACCGGAATCCCGAGACGATGAAGAACTTCATGATCAGTATGGTAGCCATGAGCCAAAGGCTGTCAATTACTGGATCATACGACTTCAGCTGGGTCCTAAGTCCGAAGTACAAAGAAAGGACTCTCATTGTCGATGTGGGAGGAGGAAAAGGTCATGCCCTACAGGCCATATACGATGTTACCCCAGGACTTCCAATGGATCGATGTGTTGTGCAGGATTTGGACGTGGTAGTCACAGAGTCCAAAAAGGTTGCGGAGAACCCTTTGAGTCAGGCACAATTCGTTTCATCTGACTTTCATCAGTCTCAACCTACGAAGGGTAGGGATTGCCGCCCCCAAAAATAAAAGCCTCTGGCTGACTTCTATTTAGGGGCTCTCATTTACTACATTCGACGTTGTCTCCATGACTACGGCGACTCAGATTGCGTGGAGATACTCCAGCATATACAAAAATCCATGGCTGACGACAGTAAACTTATCATTGCCGAGCAGATTCTAAGCGATCAACCATCCTTAGTGGCATCCGCCACAGATATATACATGCTGACACTAGGTGGCAAAGAGCGAACTTTGGATGGCTTCCGGGCTATCACAGCTGACGCAGGGCTGGAGATTGTTGAAGTTTATGGTACTGGGGACAATGACTTGGCTTTGATCGAATGCAGGAAGCTTTAAAACCATGAAAACTCCAGCTCAAGCGAGTCAAGACTAGTATTTTTCACGGAATAATCTCGTAGCTACATCTGAGGATAATCATATGGGCATCAGTTTACGGAAGAGAGCTCCGGTATTAAGTTAAAAACAACAATAAAAGATACCAGACCCGATATCTCACCACAATAAATGACTCATTGGTTCACAAGAAGGTGTACTACATTATAGATCAAGATGGCCTTGAACCTTACCCACTATTTATATTTTTTGCCCCGTGGATATGATCTCCTTTTAGTTTGACAGTTATCAAAAGACCAGACCACTTCGATTATTTCCCTGCTGGAGATGTCTCAACATGAATCACATCTCCCTCAACATCCTTTCCCTCTGGTCGGTCAAAAATGATAGCAATCTCCTCCAACGATGGCCCCTTGGTTTCTAAGAATAGAAGATAAACTCCAACGGATTCCACAATGACCCAGATGACAAAAAGGGGCAAAGCCGCCATTGAATGTTCTCTAGGCCAACAGGAACAGTGAACGTAGAAAGGATCATGAACCCGAACTGCGTGAAATAGAATATTTCCAAGCCACGGATCCGCAGCCTAAAAGGTAGGATTTTGGCATTTAAAGACCGAAGTTGCCGTTGCATCCAAGATTGTAGGCTGGGGGGGCGCCATTTCACATACAGCTTGTATCTCGTATCGGCAGTGATGTACAAAGTCGTATGCTTCGGCGTGTCTCTATCGATGTAGATACCCCTGCGGTAATGGACGAAAAGTCCGACGGAGTTCTTTCTATCTTCTTCAAACTCCGGATGCCACATCCATGTGTCGTCTACCTTGAGATTTACAGTCATTTTGTAATGTACAGAAGCGTTGCGAGATATGCGGCGCCAGAGCAAAGACAAGGGGTTATAAATCTAGTGAAATGATATCATTGGCGACGGGTTTCCACAAAACTGACAGGATTCTTCGGAATATGAAAGTCGAGTGGTAGGGGGCAGATCTGTCTGTGTTAGGCTGGGGGTCTGCATCCGAGTATGTTTGCTCGCTGTGGAGTTTCAAGCCTCGCGATGACCCGATATCGAGAGCAATAAATTTAAAGGCTTTTTGCAATTACCTAACAGATTTACCTTGTTGATTTGATTGTAAAGTTCATCGAAACGCCAAGACTACAGGTGGCAGTCGTGGAACAAAGCATCATGCCGGAGAGCAGGGTTCGGATAATGTCTTCACATCCCTGTCTTCCAGAAGTTGCTGCTAATCTTCCAGGATGAAAAAGCTGTCCCTCGGAATGTTATTAATATTATGATATTTGTAATAACAAATATTAATATGTGCCTCTGAAATAATACCTCTGTTAACAGTATGACTAAGTGGGCGATGAGCGGTCTGTTCGAGACACTTTGCTTGAAGCCAAAAGACGATCAACGACCTTGGCTCCTTCAATACTACGCCCAAGTACCAGTCTCTGGTCATCGGTGAGCTGCTTCACCTCTTTTCCATACATGCAGCTCATATCCTGTTTTGATCCTCCCTTCTCCCATGTGCCGTCTATCATCCATACTTCAGGCACGTCGTACTCGTCAGGTTTTGTCAGTTTGTTCTTCAATAAGCCGCCGTTATACCAGATCAAATTGTCGTCACCATCCACATGTGCAATAACAAAACTGCACACCCGCCCGGGAGCAGGTTTTCCTATACTCTCTCCTGACCAACCCAGTATAGCCCCATAATGCGCTTCAAACTCGTATCCCGAGCCGGCCAGCTCCAGCCCTAGCCACCAGGACTCCTTGTCCCCGTAGGTGATCTTGTATGTGATTTCTTCCCGGACCGCGTGTGTGTTCTGCCACGCGATGTGAAGAAGCCCCATCAGTACGTCCGGGCGCGACTTGTCGAGGACAACTACGCCCGAGTCACACTCTTCAGCATAGTCTTGCGTCCAGACCAATGACTTTGCCATGGCGGGTGACGGCTCCTTAATCTGATCCTTGAACCACGCATGTCGATCGGCAAAGGCGTGCTGCCATAGCAGTCTATCGTGGAAGAGGTAGGCTCCGTCTTGTATGTACGGGTGCTGTTCGAAGAGCACATCGGGTTTCTGCAAAAAGACGGCATCGGAGTCTAATAGAATGACCTGTTCCAGGTCAGAGCCCAAGGCGGCGAAAGCTTTGATGGCCCAGCCCCCATCGGCGAGCTTCAGTGTAGAATCGTCGAATACGGAGAGAACGTCGAGGAATGTTACATCTGTCGCGCCATCAACTTGTAGTATTCTCTGCTTGTCGTTCTCGCTCAGGCCGCCGTCGCCCGCGTAGGCAATCTGGATGGGAAGCGTGCAGCCTAGTACAACTCTCAGCGAGGTGATCAGATGCCCTGCGTACCGGATCGCATTCTCGCTTCCTCCTACGGGGATGACGATCCCGCGCGACCCTGGCCGGAAAGATTTCCGTAGTGCTGCTAATGGGCTGCTCTGTGAATAGGTACGCAAGAAAGGGAAAAGGCCGGCGATGACACTTTCTACCGCACCATGCAGCTTGTCTTTGTTTCGAGGTTTCTGTTCGATTTCCGACAGCCACTGGTTCACCTGTTTCAATCGCAGGCCAACCTCCCAGAACTGGTTCTTGTAGGGCTCCTGAATTGGTTTCGAATATTCTATAGCTTGTATTGTCGCATTGTCCAGTGTGTTGTCGAGGAACCAGGACTGGTATTCTTCGGTCAGGTTGAACGGCAGGTCTTCGGACCGTTTGATGAAGATGATAACGCTTATTAGCCCGAGGGCGAGGACGAGTATTCGGACTGCCCCGCGCCGAGTAAGGGCCAGGAAATTCCTAGTGAGGCTCGCACAACGCTGCGGTATGGTTGACTCGCTAGCGAGGCGTGTTAGTTTGTCCATGATGCTACGCAGAGCTACCACAGTCTGCCTGGGCACCCAAGGATCGATATTTTTGACTCGGGGGCCCGTAGCTGGAGCATACCAAAGGGAGTAGGAAGATTAACGGACGAGTGGCGCATCGGGGGATAAGATACTAGACGACCCCCAAGCTCACTCGCCTCACCAGCCGGAAGAAACCCCACATCTTCCGTTGGTATTGGCACGTACGTACTGCTGTAATGACGCGGTATCAATGATCTACGAGCTGAAGAAACCGCCTTCCTAGCCGAGTGTGGGATCTGTAAATTTCAATAGGCTCTTGCTTGCGTGGTCAGTATGACAGTGGATCAGCGGTTAGTCCCCATCAGCCTTAGCCCAGGCTCGAGGCCGGGAGCGTAACCTTTACCGGTAACACGCATTGACATGGGGCGAGCGTATACATGGGCGGCGAGCGTATAAACCAGGGTCTGTTGCATTGGAAAGAGGCAGTGTGTTGGACGGCGATCAATTGAGGGGGTCAACTCGTTTCTAGAACACGACCTCCATGGGTCGGAGATCTGAAATCACAGCGTCGGCAAGTCAGTTGCGATCGGATTTTGGTGGGCTCGCAAGGATGTGATCATGAAACAGGCGATAATGGCCCTAGGAAGCACATCGCCTAGTGTCTACGCGGCTTGCTGCGAGTGGATTATTGAATGTGCCCATCTTACATGTCATGACGCGTCCGAGCTACAACACCAACTAGCGATTTATCATCCCCGATATCCCCGGGCTAGTCGATGAAGATCCCGTGTAAAGCACGTGGTCGCTTTCCCAAGATGGCTTGTCATGACTCGAGGGAATTTGGTGAGGGCTAAACGGCTGGATCATTGTCAGAAGCTTAACTGTCAAGCTTCCGTCCGTTTCAACGGCCAAGACAACTGCTCTACTAGTAGACGGCAAACTAGGCTTCTTTGGTTTGTGTATAGAGATTAATCATCGCTTGCCTATGCAATTAAGTTCATGCTTCTACCTACAAGGTTCGGTGATCATCCCGGGTACCCTCTCGGGTATACTCTCCGGACATACTTGTTGACCACCCTAGAGCTTGGCTAGAAAACAAGTCACTTTATACCAAAGGCATGGCTTAGCCGGCTGTTTTTGAAGATAAATTTCTAGAGGGAAATATAGAAGTATGATTTGGTTGGTATTATCACTCACGGCCTTTAGCAATCCCCATCAAAGGGCGGAGCAATTAGGTGCCAGGTCTTGAAGTGTCTCTCCAATTCCAACCTCCACATGTGACTCACGTTAATGAGCCTCTAGTTGAGTTGATGCTTCACCAAGACCAAAGAATTTCCCTGCCTTCCTTCACCAGGGCTTCCCGCCTCCAACTCCAGATGCACCCAAGCGCAACCCTCTAGTCCTCAGCCGTGACGAGATTGAAGCCCTCATCGCCGAAGGACGCCATGTGTTCATCCTCCATAACCAAGTCAGCTCTAAACAGTAATGACTCGGGACTTCGGATAAGGGCTGTGCATAGAGGCAGTTGGTCTTTGACAGCCCCTCCGGAGTGATTAAAATTGCTGTGCTCTTAAGGATTTTGCCTCTTTTCGCAAAATCCTCGGGCATTTGACCTGCCCTCGTTAGGGAGCTCACTTCGAGCCACAGGATTATTTCCAGCCCCATGTCGCTCTCCATCACCGTTCAGTATAAGCAACCAGGCCATAGAAGGGATAACAATGTTCATCAAAGACAACGCACAGCAGCTATATTCCGCTCTTTTCGCGCAAGGCAGGGACCTTGGTTCTAATTAAATACAATAATAAGATTGCAGGAATGAAAGGAGCCTACGAATGCAACATGTGCGTTGGCTGGTATGAGGCAACGGGATGAACCAAAACTCAATTGGTACCGAGACTGTGTCGAACAGTCGTTGGATACACGGCACCTCCGTTACGAAGATGGCAATCACTAGACTGACGAGTGATCGATCAGATCCCTCTCAGACCTTTGTCACGGTTTTCCAGCTCCTCGGTGAATGTTCTTATTTTCCCTCGACGAACGAGATTTTCAATTCCGAAATCAAGGGCTGGCACATAGTTGTGTCCCCTAGATGAAACATCATCCTGTAACAGGCCTTGACATTTGGAGCATTAGGCGCTGTTAAAGCTCAGGAACGAAGCCGGTACGATGACAATGCAATTGGTTGAGCTGAGGGTGACGCTGGGTGAAATGAGAGCAGGTATTGCACAGTGACACGCGGCAGATTCTAGCCAGTGTTTGGCATTTTTACCTTGCTAGATTGCCTTCTATTGAGACTTTTCGAGAAGCTTGGTAACAGAGCTTCTCGGATCTTCCCCCCATCTCTTTGGTGGTGGAAGTTTCGGGCCAAGTCTGTATCCTTGGCCGCCCCCCAAAGGAGGCATGGCCGGTGGGAGGATGAAACATGACGACATCGGCATGGTGGTAGTTTGTCCACACCCACAGGAAGGGGCAGAGCCAAGACGTCGTAGCGTCTGGTTTTCAGCTCGTACAACCCCAAATGGGGGTAATTAATAAATATTACACGGTGACATGCCCGAGGGCTCGGTGTGCCTTTGCCCCAAGCTTCGATGTCTGCCCCTCACGACGATGACGGCCTCGGCCACCCAGATAATGCAATGTAGTCCACCAGCTCGTCCGGGTACGATTGTGAAAAGATGTCGCCTGCGTATGTCCGCCAATCCTCTTCGGCTTCTCCAATCCCGCCCTGCGAGAATTTGACGTACTCCCAGTACTCCGGGTACCAGCCTGCCATCTCCCAGTCAATCAGACCCTGCACCTTGCCGTCCTTGACGATGATGTTGCTGAGCGACAGGTCGCAGTGGGAGAGCACGATCCTGTGCGTCGTCTTCAACCGGTTCTTGAACGCCTTGACAACGTGCGGAGGCGTCTGCTTGGGCACGACCGAGAGCAGGTACGAGTTGAACTCATCCTCATCCGTGCACGCCGGGGCAAGCCGCGTCGCGAGGTCCCGCGAGTCTCTGATCTCCATGCCGTCGCACCCTCCTATCAGGTTCGGCGGCGACTGGACCGACCGCATCCTGTCGATGATCTGCCGCAGCTGCTGCGCCATGTTCTTCTTCTCCGCCCTCGTCATCTTGAGCCAGAGCTTGTCGAGTGTGTCGCCTTCTATGAAGTCCATGATGATGCAGTTCTTGCCGCTCACGTTCTTTGCTGTGTAGACGTGAGGCACCGGGAGGTGGGATTCCTCGGCCACCTGGAGCGCCGTGGCCTCGGAGAGTAATACCCGCGTGCCAATCTTCTTGACGATGTTCCCCCGGTGGCGCGTTACTTTGCGCCCAAATATCCTCCAGAGGATTGTTGTTCCTGTCGTGGCGTGTGTCAGTAATGGACGAACAGCATTCAGTGACGCAGGTAATTGGCCTACCTTCTGGCTCAAAGTCGAGCCCCGAATCCAGGCCGGCGGATGACTTGGTCTGTCTGTGTCTCCTTCGAGCCTGCTCCAGCTTCTCGCGGTAATGCATTGGGAAATCTCTCGATGGTAGCGGCAGATATGGTAATTGGAGGTCGCCCACATGGTCTACCGTCGCCCTCATCACTTCAGGGTTCTCCATCTCTGCGCAGTCTGGTACGGGGCGAATGTCGAAAAGAAGCCCTGTGGAAGCAATTGAAATACTCCAGGTGCGCAATATGCGTGGGGTCCCAGCTTCACGTCGGCCGACTGTCTACATCGCGAACGGACCCCTTTTGGAGATCCGACCGCCCATGATATATGAATCATGGTCAATCGAAGGATTGGATCGTAGCCAATGGGCCGGGAAATCGCGTCGACCCGCCAGATGCTGGTGCGACACGGCAAAGGTGACGCTACCAATAGCCATCCATCCAGGATGCTGCGGCACGCTCAGTCCCTCGTGCTCACTCCCCGATTGTCGCTCTGACTCTTGGCACCTGGGTCCAATCCCCCAATACCAGCCCAGAGATGATTCCAAATATACATCCCCAGAGTTTCGAGTGCGGGCTTTTGTCTTGTTTCTGCCACGAATCCATGTCGCATCTTGTGATTCTGGCCCGCTCGCCCTTGTCCAGAGAGCCCGTCCACCCAATCGGACGAAATTGGCGCCGGGGTCTCAGCCTCAGTCTCACCTCATATAGCCCCCTAAATGCTACCTCAGGTCACTGAAACTACGACGTTATGGGGCCGGATGGGCTCGTATTCACCACGGCACGTTTCAAAGTTTGCAGAAGGCCAAATAGCCTCAGATGGTTCTACGACCGAACCCCTGAGCACAGTTACATCGTGCCCTTCTTCCCGCTCTAGATTTGGGAATTTTCCTACAAAAGACCATGTTGCACTTGCTCAAATGCTCCCGAAGGCTCACACGTTAGCAAGGATCGGGAGAGGGATTGTGTTGGTGGGTTGCGTAACATGCGGCTAGCAGTCTCCTGCATCCGCCCTTCTGGACGCGTTTGAAAGTCGTGATGGCTGGCATGACAAGCAACCATTTTGGACTTCACAAAGCGAGAACCATTAGCGGCTCGGGTGAGATCCATGTAGATAGATGCACGTCAATTGCGACCATGATTTTTGATGTGGTTCAGGACGCCGGCGGATTCATCGCGCGCCCTTGGGATTAAGGGCGGCCTCAGAAGAACCCATCCTACAGCAGCTCATCTTGTAGATCCAATAGCAAAGGCAATGCGTTCAGAAGGCGTAGAGCTGACGTATCTGCTTTGCGGTTGGGTAGATGTTGAAAACGCGCTCCTTGGCCGGGGTCCCTTTTCTAGTCGGCAATAAAATGACAGAGAAATCACAGCGTTCATCGCACTTTTCTGCTGTGTGTTGATAAAACTTCCCGTCTCCTTGGATTGCCATTGCTGGGGTAGGCTTCACCAAGGATGTTATGGCGTGTTAGGCATACATCACGTTGATGATAGCGAGCAGGCCTTGGGTAATACCTCCGAGAGATTTTCCATGATACCACTACCCCGGACTGTCGGCATTCGCTCGTCCAACGTGCGCGCGGCATTCTTCCATGATGGGGAGGATAGCAAGTCTAAAAATAGGCATCAATCGATGGATCTCTTGCATGGGCCTTTGCAATCTGAACTGAGCGGAAGTTTTATCAAAAAGACATGATCACTGTCAGCTTTCGTGTTCTTGTTACATCCGACCTGGATTGATTTGTTGGCGATCGGAGATGAATGTGCAGCGATATCTTGCTGGCCTTCGCATATCTAGCCATGCGTCTGCACTGCATGAACAAGTCAGTGCATGCAGAAGCCGATGCCAAGGCGGTATTCAATTATGGCGCTCTTTATAGGATTTATTATCACAATACATAATCATGGTGGTGAATTCCATCTTCCCAACCGCTGAAAAAAACAGGGATTCCAAAGGGGAAGTTCAGGACTGAGCAAACTCAGTGGGATGGCATGTGAGCGATCTGCACTGGGAAATACCTCGCCAAGCCAGTCATCGAATGCATCCTGCAGGGAAATGGATGCAGAGAAACAATATTGTGCGTGAACCTTGGCTCGATGCAACGATATGTCCATTCTCCGGACCACAATTCGATTCGGCATTTGCTCAATATGCCCCGAACGGGTATGTAGTATTAGCAGAATGTGGACGATTGTCCAGTTGTCTATCCCTCTCGCCGCTGTCATGACCGGTTGGGCTCCCATGGTATCATCGGGGGAGTACTGGCCAAAGGGCTATTTAGCCTACATGTATCCAAATGATTTTACTGTCGGTGGCTTCCAATTGACTGTCCAGCTCTCGTTCTTAGTGTATAGCTTGCTGTCCACGCATTGACAATCATGAGCATTGTGCCGAGGTCTCGTGAGGGCTTCACCCTCGACTTCGTTGCTCGTTCCCTCTCGACGACAGTCCTCCACCCTGTTCTGACTTCTATGCTGGCCATCCTCGCCGGAAGCGAGCTCCCAGCTCTTGGCCCCATCACCGAGAAGATCGCCTCCATCTTCCCTCACTACCGTCTGGGGCTCTACCTAACGGCAGGCACAGGACTGGCCATATGGGGGAACAATGTTCTGAATAAATGGTCGGCCAACAATTGGACTCGCGACCCAACCTGGGACTTCAATAAAGAGATTGTCCTCGTCACCGGTGGCAGCGGCGGCATCGGGACCAGCATCATTCGCCATCTACTGGCCAAAAACATCAACACTACCATCGTTGTGATCGACTACGTCCCTCTCACCTGGACCCCTCCCGAGGGATCTCGCGTGCACTACTACCAATGCGACCTCAGCAACCCGGACCAATTGCGCGATGTCTCAGCCCTCGTCAAGAGCCAGGTCGGCCACCCAACCGTGCTCATCAACAACGCCGGCGTCATGCGCGGGCACACCCTCCTCGAAGGCACCTACGAGGACACCTCCCTCACGATCCGCACGAACCTCGTGGCCCCTTTCCTCCTGCTGCAGGAGTTCCTCCCCGACATGGTCGCCAACAACCACGGCCACGTCGTCAGCGTCGGCTCGATAAGCTCGGCGGTGGCCCTGCCGCGCCTGGCCGACTACGCGGCGACAAAGGCCGGGCTGGCGACTCTCTCCGAGGCCCTGCGGTACGAGCTGGGCATATGCTACGGTGCGCCGCGGGTGCGCGTGTCGATTGCGCAGCCCTGCTTCGTGCGGACGGCGATGGTGCAGGGCGAGGTGGGTTGGAACCACTTCCTGCTCCCGTTCCTGCACGTCGACAGTGTTGGGGAGAGGCTGGCGGAGGTGGTGGCGAGCGGGTATGCGGAGAACGTGTATATGCCTGGGATGATGAGATACGTGGCCTCGCTCCTTGTGAGTCTTCTTTTTTCTTGCTTTGTTTTTACTACGGCTCGTTTAGGTCTAATTGATTACAGTCTGGGGGGCCGACATGGCTACAGCAATCCCTCATCGGTAATTCAGCGCGGACGACGACCATTGTCCTCAAGTCGACGAACGAGAAGCAGATTGATCCGAAGACGGGGTTTTTGGCTAAATGAAGCAGATCTACAGACAGGGGATAATGAGTGGTCTAACTTGAATGATAATAGTGTTATCTAGTCTACGAGGGGTTGGCTGGCGTGAGGTGAACCTTGGAGGCAACTCGTCCATACCGTAAGATCATAAAGACAGCTGAATGGCCGTACTTGGATGGCATCAATGGCGAAATGCAAGCGGTGTTCAACGAAATGGTTGCTGCATGGGATGAGCCCCATGACTTGGTGATAAGCAGACATCCAGCTAATCATGTAGAATCAATATATTGGATCTTGCCCCGCAGCCGAGGGACCACGGGAAGGGTCTTTCAGACTATCCGTCTTCGGGTCTTTTTCGCAGAATGTAACCAAGTTGTCGGTCTCCGTCCAGCTCGAACCCCGTCGCGGTCCTTGAGAGCGTATGCCGCACAGGCATGTCACTCTGCTTTTCAGCGGCAGTTCTTGCTGACAGACGGGTCCCCCCATGTTTCTCAAGCCCAGAATTTCGGACTCTGACCAATCATACATGAGCTTCGTCCAGGGAGGGTGGTACGATAATTTCTAGCGAGCCAGCGAGCCACACAAAGCTCACCAAAGTCCAGTTCTCCAACTTTCACGGAGCCGAGGCAACCTGGCAAGCGCCCGACTAACTATCGCGACCGTGTGCTGTAACTATCGCGTATATAGTAGGTGAGAGTCAGACTCGGCGGGATGATAGGCCCAGCTCCCAGGGATGGTCCTACCGCGAATCCTTGAATCGCGACCGCCGCTGCCCGGCATTGGATTCCAGAAGCCGGCGAACATCAACTGCGCTCCCTGTCCCTTCCTCCAGATCTTTATTTAGATCCAGTTAGACTTTTGCTGTCGGTTTAAATTAAATAGTCCTCCTTGCTCACTCGAGCTGGTCAGGACACACCGTTGTTCGACAAAAGCAAGCAAGCAAGGGATCAATTGCACAGGGAGAGGGAGAAGAAGGAAAGAAAGACATCACATCGTAATGGCCGAGTCCGCGAAACCCATGGCAGAGCCCACCTACAGCCAATTCGCCAGCATCGGCGGCGGCTTCTCAGGCATCGGCCTGGGCGCGACGCTCCAGCGCTGGTACGGCATCACCGACGTCCGCATCTTCGAGCGCGACGAGTTCTACGGCGGGACCTGGTGGGCGAACAACTATCCCGGCGCGGCCTGCGACATCCCCTCGGCCCTCTACAGCCTCTCGTACGAGCCCAACGCCGACTGGAGCAAGCTGTGCCCGCCCCGCGACGAGCTGATGCAGTACATCATCCGCGTCGTCAAGAAGTACCGGCTCGAGGACCGCATCAGCCTCAACTCGCGCGTGGACCGCTGCGAGTGGCGGGAGGAGTCGCGCAGGTGGCGCCTCACCGTGGTCAACGTCAAGAGCGGCGAGACGTCGCTCCACGAGTGCCAATTCCTCTTCACCTGCGCCGGCGGGCTCGTGACGCCCCAGGAGCTGGACATCCCCGGCGCCGAGTCCTTCAAGGGCCCCGTCTTCCACACGGCGCGCTGGCGCAAGGACGTGGACCTCACGGGCAAGAAGGTCATCGTCATCGGTAACGGCGCCACGGGCAACCAGCTGGTCCCGGCCATCCTCCCCAAGACGAAGCATCTGACCCATCTCGTCCGCTCGCAGCACTGGATCCTGCGACCCAATGATACCCCGTTGGACCCGATTCTGAAATTCACTCTCAAGTACATCCCGGGTGCCATGATCGCCCAGCGCTTGCTGGTCTTTCTCATCGCTGAGGAGGGTTTCCGCGGATTTCGCATGAGCCGGGATGGGCAGCGGGCCCGCAACCACCAGCGCAAGGGGGCCATTGAGTATCTGAAGCAGACGGCGCCGAAAAAGTATCACGATCTATTGGTGCCAGACTACGAGCCCAACTGCAAGAGACGAGTGTTTGACGCTGGATACCTGAAGTGCTTAAATGAGGACAACATCACATTGACGACCGAGAAGCCCATTGAGGTCGTTCCCGAGGGTATTCGCACGGAGAAGGGTCTGTTAGAGGCAGATGTCATCGTGCTTGCGAATGGTTTCAAGACGGGTGACCCATTCAGCAACATCGAGATTGTCGGCAGTCATGGGAAGACGATCCAGGAGCACTGGGCCGACAATGGGGGACCGGGCGCGTACAACTGCACGTCCATTAATGGATTCCCCAACTTTTTCATGATTCTAGGTGAGCTGCTCTTCTTTTCTCACGTACTGACCTTTCCGGAGATTGTTTTGCTGACCATCCGTTTCATCTAGGACCAAACACACTTACCGGCCATAGCTCGGCACTGCTGGCGTCCGAGAATGCCATCAACTACTCCCTGCGCCTCATCAAGCCTATCTTGGATGGAGACGCTGCGACGGTAGATGTGCGTAAGGAGGCCGAGGCGCGATACAAACGCAAGATCCAGGCCGCATTGCAGGATACCGTATGGCTGTCCGGCGGATGCTCCAACTGGTACACCGGCACACTCAACGGGAAGAAGTACAACGCCGTCAGCTATCCGTGGTGGCAACCGCATTACTGGTACAGCTGCCTGTTCCCTAAATGGAGCGACTTTGAGTACACTGTAAGTCAGGCCCTTGTGCAAAGTCATGCGAGCAGGACTAACATGGATGTTCTTGGCAGGCAATTGGGAAACCGAGACGCCGGCACTCGGCATCGAAGGGTGCTAAGATCATCGTGGCGGCTTTGGTTATCGCCGGTTTGGCATATCAGGTGAAGCAAGGAAAGACGCCGACGAGTCTGCGAGAGCTGGTTGCGTTGTGCTGGGCAAACCTCTTGGTTTCGCGTGACATGATTCTGGCTCACATCCCCGCGCTCAAGGCGTGATTTATAGACGAGAGACGTGTTCAACTGAGTTTGTAACCTTCCTGTTTTCTCTAATATATGTAGAACATGAGCAATACTGCGACCTAGCTAGTCCAACCATGAGCCAGAAGTCGGCTTGATTTCTAATACCCCTCTGTGCCATGCTACCCTGACCATCAAAAGCAATATCACAGTGCCGTTCTTCCATTGCATAGAGATGTCACACGACGAGTCAGATGCACGTTGGGTAGCTTCGCGATGATCTAGACCCTGCCGGCAACCGCCAGCTTGTAAGAGGTCGCATGAAGAGGGCCCGCAGACTCTCAAGGTCACCCAAATACGGTGCTCCCACCGTTCGAATTGACGTGTTCGATTGGCTGCCGGTGGTCAGTGCTGTCGAACCATCATGCGCGTGGCGTCATGAGAGCATGAGACTTATCACCATACATGAAATATTTGTGGACTGAACAGGCCAAACAAGGCACCGAGGGAGATCAGCATTCGCCCCCCTCACGCTCCCTTGTCGCTAGCCCTGGACGGGACCGTCGGCTGAATCGCCATGAGATCATTTGATGCTCTCCTTGGGGGTTAGCCTCCATCGACGTTCTCAAATGTCCGGGGTCGTCCAATGATGCAAACTCTAATGTCACCCCCCTCTTTGCTTCGCTTCCGGCTGGATTATGACCATCACGGTGACGACAGTAAAGCCTTCATTCCTCATTCTCTATTCTCTAAAGAAATTAAATCCGCGTAGCACACAAACCACCACTCTACCTCAACCGCCAAGCTCTATAATATCCATCTCTCAAGATGCCTCTGATACGCCTGGGGACTGCCTCACCAAGCACCCAGTCCACCACGGCCGACACCCTCCGCCTCCTCTCCTCCATCGCTCGCCGCGCCTCCGCCCAGAAGATCGACATCCTCCTCCTCCCGGAAGCCTTCATCGGCGGCTACCCCCACGACCGCGTCAACAAGACCCGCGAGGCCTTCGCCGAGTACTTTGACCAGGCCGTCGACCTCGGGGACACCGCTGGCGGAGCGGGAGCCGGCGACGCCTGGGCCCACAGGGAGCTGGGCGAGGAGAGGAGAGGGGACGGCACGCGCGAGGAGCTCGAGGAGATTGCGCGCAGCTCGGGCGTCTTCCTCGTCACCGGCGTCATCGAGAAGGTCGGCGGGTGCCTGTACGGGTCCGTCGTGTATGTGTGCCCGAGGCTGGGTATCATTGGAAAGCGCCGCAAGGTCAACCCCGTACGTATCCTAGACGTGACATATTATTCCATGGTACCCTGAACTAACTATTTGGTATTCACAGACCGACATTGAGCGCTTGTTCTGGGCCCAAGGCGCCCCGAGCACCCTCCACGCCGTGTCGACCACCATACGAGGCGTGCGCGTCAACCTGGCCGCGGCCATCTGCTGGGAGTCGTACATGCCCATGGTGCGCCAGGCCCTGTACGCGCAGAACATCAACCTGTACCTTGCGCCTAACTCGGACGACGGGGAGAACTGGCTCAACTGTATGCAGACGATCGGGTTCGAAGGCCGCTGCTTCGTCGTCGGCAGTAACATGTGTCTTAGAGGAGGGAGGTCGGGCGAGGCTGGTGGGCAGGCGAACCGTCTCAACGGCATTGGCAGCGCTATGGAGAGGCACCGGGGTGGTCCTTCGATGCCTTCCGCGCCGCCGGTAAGGAGGAGGAGGAGAAAGTCGGTTTTTGACGATGATGGGAATGAGATTGTACTTTGTTGCCCGGCGGACGAGAGCCCGCCTGAGGCTGTGGATGACGTGGCTGGACCAGAGGAACAAGGCAAGGATGACACGGTTGGGTCGCTGCCCCCAGTTGCTAACAGAGCTCCGCCAAGGCGGAGAAATTCGGTCATTTATGAAGATGGGAATGAGATTGTCCTGAGCTGCCCTGCGGAGGAGGATGAGGCTCCGGGCTTGGTTCCTAATGGCGTGTCTGAGACTAACGAGGATGACAAGGTGGGAGACCTCCCGTCTGCTCCTCCTGCCAGGAGAAGGAGAAGAAAGTCCGTGTTTGATGATGATGGCAATGAAATTGTGCTTTGCTGTCTAGATGATGGCACTTCATCCGTGGAACCAAACAGCACCGCAGCGACAGGAGCAGAAACATCGGAACCATACAAAGGACCGTGGACAAGCCGTGGCGGCTCCTGTATCGTGAGCCCTTTCGGCAAGGTACTCGCTGGCCCGCAATGGGAGGATGACCAAGGCCTTATCTATGCAGACGTCGACTTTCGCGATTGTGTTCGCGGTCGATTGGATCTTGATGTCGCTGGCACCTACGCATGTAACGATTCGTTCAAGTTCTCTGTTGAGGGCTTGAGTCTGAATCCGCTTCCTTATTGAACGATCTTTTCACTTATACTCTTGTCATTTAATGTAGCAGGAAGTTATGGTAAATATTAAAAATGATATTAAAAATGAGATTGTTCATCTTAAATTTACCAAACTCTACTTTGCGATTGTGATTATGACCTACCTCGCTCAGTATCCGTACCGTCACATCTCCTTCACGTTTATACAATTACTACTAGATAGCAGTAGTTAGACGTCCTTTGCCCTCACCAGGGATCCCCTGGCGTTAAATACACACACACACACACACACACAATCACATCTACTTCCTGCACTCACACCAATGGAAGTAAGCCCGTGTTAGACGGGAGCTTTGGCAATGACGATTTACCAGCATAGTAGGTTACGAATAATTGATGGGCTTAGCAAATAGCCATGTAATCGGTGTTATCATTCATATTAGCACTTCGAGGCCAAATACGTTAAACCAGCTCCTTCATCCTATATCCTCAAAATCCCCGTTCCTATTGTCTTCGTTGGGATTGTTTTAGATTGGGCCACGAGGGAACAACATGCAAGCTCCTGGTGTTCCTCTGCAAGACCCCAAACAACAAGGAGTACGGAAACAGCTCTCTACGTAAGGCGTTAGCTCTGTACGCTCGATATTCCAGGCTATACTTACGTCCCAACCAGGCGCAGGTATTTCCCCCCATGGCTTTGCTCTCCTCTGCTGGGGCAGCGGCGGAAGTGGCAAGCATGCTGGCAAGAGCAACTGCGAAAAGATTGAACTTCATGTTGAGCAATCTTTCGATCAAATATCCGAGATCAATTTGCAGGAGGATTTATCCAGGTGTTGGAAGATGAGGGGCTACCGTTTCGATATTAAACCGCAAGTACAGGGCTTTCTTATATACCAGTGAGGGATAGCTCAAATCTGGGTCGGTGAAGAGCACATATTCGATCATGAGAGACTGAGACCGTTGGATCCAATCAGATGCAAGAGATGAGTTCGTTGTTCGCATGACATGCGATGCATGACCCGTGTCTTAGAGCGATCTCGCAAAAAAAGGCGAAGGTTTTACTGCTCTTGAGATCATCTCAGTTTTCGCTCTCATTATTGGCTACGGCCTACTGGACTTTCTGTTTTTACGATCCTCCAACGTATCTGGCATGCTGAGATGGTCTGGCCTTGGTCTCTCCTTCAGCAGTTGTCTCTCCGACACTCCTTGCATATACCGTGAGCCAATGAAAATTTTGCAATCCGAAACAATACTTCGATCTCTTTCTTAATTACCTCTATTTCTCAATGCTTCACCTATAACCCATCACTCTTTGTTTTTGGTATTTTAGTATAGGCCTGGGGAAAGAGAGGAAAGAGAGGAAAGAGACCCGAAATAAGAAAGGACCATTGATGTTCCATATGGTCTGGCTAGATACCTCGAACGCCGTCCTTTCTATACCCTTTCCTTCATCAATGTAAGCCATATTTTAGTTCCAAAATAATATATATACATACATTTATATGTTGTGTGTTTTATAGGCCATTGAGCTCGGCTGGCGAGGGTGGGAAGGCCGGAGATGCTATTTTAGGCCGTACACTTGGAACCCACGACCACGTCCAGGGGTTTGGCAGTGAGAACCTCCTCGATGATGGCGCTCTCAGAGTGACTCCATCGAGCTCAAGTCTAGAGTCTGTCGGCTTCCCTGATAACATGGCCGACGATTGGGTACTCATAGTGGATCTGCCGAGTTCATATCCAGAGGTGTTGTATCCAGAGGTGCTGTATCCCCCTTGGCTATCGGAGATCTCGGTCAGCCTCGAATGTTTATGAGACTTGTTCCCCCGACGGAGGAGAAACCAGATTGCAGCAGCAGCTAGTACTAAAAAGATGAACCCTCCCACAGCCCCTCCAACTATAGCTGGGATGTTGAGGCCGCCTGAGCCAGTTGTCTCTTCCGTGGTATTGTTAGAGTTAGGCTTAGACGAGGGAGTATCTGCATATTGTTAGCCAAGTGCAAGACTGGCAAATCAAATAGGTGAACTAACCAGTGGCGAAGAGTGCCTTCAACTCGTCACTGCTCCATTGCGCCTCTCCTCTATAAACTATGTCAGCATTTCCGAAACTGCTTGGATCATTTCAGATGAGTGGTGGTGGAAGTATTACCCTTGCTGATACCACGTTTTGAAAGCCTGTGGAGTATCATAATCTCCTGCAGAGGCATTGTAGCCGCTCTTCCAACTCAATTCAACCATGTCGTAGACTCCAAGTGTCCTTGTCCACGGATCGTCCTTCCACGTGTTTGCCTTCCAGCCTGATATACCACCCATAGATATCATCTGGCTTTTTCTGGCCACCGCGCACTGGTGACTCCACCGGGGTGCGCCTTTGTCTGCGTTGGTGACCGACGTCCATACAAAGCCCGGGAGAGAAAGGACCCAGACATCGCCGTAAGGATCATAAGGAGCGGTTCCCTGACGACCTCCGTATAAAAAACTTGATTTCATTCTGTCAGCCATATCCTATATTAAATCTGGAAGATGAGGATTCATAATGCAAAAACTCACATATCGTATGTGTTGTTCTTCCCCCGTGCACCTACACTGCAAAAATGATACCTTGGTTGGGGGACGCTCCCCAACATCGCCGTCGTATTTTGCCTATGCCACTTGTCTGTACTAGGGTCAAACAGAACAACACTGTTGAAGTCCACCTCGGTCCAGGTTTTATCGTTAGTCGTCGTGGCTCCGCCGAGGAACATGACAAGCGGCTTCTTCGCGAAGTCCTCCAAACACACTGCCTGGCCCCATTTTGCCTTTCCCAGCTCCGGAAATCCTGCTGTGCTTGAGATGTTTCCCTCCCATTTGTGGTCCGACAAGTCGTATTTTAGTAGGCCTGACGGGATGGAACCGGACTTTGACTTCCCCGCGATATTCGGATCGTAGTTGCTCTTCGAGGTGACCGAACCGCCGAGATAGTATCCTTTGCCCCCGCAAACAGCTCCTGCGCCGTTGAAGTTTCGGTCCAGCCCGTCCTGGAATCTATCTCCATCCGTGGGTTTCTGTATCGACCATTCTCCTCCGCCGTCGTTGTCGGCTTTGAACATCCACATGGGCGTTTGGTCGCTCGCTTTAACGGACGTGTTCCCTTTTAAATTTACACGCTCGCCACCCCACCTGTGCATCGTACCAGACTTTTCGTCAGGCCATAGTGAGAACCAGCTACTTCTATGCATGCCATTTGGATACTTCGACTCCTTGAAGCTCACTGTCGAATTGGTCCAGTCTGTGTTCAGTGGAATCGACAGTGTTCCATTCACTGGAGAGAGTCAATGCCTGGTTGGGACCAACAAATAAAACCAAAACATGCTGGGAAGGGCCACAACATACCAGCTGCTGAGTGGTCTCCGGTGGAGGGGCACTTGTTGTTTTTACATCTGCTCACCTTTCCGCCATCCCAGTAGAGGTAATCGCCAAGTATGGCCACTGTTGTATTAAGAACGTTAGCTGGATGGGCAGACTATTATAATGCTGTAGATTGGGCAGGTTATAGTTGGAAATAATATACGCACTGCGACCACCCTCTCGCCGTTTATACATCACGGCAGAGGCTCGAAAGTCATACCAGTACCACCCCTCACGCACGTGGAAAAGTCCACTGCGACCATCAATCAGATTTGTTAAATACGGGCGAAGGACCCCAGTCTGGGCGTTGAGGAAAAAACACAATAGATTAAGAATGGAAAGAGAATGGGTGGGTGAGGACTGAGGATTCAAACCTGCCCGTGTAAAAATGACGGAGAATTTGCTAGCAACCACCCACTGGCTGCGCCTTGGGTATGGGGAAATAAATTAATTCATCGGGAAACCCCCTGCATGCAATTTATCGGACGGCATATGCCAACCAGGCTGATGCTTACATTCTAAAAGAAGCACACGAAGCCCTATCGAGTGGCCAAGCCGATCCTTCCCCATTCCCCATACCACCTTACATATGGTGTCCCTGGCAAATAGCAGCCTAAGCCTGGCTGTCCATTCTTCTTGGGAAGCTAGTAATGGATGTGATTGGGGGCTGCGTAGAGAATAGAACCTTGGACACGGTCTCTGATTGCACAGTAAGCGAATATGCCTTGCTTTGCGCTCTTGTTCTGTGCCCTGTCGGAACGTTCCTCCAAGTCGTACCTTGTAGTAGCATTCGGTCAATAGCCTGACCTAGTGGATTTAACTCTATCACGAAAATGTGACCTCCCTCAGAGAGCTTAATTCCTTGCACGCGCTTGAAGAAGGGACGCTTCAGATGGAAGACAGTGGCTTCAACGAGCATCTCCGCCGTGAGCACGCTGCAAAGTCCCTGGAGCTGCTAAGCCGCTGAGTAAACCGCTGGAGCACAGCGCAGTTCCTTCAAAATGCACCGCCCCTCACCACAGGCTTCAATCGCCCACTCTCCTAGGACATTTAAGACAAGCACATCCAAGTTCCAAGACAGCAGCCAAGCCAATTAACTGTTATTACTACAGAATATACCTAATCCATGTCCTCAGCCGTGAGTATCAGCCAGGAATTACGAGCTGATTATTGATATCGCCCCCTCTGCTCTCCTCAGCTGCTGCCTGCGAGCCACTCATCATCTACGACGCGCCCTGGACGTAAGCTGAGGTTTGGCACTTTGGGACATGGTCTGACCGGCGCGTTCAAAGACACCGCACGTGCACCCAGACCACAAACTACGGCCCGAATCTCTGCCACTACCGTGACGTGAGACTGCGGGCTGTTGGTTGCCGTGGATCGCGGTGGCCCGTGGGCGCTTGGCACGGTGCTTCGCCTGCCGTGAAGGTGGTATCAATTCCCCTCCTGTGGCGAGTAATTCCTTGGCGAGAAAACACTCGGTACCGATGAACATCACCTAGACGTGATCACCTCTCTGGGACCCCTCGAGACCCCGCACCGTCGCTTGCTAGCCGACCAAGAAGGTGTTGGTATATGTAAACCCAAGCGCCCTCGTTTTGCATGTTCAATATCATACTACGGGCTCGTAGCAAACAAGATGCTTTGTTTCAGGCACCCGGAGGAAGCACTCTGGCACACGGGCACCGGGAAAATCAACCCGGCTTCCATTCCGTGAAACAATCTTTCCCACGGGCTAACGCTGTTCAGACGGAAGTTCTTCACTGTGAGTATATAAATCTCTTTCCCCTTTGTTTCACGACGCTTCGTCCCGGGGCGGCGATCGCTGGCATGGACGCCATCCCTTCTCCGCCTTCTGCTCCGACTCAGCGTCCTTTCTCTGCCTCTCCATGGCTGCTCGAGCAAGAATCTCTCTTCGACTCAGTCCCGCCGTTGCGCCGCCACTCTGCACTCCACCGAGAACAAACTCTCCTCCCTGCCAACCCCCTTCATCCTCGTGGTCCTCCGCTTCTTCGTTTCCGTTGACGTCTCCCCGACCCGAGATGTGATACCGAGAGGTCTCCGCAATGGTGTGGCCGCCGGACTTCCAATCCGCCGCGTCAACCTCGCGCTCAATCTGATGACACAAATCCCAGAACTGGCGGTCGTGGTCGCCGTGCACGTTGTGCGCGAGCTCGTGGCACAGCGTCTTCCTGATCGTCTTGTAGTCGCGATACCCGTCGTGGGCATCCGTCCGCAGGCGCAGCTCAATGACCTCGCCGTGGTTGCGGTTCAGGCCCAAGATTCTCGACGTTCCCTCATGCGTCTCCTGCGTATACGAGAGGGGCTCCATCTCCGTGAGTAGTGACACGGTGAACTTGTGCTTCTTCATCGTGGCGACGATGCCCGGGTCGGCCTTGAGACGCATGAGAAGCGCCTGGCTGCGTCCCGGGTTGGGGAGGCCATCGAGGGGGCGGACTTGGAGGAACGTATACGGCGAAGAGGAGTCTGCACGCTTAGTCTTTGCCCGCGATGCCTTGAGCTTGCGGCTCTGGGTTTGGCGAGCGGCATTTCGTCTGGATACGCGGTCCGCCATGTCCTGCATGGACTGGACTGTGGACGCCCCCGAGCCCATGAGCATCAGAGACTTGCCCTGGAGCGTCTGCACCAGCTGAGTGGGGTCCTTTGCTGGTGATGTGAGGAGCGGCGCCTTGGGGATGATGATCTTTTGGTTGGCGACAGGGATGTCGAGGGTGGCCTCGATCTCCTCGAAGAGGTCTGTGACGGTGGCATCCTCGTGGAAATGGAACTCGTATTTGTTCTTGCGAAAGCTGAGTGTTACTGTGACCATAGGTGAGTTTGATCCAGTGCTAGATATGTCGTCTGCATATTCGTCTGCCATGGTGGGTAGTAGATGCCGTCAATCAAGATGAATATCAATGCCTGACTGAATTAGGTGAATGGGGTGGTATGTTGCGTTGGGTTTGATGGGTTCAGATAAGAATATTACAGGATCCGCTCGCTGAAACTAAAGACTATATATATAGACGAAAAATGGAGATGGATATCTGGTGCAAGTAGAACTGTCTGGTGAGTGATGGTTACGAATGCTTAGATGGCCGATCGCTAAGGTAGCCTCGTGGCAGCGCCCTGGGCGGCATCACGGTATTAATAATGGCTCCTAGGCCCCTGGATCCATGACGACTGCTGGAGTTCGGAGAGCTTCGCTGTTTGCTTGGTAATCGAGCGCCAACATAATATTGCCCACGAGAACACAGAGTGGCGTCCCTGCGCCACAACTCGCTACTTTCTTTCGCATTAAGTCCGCAAAGGGCGGCTTGGCTACCCTACATCCGCCCGACTGCTGACACATCGAGAGCAACGCGACAGAATGCGACAGACGTCATGTCACGTGCACGCCAAGGGGGCTCGTGCTGCTCCCGCCCCCTGGTCGTAATAATGGAATTGCGCGCCGGAAGCATCAGTGAAGCTACGTATCACTAGCGGCCGCCATCCAATGAGCTCCCTGCGTAGCGCGTCGTGTCCTCTTTGCATTGCCAGATCTTGAATTCTTCAATGCTCCCTTGTCCAATTCGCTGTACAGCGCCTACAACATCCTGACGACCCTCAAGCACACCCGTCAAGCTCATCGAAGCAGCTCGACCGTTCATTCATTTATTCCACCACTGCTCCGTCCGCGCCTTGCGCTGCCATCCCCTGGTACAGCAAATCGCCAAGCTCAATCTCAAACTCCATTCAACAGCTTCAAGTCGCCATCATGCCTAACGCATTCCGAATCCTAGGTACGCCCCGGGCACCCAATCGCCGACATGGAAAGCTGGTTCTAACCTCTAGGCAGCGGATTTCTCCCATCTGGGGAGTATCCTGATTCTGCTGCACAAGATGGTGCAGATGAACGTAAGCACCCTATGAATCGACCGGCGCCGCGACCATTGCTAATAGGAGAACAGAGTTGCTCAGGCATTTCGTTCAAGTCGCAGGCTCTTTACTTCTTCGTCTACGTCACTAGATACTTGGGTATGTCCCAGAAATCCAAGTCCCATCGCCCAAGCAATCGCTGATCTCCCGACAGACATTTTCTCCACCACCAGTATCTACAACCTCATCTTCAAAATCCTCTTCCTCGGCTCCCAAGGATACATCCTCTACCTGATGACGAACGCCTACAAGCCCACCAACGACCCTAACTCCGATACCTTCCGTGTCCAGTACCTCCTCGCCGGCGCCGCTGTTCTTGCCATCATCTTCCCCTACAAATACAGCTTCTCCGAGATCTCCTGGGCCTTCTCCATCTGGCTCGAGTCCGTCGCCATTCTCCCCCAGCTGTTCATGCTCCAGCGCACCGGCGAGGCCGAGACAATTACCACCCACTACCTGTTCGCCTTGGGAAGCTACCGAGCTCTGTACATCCCCAACTGGATCTACCGCTACTTCACCGAGCCTGACCACATCCCCGACTACATCGCCATCATCGCCGGCATCGTCCAGACCGTCCTCTACAGCGACTTCTTCTACATCTACTACACCAAGGTCATGAAGGGCAAGAAGTTCAAGCTGCCAGTCTGAGCGCGCGGCACCAGTTGGTTTGGTTCTGACCACAAAACACACGCTCGTCTTCTTGAGTCGCATAATTAGAGACTCGAAGACGGATGCGATGTATTCGTTGCCCCAGACCTGCCCGACACCAATCGTCTGTGATAGGTGGCAGGGACATGGCAGCAATTATCAACCCACTATGGTCAGCCATTGACGGGTTATGTTGTGCATACTAAGGCGTTGGCGCAGGTTGAGGGTGTGCATCGCAGCACAAAAGGATCATGCGATATTTTGTAACTTCTTATTGGGACTTCGGTTAATCAGATAGGGATTTCCGTGAGACGGATAATGTAGGAAAATAGACAAATTTGTCCACATATTCCAACTGGCGATGCTTCCGCGATCAGTGCTAATATCTTGTACATGATCCATACCTTCCAGCAGTTGCGAGAATGATAATGGACTGACTTAATAACGTGCGCTCACAACGGAAGAGCTTTGCATGCCATTCCCTATTAATTAGACTTAGGTACAAGTGCAAACAATCTAGTAAAAGCTCTTTTTATTCTTCCGCGATCAACATACAATCGTCGCAGGATCAGCGCCGCTTGGAGAGGGAGTGGCGGGCTCACGTGACCTGGAGCGCGCCGCCATGACGCACGCTCAAGCATCCTTCGTTAACCTCCCTTATCAAACCCATCAGGAAAACATCGGATTAGCCATCGCCAAAATGGCCAGCGAAGCACCTGACATCACCGAGAAGACCGCGGAGCCTGTGTCCAGCGGCTCTGTGCCTCCAAACTCTCAGCCTGCGCCTGACACGGAAGAAGTCAACCCCGTCGCCGTCGCACCCGAACGGCTTCCAACACGCAAAGACGTCCCTCTGCGCGAGCTTCTCAACAAGATCGACGACTATGCACCAATTGTGAGCACCAGACGCGTCCTTACATACAGTGCTTGCGGCATAACGAGATACTAACCCTCCTCCCCAGATCCCCGACGCCGTCACGCACTACTACATGACCAAAGCCGGTCTCCCACCGCCGCCCCAGACCGACCCTCGCCTCGCGCGCCTCCTCGCCCTCGCGACCCAGAAGTTCATCGCCGACGTCGCGGCCGACGCGTACCAGTACTCGCGGATCCGTGCTAGCAACACAAACGCCAACAACCCCATGGGCTCGCTCGGCGCGGCCGCCGGCTTCCCCATCCCAGGACAGCAGGGAGGTGTTGGGCAGGTGGCGGCCGGCGGCGCCAAGGACCAAGGGAAGGGCGCGACGGGCCCCGGCGGCGCGCCGCTGGGCATCCAGAGGCCTGGGTATGGTGGCGGTGGTCAGGGCGGGAGCCAGAACCGCACGGTCCTGACTATGGAGGATCTGGGCATGGCGGTTGGGGAGTATGGCGTCAATGTTAAGCGGAGCGAGTTCTACCGCTAGAGTTAGGGAGAGGGGGGAAGTACTGGGGTCATATTTACAAGGCGTTCTTTGTTTCAGCATACATCAATCTGGAGTTTGGGATTGGATTACGCTTTGGAGGGGAATTGTTGCCTTTTCAAAAACCATAGGGTATTACATTGGCATTAGAGATCATCAGACCTGGGATGAAAGAAACGACGAAAAATCAATTTTTGTGCCAACATCTCAAGACTATTCTATCTGCAAGGCAGTCGTGGTCCCTTATTGATACATGTGTGTTCGTACAATGCTTCCGGCCCCATGATGTCGGGCTTCTCTCGATTTAGCCTCTCTTTCGTCTGTCCCAAACGATACCTCTCCGGGTCCTGAAGAGCAATTTTGTCAGCAAAGGATTCACCTCCAAACCTCGCGCGGGCAAGGCGGTGGTTGCAGAGCGTACGGTGCGAATTCCCCTAGCTTGTGTCCGACCATGTCCTCGGTGATGAGCACGCGGTTGTATTCCTTGCCATTGTGCACCTCGAATCGGAGACCGACGAAATTGGGTAGAATCGTCGCGGAGCGGGCCTGGGTGCGCACCGGGGGCACTTTATCGTCTGCGGATTTCGGCCATACGATTGGGAGGCTGTTGCTGGGAGTCAGGAACCGTTTCTTGGAGGGTAAAACTTGGATGGAAATCTTCGCTTACGGCACGAGATGGGGCCCTAGAGGTTCAGAGTTAGCATTGCTGTTTTAGAAAAGACGTAGAGGTGGATTGGAACATGCCCTTCCATACAGAGCGTTTTAATAATGCCCGTGTTGCCTGCATTGTTGTTGTGGCAGACCGCTTATGGATTTCGTCGTGAATTGGAGTTGGCAGTTCGTGATGCTCAAATGCTGCTGGATCTCGGATAATTTATTTGTCCGCGCCGGCAGCATGGAAGTGAACGCGCCAAATTCCGGACGATTCCAGCACGATCTCAACAAAATCAATAAATGTAATAAAGTACGCATCAACTATAGATCTGTGAACGTTGTTATCTGATTACAATTTATGGCTTCTCTGTTAGGTATTTATATGTTACCGCGACAATAGAAGCAGTTTCTTGTAGCGTTCTGGGGGGTCCTCTCCGCCACACTACCCTATATCGAACCTCCTCTAGCACATTGCTTGTCCTTGAACTTCGTAACTTGGTGAGCTGTAAATATATGCTAAAATTTCATCTGTGACTTTATTTTCGTATGAGTTATTTCAGGTCTACTTACAAGATAAAACATTGAATTAGACTCCATGTGTCTCTTATTATTGACTTACTTTAGAAGCTAGCAAAACCCGTAGTTGTAGTTCGTATATAAAGAAAAACAGTTATGTAAAAAAAAGGCAGCGATTCAATTAGTTCTCAATTATGCTTCTTACAACCCTCCCTTTCTTTTGAATATACTATTTATCGGTTTAGATGAAATTGGTTCCGATTTGGCAACCAATTTGCGATTAATTTTAGGTCTCGAAGGTTAGACTAGGTTGGTGTGATTTTGATAAGGTTTTGGACATTGTCTTTGTGGTGAAGGAAGGGTATGCGAGTTTAGGTACGTAGTTGTAGCCAACTATCTGATGGCTTAATAACTACTTAGATTTGAATGTTCGCCTGACTGTTGTCTTCAAAGGGGGTGGGACTTTCAGCGTTGTAACGCAACACCAGGACAACAGAGTTGAGGGGTGAGGGGTGTGCAGATAATTCACATAGGGTTCATCCATTATCGGTTTCCGCAGCCTCCCTGATGTAAATGTTTATGTTTTCTGTAGGCATTATCAAGAACTGCCTTCCTATAATTAGAAAGCTTACATCGCTTTTATCCCATTGATTGACGGACGTATATCTAAGCGGAACATGATGTGACCCAAATGCCAAAGCCAACACTCCGCGAAGGACTTAGGAGCTAATGAAACCCCCAAAGTTCCCTGGACCTGGGTGCGGTCATTGAGATGACTGGGCTATACGGCGAGAAACTAAGCTGAGTCAAGAGCCATGGATTTGATTCTCAGGAGAGATTAAATGAAATTGCAACCAACAGAGACTTTTAGAGATCGAGCTAGGAAGCATTCATGCAAAAATATGGCTGAATTAGGAAGTCAAGTGGCTCTTGTCGATGCATATGACTAGAAGGTGCAACGAGAACATGAATCGTGGTTTCCAATGTGTCCAGCTAGGTTAGCGACAAGTCTGTTTCGTGGGAGTGGAGATGAATTGAGGCTGGCTGCATTTACTTGCCATCACGGGAAGGAGGACAGAGCACGAAGGAGTTGTGTTGGTTCCAGCAGATAAGCAATTCAGAGCCACCTCCGTGATTGTGTGGCACGAGGCTTTGGAGTCAGTCTGAAATCTGGTCCATCAATAAGGAAGCGAACATGAACTTTATTCCGTAGTTTTGGGGGCTGGATGCATTACTGACTAGAACAGACCAGAATTGTTGGTGGCGTCTGAAACTGGTCAAACTCCCAGTACATTCGACGTGAAGACGCACCACGGGCGCCATGTATGAGAAGGTTAGTGAGTGAGTCGCCCCGAAGAATGTGGCGGGTTTTGGGATTGGTAGATTGCAAGGGGAGCACATAGCCACAAGATCATATCCCTCCCAGTTCGCCATGTAATTGGATCAGGCAATGAGGCAGCCCCAAACCGAATCCGCCTTTTGGACCAAAGTACAGCTCTTTCTGGATCTTGTCATTGCGGATCGAGGCTACGGTAAAGACCGTGGCTTTGACAAGCCACACGGACGGATTGTGGGAGGCCAAGTGCCGGCCGGGTTTTCATCCCATTGTCCAATGGGCGGACCAACAGGTTACAGCGCCACCCCCAGCACAGCCCTCTTGTCCTAGTTAATTTACTGGGCTTGAAAGATGTGTGTATGTTTGCCTAGCGCGCGCTTGGTAGATTTAAAATAATTTATTGAAGAAAAACTTCTTCTCTACGGTTCTCGGAAATCCCTGCTTGGGTCTTCTGCGTCAATTGCTCCGACCATCTAGTTAAAGAAGCACGCTTTTCTCTCTCTGTGAATGGTGTAAGTAGCGTATTCGAAGCCGGCATTTCTCAAATCCCTGATCGGCATGTATATTTAGATGCGAGCAAACGGTCCACGAGGCCCCCACATCCCATGTCATGTTCCCTACCTACTCTGGACCAACAGTGGCTGAACTGAACCAGCCTGCGAGAGGCGGCGCTTGTGGCCGGCCTTGATTATTTTTGACCACACTCTCTAGATTGGCGATGAGATCTAACCAGTAACAACTAAGATATTACTGCTTTTGGTAGAAACATCCCAGTGTTAAAGATTGCCATGCAACCAACGTGGGATCTGCGAGGCTGATTGTTTGCAATCGTGTATCCGAACATGTCCTGGCCTCCGTTGTGCCTTGTCAATATCATTTCAGAGATTCAAGAATAGCATCAATATCAGGGAACTCCAAGCTTCATACTGAAAAAGCTGTGAAGATGGGTATAAAGAGATCGACTTCCTGCCCCAGACCGAGAGTTTTCTTTTCATCATCAACCATCTAACAAACATCAAAAACAATCCACACTTAGAGCTGGCCTCTATTCACTTCTCTCTCAAATATTTCTCAACATTTGCTTTTGCTGGACATCAAAGCTATTCTTTCATTATCATCTCTCTTATAGATTTCCTTTTTACTTTTCACTTTTTACCCACTCGACATCTTCAAAATGGTCTGCCTTAAGCAACTTTCTCTTACCGCCGTCGTGGCCTTCAGCCTTTCTGAGACAGGGCTTGCAGCGCCTATTTATGCTCCCATAAACGAGCGCGCCCTTGAGGATCGAGCGATCAAGAACCTCGTCTCTGGTATCCGCAAGCATGGCGGGAGTGCTTTTGATAGCGGCCTTGCGGCAGTGGGTGCATTCGCGGATTTCAAGACTGCCTTTTTCCCCCAGCCACAACAGCCTCAGCGAAGAAGCCTCGAGCGCCTTGAAGACCGCGGTGTTAAGACCCAGAGGTTGAAGAAAATTGCGTCTTCTGTCGGCCGGAATACCCCTAAGACTGTGGATCGCCTCGCTACGGTATTGAGTACGGCCGCAGGTGTCAAGACTGCCTTGTTCCCTCAGCCTCAGCAGCCTCAGCAGCCTCAGCGAAGAAGCAGAAGCCTCGAAGAGCTTCAACAGCGCGCTTTTGAGGATTACATTAGAGAACTTTACTTTTAGACTTGCTTTTGACTAGAATTGTGTTGATTGAAGGTTGAGCGGCCCGTATAGATAGGAGAGTTAGTTGAATGGAAATGATTGTGCCTTTGTTATCTGATTCCCCTCAACGTGCTGATTGCTAAGCGAGAAAAATGCTTCAAGGAGTTTTTCATAGTTAAGGGAAGGATGATGCTATTCCAGGCCTTGTTCAGGCCTGGAATAGTCTTGGTTCACTCTATGAGCCAGGTTTGCCGTCGCTGCATTTCATTTTACTTAGGTACTCGTAGATAACGCTGACACTGAAATTGGTAAGAGCAGCATTGGGGAAAGTGAGACATGAATTGAGAAATTCAATCGCCTACACAATAACCCTGAGATTGCGACTGCATCCCAAAGACAATAGTAGATAGATCATAGAGCACCTGGGTTGTGGCGAAGGCAACTAGAGCAACAGTAGAATTCCGTGATACCATTATTCTTGTTGAATAGTCCTTCAAGAAGATGACGAGGGGCTTTGCTTGGGAACCAGGGAGCCTGATGGAGACACGGCACGCGTGAGTTGCAGGCAATTGATGTGTTACACGCCAAGCCATTTTAACGCTGTTGCGCACACAAGGACAAATCGTCACATGAAGCAGCCAACCTCTTGGGTGAGAAAAAAGCATCCTGCGATGGTGTAGCCCCTCCACCGCTCCAAGGATATTCAGAAACTCGGCGAGTGGCCACTGGTTGCTCTCCTTTTCTCGACTGTTGGCAACGTCTGTCGTCTCAACCTCGTCAACTTCCAGCCAACACACTAATATGATCGCTCAGTGTTCCTGACCCAACAGGGTCAGTTGATGGGGGACTACTTTGGTTTGGGCTGCCCATAAGCCAATGAGAGCAGACTGGTGAGCAATGCGACCCCTTGACCGTCGCTTGGCATAGTTTATGCAGCTCGTTCTACCGCCCAAGCGCCAGGGCGGTGTTTCAACACACATCAGGCTTCTCCACTTTGACCGGTTTGCTGGCAGACCGAAGCGTCTAGATGTGAAGACCCCTTGTATTTTTCTCGCATTCGACGGTGGCTTTTTCTCTGCTCAAGTTTGTTCTCTATGATGACCCTACGGACATACGCCCAAAAGAAGCCGGAATGGATGGGCTTATCGAGGCTAGCAAATGCCGCGGCTCTACTTACAACTCCTTCGTATGCTATGGGGAAGAAGGCAAGCAGTGCTACCCACAAGACACGGCCACTGTACGCTACACTTGCGGGAAGGGAAGTTCCAGACCACACTGCCCCGCGGCGCAGCCCAAAGGGGCGAAGGCGTAAGAGTACCCTCTATCCTATGTCAAGCGGTAGATCTTATTGCTAAAACACTTGAACATGTAGTTGTTGCACAAATGAGGGACAGGTTGCCTGCCATGTTGGTTCAGGTTCACTTTCAGAAGCATCATCATTTAACTGCATCTCGAAAGATCGGATATGCTGCGGCTCAGGCGACTGTTCGAGCGAGGAGTCTTGCTTGGAGGAGTGAGTCACCCTTGCCTCACCTACGGGAAACCCAACTAACAACAGATGAAATGTTAGGAGCACCTGTTGTCGCAAAGAGAACGTATGTGGAAGTAAATGCATGTCAAACGGACAGCAATGCTGTGATGGGAATATTTGTGAAACAACGACAACGACGACGGCAGTAACATCGACAAAGACATCAGGGACGGCGTCGGGGACGACTTCTGCTCCCTCATCTACCATAAACACCTCGCAATCGGCCACAAGTACCCAGTCATCATCGGGCGCTACATCATATAGCACATCTGGACGACCGACTACGACTGGGAACACTTCATTCACCTCTCTTCCGACGGATAGCATCTCGGATAGCATCTCAGACATCATCCGGACTGCCATCCCTACCTCGGCACAGACCGAGCCCACCGCGCCCTGCTTTCTAACTGCCACTGGAGATTCGGTGTACACCACACCTGACTGGTATACGGCACTTCCTACCGAGCTCCAGAGCTATTACTCTTCAGTCAACGCTGGCGCATCCCTTTCAAGCTACTGCACCGCGGCGCCTACTTCCCCTGGTGGCGCCCACGGGTCGCCAGGCTCCTCTCTTTCCAAAGGCGGGAAAGTAGGCGTGGCGGTCGGTGCAGTCGCTGTCGCCGTCGCTCTAGGCGTTCTCATATTCCTCGCCGCGAAGACGGGCCTCGTGGCCAGATGGTGTGCCTTGTGCGGCGTAGGCGCGGCCACTGCCGAAGAGCGAAGCACGCCTGTGATCCCTACTACGAGCAGGCTGGGCTCAGGGATGCTCCGTCTGGGCGGTTCTGGTCGCTACCGGACTGGAGTGTCTGGAATAATATCTGGGGACGGCCGCAATTTGATGAGGGGCGGCGCAGGAGGAAGTGTGCCACCCTCGCCGCCGGTGCGCGATCCCCCGGCCGTGCCCACCGCCGTGACATATGTATCAAGAAGTGATGAGGAGGTGAAAGGTGTAGAATCACATCACGCCAGCATCATGACGGTGTCGTCGTTAAGCGACTCAGGCCATGAGCTTGCGGTCATGCCGTCGCCTCCATCAGACACGAGGTCCGGCAAAGAACAGGCGTAACAAACACTTAAGAAAAGAATACCTTTATAATGATATTGGGGTAAATGGTCGATCCGACGACCTGACGAGGATTAATTCGTAATGAAGAAATTATGGGAATGAGTATTAGGACGAGAAGAGTTATCCTTCTTATATGATGTTCTTGTTGAGTCACAGATCATTTTTAATGTACGAAACGGTAGATGATAAGGCACCCTGAACCTAGAATAGATAATGGTTATAAATGTGTTTCCTGGATTTAGACTACAATCACGGCTGGCCACTTCTGGTACCTGGCAGTCGAAAACTCACAAGGCATGCTTGAAAGTAACAGAAAGCATGATTCAACATTGGTGAACTAGCAGTCTGGGGCCATTGATTGAGTAGTTGCCTATTGTTAGCCCGAACAGTAGCCAACCTTTGAAGGCTCACACCCATTGCTGCATCCGTCATACAAGACGCAGGGATGATCGGCATCGGTGCAGACATTGATCAACGTAGCAGTATCGCCGTAGTTGTAGTTGATGCCAACAACCTCGCCACCGTCGTAGGCAGTTGTGCCTTCCACATAAACGTTCCTCTGGCACTGGCTGCTACAGTTCCCACAAGACCTGTATACCTTACCATAGTCTTCGGCGTAAAAGTTGATGATGTTGACGGTGCCACAGCCATTGTGCTGGACGATCTTGTCTGAAGCATGATACGCGCCGCCGCCGATGATCCAACTTTCCTCGCCTTTCTTGTCACCTTTCTGTACGGTTGTTATTAGCGCCATTTCGGATAGTCAGGGATAGCACTCACAATGGTGATAGCATCCTCGCAGACATCTTCGAACCAGACAAACCGGAGCGTGCAGGGCCCAAGACAGTGGACGCCTTCCATTTGGTTCTTTCCAATGATGACGTTTTGGAGCGTTGCTCCAGACTCTAGAAGAAACACGGCATCGGAATCGCCTGTTTGAGTAGTTAGAGAAGCGAGCCGATTAGCAGGAGCAGAGGTATGATACGAACCTCCTTCGCCATCTTCGCAAGCACCAGACCCACGGTCATACTTCACCCACCCAGCGTCGAAAGTCTCACCAGCACCAATGGTAATGGGGGCTGAGATTGTTTTGCTCGAGGTTGGGGTGGGCAGTCCACCTTCCCATCCAAGACAGGCTAAAGCAGTCGGGACTAACCCGACCAACACAATTGCGAAACGTGCTGGGGAGTACATGTTGAAGAATGAGTTTTCCTTTGATTAAGGGTTGAGTACTTGAAGTTATTTGCTCTTCTAAAACGAGGAAGCTGGAGATATTTATAAAAGTTTGGTCCTAGACTTCCCCATCTCTCGGAATCTTGTTGCCACTCCATTGGAGATTTTCATGATGTGATTGATGGAAATAAGCCTAACTCTGTTAACCATATAACCTTGTGATGCGCTACCTAAGGATAGACTTGGGGATACAGCTCAACAGATGCCACTAACCCTAAACCTGACACGGACCGAGTGAGAACAACGAGATAGGTGGAAATAAGATTTTTTCTATGATATTCCATTGCCATCAGTATGGTGAACCAAGGATTAACAGTGAGTAGGTTTCATTTACTGGAGCGCGTCGCTCTGAGGGGCAAGTAGACGCGAGGCCTGACAACCACCCGCGGCTCTGCCGTACGACATCATATGCACGGTAGCCTTGATCTTCTAGATTGCCGACATGACAAGACTGCCAAGACGGGTAGCTGTATAGAGCACGTTGCGTAAGCCTGGAGGGATCTGCGGCCGCAGGATGGCGTGATGCTCCCTCTATCTAGGACTTTATTCCAAGTTTGTTAAGAGTGAGTTCAGGGATATATCGCGGGGTTGATCCCATGGCTGCACCTGTTGGTATCCTAGAATGGAAAGTTCGCAACTCAACATCCGAATGACGGATCGGGGTTTGATGGTGACCCAAAAGGGATAGATTTCAACGATCACTGAAGCTTGAGAGGATCAATGTTGACAGTATTGGTGGGAATCCATTGCAAGGTCGCAGTTCACAAGGTGACAATCTGAATTTTGATCCATCGTTATTCCCAGTCCTCATCCACACCACTCCCAATGCAACATCGAATTAGCAAAGCCCTGGTTGGCGGCCTCCCCTCGATGGCACCTTGGCGCCAGGCACCACCCACTTAGAAGCTCTTCCTTGATGAAGTGATTAAGTCACAAATGTCAACGAGTTAGAGGGCCGCATTTAGCCTTGGTCAAGGATAGGAGCACATCTTAGACGCGCGTTATAAATCTCGCACATTCAGAGTCTAAGACCATAGGGAATTAAGAAAGCTTCTTTATTAATAATATGCTTGATTCCTCTTCTTATTTAAAGGCGAGAGCCGATATTTGCCAAGGCAATGCACTCTATCTCCACCTCTAGATTCTTTGGTAGCGTTTTCACAGCAACGCAACTTCTAGCTGGTTGATGCGTAAAATAAGTCTGGTAAACCGAGTTGAACTCGGCAAAGTTCTTCATGTCATCTAGGAAGACCGTGACCTTGGCCACACGACTGATGTCACTCCCTGCAGCTGCCAGTGCAGCCTTGACGCTCTTGCAACATGCATGTGTTTTTTCCGCAATGCTTCCTTCGAGAGGCTCGCCGTCCGAGTTGATATGGATCTGACCAGAGAGAAAGACGTACGGCCCGGCAACAACAGCCTGTGACTTTACGCACCACGTTTAGTACATTGGACAAGTGGTTTCAAGCAAAACCGGGGGATCATACGTAAGGTCCGATTGCTGTACCATAATATTAGTTTGATTAGCACTGGGACCAGACAGGGAACTCACCTGGACAAGCTTCCGGGGTGGAAATAGAGACAAGTCCTGAAGACATGTTTGCTGAACACATAATTGTGTTCGTTGTGGATTATCCTTGATTGTTTCTTAAAGAAGTGGATAGTGCGAAGCACCTCTTATATCATTTTTCTTCATGTGTCAGGAACAGCTGCCCAAGTTGTGACAACCATCCGGTGCCGGATACAAGCACCCCCAAAACTCCGGACTCAGAGTTGATCGTCACCGCCGGACCTGTTCTAAGTATGATATCACCTGGTTAGGCACGGCTCAAGTCTCTTACCCGGTTGCACCTGGGTAATTAGATTCGACTTGGAGAAGTAGCCGGTCCTGAGAAGCCGTTCACGTGCACGGCTGGGAGAAAGAGCCGATCTTTACTAGTTCCATGGACAATGTAGCACTAGTGGATGGAAGCTCTTCCGGAACCCTTCTATCGTTTAAAACGTGGCTTGATATCCCTTGCTCACTCGTAGCCTATTCGACGAACCCCGACTTGAGAATCGTAGCGAAAATATTGCGGTTTTGAATATCACCTAGGCTAATAGAAACGATACTTGCCAGACCTTTACGAGATTGTTCTAGTCCGCCGGCTGCTGTACTAGATACATATGTACGGAGAACAGGCAGTGGGACAATGCCAGTAGTCACCAACGTCGCCAAAGGGTCTAACAAAAAAAAGTTTTTCGTTTAGAGATGACTACGTAGGGCTCTCTTCTCGGCCAACAAAGATTTTGCAAGCTCGCAGACTTTCAAAGCCACCCCGTAGCTGTAAGTATATCCAAGAGTGTTGAAACCATAAGCGTGAATAATCCCATCCTCAACTTCGAGTCGATACCCGCCCTTCCTGCTTGGCCGAAAACCAACTAGGTCTGCTATGACATGTTTATTTAAATCCACCGACCGGAACCGATCATTGGAGATCGCATTCATGCGTCGTAAAATGTCTGGTCGCAGATCAGGATCTACATCTTGGTCCGAGTTTCCTGGCTGACTGACTCCGCCGAGTATCACCCCTCCACTGAACATACGCGGAATCTGATACGTGTAGTGAGAGCCCTGGAACATGACCATTTCGTGAGAGTCGCTTTCGACAAGCATTGTTTGGCCACGAACCGCAATCACCTTGTCGTCGCCGGCAAGGTCAAAGGCTCCCAAGCCGGATGCGTTGATGATGACTGGGGTCTTCAGGATAGAGCGAGCCTCCGCGAGTGACTTCACCTCCGCTCGGATGAAATGAACTCCTTTCTTATCGAGCAGCCTTTTAATCCAAGGGAGGAAGACTGCTGGGTTCACCGTCATGGACTGATATTTAAATCCAATTTTGGCATTTGCTGGAAGATTCTTGGAGGGCAGAAGCCGATACTTAGGGACCATGCGTTTGTACCAGATGGTGGAATCATCATTTCGACCATCGTAGTATTCAGTGACATCCACTACCTATAATTGAGTAATTGTTAATTATGGTACTGATGGAAATTGAATGTTTGTAAAAGGTCGAACCTGCACGCCACTGGTTGGATCACGATGAGCCAGTGCCCGGTAGAATTTGAATGTCTCGGTCTGTAAGTCATGCCCTTTGCTCTCCGGGTAAGGGAGAATCCCTGCGCCAGCCCTTGGAACGCCAAATTTCGTCAGTCGTCATTCAGCTGAGATTGAGAGGTCTCTTACCATGGGCTGGCCCACTGTTGGGAACCGTCATCTCCCGGCAAATCGCGTGCAACGATAGTCACATTGAAACCGTCTTTGACGAGAGCAAGAGCTGATGTGAGCCCTATGACTCCAGAGCCAATGATGCCAATTTCCATTTTGAATATATTATTCGCGACGCGGGAAGACTGCTTAATAGGAAAAGAAAGAAAGCCTGTCCTGAAACCCTTCGTCTCAAGGACACGACTTTGGGCGGCGAGATATATGAGGAGGAATCTAAGAAAGAAACCACTTTTTCCTGCAAAGGGTACAATGTCAATGGCTTAGGACCTACTTCCTAGTCTAGAGATAGTATGTTAATGAAGGGCGCACTTCCCCCTCAATCCCCGTAGATTCACACCTCATTTTTTGTAGTGTACACCAGTAACCCTTTCGGAGAGGCCGAGCCGGATGGACGCAGAATTCTGAAGCCAGTCAGAGTCACCCGGATCAGCACACATCCGGATCAAGACACACCCGGATCAGACCGGTAAGAAGCTAGAACTTACCTTACTGCGTCAAATAAATTTTGTACCTTATGGGAAAATGGTACTATCGCAATCGAAATGAGGCCGGGAAAGATGATACCGGTATCCTGTACTGCGAAACTGGAGTGATCGCCCTAACCACCTCGGAGAGGTTCGAGGTACAGCGGGCGGCATCGCCCGGTCAAGTTCGTCATCAAGCAGCCGAGTACGTATATAGCTATGCTTTTAAGACCCCGAATGGATTACATGTGGTTATCTTTCAAAGCTGATTTCTAAGTTGATATATGACGTTGGCATACTCTAGGATGGCTTCTCCGAAGGCGAAAGTCCTTGTGGTTGGCAGCGGCGGCATTGTGACAATAGCTGCCCTCAACCTCGAGCTTGGAGGCCAGGCGGAGGTCTCTTCCGTCCTGCGTTCCAATTACGAGATCGTGAATGAAAACGGATTCACAATTAGATCTTGCGAGCACGGCGAGATACAGAGCTGGCGTCCAACCAAAGGTCTGTACAACCTTTTATCATTTGAACTGCATCGCTCACCAAGCTGAGTGGATTTTAGTCTTGAATACGGTCCCGAACGTCTCGGATTTGACAGTTGACCGACAATTTGATTACATTGTGTGTTGTACTAAGAATATTCCAGACACCACTCCGACTGTCTGCGATATTATTTCCCCTGCCGTAACACCCGGCCATACTTCTATTGCCCTGATCCAAAATGGATTAAACATAGAAAAACCCTTATTCCGCTAGTTTTCGTCAAATATCGTCATATCTGGCGTCAGCCGAATCGATGCGCATGAAATCGCACCAGGCATCATCGAACAAAAACAAAACGACCTTTTGCATATTGGACCTTGACAGAATCCTATTCTCAGTGACGAAGAACAACAGCGTGCTGGTCAACGATTTGTGGACATATACAGTGCTGGAGGCAAGACTACGTGCCTCTATAAACCAGACACGTGCTTTGACCGTTGGAGCAAATTGGTTTATAACACTTCGTGGAATCCCATATGTGCAATAACAGGCTTGAACACCAGCGAACTACAGAAGATGGGCAGATCTATGGATACTCTAGTTATTCCCGCCATGAAGGAAGTGTTGGAAGTGGCGCAAGCCGCCGGGCACCAACTTCCGGAAGAAATCTTGCACAAGACGATCTAGAGCAACCCTGTGGAGGAGAACATCGTTCCAAGTATGCAAGTCGACTTGCAAAAGGTAGGTTATTAGAACATCATCTTTGTATATCGCGATACGGGGTCTTACTTACTCTTATAATAGGGGAATTATATTGAGCATGAGAATATCCTGGGAGAAATTATTCGAGAGGCTCGCAAGGGGCGGGGAGTTGCGACGCCCGTGTTAACGGTGTTGTATGAGATCACTACTGCTCTTCAGTGGAGAACTCGAAAGAATAAGGGGCACATATAGACTACGAAGGCATGATTCAAAAACTAAGGTAGAGATTTGGGCCCAGAGGGATGCCGGCGGTTGTGGTTGATGGAGTGGCCATTTCCATAGCGGCTACCAGGAGGTTTCCAGTGGTTCTAGGAGAACGTTATTTTCTAGATCTCCTTATTGGCTACATACTTTGGTATGAATTTCATTGACTGACCCCATTTTTAGGCGACCAACAACAGTAACCAGGGGGCAATGAGTCTTTGTGGCTAACACGTTTGCTGCATGTTGAGCCAACGTGCAGTAGATCCTTGCAGAACTAACTATATATGTACTGAGGCTGAGGCAACTTCCCCTCCTCTTTTTTCCGGTGTTGAAGCCCACCCCAAATTTTTTCTTTTCTTCTCTCCCCTTGAAGATCATCGAACTCACCGCCATCTGCAGTGTTTTAAATTCGATTTTCAAGCTGCTGCTCTCGCTACAATTCAACTGGCGCATTAGACATCCATCATGCCCACCCCAAAGACAATTGGCATCAAGAACGGCATATTGACCTACACTGAACGTCAAGCTGTGCGAGTTGTCACCTTCAACACCTCCGGTCAAATTGCACTCATCCACGCCGAAAAAGAGGATTACTACAAGCTACCAGGCGGCGGGATTGACCCTGGAGAGGATCACATCGTTGCAGTTAAGCGAGAAATGAAGGAGGAAACTGGAGCATTGATTAAAATTCGTCCCATCGGCTGTGTTGCAACAACCGAAGAGTACCGTAATGATCTCCATCAGATCTCTTACTGCTACTGCGCAGATCTTGTCGACGACTCTGGCGCACCCGAACTGACAGATCTCGAGATTGAAGATCGCCTGGTTCATCGTTGGGTCTCCGTGGATGAGGCGAAGAAGCAGATGGATGAGGCACAGCCCGCGTCTGAGTTCGGTCGGTTTATCAGGGAACGTGATATCTTTCTCCTTGGGGAGGTTCTTAAAAGAACATAGGCACTCACTTGATTGAGGACATCATCATCTGACCACCATACCTCATTCGCCATTTGGCTTCGTAAGTATGGCTTCGAGGGGCTTGGAAGGCATCGCAATGTACTACCTATATTCAGGGAGGTAGATTATATACTTATTAAAACATGCAATTGCTAAACAGTGTATCTCCTAGTGACTGCTCGTCCTAACAGTAGACAGGCTGGTCAGCTCTGTGGTTCAAGGTCGGTCTCAAAGTCGATATTCCCCGCGCTTTTATTTATAACAAAGTATCCGAGATATAAAAATTCCTAAATAACCGAGGGAAAGAAGGAATTTCCTCCTTATAATATTTAATATTATATAATTAAAATAATAGATCAGTAAATAATTCCGGTCACCCCTTTATATACTACCTACTTTAACCTAAATTTGGCCAAGGCCTTCTTTACATCCAGCATCAGCCAATCGAGATGGCTTCGACCCTCAATTTCAGCCAGCAACTCCGCACACGCCTTTGACCAGGCGCCCGTGGCCTCTCGGAAATCTATCGCGCCAGTTGTGTCAACGAGCGGATAGTGCAGCACCACCTTGTTACTCGAAGCCTGCATCTCAACAAGCAGCTGGCGAAAGCGCTGCATCGGGGCCTGGTCCATGTCTAGGTCGGTGACGTTGGCCAGTTCCTGTAGCGCCTGGGGCAAGTAGTTGCTGGAGCTCCTTTCGAGCTCGTCAATACAGACTTTGTACGCCGTACAGCCCTCTTTCAGCGAGATGCGCTGAGCAGCCCCGAGGCGGATAACCTTGTTTGCCAGTCCCGCCATCTCCTCGGTAACCATGTCTCGTTTCTCTCTCATGTCTCTCTCGATGGTTTCTAGCGCTTTCTCGAGGTTGCACAAAGCCGATTCCACCGTGGCCAGCTGGGCCTTCGCCATAGCGCAGCTTTCCTCATTTGTTACCTTGGCCCTGGATATTACTAACGACATTTCTTCCAGAAATGCTCTCGTATTGTTGGAGTCTTCGAGCAGCATCATTCGGCGGACTCTAGTTTCGCTAGCAGCATCATCTTCTCCTCCCTCCTGTAAGCCTTTCAATTTCTCCTTCTCATGCGCGGAATTTACTGCGAGCTGTTTCAAGAAGTCTCTCATGTACTCCATGCTTCTGATCCGCATCCCCAGATCAATCGTGGCCTCGTGCTCTTTGCCGAGCACGTTGGAGGCGGTTTCAACGGCCCCAACCAGAACTTCCTCTGCCTTGCCAACATCTCCAAGCCGGAAAAAGGACCTGGCCTGCCTGTTTATGAGGTCGAATCTCTTAGAGGGGTCAACCCACAAGCAACGTTCCGCAATCTGCGAAGCCGTTGACCACAGTTGAGAAGCATCCGCCCAGCGTTGGCTATTATCCAAGAATTCCCCCAGCTCTTCGAGCATTCCCAGAACCTCCGTCTCGGCTTCTGGCGCATACCCCAATGCATCGATGCTCCGGAGGGCCGCTCGGAGATGTGGGATCGTCCGTATCTCATCCGGGGTTTCTCCTCCAGCTTCACTAAACCACTGGGGGAACAGAAATATTTCCGGCCTCCACTGTTCTGCGGGCGTGTATTTCTTCAAGGCCACTTGTATAAGCTGCACGGCCGCCAGGGCAAATCGATTGGCGATGTCCTTGTTTTCGTTCTGCCGTAGCCTCTCGAGACACCAATCATGCACGAGGCTGTGCATCTTGTAGGACCCGTCGCTGGGATTCCTCTGAATCATCGTGTAAGACTCTAGAATAGCTAGGCACTGCTCAACGTCGTGGATACTGGCTTGGTCTCTGGTTGTGACTGCTGGTTCCCAGAACATACTGGCTGTGGAGGATTCGGCGGCGGTGAATAGATTGATGTGTATTCCCTCGTTGTTGAGGAATGACAAAAGACTCAGTAGTCTGCAGGTATTTGGTGACTGGTGCAAGACCGCTAGGTAAGACGTTTCCCAGACCGTCATGACGCTGTGGTTGGAGTGGTGGTGGATGTCCTTGCGTTTCCACAGCTCCGTTTTCCGGTGCTTGTACTCCTCCAGATACAAGGACAAGTCGGAAAATATCCTCGGTGTTTGGCCGACATAAGAACCGGCGAGGCTTATGGCTAGGGGCAGATACCCTAGGACCTTGACAATCTGTTTGGCATTCGCCCTGTCATCGGCACTGGGCTCTTCCTTGCCGGCAGATTTGAAGAACGCGCTAATTGCATCCTCTTCCTGAAGAATGTCAATCGCAACGCCATCAAACGTCGATAGGTTTCTCGCGGCGTTTGAATTCCGGCTAGTGATGATGACATGCGTTTGGGCATTCTGCGGGATGTATTGCCCAATATTGACATAATTCTTGTCCTCCGGGTGCAGGTGGTCGGCGCCGTCGAATACGATGAGCAGACGCCGAGGCTTCCGATTGAGGAACTGGAGAACCGCGAGCCTTACGGCGTCTGACGTCGGGTTCACGGGTTGTTGCGTGTCAAAAGGGATGGTGTTGTAAATGTTGCGGAAGTGCTGGTCTACGGATGCCGGATCGCCCGCCTGGATCCAAAACCATAGCTGGTATCTTTTGCCGTGCTCGCTCAGGTATTCGAGGGCGAGCTGTGATTTCCCTATTCCTCCCATGCCCCAGATCCCGACGGTGATGGACTGCCCAAGTCCCGTGGGCCTTTGGGAGAATTGGGTCTTGATGTCGTCAAGAAGTGAGGTTCGCGCAATGAGCGTCTTGGCCGGGCTCATTGGCGTCGGTGGATAGTTGGGGATTTCGTCTGCAACGGCAACGTCTACACAGAGGAAAAAATAAATCAGCTCATCTATATGACGAGTAACTTTAAGATGAAATTGAACTGAAAGAATAACTGGTGTCTATGGACGACAATAACCGAGTCGAAGAGCTCCTCCACAGGAGAAATGAATCTAAGGCAGGGAGGACTAACTTTCATCTATAAACTCCTTGATGTCCGAAATCTTATTTCCAACAGTCTGGAAGTCTTGGTCATTCGCATTTTCAAATTTGACCATGTCTTGGTGGTTCCTGAAAATGGGCACCATATCTTCAAGGCCATATCTCAGCTCAGCGGATGTCTGATCCACAACCTACAATGATTGCCACCCCCCAGTTAGCTCCTTGTTTTTAATTCAGAGCATTTTTTCACTGATACTAATACGACTTACCTCTGCCCCAAGCCGGGAGTCTGTAACCTTCTCATAGAAGCTGGTGACGAGCACGCGCCGGTCTAGACACAGTGTTGTCTTTGCGAAATGGCCACTGAGATCGAAGAGCTCGTCCGAGTGGCTCTTAAGAGCTGCCTCAATCTTGGGCGGTATCTGGGTAAAGGCCAGGGAAGCAATCGCTTGCAAGAACTGGACGCGCTTCTGACTACTTGCTTGACTGCCTAGATGCGGGGTGCCGAAGAAGATGAGGCCCTTGGTTGCGTTGTATATCCGGCTTTGGGAGTTTGCCCTGAGTTTTCCCTCAAGCGAGCCAGCCCAGAGAGCCTGGATAGAGGTTGCGGCAGGAAGTCGTTAGCATGTGTCCTTAAGTGGTTCCAAGGACGATGGGACGTTACAAACCTGTTTGATGACGAGACCGCCGAGGCTGTGGCCGATGAATATCAGGGGCCGATCTCGTTCCTATTTTGAATCCAAGACTTGAGATTAGAAGATTTCAGACCTGACTTGAGACAGCGACATACTTCTTTCTTTTGCCTAAAGTTGCCCAGCTTGGTGAGGAACGCGGTGCCAAGGTCTTGAATTCTGGCAAGAGAGGTGCTGAGGCTCGTCTTGATATCGGCGTCGTAGCCAAAAACCATGACGCGCGCGTAGGGAATCTGCTTTGAGAGCTCCCATGGCCAGTAGAAGCCGGATGTTGCATGTTTCCAAGTGTTCTCTGGACTCCCGTTGAGACCGTGAAGAAGAACAACGCTATTTGAATTTGATTGACGGTTGGCGAAAACCAATCTTGTCAACAGTTGTGGGCAAAGGACTTACTCGATTGTGCACTCCCCGCCATCCTGGAGCACGGTTATGCCATCTCGCTGGATTTCTGGGCACTTGGGGGCCGAGGGTTCCGATTCAGCCTCAAATTGAGGTAAGTGCATGCTATGTAAAGTATGAGGGCGAAACAGCACCTACCATTGCCTTGGGGATTCAATCTCAGAGACTCAACTATTTCGCGAGCATCAATAGAATGATGACAGAGTGGTTGATGAGGGGTAAAGTCCCCTGCTGGAGGGATGAATTCCATTATAAGAATATATCATAACCATGTGCAGTCATGGCTCACTGGCAGTAAGCGCGCTGAACACATGGGTGTCTACTAGCTGCATGACCTGAGACTCTTAGGGACCTCAAGCAGCCAATAGACCTGGATGCCGAGATTTGGCGGATATGGCTTACGAAACTGAAAATGCACAAGTCCAGAAAGAGGAAGATGTCCCTCAGTACATGTGGCCATACCTAATAATAGTCCAATAGATTGCCTAGTTGGAGGGGAAGAGGGCTGGATTGAACCTGCGATGGGTGTAATGAACAGGCCAGGGTGAGTCTCAAAATGACTATCTCGATGGCCATCGGAATCCCCCTCCCTTGGAATGAGACATTCGTCATGGATGATCAGGTTACTGATGGGTCTCGTCCAGCAACAGTCAAAGCCACCAGCCATGAATGAATGATTGATGTTCCATGGTGACGAAATCTAAAGATTCTTGGAGTGGCACTTCTCGAGGTCGTGATAGGCACAACCCAAAATCATCTGGAAATAAAACCTCTTTTTACACTGAATATCAATGGAACTGATACACTGACATAGCTGCAGCCCCAACTCCATGTCCGCTCGTTTAATTCAGTGGCCACTAGATCATCTCTCTCTGCCGGCATTGGTATGTCTCTCTGTCACCGAGTGTGTCCTCCGGGAATTTGGTGCTATATCAGATCAAACAGAAACGTAAGTTGATGTCTCTAACTAAGAGCCTTTGCAACAGTTCAAAAGCATGTGCTCCACGGGCAAATTGCCATGAAGCTGCTCCCAGTAGGCTCTGTTGTCGGTGAAGTGGAATTCACGCGCGCCGAATTTGCTCATCAGCTCGAGCTTGATCGTTCGAATGAAAACTATCACCAGTTTCGCTGGCCATCGTCCAAGCTTCATACTTGTAGCCCGGTGGAAGATTAGTGTTCTCGAATGGGGCATCTAAAAGCACACTTTTCTCGGCACCTGCAAACTTCTCGAGAGCATACTCCGCAGGATTATGTCTCCATATCCACTCAGGCATATCGAACCAGCTAGACGCTTCGTTAGGTGTAGCTTGTTCAAGGTTAATCCTAGTGACTGCGTGGCGATTCTGGAACCCCAACTTTTGTATCAGCGAAACTCGTTCGAATCTCAACTTGGTGTGCACACGAGTAGCCACACCCTCATGCCCCTTGCCACCCTGACGCAGGCACCTCGCGAGGGATAGTGCATCTTCGCAAGCCTGTGAGGCTCCATTGCCCGATGTAGGCAAAAAAGCATGAGCGCTGTCTCCCAGTTGAACGACTCTACCCGCTTTGGAGGTCCAAATTGGCTGGGGATCTCTGAAGCGCAGAGTCCAGTCTGTACAAGAGCCGGCCGGTATGTTGCGCAGCAGCTCTACAAGTCCGGAGTCCCATCCGGAAAGCTTGTCTATGACCACATCTGCCGATGCCGATGCATTCCAGCTTTCCCTTGGAACACTCCTGTCTTCCTTAAAATCCACAAAATGTCAGAAATGATCCAAGTATGATTCAGTTTGATCCTTCCTCTGATATTTTCCCTCTTTTTCAGAGTATGGTTAAGGGGGTGGGAGAGCACTTTACCTTGTAGGTGATGGCGTAGCTAATCTCGTGACGGTCGAGAAGGATAGCAGCGTAACATTTCGGCGGACTAATGATTATTAACGTTCTATCGCCTGCAGGACCTGAAGTTATGGGAACGAACTCAAGATAGACCCTAAAATCAGGTTGATCAAGAGACAGAAATCTTGCCTTGGTCGAAGTTTCCACCTGTTGAAGAGCCGTGTCTGGAATCACTCCTCGATAAACACAGTAGCCACTGCTAACTGCACGCACAGAGTCCCCAGATACACAGCCGTGGCTTCGGGTTCCCACTCCATCAGCCGCCACTATGACATCCGCTGCTTCCGTCACCTCCCCCAATTTCGTTTTCAATACCACGAATGCCACGTTGTCTTCTTCATAGTATTGAATCGCTTCTTTGGAGTACTCAATAGTGATCCCAAGTCTTTCGCATTGGCGGGTAAGCATGCTCATCAGCTTTGGCCGAGCTACCAACAGTGGAACAAAGACACCCTGGGCTGCATGCTGTACTCCAGGAATATTCCATGGAGCGGCACCGAGATGCTTGATCTGCGTTCCCTGGGCAGTCCATACGCTGCGAACCGCATCGATTGCCTCGCGCTCAAAAACTGCTCGCATAGTGGGATAACACCCCATTGTCGCGAAACCTGACGGCACCATGCCGATCGTGTCGCCTGGTTCAACTTAGTATAAATATCACTTCAACATGGTATGGTGGGCGTTCAAGCTAAGCAGTAAGACTGACCGAGTGTATCCGTGGAGTCCGTTTTCTCAACAACACGAACCTCATGGCCGAGGCGCCATGACTCCAATGCAGACATCAGACCTCCAATTCCAGCACCCACGATGAGAATTGAAATGCCTGTCGGCGACAGGCGGTGGACGCCATCGACAACAATGTCCTTTGGCTCTCTTGCTTGCATTTTTTGTTTAAAAAGAGAAGATAAAGCAAGAATAATGTAGAAAAAATGTTGGATAATGCAAGATTTGTGACGGAAGGATAAAGTTGATGATGACGGAGAAGAACTACGGTTGAGTCCTTACGCAGAGACTGGTCCTTAAATACATCGTGACGCTGACTGGTTTTCTTGCCGTGCCGGACATAACAAGCTGAACACCAAGTATCAGTGCACGGACCTTTACCTTTGAATGACGCCTTGGGCTCCAATTGGCACAGACTGACACGGGTTGGAGCATGAGCCGGCGTAGGTTCACCAACCTCGAAGGCAGATACAGCCAAAAGTTCACATGAGCTGGAAGCGGATAGTGATGGCTGAGGATGAGGAGGTGGACCAGCTTCGTATACTAATCTTCATTAGGTAGGTCCCAGCTCCCTGCCATTACCCATATACCAGCGTGTAAGCCAAGCGGCGAGATCAGCATATGGGAGCATGCAATTGCGTTGAACCCCTGCTCGGGTTCTTGGGAAAAGAGAAGTGCGAGTGTAACCAAAGGCCAACGAATACAGGCTCATGCGGTTGTGCATTCTAAGTACGCATATGGCATTTACAGGAGGTCCCGAGAAGCAAATATCTCTTAACCCGTCCAGATCAGCTTTAGTGTACGAAGCTGATTGACAAGGATGCCATGTTTTCCTCTGTTTTTTTTTCCACATTGTCGGTTGAGGAAGCATGGCTTACCGATCATCCATCACCTGTGCTGCTTATTGTCATCTGTCAATGGAATATCTCGTACACTAAGCCAGATGCTTTTGTGATAAGGAACCAGGCAATTTGTAATACAGTGAAGTCATGCGTTCCCATGACAAACAGCCGCGCGGGCAAAGTTCTAATTTCTATGGTGACGTCTTCTGGCAGTTAAGGTGTTGGAATGTCTTGATTTTACTAATTGCTGTGCCTGCTAACGTTGGTGGAAGCATCAATCTATAAAAGAACTCAATCATCCAGCTCATAGGGATCAAATATCAAATCTCCGAATTCTCTTTCTACTAAAGCTTTGGAAAAGCCGGCTCTAAACTTTTGTGATTCCTCACCCAATATATACCAAACACCATGTCGAAGATTCTGACCATCTTCGGCGCTACAGGCATTCAAGGCGGCTCTGTCGTTAATGCTGTATTGGCTGACAAGGTGCTCTCCAGAGGTTTTAAAATTCGCGCAATCACCCGCGACGCTTCTAAGCCCCAGGCATTGGCCCTGAAAAACCGTGGGCTTGACGTTGTAGTGGTAGGTACTGCTGAATCGCCCCATGCTACAGTTCGTTTTGGTTGCTGACAATGCTTCTGCAGGCCGATTTGTCCTCTCCTGAGACAGTTACCGCTGCCGTAAGTGGCTCACATACCGTATTTCTCGTCACCAACTTTTGGGAGTTGATGTCGAAGGAACAAGAGATCCACCAAGGGAAAGTTGTCACAGATGCTTGCGTAATTGCTGGGGTGCAGCATCTGATTTTCTCCTCTCTCATCAATGTTACAACAGCTAGTGGAGGGCGATTGACACATGTTCGTCACTTTGACAGCAAAGCAGCAATTGAACAGTATGTCCGACAGAGTCATATTTCGGCAACGTTCGTCCTAGCCGGGGCGTACATGTCAAACTACTTTGATGCGATCCGCCAGAATAATGATGGATCTTATGCTATGGCTATGCCCATTTCTGGACACAAGGCTCAGATACCTCTCCTAGATGCTCTCGGTGATACCGGTAAGAGACTACACCATTGTTCTTCATAAGATCAGCGTTGACATTAGATATTAGGCAAATTTGTCAAGGCAGCGATGAAGAATTTCCCAAGATACGTTGGGAAGCATATCCTTGCCGCCTCTGAGTATTATACTCCAGATCGCTTGATGAGCGAATTCTCGGAGGTTATTGGTAGAGATGCTAGCTTTGTGCAAGTATCGCCCGAAGCTGCCAAGGATTTATTTCCCGCGGCTAGAGCTGAGGAGATGGTGGACAATCTGCTGCTTCTTGAGGACCCTGGCTACTTTGCAGGTGAACCCTTGGAGGAGAGTTTGGCGCTTTTAGACGAGAGGCCAAGTTCTTGGAAAGCGTTTGCCGTGGAGAATGTGGATAAGTGGCTGTGAGTTTCGGCGACTCAAGGCTTGGGTCAATGAATCAAGTACACTGAAAGCTTCCTGGGGAGTTTAAAGAGGAAACAGGCCAGCTTCGGTCCCAAAGTGGTACCTAAAGCCGATGATGCGTTTTGTGGTACTCGGTGAGACGCTTTCCAGTCAGTGTCATTCCTGAACAGCCTTTGTCGCAAGCAACACTGTAGCCAGTTTGCTTAGTTCCGTTGCATCAGCGCAAACGACCAGTCTTTCAGAAACCAGCTATGAGGGGATTGACTCATACTAGTACACCACAATCCATAAACCGACATTGCCAACGGATGCTTCAGGGCCAAAAGATCTATGAACTTTTGATCAATGCTTCCTGGCCAGTAGGCAAAGTGTGTCCAGGTCCGCGGACAGCCACCAGTCAGAACCGCCCACACTTTTAATGATTGGATAGCATGTTGAAGTGACTGCGTTTCCCGATGTTCTGGGAGTAGCATGCTAGCGCTTTCTTCCAGGTTTGCAATAATTTCGAGCATCCGAGAGCCCAGAGTCTCACGCAGACTACTCGAAGTATCGTATCCATCTTTTTCGATGTCGAAAAAGAGCGGAGTGGTAGGGGAGATCAGTTGTGCGCAAGATTTGAATGACTGAAGAGCCACCGCGGCAGATTTGAATCCGAATTGCAAAGAGTCCAACTTTATCTGAAAAATGCCAATTGCCATGGTGAAGGAAAGAACGGCAAATGAATCTGGCGGGGTATGTGCTGCTATGGCTTGGCGAAAGAGGTTGATGCCTTCAAGATGGTTCTCATATAGCTCTATACGGAGCCTTGGTTCCAAGGTTAAGGCACCCTGCTCCTTGTACAGAAGAGCTAGTGCACGAAATTCCAGCCGCAGGAACGCGTGTTTCCTGGTCTTTTCCAATAGCATCTCATGCCAATCTAAGGGCTTGGTTTCCACAGTGGAAATGGAGAGCAATGTGCTTGGATCAGGCTCGATGTTAAGGGTAGACATGTCGCAGCTGAATTGGCACGGATTATGAGGAATCCCTGAGACAAGCGCTCTTGAGTAATGTGTATCATCAGAAGGCCGCGTAGAATCCCGGAAAGAACATGATTCTCTTCTTCTCTCACAGTGCGAGCAAGTCGGACCTGTGAGACTACACTATGATGATATGGCATTAGCCTAAACCACAAAGTATGTAGTGATAGTTAAATGAACCTTTACACGCCGTCTCTTACAATTTGAACAACTGTTTCTAGACTTCTTGTGGACTTTTCGGGATGGCATATCAGCGATCGAGTCCTCGTGTGTAGAGACGGGAAGGCCAGAAGGTCAAAGTAAAACCGGATTTGTCAGCCTGTGAGTTGAAGAGATCATTTAACTGCAGCTACGCCGGCCAGCAGGTAAGAGAATATACTAAATATCTTCTTGTAGCTAATACCTAAATAATGAACCTTGTAATTAATAATCCGCTGCCTAGAATAAGTGGGCTCGGCCGCATGATGATACGTTGCAGTCCGATTTATCTATTCCCGAGCAGCAACTGTGCCAAGAGGATCCTTCCACTGCCACTTCAGCTGTGGAAGGCGGCAAATGCGTCTACACTAACAATTAAGCCGCTTGCCAAGTAACCCGAAACCCCTGGCTTTGAATCCGGTCTTAAAATTCGCAAGCCGTGAACTCCATTTTCTGGCCGACTCTAAGTACTTTACTACAAGACGTTTGATAGACTTTTTATGAACTTAAACCATTAATACTATTACTACTATCGTTTTTTTTTCAACTTTTTCACACAATTCTCGCTCTAATTTCCTCTAGGTACGTAGTAAGAGCCAATACATTCGAGGACCATGCTTCAACAGTTGCTCCATTATACTAGGGAGTAACTCAGTCAGTGTTCCAAGGCCAAGGCGTGGTCAGGAACCTTCCGAGCCCTCCCTTCTATCGGATGATGTTGTCGATTCCATTGAGTGGTAATCCTGAGAATCTTGAAGTTGGTGATTCTACATAATAAAAGTTAAGAATTGAGGCGATATATTCGAACGAAGATGTACGAACAAGGCAGCGATTTATATCCATTCACTACCCTTCTACTGTGATAGCACTCCTATATTACCTAATTCCTAGCTCAAGAAGCCCGAGCTGAGGCTCCACGGGAAATAAGTTAAATACCTAGCAAAATATACGGTGGGTAGCAACCACCATAAATCACACGGTTTAACTACCAAGATAGACGGACCCAACGGAGAACGAGAAGGAGATGTCCTTCAGCACCGTTACCTAAACGCAGAATTTTACAGATGATAGCTCATTGCGATGTTACCACTGCTAAAAACAAAATGGGAGGATAATTGCTGCTACCAAGACACAACAAAGAGGGAAGAATGACGGCATAAACGTGTCGCTGGCAGACAATTTCAAGAGCCCTTCAATCATTTTCCCTCCTCTTTGAAACCCCTTGAGTATAGTCAAGCATGAACTCAAGCAGCCACCGGTCCATTCGGAAAACGTCAAGCTCCCCCGCCTTGCATGCAAGGTGGAAGGTTTCGAATTTGGCAACCGATGCATCGAGATTAGGCCAGTATTTCCGTAGTCTTGACAATCGGCCAAAGTTTTGCTCTAACCGTTGTTTTGCTCGCGATATATCCTCTTCATCAGGGCTGAACAGGAGGGTGAACAATTGAATCGCGGATGTCACGACTAAAAGATGAGCGATTAAAGGATACCTAACCTCACTCCCAGGCGTATCATCCGCACGTTGCAGCAGCTCACAGAGACTGGCTGCATGGGCTTTGCACTTTGCTGCGTACAGTTGCCGCGGATCATTGGCCGGAAGGTCGCTTCGTTGCTGACATATATAGAGAAAACGAAAGAATAAGAGCTGGCCCGCGTAATGATGATTAATGTGAAGAATGGTATACTTACGCCCACTGCCCTTTCGCGCCCACAAAGAGTGGTTCTCGGGCGTGTATTTCAATGAAGGGGGCAGCTGGTCATACCAGTCTTCAAGAGAGGTGCAGAGCTCTTTTGTGCCGTCAGCTATATTAGTGTCTGCCGGGTTTAAGAGTACTTGACTACTAAAATCAAGGATGCGGTACAACAGCTGATTTAGCGGTATCATTTGGGCGAATATGGACGGTTCAGGATCAACGAATGGCGATTTTGGTGAGTCGGCATCCCCTACTGGTTCATCGGGACGGACATTGGCGAAAGCGTGTTCATCCATAGGTAAAGGAACGTCATGCCGCACAGGCAGAGCTCGGGGTATCTGGTGCGAACCTGATGACCAAGTGTCTACAGCAATAAGGGACCACCACACTGCTCAGGGCGTAGCGTCAGTCAAGGCATGCGTGCGCTCTGCTCAAGAGAGCACCCACCTCTTAGGTTCAGGTCTCGTTCCAGACGCGTTTCCACTGCTGAATTTGGAAGATCCAAGACCAAGGCCATGCGGCACGCAACACTTAGGAAGACTGACTCGGAATTGGCGTCGCCCTCAATGCTGAGATAAGCTGCCGCCATGATACAAGCTTGGATTGTTAACAACGAGGTGGAGTAAAAGTCGATAAGTTGTTCCGCCTCCATCCAGTACGGCAATCCTCTTTCCCGTATAGGTATCTCAGCTAGAGACAAATGTGTAGAAAATCTGCCAGACAGACTCGCCATGAATAAGAGAAGGATAGTGGGCAATGTTCTCGTGCGGAGCCCTGCCTCAACCGAGGGTTGGTGAAAAATATTGTGGAATGCCACATGAACGTAGCGAAAGTAAAGGCCGACAAGCTCCTCTGCAAGATCGTCCTCTATGAACAAAGACGGAGATATTCGGAATCCCATCCCTTCGCGACATTGGTGTAGAAGCTGGTAACGTGTAGTTCTGAGTGCCCAAGTGCTGACACCCGGGGGAGGTCCCTCCAAAGTGCACGGAATACCCCGTTTAAGGCACAGTTGGCAACTGCCTGTGGGACCTGGAATGCATTTCTTTCGACGCTCCCTATAAGTTTCTGATCAGCGGAATGGACATACGTCCTCGCCATCCGGGGTGCCGCTGAGGGTCTTACCGACAGGGCGTGCACGCTGACACAGGTCGCATTGCGCCCTAACATGAAGCATGAGATATGAGGGTAGTCCCTCTGAGTGTGAGAGAGCCGAATAAGAGTCGATAGAGCAAGGTGAGGAAGAATTGGGTCGAAGGGTACCCATGCTCCCAGCAGACTGAATTATTCCCGAATCATAGCACCCGAGCAAAATCACATGATCAAGGTACTAACTGACTCGAGTCATCAAGTCACCATCCCTACCCTATACCATGACACGTAAAGACTTGATGGCACCTTCTGGTCACTCGGAAATTGAATTATTTTCCAAGTGAGCCTTATGATAGATATAATGTAGTTAATAAAAAGCTGCACTTGATATGATTGGGCAATTTTTGCCTAGTTGGGAGCGCTGGGCTCGCCTAAGTGTGAGCAGTTTCAGTTTTGGAGTCTTCCATCACACACCTCTCTAAGAAGAGGATTCGATTTCCAGCTTTTTGTTGCAAATGAAAAGGTATTCTACATCTGATCCCTTTGAAGTGCCTATTCTAAGTCTACATCACGTCGCGGCCTGCTCTTAGAGACTTTTCATTTCCGCCACAGAGTGAGTAGGCCTACTCGGTGTACTACTTTTGTGTGTTAGGTGATAGGCACAGCCTATGAATGCATCACCGAAAAGCTCACTCTAGTGCTTTTGTGCCTTGCCGCCGCCGTCTTTGAAAGGTACTCTTCAAATATTGGGCAGAATCTTTTGGTGTCCGTTTCTGTGTGTCGTAGTTAACGTGGACGATTCCAAACCTGGGTCCATATCCAGCAGACCATTCTAAAAGCATCGCATTAGCTAGGATCGCCTGATAAACGTGAAGGGACGCACCGAAATTGTCCATAAGGCTCCAGGCATAGTATCCTGTAACATTGACCCCATCTTCGTAGAATGCCTTGGAAATGGCATCTTGATATGTCCCAAAGTAGAGCTGTCGAAAATTGTCATTCTTCGCTATATTGACGTCTGCTTCCCCATGGCACGGGCATCCGTTTTCTGTAACAACAATAGGAAGCTGATATCGCCGCTAAACCCAGTTGAGTAGCTTCCTGAAGCCTGAGGGAGCCAGCCGGAGCCAAGCAAGGCCCGACGGAGGGCCTATTTCGTTCCCGTCGCTATTGACAGAAGTCTCCTGTATATTACCCGTCCAGTCGTCTGGAGCTGGGACTCCCTCCAGCTGCCGGGCATATTTGGTTGAGTAGTGATTCATGCCGTAGAAGGTATTCATACTTGCAGTCTCGTGCAGCAAGGCCATCTCGTCTTGGGTGAAGAAAGGCAACCGCGAGCCAAGGTACTCTCGCATCTCTTGTGGATAGTCTGCACCCTGAAAGATGGGGTCCCCGAACCACCCAATATAAAAGATCATCCTTTTCTCAGCCGCATCTCGATCAAATTGACTGGACGCATCCCACAGCTCATAGAAGTGACCGTTGAGAACAATGGAGATTTCGCCGTGCTGTACGCTTTGAAACTCTGATGTATACATTTTCACCACGGCGGCATGTGAAATGATGAGGGTATGGCCCACGAGCCAGGGCTCAGTGGTAGTATCAGTTCCAACTTCCTTGCAGTGGCCTGGCGCGAGAGTGCCGTTGAGATAGCCAAAGATAGAAGTTATATAGGGCTCATTAAAGGTAATCCATCTTTTTACCCGGTCGCCAAAATGTGTAAAGCATACGCGGGCGTAATGCTCGAAATCAGCGCGAAACTCGACAGTATCTAACATAGCACCGTAGCGGTCGTAGAGGCATTGTGGAGGGTCCCAATGAAACAACGTCGCGACAGGTTGGATCCCACGGGCGATGAGCCGATCGATTAGGTCACCATAGAAAGCGAGTCCCTGATCATTGAGAGGGTCTTCACGCCCCCCTAATGGGATGATGCGCGACCATGAGATCGAGAAGCGATAAACCTCGATGCCTATGGCCGACATGAGCTCGACATCTTGCGGCATCCGATTGTAGTGATCGCAGGCAACATCCCCATTTTCATTATTTGTACGGCTTGGTTCTTTGTGGGCGTAAGTGTCCCATATGGATTCTCCCTTGCCGTCTTGAAAGGCGGCTCCTTCAATCTGGTACGCAGCTGTAGCAGCGCCCCAGGTAAAATCAGAAGGAAGCGGAAGCTCCTTGACAGTGAGATCTGAGTCCTGTTGCACGTCATGACTGACAATGTCGCCAGCCGAGAACATCGATGCTTCTACATCCATTGGGGGTGAAGCCATGGCAAGCATCAGAAGAGCTAGACTCTTTCATGAAAGGGCACTGGCTGGTGACGCGTTCAGTGTGATTAATGCGACAAGGTGAGTCAAACTTATCTATTGCTGTTTGGAGATCTCTACTACGAGAATGATCTAGCTAGGATAGCATCGACTGAAGATAGGCACCAAGCCGAATTCGTATCGGCTCATTATAGTGGTCGGAGAACATGTCGGAGAACGTTATATGAGCCCCTTGCAAGCTACGGTTGTATGCACAAGGACCCATCAAGGCTCCGCCCTCGGGGTAATTAAGAGGCTGTCTCGGAAATGTCGCCTGCTGAGAACCGAGCCGTCCATTCTGTTCACTAGAGCTGGCCTGCTCCGGTAGAGTAATCTCTGTCTTAGTTTCCGTGTTGTATTCTGCTTGCCCCTCACCCTACGGTACCGAAGACTACGATTGTACCTAGAAGTAGAATAGAATTAAAAAATACATTCGATTTTAGTATCTCGATCTGCACAAACGTGGGTAGGCCCTTTCGTATAATGCAGTACTGAATCAGCCCTCCTACGTGTTCTCATCATAATGTCTCTTGAAACTATCTGCCCTTACAACGAAGACATTCTCCTGATTTCTGACACGAAGTGTGTGATATTGCCCTGGCAGTGAAGCGTGTAAAACGAACTCCTGCGCCGTGTTATGCTCAATGTTGAAGCGGATCTCAACATCCCCGGAGGCCTGTGTGGTCCATGAAACGCAAGCCAAACCCTGTAGACCATCTTTCGTCAAGCACAAAGGAACCTTGGCCCGAACGCAAGGATACAAGCCAATTCTCGGGCGAAAGTCGATCTCGGCCCACATCGGTGTCTTTGGCTTCAACCCGACGACCTCGGAGAAGAACTCGTATATTGGCACACTTCCCCAGGCATGGCAATCAGACCTTTGGCACACATCATCTTCAGCCCAGGTCGTGAGGTTCTGTTCTAGCTGCCATTCCCATGGTGCCCAAAACTGATGAAAGTGCTCGTTGTAAAGGTCGCCGCCCAGGGCACTTAGTGCTCGCATAGTGTAAAAGGACATCGAGACTGAGGGTCGAATCATGCCGGAATCCTCAGCAAGACACCTCCTCAGCAGCTGATTAGCCTTCTCTCCCGAAACAGCCTTGCTCAAAACACCCCATATCTGGCAGTGGATGCTACGATCAGAGGAGCTAGACTTGCTTGCAATTGTGTCGCAGAACGTGCCATCACTCATACACAGCGCCCGTGTAGCAGCGTTGATTTGCTGTGCACGAGACTGATACTCGTGTGCAACACTTTGACGCCCCAGCGTGCCTACCAGTCGGCTCGCGTTGGCTAACGTGTACGAGTAGAGGTGGTTTCCAAAGGTGGATATTCCAGCCTTCTCGGTGCAGGGTGGGATTCCATGAGGCTTCCACTCCGTCTCCCAATCAACAAAGTTCCAGATACCAGGGCGGACCTCCAGAGTGACGAGCCCCCTTTCATCTACTCGAGACTCAAAGTACGCCAGAACGGCGTCAACAACCGGTAGAAATCGAGTAGTGAATTTAACGTCTCCAAAATTCGTGAAGTGATCGCACACCATGAGAACCCAATACAGGGAGAAATTGGGTATATATTGGGGTCGGTGAGATGGAGCACGACTGGTAGTTAGGCCAATCTGCGGATTGAATGAATTGTGCAGTTGTACAATAGCCTGGCGAGCCATACGGTCGTCCCCAGAGAGGTTGTATGTGAACAACGCGGAGCTTCGAGTGTCCATTGCGTACTGCAGCTGCTCGTAGAACGGGCAGTCCTCATAGCAGTCGTGCATGCAATTTATGAGCGTGCGGGCGCTGACCTCAAGTAACCTTTCTGGGAGATGGGAAATAGGTCCATCCGGGACTTGCGACGCTTTGAAAGCTGCTCGCACGTCCAAAGGGTATGTAACTTCCTGTAGGTCGAGTCCCTCTATTGTCAGATCGTCGGGCCCAACCTCAAAATCGAGGTTCAGAAAGCGAAAGGTGCGAAAGTGGAAAGGCGCGAAGACCTCACAACTCATGTCTGTTCCCTCTCCCTCGGCCAAAGCGATAGAGTCTTTTCCCTGGAAGGAGTATATGTCCTTGGGGCCGATCAGTGAGCGAGAATAATCACATCGATCCTTCTTAGCTCTCGTCCATGGCAAATCAGGCGACGGATCCTCGTAGCTCTCCGAATAGGTCACCATTAGCACACTACCTGCTCTGAGTGGCCTTTCGAAACGTAGCCGGAGAAATGCAGTCGCATGATTGGTGAGCTCAAGATCGATTCGGTGTCGTGTGCCAGCCCTGAGAGTGATCGGTGCTGGGGACGGAGTTTGGTAATCAAGAAATAGGGACTCCCATGCCTCCTTGGGTGAAGTGCTTTGAACGTTATTAACGCCGGCACAGACCAGCTTTGTGAGCCTCAGCGGCGGTATTTGGCGAGGGGAGAGGTTCCATGGAGGGGAGTTGCCGGTGGAATTCTTAAACGTGTGCAAAATTGCTGCCTCCCAAGTCAGTTTGTTGCCTGATCTCTTCGTCTTCTCGTAAAGATGCAAGAAAAAGTCCTCCGGGTCGTCCACACGGAGTACTGTGTCGTGATCAATTGCTGTTTCCCATGTAGAGCTGCTTTGTAACTGTTCTCGCCACCAATCATTTCCGGTGTTGTCGGGCAGCCAGATCCGTAGGCCCCCGAAAGGCAACCTTGGGAATGATGGGGAATATGTTGTCGCGAAATAGAGCCGTAGTACTCGAACGTTGACGTGATTCTCCCCGAGGTGTAGGAATGGGGCGATGTTGACCTGGTCGAAAAACCATAGATGCGCGTCACCCTTGACTGGGCCAAAAGAGACTTGCTGATTGTTGATACATAGCTTATATCGTGTATCAGCAGTGATATTTACCATCAACGTTTGTGGGAGCCCATCTGTCACGGTGATCTTCTTTCGGAAATGGACAAATTGACCTGCAGAATTTGCGGAATCATCTGAGGCATCTGGATGCCACATCCAACTGCGATCATACTCAAGAGCCATGGGTGCTGCTTCTCCAGGTCGTAATCGCCGTGAACTTGTGATACCGTAAGAAATCAGGTCTCTCGTTCTCTGTGATCATGCTATCGAAATCCAGACTGAATATCGGCTTAATTCACCCGAATTTTGACACGTATAGCGTTATGCATCGCTTCAAAGATGGCCGAGTTTGCATCTCATCTACCTCCGACGGCTAGCAAATGCGAAAGCGAAGTGCGTCTCGAACATAACCGGGATATGTCGAAAGCGGGGTATTTCGATAGTTCCCCGGCAGGTCATTATACCTAAACGAATAATGTGAGAGATGCCCCGACAAGTTTCCCGACACCATACAGTCCCACAGATCGGCGGGGCGACAGAAGTATCCTTGACACGACTCTTTGCCCCTGCTTCTTTTGGGTGTCAAGGTTTGTTCCTCTTTTGTGGGAAGAAGATCCGTGAAACTGCGGGTATATCTTGGTCAATGGGAGGTAACTTTCCGTGCTAAAATAGTTCATATGGTCATTTCATTTGTCAGGTATCGTGTGCTAATTACACTCTTTTACTGGGAAATAAGCTGGAAATGTTGTTAACCTCTGTGCCTTAAGAGATGCTCATCCTTTGGAAAGCCCTTGAAATGTTGTAGTCATCTGCTCATCATCGGTTTATCAATATATATGGCTGTAATTATTGGCTCTTCTCTGTGGATCGCTATGTAGTCGAGTCGATATCAGCTCTTCCCCGCAGACCTGATGTTCAGCAGATGTTCAGAGAGTAGGGGAATTGGGATCTGCTATTTCTCTGTAGAGGTAGGTAGCCGTTGAGATTTGGCCGAGCTTTCCAGGATCATAAATATGAAGCTACCTGGAGGCTCGGGTCAAGATCGCACCGGTACTTCGGAATTACTCGCATGGTTCGTATCTTTCGTATATTACATCGTTTGCGGAGCCCCAGGGTACCCTCCGCACCCCAGAAACTGTTGTAACCTCATGACCACATTGTACTTGGGGTCAGAGATGGGATTCCATTGTAAAATCGCTTGCTCATGTCTCTAATAAGAGGTAGATGAGATGAGCGGTGCACTATCAATCAAATCTATAAATGGAGTCCTCAAGCTGCGCTGTTGGAAGGATTTTGCTTCTGGACAGCCGCCTTCATCACTCCACATGCTTTAGCTCTTTGCGTTGGTTCTCGTAACCATGAAGCACATCAGAATCCTGACAGGCCTAGTCAGCGCCTCTGCAGTTCTTTCTATTGCGCATGCTCATACCCCTCGTGACGATCTTGACAACAATGTTCCATCTCCTCCCAAAGCCGAGGCCATCTCTCTAGTAAGAGTACCTCTGCCGCCAGTTGCTCCAAGCGATGAGAAAGGCTCTTGTTCTCTTGACGTGAACCCTCGCGGAACAGGATGTGTGGCAAAGCACAACAATCTTCATTCTGGCCATTTCTTGCCCGACAATCAACATTTTGTTGCCATTGCCAATTTCACTGGCGCGCCAGCAGCACCTGATCCAGCAAGCATTTATCAAGGCCAGCACGTTCTTGTATTCAAGGCTGATGACTCAACGTTCGCCAACGGAGACAACTGGAAATGTATTACCTGCGGCTTGCCTGCAGAGAACTCCAAGGGGCGCACTCTTTTTGTCGATTATCCACAGGCCTTCCAAGATGGAAAGCGACTATTTGTGGGTGACAACATCATTGAATGCGAGGAGGACCTAGTCAGCGAAGCTTGTACCCCTAAGAACACGTACATGCGGCCGATACGCTGGAATACTAGCGTTGACGGCAAAGGGCCCGGAGGCGCGATGCGAGAGCTTCGCCTTCATCCTGATAATGTCCACTTGGGATGGAGTGCTTTCACCATGGCCAATGGAGAGTTTGGGCAATTCTCCTACTACGGCAGGCTTGCCTGGAATCCTGACCCCGTGGAAGGTGAGCCGTTGGTGCCTCGGTATGACGTCGAGAAGGTCTACAGGCTCTTTTCGGCCGACCCCTATCAGAATGAACGTGTCATAGTCCACCCTGATGATCCCACCCAGCTTCTGATTCAGAGTGAGGTGCCTACCGTCGGTGAGCTTCGCGGCTTCGGGGGAACCGGCAAGGAGGTTACCTATGTCGGCGCAGCTGTTGAATCGTCTAACATTGACGTTTTCGCAACTGATCTGACCACGGGCGTGACTCGGCGTCTTACAAGCCACCCCGAGTATTGTGATCCTGTCGATATCTCGCCGAACGACGAGTGGCATGTGGTCATGGACACGCGCGGAACAGATCGCCAAATGTTCTTGAGTGGTCTGCGAGGCATCCCGCCATTGACCGATATCATCACCTCAAGCGTCACATCGGCCACTCGAAACAACGGACAGCGTCGCTTCTTCCAGCCATGGATCATTGATAAACACGGCGACCGCGGAACCTACTTTGGCCAACAGGTCAATGCACAAGGCGATGGTGTCCCAGGTGGAGGCGACTTCAATGACCCTGTTTGGAATGGTAGAGCTGATCCAAGATGGTCTTGGGACGGCACGAAGATTGTTTACACTCAAATCATGCCTTACGCTCCTGCGTGCGGCGATCCAAACCCACTCCCGTGCTACCCATCCACCGAGGATGGTGGCCGCATTGAGCGCATCATCATTGCCCACCTTACAGGCCGCGAGCCTTTACCAACGTATCAGGTTGAAGAAGCTGCGGACGAAGTACCTTGGGGAGAACTCTACGTCCCAGGTGAGACTCAGCCGCAACGAATGTCTCCACCACCTGGTCAGTATGTGCTTCAGGGAAAACATTCCGGATACGCCCACGTAACTCTAGGTGGCGAAGGCGATAAAATTAATTTTGTTGAGGTCATCTATTATTCTTTCTCCGATGACGGCGAAAACGTCTTGAAAGGTACCGAGAGCGTCACGGTCGAGTCACCTGAACTGACCCTAAGCCACGTTGATTGGTATTCCAATCTCACCCAGACCGGACCTTGGAACGGTACGAAGCTTACCAGTGCGGATGGATTTCAGCTGCGCATCGATGTTATGGTCAATTTATTTGACGCAAACGGCACAATGACGACCACCGTCGACGGCAAGGAGTATTATCAACCGGCGAACGGACAGTGAGATATTGCATGTGCGTGTCTTCTTGATTGAGAACTATGCCCGGATAACTTAAGTCATCTGCTTGTCCCTGCCAGTCAGGATACCACTATCTGAGCATTAATACAATCCTTTAATATTACTGGCCATGAGCCTTGTTGCCATGTTTTCGCTTGTTGACTGGGTAGATGTTCGTTTCCCTGACCTCTCCAAAAGTTTAGAACCTACACTTGACGTTACATTCAATACGTTTATCATCTTCAATGATGTGTCTCATGAATAGCAAGGGCTAATTTATACATATACCACAAGACTTCCAGGTCAACGTGAATTTGATGTCTAAATACTCTTGATTAATACCGATCATACTTGTAATGAACAGGCTCGTATGTAAAGTAGTCAAAAATAGCCGACTTCTCTGTCCCGTTGAGGTCCGAACAAGCCATGCCCACAAACGCACCCGTGAAGCTTCCGGGTCCACCGCACTCGTCTGATAGTATGGAGGCGTCCAGCACGGGACCAATCTTCTCCAAACTCTCTTCACTGCCAAGTGCATAGGAGAATTGTAGCTTATCCAAACGGATCTCGAGTGCTAGGCGGACCTTGCCTTCCTTTGGGACTGGTACCGGCAAAGCAACCGGTGGGTCATCAAGGTTGCCGTTTGGGAAGCTGGCCTGACTACTCATGATGCGTAGCTCTCGTTGCCCATGATCGGTGCCAGTGACTGCGAGATAGAAGAAATTGAAGCGAGAGTAGTACGCCGTCAGCCCGGCAAACTCACGCTCGTCAGTGGGACTGAAGCTGAGGACCGTCTCGGCGTTATAGGAGAAGTGCGTTTGCCTGCGGGCAACCAGCGCTTGCTCGTACCAAGAGCCAATTGCCTCACGACCAATGAGTTTGAGGCCGTCATTGACATTGATGGAGAAGATTCTTTCCGGCTCAGGGGTCCTGAGCCATTGGAAGTCGGAATGAAGCTCTAAGCCGGTCCCGAACTTGTAGACTCTCTTAGCCCAGTATGCACTGTCGTCCCTTTGTCCGGGCAACTCAACAGAGAGTGCGGGCACCGGAGCCCCCTTGATATATAGCCAGTCATCCTCGCCCCAGTACGCTCCCTGGAGTGATGTTTCTCGGCCCAGGACGCAGCGCCGTCGTTGTATTATTGGGCGGCTCATAAGATGGGCTACGTATGTCTTACCATCGGGCGTATCGACGATATCTCCATGACCGGCACGTTGTAGAGCGGCGAGGGGGTCATCTTTGGATGTCAAGATGTAAGTATCTGGGTGAACCTCATAAGGTCCCCAAAGTCTTCTGGAGCGTGCCAGGGTGCATGTATGGTAATATTGCGTGCCCCCTTCTGCCGTTAGCAGGTAGTACCACCCGTTGCGCTTATATAGATGGGGGCCCTCCGTATACCCGATCTCCGTGCCGTGGAAAACGTTCTTCTTAGGACCAATTAGTTTGCATGTCGCCGGGTCGAGCTCCTGGACAACGATACCGGCGAAAGGGTTCTTGCGGCGGCGATGGTCCCATAGCATATTGATGAACCACTTGCGCCCATCATCGTCGTGGAAGAGAGAGGGATCGAATCCAGAGGCGTTAATGTAGGATGACTCTGACCAAGGGCCAGTGATGCATGGGGCTGTTATGATATAGTTGAGTGTATCTTTGAAGCTGCCCTCCTTGCGGCGAACGTCTGTATACACTAGCCAGAAGCGCTCGCCATCGTGAGAGAGACAAGGTGCCCATATCCCAGCACCATCTGGGTGCCCTCGCATGTCCAGCAGACTTTTGCGGTCGAGTGGACGGGCAGCCAATTCCCAGTTTGCCAAGTCCTTGGACTGATAGATGAGAACCCCTGGGAACCATTGGAAGGTTGAGGTGGCGAGATAATAGACATCCCCGACGCGGATAATGGAAGGGTCTGGATGGAAGCCCGGCAGGACCGGATTGCGAACTAGAGGCATGGTCGCGTGAGGAGTACAACGAGTTTGCCAATAGTCGGAATCCGTGCAAGACAAACATGCGCCAGGAGTTTGGACTACTATGTAGGCAGGGGAATAACCACCCGTTGTTGACTTCTTTTGTACACATCCTGTAATTGAGGATCTGCAGTACCTGTAGAACTTAACAAGGTTTCTTGGCTTCATATACCCACCCAGGGTCGCCAAGTCGGAATAGAACAGACTAGCCGGCATGATAAGTTGGGTGGAGTGGGAGTTGTCGGCTTTGCTGTCGGAGGTCAAGACGTCTCATTGGCTCTTTAGGACGCCAAGGCTAAAGTCAGAGGGGTCTGGAAAGTCCAATATAGATTCTCGCGTGGTCTTTTGCGAGTCATTTGGTCAAGGTGTCAGCGCTAGTGGACATCCTGGGCTGTAAAGAGACCCGGTCGATGAGCGATATTCCAGTCGGTATGCCATGACTGAGAAGCCGAGGGTTGGAGCTGAATAACGAGGCCCATTGCAATGGAATGATCCCCGCCTTTCCCCACATCCACTCAACCGGGCTCATATTCCCCGTCCCGGTGACCCCGTGTTTTGACTCTTGACCTCTCTTTGGGGTTGGTCTGGGCTTGACCCCTTGATTTGTGAATTAGTGGCCTGTTATTTCTCCTTTCACCGTTCTCGGCTTATCTGGAGCCGAAATACATTCACATAACTTGGTCAAATCTTTCACCTAGGTGACAACCTGGGAGACTGTTGCCTATATATATACCAACATACTTGGCGGACTCTTCGCACAGTTTCCCCTTCAGCAGCCCAACCGCCTATCTCTACTATTCATTCATATTACACTTGAGCATCACAGGCTCTGCATAACACATCATTCTCGAGTGGTTTAGCAACACGATGGCTTTGCCTGATGCGGATAACCAGACGAAGCCCAAGGGAGTGCACCTTGAGGTGACCCCGAACGAGACGAGCGAGTCCAAACATGGTGATAACGGCATCGTGGATGTCGCTAAATCCAAGTTTGACGATCTCTCAGTTGGGCAGACACTTTGGACCTTCCGCCGTGTTGTACTCGTCTCACTTGCCGTGTATACTGGATTCGTCTGTGAAGGTTTTGAAGTATGATAAGCAAAACCCATTTTCGTCATAAGGAACTTATGGGAAATAATGTCACTAACAACGGTACAGCTCAAAATCGGAAACAACATTCTGGCTAACAAGGGGTTCATCAAACAATTTGGAAGCCGGGGTGGCCAGGGCGTGGAAGCACTCGACCCTACCTGGGGTATGTCAAGCCATGGCTACCACTCATGATATTTCTAGAGCTAACCCGATCTCACAGTCTCTACGTGGACTTCACTTCTTGTTTGTCTAGATCTCCCTGTCGTGACCAACTCACAGCACTGACTTCTTTAGAACGTCGGTCAAATCATTACATTCCTCTACATTCCATGGTGAGCACCCATCTACAAACTACCCAGCGGCCGAGAAAAGGCAGGGCTTTTACTTCGCGATACTTACGCTCGTGCAGGTACTCTGATAGATTCGGGCGGAAGGCTTGCTTCTATCTCTCCTGGTTATGGCTTGCCGTGGTACGTAAATCTTGGGGCAAAAAACCGTTGCAGAATGAACACATTGCTAACAGCGACAGGGCTGCGTCTTCCTCAATGTGGCCAAGACTCCTGCTGTTTGGGTTAGTAGCAATCACAGTCGGGCTTTTCATTATGAGAAGTCCATTTGATGTTCATAGTTCATTCTAACACTCCGATGCAGGCCCTCGGAAAGCTTTGCAACGGTGCAGGTGTTGGAATTCTTCAGTAAGCGCCATTTTGATACTGCCAAGCACCATATTTAATCAGACGTATTCGAGTACTGACCAAGTCGGTAGAGTGACCTGTCAGATCTACGTGATGGAGATTTGTCCGAATAAAATTCGAGGTGGAATGATCACCTTCCAAGCTGTTTGGTACGTCTTACCCCTTATCGAGGCTCTTGTTATGCCCTTATTTAGGCTAACCTGGCCAAGGAGTAACATCGGTAACATCACCTGTAACGTGATGATGCAGGAGCTTAACAGGAGGTGGCCTCTCAACTACACGCTGCCCCTACGCATTCTGATTGCTCCTGTGGTCTTGATGATGTTCTTCTGGGCATTCGTCCCCGAATCTCCTTGGCATCATACTCGCCGTGGCAACAAGGAGAAGGCCATGAAGTCTCTGCGACAGCTATACGGCGGCGTAGAGGGCTACGACTTCGAGCAGGAGTATGACATCATTGCTAAGACAATCCAGCACGAGAGGGAATTCATGGCAGAAGAACCCGGCTTTCTACATGTCTTTAAGGGTGTGAACTTGGTATGCAAGATTTAAGATATTTTCTCATACGATGAAGTGCTAACCTCTTTGCAGAAGCGAACTCTGACGGTTATGCTGCTCTCTGTCTGCTCACAATTTGGCGGTCTCTCCGTCGTCCTGAGCTACTCGACTTGTTTGTATATTCATTCTTTCACTCTTCTGCGTACCTGCTGATAGTGTGACAAGACTTCTTTGACCTCGCTGGCGTTTCCGACCCGTTCCTTGGTACTCTGATCCTCTCGTAAGTTCCACCACGATCTTGGCAACCGTAATCACGTATATCCAAGAAGGACAGGGTGGCTGACGTTAGAATGCTCACATCGCCTAGCTGTTGCAACCTCCTCGCTGTCTTCCTATGGTCCATGACCACGGACACTTTCGGCCGCCGTAACTTCATCAACGTTTGCGAAACTGCGACTTGTTGCTTCCTTTTCATCACAGGTTCTCTGTGGTGGGCAGGAGCTACGTCAGGAAATGTGCCTGCCAGCAATGCTCTTGTAAGTTTAAACGCTCCGTCCATCTGCAGTTCGCCATAGGCCATATCTGCTAACCCCCTTCTTAGCTAGTACTCTGCTGTCTTTGGAGCTTCATGTTCCAAGTGGTCAACCTATCGTATTCAGTCATGTCCGCTGAATTGCCATCCGCCCTTCTTCGAGGTAATCAATCAATGTTCGATCCCTCATTTTGCAACTGCTAATCATCTTCTCAGTTAAAACTGCGCCCGTGACTTTCTTTGCTCAGTCAATTCTAGGCATCTCCTTTGGGTACGTTGGGTTAAACCCCTCTGAGTGAATAAACCCTCTAATGTTGACAATGAGCATAGTTATGCCACACCGCGTATGCTTCTAGCGTTAAACATCAAGGCGTGCTTCATCTTCGGAGCGCTATCTGTGCCATGCTGTATCCTCATGTGGCTCTACGTTCCAGAGACTAAGGGGTCAGTCATCTTCTTGCTAATACTATCAAGACACAACAGACACCGTTACTAACAAGCATGCAAAATAGACGTTCGACTGCTGAGATTGATGAGCTTTACGAGCGTAGGATTCCAGCCTGGAAGTGGTCCAAGACGAGGACGTCGGTGGAGGATCATTCCCTTACTCTCTTGACAGAGAAAGAGTAACCTTCCTCTTTAAGTCAAAAGTTAATCGGCCCAAATCTTCTCATCGACTTACACATGAGAACACCTGTAGTTGGGGAACTTATTATCAATGTGTAGTAGGAATTATATGAGTATTGAATCATGCTGTAGTCAAGACAGATTTCGCGCCGAAATCCGCATCGTTATGAGCGATGCCCTAGACGGCTTGCTTGTTCCTAGCCAGACAGAGACGACCAATGTCTATCATTCTTCGACGTTTGCATAATGCATTCCCCGTCTTCTCTTAGCGCGACAGCTATTCATTCTACCCTTCTACAAACATATTGATAACCAAGCCTTATTTGGACCATTTAGTAAAGACAATAAAGATGGGCCGAACGCCAGAGAAAACACGGAATAATGAATAATACATGCGGATGGGAGACCCGACGAGATCTTGTTAGTCATTGTGGATCGGTTGTTGCGGATTAATGCTCCAGTGGTCCGTATCGCTTCCAAATCTAACGCCTGTGGAGTAGACATCTCGCGTGTGATAGCAGGATATATAACATCTGGACATCGAGATTGCCTCTTGGTAGGGTTGAATTGACTATGGTTGACGGCCAGACTTCTGCAAGCCTGCTAGCATATTCCTTGTACCAAACCAACCAAACAAACAATGTCTACTGTTACGCCCCACAACTCTTTGAATGGCACCAACGGATGTCATACTCTCGGTCAGAGAGTCAAGGTCATTGTCGTGGGAGCAGGGTTCGCCGGTATGACCGCTGTCATTGAATGCCAGAGGCGAGGCATGGACGCTATTCTCGTCGAAAAGTACACCAACTCGGCCGAATATGGCGACATCATCGACTTTTTCGCCAATGCAGGGCGCATCGTCGATGCATGGGACAACGGCAAAGTGGCTGATAGATTGCTCGACATTTGCATCACCAAAGCAAAGTGGATGCAGATGCTGAAGCACACTGGTGAAGCTGTCCATCGTGACCCCTGGTATCTCAAGCCAGAGCACTTTAGATACCAGTATGCTGGTCAGAGAGGCGCCATGTGGAAGATTTTCCGCGACTACGCCGAGGAGCTTGGTGTCGAGATGCACTTTGGCGTTGGAGTGGTCGACTATTTCGAAACTGAGGATGAGACCGGGGTGATTCTCGCCGATGGGACCAGGATTACTGGCGATTGTGTTCTGGCTGGGGATGGCCCAAAGTCCTTGGCTAGGCAGAAAGTCCTCAAACTCGAAGACAAGAAAACCAATAGCGGCTATGCTATCTTCAGATCTTATTTCGAAGCAACCGAGGAATTCAGAGAGCATCCCCTCTTGCAAGAATATCTCAACCCGGACGAGGACACCATTAAGTTTTGGATTGGTCCGGACTCTCATATGCTAGCCTACTCCTGGCAGGGAGGCTCAAAAGTCGTATGGGTATTCTTTCATCCAGTAAGACTTTACTTTCACCCAATGTTCTTATATTACCCCGTTGCTAGTATTCGAATAATGGCTAACTACGACCCATTGATAGGATAAAGAAGATATTGGCGAATCGTGGTCTGAATCAGCCGACAAGTCGTCCGTTTTGAACTATATTGATAGCATCGGGTTCAATAATGAATGCAGGGCCATAGTGGAGCTTACGCCTCCTGGAAGAGTCATTGATTTCAAGCTTGTTTGGCGTGATCCGCTTGAGACGTGGCTCAGTCAAGGCTCAAGGGTTGCTCTGATCGGTGATGCAGCGCATTGTCACTTGCCTACCTCGGGTCAGGGGGGCTCCCAAGCTATGGAAGATGCAGTCACGGCTGCCATCTGCCTAGAAAAGGCAAAGGGTGATGTTCCACTGGCGTTGAAGGTTATGGAAAGAATCCGTTTCAATCGCTCACATATCACGCACCAGGCAGGGATGCAAATACGCGACATCTGGCATCAGAACCCTTGGGAGCATGTTGAAGATGACCCAGAAAAGATCGCATTAGCCAGAGGAGACTGGATTTTGGACTTCGATGCCGTAAAGACCGCAGAAGAGCACTTTGAGCGATTAGCAGAAGATGTACGTAGCGGCAAAAAGGGTACGCTGCAAGAGCTTTCACTGCCAGCCGGTGGCGTGTATGATGATATCCGCAACAAGTAGTGTTTCCAGCTGAAACAATAGATATGAGTCGAGAAAGCATGACAATTTCTTTTACCTAGAGCAAGTATTAAACTCATTGCATTGAGGTATTCATAGCTGATACAAAAGCTGTTGTTACGAATAAGGGACTTGAAACCGACATTAACACTAGCCTAGCCAAAACAAACAGAGATTGTAAACCATATTGTAATCCGCACAAGTTACAGATACCCTTAGACACTATATTGTACTTGCATAACACACGATGCCCACTGAAAGCTGGACTTATTGCGCAGTATTCGCACAGATATTTGGCCAACCGTATTGCTCAAAAAGAAGATTCGGTCTGGTGAATTTGAATGGGAATGCTACTCATACAAACTAAACAAAGCCACATATGGTTATCTACTTCTAACGTGTTCTATCTCAATGATAACGATGAATAAGCTTAGGCGTGCGACATACGGGCAAATATGAGAAGATTTATCTGTTGAAATCAGACACAAAGTGCAATTGGGCCTGTAGCTAGAGACTTCCTAGATATGGCAAAATGACTTCTTTGACGAATTCCTCCAATGTATGAAACCGAACGCCAAGTGAGGTTGTCCACTTGTCAGGGAGAGATACATCCGTCAATACTCCGTATTCATTCTCGTATCCATAAAGTTCGTCCAGATCCTTGATTCCCGTGGTTTTCGGAGTTTTTAACCGAACCCTCATGCCAGTCTGTTTTTCAATCTCTGCAATAACGTTACCTAGAGTATCGTGCCTAGCGACTGAATAGACCGGGTGCTCGAAAACTTCTGGTCTCTGACGATATTGGGACAATATCGCTTCCACAGTAGGTCCAAGGTCCTTTTCAACCCAGCTGAATCCTTGCGGGGCATCTTGATTCAACAGGGCTTGCTCCAACTCAAGTGTTCCGTCGTTTGCTTTTGTGATAGACTTCCAGTTGACAAAGTTATCATAGTACCAGCCGACATAAAGCACGACGTGAGGAACCTTCTTGTAAGCCAAATAGCGGGTCACGACTGACTTGTTCTCGACAAGCGGATTACTGGCATATTTGGCGCCAGTCCGGACGAGCGCGCTTGGGATGGAAGACCAGATGAACAGCTCAACGCCAACTTCTTGAGCGAGGTCAGCCATGGCGCAGCCCTGACGCGCTTCTTCGAGGCTGTTATCCACCAAATCATAAAAGTTCGTGATAACAAAGACAGCCTCCGCGTCAGTAAATGCTTCTTTAAGAGTTGAAGGGTTAGACATGTCTCCCTGAAAGAGGGTGACGTGCGGCAACTTGGCAATCTTCTTAGCGGAAGATCCATCGGGATTCCGTGTCACGGCGCGCAGGGAGTAACCGCCTTGTCGTGACAAATGACGAACCACCTAGGATCACAATAAATTAGGGCTGATGTATTTCGAAACAAGAGTTAAGCTTACAGCACCTCCCTGAACCCCGGTTGCACCTAGCACAGTCACGATACGATCGTTGCCCATGATAGTTTTCTGCGGGATGACGGAGGGGTCGGAGAAAGGAGTTGATCTCCTCGAATAGGAGAGGAGTGGAAGGTTTCTTGTTTGACGACAATACTAAAGATGAGGATCAAGGGGATGATTAAAACCTAAATTGCTGAGTTGTGCTTGTCGAATTGTTCTTTTAGCTCATTTCAACCTTCTTCACAACACGAACTTCCTTGATACCATTGGTAATTTAGATTGGAGTAGCTACGAAGTACAACGGCTATGATAATCTCCATGGATTGAGTCCCTAACATTTATCCGAGCTATTGGTATAATTTGTCCGTTGGTAGATGGTAATCTATCCCCTCATTAAGAACTCGGATTATCGTTCTATTGCACCATTTTAGTTGGGGCCGGCCCATTTTCGTCCGCGTTGGATTTGGAGTCTCTCACACGCATTCATCGGGTCGGATTAATTGTAATTATGTACTTCCACAGCCTAATGTAGATATCGGTAGAGAATATTGAGAACAGCAAATGTGTCCAAAAAAAAAGGCTTATGCCAACGAAGTCCAGACTAATACTTCATTACTCCTTGGGCTAATTACGAGAGATTCACTAAATCGTTCATTCATATCAACAACCTTAATCATGGCAATTGTAGCTACCATAGGGCACGTTGCTCGCGATTTCGTGGGAAAATGGTACTTGGTTATCCCTGTTTGCGTTTGTCTCTATTTTCTCAGGAATCGCTATGGCAGAGGCCTTCGTAGGATCCCAGGACCATTTCTACAGTCATTTTCGATGATTCCAAGGGCTTGGCAGGTCTGGCAAGGGAATATCCATCAACGCGACTTAGAATATCACCAAAAATACGGAAAGCTTGTCCGCATTGGCCCAAGACTGTTGTCCCTTTCCGACGTTGATGAAATTAACACAGTGTACGGTATCACGACGAAATTCTACAAGGTCAGTATGCTCAGCGACACACCTGAACATGAGTCACTCACCAAGAATCATAGTCTTCCTTCTACGACCCTTCCACACCATACGACGAAGAGGGGATCGTGCCGGATCCCTTCATTCTAAAAGATAAAATGATGCATTCGCGCATGAAACGCAATGCCGCGAATGCATACTCGCTCAGCTCAGTGTTACAGTTGGAGGCTTACGTTGATGAAGTTGAGGAAAAACTATTCAAGCTCCTCGACCGGGAAGCAGAGAATCCTGAAAACGTTGTTGCATTTGACCACTACTTGCATGCATTTGCAATGGATACTATTTTCATGATTAGCTTCGGCAAAAGCTTGAATATCCTGGAAAATGGAGATGAACATAAAGTTATGGCATGCTTCGACACAATTATGCCATATATGGCTACGGTAATTATGGTCTCTATTCTATTCATTACCTTGAATTTCCTAACTCCGCTTATAGATTGGCCAGATGCCATGGCTGCACAAGTTCCTTGTTGGAAATTCCTTCATGGCCAAGCTTATCTTGGGAGATATGACTTTCGAAACAGGCCTGATGAAGATTGCCTCATCCCAGGTCGAAGGGTTCAAGAAGAACCTAGACCAACGATCTGAAGAAGGACCATGCACATTTACGGAACGCCTATTACTCAATCAGAAATCGAACCCAGACTCCATAACCGAGCGAGAACTGATCACGCATGCGCTTGGAAATATTACCGCTGGTGGGGACACAACGTCAATCACTCTTCGTTCCATTTTCTACTTCTCGCTTCGGAACAAAGAGTCATATCACCGTCTATGTCACGAAGTGCGCAGCAACTGTTCTCTTCCGGTGGCTTATTCATCGGCCCAAAAACTCCCTTACCTGAACGCTGTGATCAAAGAAGCGTTGAGACTCCACCCACCGATGCCAATCATGCTGGGCCGCACCGTGCCCAAGGGTGGTGCTGAGATCTGTGGCCACTATATCAGAGAGGGCACGGAAGTCGGCATACCTTCTTACGTTCTGCACAGAGACCCAGCCATTTTCACTGACCCCGGTGCCTGGAAACCTGAAAGGTGGCTGGAAACAGAGACTGGTAAGGACCGTCTTGCGAGCATGAATCGGGCTTTTTTCGCGTTTGGGGCTGGCCCTCATACGTGTAGCGGTAGACATATCAGCATGATGGAGATTGTCAAGTTGGTCCCCTCGCTGCTCCTCAAATACGACTTCGAGCTAGCTTTCCCTACTCGCCCTTGGACTTTCCGCGTTTCTATGTTAGCGCCGCAGAAAGGGGTTAATGTAACAATCAAGAAGAGAGTTTGAGGTTTGATAGGATCTTTGGAGTATTTTTAGATGCATTGTAACTCTGTTGTCACTAGAGGGGCTGTCCTGACATTTGTCTTAGAACTGATCCAAGGGTCCCGCAACGCACCCAAGTTCAAGGATACCATCAGCAGATAGTTGAGGCTTTGGGTTTAGCTACAACTACTCGTTAAAAGACTTGTCCGTTGGTTCTTTTCTCTTTCAGCTGACATCTCCATTAATATCAAGTTAGGAGTGTTAATATAGATACGCAAGTTTTGACCTTTCAAGATCTTTCAAGTGTAGGGTAGCCGAAAGTCAAGGAGTCAAATTCATTTCGCTTGCGAACTTGATGACATAAGCTGATAGTCGCGGAAGTGTTTCCGAGTCTTTGATCTTGCCGATTTCTTGGAACCTATCGTAACCAATTATAGAGAGCCATATCATCTTGAAGGCTCCACACAACCACAGCCTTCGCCAATCTTCAATATCATAGCGGTCCATGAACCATGGGATGTCTGCTATGTTTACCCCGCACTTTTCAAACTAGCATCCCGGATTGAAAGCATAAGGCAGCAGGCGCAAGGCTATGATTTTCCTGAGAGTGCGTTCGGGTCTCTTTCCACTCCTCTCGCATTATATCATCCAAACCACTTGTTAGCTCATCGGCTTGCCCCTGTATCTTCGGATAATCTTCTACAATAACAAATCATCCTCCAATTTTCCTGATATGGAAGGTTTCGAAAGTATCACACAATTCTCCTACGAAACACCCAACGCGTCTGGTTCTTGCTGGACCTGCTTGTCAGCCCAAATCAGTTGCAGTTTCGAGCTTCCAGGTGCAGTCACTGTTATCGCCGTACGTCCCAATCACTGCTGGAACTGACGAATCAGAGTGTCAACAATGTGTCCTCGCGGGCAGAATCTGTGCAGGATACGCCAGGCGATTACAGTGGCCTAAAATCACTGGAACTACACGTAGGAGGGATGCTGGTAATACTCAAAGGCAACATGATGACAGCAGAAAAGGGAAGGAGCTTGTCCAACAAGCACACCGCGAGCAGTGTTTGTTGTCCCGTCCCATTGAATAATCATATACTTATTATTAGCTTAGCATGGTCTATTCTCTCGTCCTTATCTCCTTATGGCGTCTCTAGCCGCGAAAGTCATCTTTTGCAACATTATGCAAGCGAGTATTCCCAAGTATCTGATTTCACCACGCCAGCTAACGGGTCCAACATAGAGAATATGGCTAGAATCGCTCTCGCTATCGACTATGACGGCAATGTTCACCGTTCGTTCTTACCCATGGCCATGTCCCACAGAGCTCTCTTGAACGCAATCTTTGCTGCTTCGTCGGCACACCTTAGCAGATGGCAAAACAAAGCAGATACTTCTTCGCATCGATACGCAATCAAAGCCCTTGTAGAGCTCGAACAGAGTTTGCGCGATCCCGTCGTAGCCTCCTCCGAAACGACCTTGGCCACGATGCTTTGCCTAATTGGCCTCGAGGTATGTTTCAACTATGTCTGTCTCATTCAGTGTTGCACTAACCAGGGACTCGCCCCAGGTTGGAAACGGATCCACCAAATGGAGACATCATTATCGAGGCCTCGAGGAATGGCTTCGGTGGAAAGGAGACACTGCGAAGCTGGATCCGTTTCTTAAATCATGGATCCTCTTGGCGGCATATCAAGCCGCCATGGTGTTTGGGGAAGAGCCTACCCCGGCCATTCACGGATGGCTCGAAGTGGAAGGCCAACTGGACGTCTCTCAAGAACAAGTTATTGACCCTTTTTTGGGCTACTCGGTGAAACTACCGGGCCTGTTGGTACGTTATTCCTACTTCTCGACTTGCTCCCTTGGCTAATCTGAAGCTGTTCAGCTGCGTGCTGCGTCACTGCATAGAGCTCGGCGCAACTCGTCCATGTCTGAGCACGCAATCTCCCTTTCAGTTTCAAAGCTCCAACAGGAAATCGAGTTATGCAAAATAGACTGCACTAAACCAATTCTGCTGGCCAGCGCCTTCCAACCGGCCAATCTCTCTACAGCTGCAAACACTTCCCTTTGTCAGACCGATCTATGGAAACGAGCGGCAGCGACGGCTGAGATATTCAGACACGCAGCCCACATTTATGTCCATCGAGTGAACGCGAACCAGGGAGAGACGTTACCCGTTGACATCCAATATTCGGTTGATGAGATCTTGAACCTGCTGACCCTTATTCCTGATACTCGAGGTCCCGGGTCTAATCTGGCATGGCCACTCTTTACGGTTGGCCTTGAGCTGAATTCTCCCGAGCTTCGGGGTATGGTGTTGGATTGGTGGCAAATCCTGCATCTGCTTGGCATGGAGTCAACCCGTAAAACGGAGCGTGTATTGGTCGAGACTTGGAGACACCGTGATGAAGCCAAGGAGGGCAGAGGAGTTGCTGCCAATTGGCAAGAAGTCATGCGAGGTCAGGAACAGATGGTTGCCTAGACTCGACGGGATAATATATTGTTGGCCACGAAACGCCATCTTTCAGTATCCTGGTTTTGATTAGCTGTGATTTCGTAATCAAAGGCTGGTCGACATGTACTATATTTCGCTTGAGTATATATCCAGACTTTACAATCTGTCATTGATTTTGAAATCAACAGTAAAGGTAATCAAGCTGAATGATATATGTAATAGGGTCCTAATTCGGGTAGATAGGTCTTACGCGCTATGAACTTGACTCGGAAGTTGTCTTGAAGAGCAGTCTTCTCCAACAAAACCTAGGACATACAACGCGTAATCACTTAGGTAATTCCCAACAGCCACGATGAAAAACCACGAGTCCACACATAGGTCGCAATGTGAGGCTGCTGCATCTTCCGGGATCGGCTCCTGGCTGACTGTTGCTAGCCTTATCTTTCAAGTTAATCTTTCAAAAGCAACCCCGCCCCGGCAATCTGTTAACCGACTTGAGCAATCCCGCAATAATCCGTCTGCCGAATCGCACCCCAGATTCCGAGCGTTCCGCGGATTCCACCTTGAGGCTAGAGCGCTGACAAGGTATACTTACCTACTTTTATTGATTGCTGGAAAGTGCCCCTGCACAATCATGTGTGGCCAATCATCATGAAGCGAAAGATATTGAAGCGAGGGCTCCACAACCTTGTGTAGAGAAAACCTCATATTGCAGATCTAGTCTAGTGAAAGTTAGAGATCTGGGGTAAGTATATACCATGTGGACGATGTTATCGCCGGATTAATTACATCTATAACACCGACTTTGGTCGCCGAGTCAATCTCCCACACTACACCCATCTTCAAATTCAGCAGCGGCCGTCTTCTTATGAGACTCATTTTTTCTCTTGTTAGCAAGCTGCTCAACATCATAAGTTCAACTCTCTAAACAGAACTCGTATTTGGCGTTAGCTAGCAAAACTCACGGGCGATTCAGAATGGCTAAAATGAAGACGGCGGAAAAGTCTGTGGCGGGCGAAACCGTCAATCTGGATCTACAACGTGAGTACCTTTTGGTTCTCGGATGACTGATAAATTATCTCGTTCTATTTGGAACTCATTTTTAACAGAGTATTTGACGCAGCGATCCGGACAGCTAACACAGCGCCGGAATCAATACGCGATGGAGATACAGGGATGGCCTACGTTGACTCGGAAGCAACCCATTTCAAGAAGGAGATGGGTTGGCTTTCAATCGTAGCCGTATCTTTCGACAGTATGGCAACCTGGAATACCTTTCCATCAACGCTGCTAGTATCTTTCGTCTATGGTGGACCTGCTGCTACTGTTTGGGGCATAATCCTCGTTGGGATCATATATATACCTATTGCCTTGACCCTCTGTGAACTGGTATCGGCGTATCCCAGTATTGGTGGGCAGTACCACTGGTCTAGTATCTTGGCACCTCCCAAATATCGACGCGGTATCGTAAGTCACTCGCGTCCGCTACTTTCACCTGCTCATTCGCTAATGAAACCCTCCCCTGATGTAGAGCTATATATGTGGAAGCATCAGCTGGTTTTCATGGATATCTCTCACGGCTGCAGGGGCTGGAGCCCTTGGTAATTTTGCAATTGCCTTGATCTCGTGGAAGAACCCAGAATACGAGGTGAAGAACTGGCACGTCTTTCTATTCTACCAGTGTAGCAACATTCTTAGCTTTGTTGTCAATGTATGGGGAAAGGCTTTTCTAACCAAAATCTACAAAGCAAGTTGTAAGTTCCTCAGTCCAGTTAACGCCAAAGCCACATCATGTTGAAACATTTGTCCAGTTATCTTTAGTATATTCGCCTGTTTCACGATCTTCATTGCAGTGTTAGTAGGGCAAAAAGATAAACAATCAAGCAGCTTTGTCTGGACTACCCTCATCAACAATACCGGATGGCCTGATGGACTTGCATTTCTGATTACGCTCAGTGGGCCAACCGTCATGTACTGCCCCATCGACGGCGTCGTTCATCTTGTGGAAGATACCAAGCGACCTCGAACCGTCATTCCAAAGGCAATTCTAACCAGCTTGGCCATATCTTTCGTCTGTGCAACAGCGTTTGGAGTTGGTACGACTTACTGCATTTCCGACTTTGAAGCTGCACTTACGTCTCGCACTGGGTTCCCAGCTTTTGAGATGTGGAGACAGGCTATGAACTCGGATGCTTGGGCCTTGGCCTTCTTGTCGTTCCTTCTCATCATGGTCCCAGCAAGCACATTGACCACGACTCAGATCGTATCCAGAATGACCTGGAGTTTTGCCAACGACAAGGCTTTGATATTTTCAGATCATCTGAGCAGGGTCACTGCTAAAAACAAAGTCCCCCTCGGAGCTCTATGTTTCAATGCATTCTTGGTTTTCTTAATTGGCTGTCTTTACTTGATTTCTTCAAGTGGTAAGTGGAAGGCTCCTTCATCTATACAGCAGTTACTAATAGGAACGGTAAAAGCATTTATCGCCATTTTAAACATCTCCGTGGTATTCCAGCAGATAACTCTTGCTTTTCCGTCCGCACTACTATTATATCGTCGACGGGATTCTCGCTACTTGCCACCCGACGCCCCATTCAAGATTCCCAATGTTATTGGGTGGGCGTCCAACATTATTTCTGTGGCATATGCCGTTGTGGCTCTCATCGTCTTCCAATTTCCCTGGGCGGCCACAGTAGAGTTTTCTACCACAATGAGTGAGTTTTGATCCAATCACTTCGCGATAGTTCTGGAGAGCATTGAGAATTGACTTTGGCAGATTTTACTTGTTTGGTATTTGGTGCTTTCATCGTGGCAAGCACCGCAACTTGGTTTCTCTTCGCCCGGAAGCGCTACACTCCACCAACAATGGCAGATGACCATGAGCATGATTAAATGGAGACTTTGGTTCTAGAGATGATCAAAGAGTTAAGAACGCTTCCACGGTGTGTGGGTGAGGGCCTAGTTGATAATGGTGAGAAGGCTATCGCGGAAAAGAAGGAAAGAAATGGCAACAATCAGCATATACCTTGAAAAGTTTATGCTTTGAGGCTCTTCTATTGAGTGAGAGAGTGCTTTATTTTGTTCTTCTTACGACTGTAAAAAAACACTAGTGGGCCATCAACATCGCCGAACTTGCTGGTTGTTGAATTCAAGTTTATCTGTGCATTCATGGGTACCGAATTTTACCGTCACATCGTTTGGAACTTTCTCCTCGAGTGAAAGACCAACACCTAAAACCAACACCGCCACGTAGCCAATTACCTACATAAGATACAGTACTTCTCGATACCCCAACAACCATCAAACAACCATAGCCCCATAATCAATTGCTGCAGGTCCATGCAGGCAACACGAAGGCAAAGAAGAAGCAGGCAACTGGCGGCTAGGCGGCCGTCAAGGCTCACTATTAGGAACTTGATCCTCTATCCATAGATCAAAGAATGTATGCCGCCGAGGAATCGTTGGTGCCAAGGAGCGCGCACGCAAAAGTTCGTGTCACTGCGCCACAAGGTTCCATTGCAGATCTGTTGGTCCTCTCAATTGTCAGCAGCGCATGAGGGATATGACTGTAACAATGCAATTCATTTTCCTCTAAGCCTCCTACCTCCCGCCAGTGATTCTCCCTCCCATTGTCCGTTCTCGCGCCCTCCTCCATCGTTCTTATTCAGAACTCACGAGCTGCCCCAGCCGGCCAATTCCATCAGCTGCTCTTCCAAAACACAAATCTCCCATTCGATACAGGCGTCCAGATTCTCCAGCTTTCATCCATCATCATGGCGGCTTACTGGGTGGTCGGTCTCTCACTTGCTGCATCCATCGCCATCATCAGGTGGTGGCTCCTACCCAAGCCCTACCCATATATCCCATACAACAAACAGTCGGCCAGTCGTATCACCGGAGATATTCCTGACTTGGTCCCTGTCATGAAGGAATGCAACCAAGTCTCGCACTCTATGTTCACCATTACCACCCGCAAACTCGGTACTCCAATTGCCCAACTGCTCTTTCCCAATATCCGCAGACCTTTCGTTATCCTCGAAGACCCAAGAGAAATCGAAGACATTCTCCTCCGCCGGGGAAAAGAATTCGACCGAGCGGCTACGCCTTCTGCCATCTTTCAACCCATGTTCCCGCAAGCTACAGTCGCTCAGTTTACCACACCCAAGCTGAAGGCTCAGAAACGTCTCTGGGCTGATGTTACCAGCGCCGAGTTCCTGCACAAGGCCTCGGCGCCAAACATCTACAAGGCTACTATTGAGCTGCTGGAATATTGGCGACTCAAAGCTGCGACTGTTTACAAGGACCAAGCCTTCAATGTTCAAGTTGATTTTCAACGTGCAACTTTGGACGCCATATGGGTAGCTACCATGGGCGAGGAACCTGGATTGATCAGGTATGAAATGAACAACCTGCAATACCAACTCGAGGGCAAGTCACAGGAGGAGTTGGGCAAACTCCCGCTCCCCAAGAGCATGTTTCTGAGAGATGAAGTAAGATATATTGGCGACGCTGTTGAGCGAAACACAAACTCTCCCCTGCCAAAATGGGCAGCCAAGCTGGAAACATTCAGACCGCGGTATCGCCAATTCCGGGCCGTCGTTACAAAGGAACTAACGCAGGCCATGACGAAAGCTATTTATCGCTTTGAGCGGTTGGAGCTTCATGCCCTCGAGGCCGATGAGTCTGACACATGCATGATGGACTTTGTCCTGAGGCGCAAGGTGATTGAGGCTAGGAAAGCACAAAAGCCCATGGCCGATCTGACCAAAGATCAAGAGTTGCTTGATGAGATGTTTGCCATATTGGTTGGCGTAAGTCTTTTGCCGTGAAATTTTGCTCAAGGGTATATATTAACCATCAGATGCATTTTAGGGTCATGACTCAACTGCCAATGTGCTGGCGTGGTTTACGAAATTTATGGAGGCAAATCCTATCGTCCAGAATGAGCTTCGGTTACAACTTAGAACGGCGTTTCCCGGTCCTCAACTTCCTTCGGTACAGGAGATTCTTACTACAAGTATACCGTACTTGGACGGCGTATGTGAGGAGGGTTTCCGCTTGGCTGGAGTAGCTAAGGCAAACTTTCGTCAAGCTACTGTCGATACCCAGATCCTCGGCTATCCTATTCCCAAAGGCACGGAGATCTTCCTCAACTTTCATATGGATACCACACCTGCACCTGTGGATGATTCAAAACGCACAGCTAGCTACAAAACTGCCACTGCCAAGCATGGTGATCTTCTTCAAAGTAGCGCAGGGCGGGATCTGAATCGGTTTGAGCCTCGAAGATGGTTAGCCTTGGATCCGGAAACAGGCAAGGAGACTTTTAATCCCAATGCATTGCCAGCCCTGGCATTTGGTGGTGGCATTCGGGGCTGCTCCGGTACGTAATCTTGCCTACCGGTTATATTCCCCCTTTTCTTCTTGTTTTTTTCTTTTCTTCCCTCGACTATGATTGGCACACCCACTCATGGATTTATTTATATGTGCCGTTGTTCTATTATTAACAATACGATTACCACTTTTTAGGACGCAAGCTTGCCCAGATGGAGTTCCGCCTTATTGTCACGCTGTTGATACTGAGGTTGGAATTTCTCGAATTACCTGAGGAATACAAATCGATGGACGCTATTGAACGGGTGTTCAGGGCTCCCAGTAAGCCTTATGCTAAACTGAAGGTTTTATAGTTTCAAGAGCAGACACGATCTATACTCGTAGTTAGACAGCGTATATTCCCAATTGCAGCCAGGAGGTTCATAACGTCGTCACTTATGCGCCTACTGATTAACCGAGATTGCTGAAACGACCCCATGGTTAACAAAGAAACTTAAATAGCCCAATGGAGCCTCTGTAAGGATGAATCTACCCAGAACCTGCTTGTTAAGCCTTGTTTTCAAGAGGAAAATTCCTTTTAGGACCTTCTTCTAGTAAGTACTTTTATATTATAAACATCTAATATGCCTATCTATTGCGTTAGGGAGCATCTGTGAGATTAGGCAGGTTAGATAAATTAGCTGGTTTTCCTTGTTTAATTTAATTTAATTCTAGTAAAAGCACTTTAATTTAAGTGAAAGAAATCCAGTATGGTATTATCAAGAGAAAGATAAGATGACAAGTCCCATTCTGGTAGCTCGATGTCCGGCATGTCAATCTCTTCTGACACCGTTGGAAGTTGATCATTGTTAATAAGTAAAAGAGTTGAGCCAAAATTCCCCCAGGTGATGTCATTGAGGTTCGACAAGGCTTCCAAGCCGGTGCAAGCCTCATCACCACGAATGTTTAGAGTCTCGGATTGCCTAGACGGCCAATCAATACGGGACGCTTGAGCAGGAGCTGTTGATATAGGTCCTGCCGGTGTAGAGTTCACGAAGAGTCCATTGCTGATTGGTGTTATGGACAAGGATTCTTCCATATTTTCGTTTTCCATCGAGATGCCTCGATCAGTGAGTGTGGGCCCCCTCCTCCCGTTGATCTCTATTCTAGGCGATCCAATCATTGAGCTTGTCCCTGTGGCCCTGGAGTCTTCTTTGGCGATACTTGCCACCTGGTTTCTCAACTCGTTTCGATATTGGTCCATCCACGCGGTTTCGCTCGCTACAGGATGCGTCAAAGATTCCAACATGCCGACTTCGTCTAGTCTTGAAGTGGCATCCATCTCTGTTGACTCTTGAAAGGGTACTAGAGGGGGCTCCTGGATGCCGGGAAACATTGAGAAGAAGGTTGGAACTTTGAAATGCGGCAAATCCGGACTTACTGCCACCTTGTTCCGGGCTCGGCCAAATTTTGAAAGACAGTCAATCTAGTATAGACAATGCTTAGTACAGTTACTAGAGGGTCCGAATCAGATTTTGTACCCATGATTTGGCAGGCTTGTGAAACTTTGTCAAGGCTAGAAGAACAGCCAAAAGTACTTTGAGTTTGTCTTTGTACTCGGTTCTCTCGGTTTGTGTGCGATGATAGTCCAGGCTTTGGATAAAGACAATAGCTGCCTGAAAGCAACAATACCCTAAAAAAGGAGACTATACATCATACGGACGTATTAGTAACGGATTGTACGGCGGATAGATTTCAAATACCAAACAGAAGATTTGATTCGATAGGAGCTGCGTGCAAAGAATTTGAATACTCTCAGCACTGGCCTTGCACGCATTCATACGTCCCCTGAGGAACATTTCCGGTGCTCCATCCCGGCCTGTTGGGTTACGCTGTAGTTGAGACGTGAGCAAGAAATTCCGATTTAGCAAGATGCTACAACAATCGCGTAGAAGAACCATCGAGATACCGACGGCTAATTCTGACCCTTTGACGGTACTTGAACTGGCAGCCGCGAAATCAAGGTGGTACGTCTCGGCAATTCCTATTGAGAACTTTTCCAAATGAAGTCTGAGAGACATGAAGTTGGAATCGCGATGCCATGGAAGTATTGGATCGTTGGAAGTATCTCGACTGCTATATTCCACACATCGAAGCAGAAGTTCTATGGCCTTGTCCAGATCGGCACGCTGGTTGTCCAAGGGGTTGGTGGCATCGAGCTTTGAGAAAACCCTGGTTTGGGCCGAAATCAATGGGACCAGTTGCGGGTGCCCAAAAGCAAACTCGGCTCTGTGCCAACTGAGAAAGTCAGAAGCTGTTTCAAGTACAGCCCGGGAAACTGGAGATAGGTCTGATCGGGATATCAGAGGCACTATACTCTGGCCCGTTCCTAGGTCTTCTCAGCTGGCTGGACAAACGGTCTTAAACTCATTGAACCTACCAATATCACACCACGCCTGAGCCCCATCGCCATGACTCGCCTCGTACCATGCAAGAGCACAAAGACACAGAAGTTGATCGAGATAGCTTATCCTTCTAAGTCCTTTATCAAGGATTTGAAGCCGGCATGCCGAATGAAGCTGTCTTGCCAATCCAAGACGTTTACCATTTGAAGCAATCTGACTAGACGAGTAGGCAAGACTGACGGCACATAAAGCCAAAGTCAGTGCGATTGAGCGGTCTTCAGCCAATAACCACGTCAGTCCATGATCGGGAGGCAGCAATGGTACCTGTTGAAGGTTCGAGACGGTAAAAAACGTTTCCAACAGGTGGATAATAGTGTTGTTAGATATCTCGGTCACCCTATCGAAACGGTTATACCGAGATTCCGTCAGAGCGAAATTGATTCTTACTGATATTCATGCTGCGTGAAATGCTCTTGCAGTCGCCGTCTTATTGCTACAGCTTCCGGAAGAGCCGAACACACGACAGTCGCCGGCGACTGTTCTGAGTTATCTCTCAAAGCGCTGTCATCGATCAATCCAGGCGTACCTTGAGCTTTTGGTGGTGAAGGAGGAATCGCTAGCTGTGAACTACCGTCCCCAATTGATTTCCGCCGAGGACCACGCCTTTGTCGGTTTGTATCGAATATGCAACTGAGCTTGTTCTTGGAGCACAGGTCACAGGGTGCCGTCCCTGAACATCGAACCTATTCATCAACAGGTAAGTACACACTCGCTTGCCCTCAGACTTGATGCAACAGGCGGCTACAACCTTTCTTTGCCGACATGTTTCGCACGCGATCGTGATCTTGCGCCTAAGATAGGCACTCACAGATCTATCGCTAGCCATGGAACCGAAGGGCATGTGCTCAAACATATATTGAGAGGTGCAATTACAGCTACGCAATGTCGGCCAGAGTGATGCAATGGCAAGGTAGATGATTAGGGTTCAGTTCCATCGGACCCCAGGGCGTGCATTATATACTTATCAAGCCCTTCACACTACTACTAGGATGCGGGCAGATCAACTAGGCACACTTCTCCTCTGCTACTAGTCCGATCTAGTTTGTACCGCAGTATTTCGAGTTGATGGTTATGATGAAACGTGCGGGGTAGTTAAGCCGACCCGCTCTATTAACGACGAGGCTGCGTTTGTTGATCATCGTGACACTGGTCGCTCAATAAGTTCAGTAGGTGAATATAACGTGAAGAAGAGTCCAGCATCTTACTTCGAAGTCACTCACGGCCCCAGAGCGGCAAAGAATTATATCCATGCCCCATCTACAAACTTGGACAGTTCTGTTATTGGAGTTATCGCCAGGCATCAACCAAAAGAGGCTATAACTAGGCAGCTCTACTGCCTGTCCGCATCGGGAATAGCCAAATCATCGGATTAATGCCACATTGGCTGCATGCTTCCAAGTGTGCTGTTGATAAACAGGCGTACCAAACACCCACACGACTTTACACGCCAGACGAATTACTAGGGATGGCTACCTGGCCATCTGTCTCCTTCTAGATTAAAAGAGGGGGGTAGTATTGAAGAGAGTAGTTGAATCACTATCTTTATAGAACTTGATCTCTGCACCTACATACCATGGCTTCCCTCTCCAAAAGAAAACCTCCCACTAATAGTAGCACGTGCGCATTTGACGGAATCGTGTGTTCTCCGATGGGCATATTTACATAGTTTAGAGACACATCTAATCTCGCTTAAGCGCGTCCTGAAACTACTATTGTGTTGGGGATAAACGAACAACACCACAGCTGTTAGCGAGTTTGAAATGCAGACTGCTAACCACACCAAAATCTAACAACCTTCCACAACAGCTATGAAAAGGAGGTTTTGAGTTTTGTGTATATTCTCATTTGATCAAATGGATCACGTTTACAGCTGGTCAATTGACCGATCGTAGCCGCCGTGAGGTTGCGAAAGACGCATCTTTCATAAGAAGGGATTTCCAAAAGTGAAAATAAGAAGGGGTAAAAAGCATGTCTTTTTTTTACGAATACGGAAAAATAGCTAATTTATCTAACCTGGCCGAATTGACAAGTGGGCCCCGACTCACTATGACAATTTATTAATGGTGGAAATGTTAATCATTATCCTAAACTCTGCACATCTCCGCTCAACCATACAATCTAGCTCTGCCAGGTCACCCTCTTATCTCTGAACAAAGTAACCATTCCCATTGGCAAAAGGCCTTGGTCCACAATGTTGAGCGCTCCGAACCGCTTCACAATGTCGGGCCCGTGCATCATGAGCACCCACTTCCAGTAGGCACTCATGATGCTCCAGTGCCCGGTAATGCCCCCCCCATACGAGCCCGAATGCCTCAGTAGATCGACCGCCGCTGACAGCGAACTGATGTCCATCCGCACGCTCGTCTCGTTCGGCTGCTTCATGAGCTTACGGAACACATTGTGGAGACGAGTGTCGGCCGAGTGGTGGTCGAACCTGAAGTAGGCCCGGTGGCGGACATACTCGTCAAAGGACATGAACTCCTCCCGGTCACGCGCCTCGGCGGGCGTCCAGTCCGGGTCGTCGAGGGCATACCGCAGCTGCTTGACGGCACCAATGAGAAACCGCTCCTTGGCGCGCTCATAGGCGTTGCGCTCAGCCTCCTCGAAGCTCTCGACGAGCTCGGCGGGGGACGAGATGACGTCCTCGCGGATCTGGAGCAGCGAGATGAAGGGCGACTGGAGGTTGAGCCCGCCGAGCTCCATCGGCCAGTAGAGGTAGCCGTCGGGGACGTCGTCAATGCCGAAGCGTTGGGCGATGGCGCGCTTGAGGTGCTCGGCCACGCTGGCGGAGCGTTCGTGGTCCCCCTCGGCCATGGAGGAGAAGATGAGGCGCTGGATGCGCTCCTGCGTGGACAGGATGCTGTCGACGTGCTCGCGGCCGAAGCAGTTGGCCGCCTTGGCGAAGTTGGTGGTGAAGAAGCGCCCCGCGTACGTGTTCCAGGCCTGCACGAAGTCGAGCACGCTCTTGCGCTTGCCGCTGAGCTGCTTCTGCAGCTCCGCGATGTGCGTGTCAACCATGTCTTGGTCGATCTCGAAGCGCGCCGTCTGCGGCGAGAGGCGCAGGAAGCCCCAGCGGATCTCTCCTATAGGCAGGGCTGGGTCGATGGGCAGTTTGTGCTTGTCGTCCTTGGACACGCGGACGGTGCCCGTCTTGCCGAGGTTGATCTCGGTGCCCGTCACCTCGGCGAACTCTTCCACGGCCTTCCAGGCCTTTGCCGCCATGGCGTGGTCCTGGGACCAGAACCAGAAGTCGTCGTGGATGCGCCACAGGTTGGTCCCGCACGTGAGGCGGTTGATGGCGAAGTCGAGGCAGAAGAGCGTCGTCTCCCCGAAGACATCGCTGAGTGTGTGGGACGCAGGCACTCCTCGGCGACGCTTGCGCGCGGGCGTCGACTCGTCATCCTCGGCGAACCTGAGGGGCGCCTCGAGGAAGTTGCGGAAGAAGTCGAGCCATGCCGGGGATACACCCAAGAACTTGAGGACGACGAGCACTGTCTGGTGCGGCAGCAGCGAGTTCCAGCTCTCAAAGACGGAGTGGAAGGCCGTCAACTCGCTGTACAGTCGCTTGTTGATAGTGATCTCGGTCGCCAGGAGATGTAGGAGTTGCTGCTTGAGAGCCATGGGGCTGAGGCGCTCTCCGTCGTCGACATCGACCGCCTCCTCTACGTATGGCTCCACCTCCTCCTCATCCGAGTAATCAATCAGGTCCTCGTCATGCATCATTAGGCCCCCTGTACTGGGGGCCGACTTCCGAGCTGCTTTGCTGGCGAGCTGCTTGCGTGGCGCCTTTCCGCCGGTCGACTTTCTGGCTGTCTGTTTCGCTCGGACCTTGCGCTTCTGGCCGGCCATCTGAGCGGGGGGGCCAGCCGTCACCTGTTCGTACTCTGCCTCCTCCTCCCCGTCCTCTGTAGTTGTAATCTGCTGCTCGTAGTCCATGAGGTTGACCAAGAAGTAGCGTATGGAGTGCACCTTGTTGCGCACCTCATCCAGGCAGGGCTCATCTTGGATCGGGCCAAGATAGTAGCCGAGCCTCCTCTTGTCCTCCCTGGGGATGGCATCGCGTGCGGACAGCCACGTGCCCTCGACCATGCGGAGCGAATCGAGGGCGCTCTTGAAGAAGACACTCCACTTGATGCCGATGTAGTGGAGGAAGATGGCCTGGAGCAGGTCCTCTTGCATCGTGATGTTGAACACGCCGGTGATCTTCCGGTTCATCTCCACCTGCACGGGGCCATCGGAGCTCCATGTCCACGAGCTCAGGGCACTCAGGCGCATGTTGAGGACGTCGGCTATCTCGCTGAGGATGATGTTGTTGTTCTCAAAGTCCTTGAGCACCTCGCGCTTCTCGTCCGAGAGCAAATCGGAGGCGTAGAGGCTTTGGATGACCCACTTCAGAGAAGTGATGTTGAACTGGCTTGGTGCCGAGAGCTTCATCTCGAAGGACTGGACGGACTCCCGGAGCTGCGCTAGAGCCTTCTGCAGGCCCTTCTTGGACTTGTCACCGTCGTGGAAGACGCGTTTCAGGTACGCCTCCAGGGCGCCCTCATCTACTTCGGCAGGCTCGAACACCATCTCCTCCCACTCCATCCTAGACTCGAGTTTCTTGCCGTTGTCGACAACCTCGTACGCTTCGTCCATTGTGACATCATCACCACCAGCCGACTCCTCCTCCTTCTTCCCACCTGACAGCCACTCCGTGACAAGCTGCCCGTACAGCGAGGCGTACTGGAACTTGAGCGACTGCACGTCCAGGTGGCGGAGGAGGGACTGCTCCCAGGTATCCAGCATGGTGCCGGACACGGAGGGGTCGTACTTGACCTGCTCGAGGAAGCGATCAAGGTTCTGCAGCTCCGTCTCGAGCTGCTTATGCTTGGTCTGGTCCATGACGACCTTGCCAGCCTTGTCGAGCTTGATGGAGAAGCACTCCTTGACGCCATTACAGAGCAGGGAGAGGCGGCGGGCGGGGTCGGTCTCGGCGCGGACGACCTCGAGCAGGGACGCCTTGGCCTCCTCGAAGCTGCTGCGCCTCTTGGAGAGCTCGTCGAGCTTGGTGTCGGTGATGCCCTGAAGGGTCTCGGAGAAGACGCTGCCGGAGGTGGCCATGGTGGATACTGTACTATGGGGTGTTTTCAGTGTCTGTGTATACACGACTGGGGGTGATACGATGAAGGGCTAGGATGGATGATAATAAGATGGATGGATAAGAAGTAGATGGAAGGATGAGAAGTTTGTGTATGGATCATGCGTTGCTTATTCCTTTTATACTCGGGGGTGGTTGAAAAAGTGGGGTCCATCAAGAAGTTGTATAGGTCGGTAGTTGCCTGATACGACGCCACTTCGGCATGGGACATGGTGCGGGGAGGGTTTCTCACCCATCAGACGTCTTGCTGACTGTCCATATATCTATGGTTCTTCAGATTCGAGACCAAGTATCAGGTTGAACGACCGACTTGGTCTACTTGTGATGAGTGGACAGCTACCTAGATCAAGTTGTATCAAGTGCATCAGCCGAGACTAGCAGTGAGATGGTATAGTATTCACACGTATGTTGTCTAGCTGGTCATAAGGTGTACTCTTCCTATGCAACTAACCGGCCGTACCCATCCTCGATTCACATTGATCAATTTACCCCAAGGCTCTTCTCGATCAGGGCCCAGGTATGGGCGGTGAACGTCCCATGCAGCCAAACATCTCCCCGGTGATCCTTGCCAGTCGTAATCAGGTAGTTCCTGTTCGTCCACGCCGGCTTGACAGTAAAAGCGCGATAAAGAGCCGGAGTGCCCGGAGGGTTTCCCCTCTGCGGTCCTGATTCACCTTGCTTCACCACGGCCGGCCCGAACTGCGCGACGGTGAAATGCTTGGCTGCCGCCCAGTTCGTTGTGATATACAGAGTACTGTCAGGCTTCGTGTGCATGGGCGCCGCATTGTCTCCCTTATCCCACTGCACCTTCTTGGTTCGTAGAGCAGCAAGGACCTGCGCCGGGGTTGTCTGCCTCATCAGTTCCTTGCGGATATTCCACGCGATGCTCCCGACGGATGCGTTGGCCTCCTCGGCCGACAGGAGGGTGAAGTTGTTCAACACCATGTTCTCAACGTGAGTGTCATCCGGACTTATTATACTAGGCAGTCTCTTTCGACAGTCAAATGGCAGACACATGGTGAGAGAATTGGGCTTCGACTGCGACCGGGCCAGGTTGCTCAACCAGAGGGCGAGGATGGCGTCGAACTCGCTGATCCATGGCTCCGGACCACTTGCTCCCTGTTGGTCCCTCTTGACTTCATCGAGTGTGTCGGCGCGTAGCTTTTGAACAAACTCTTTGGGGAGGTGTACGACACGCGATTCCATCTTATTCCAGTACATGTCCCAGAGCAGGCTCCGGGCGAATGAAACCATACTCAGGCCAGATAGTCGCGAGTTAGCAATGACGCTTTCCTCTTGCTGCGCGGCGGCTGAGCTGGCAGCTTCGTAGAGAACGTCCCGCCCGACCGATGAGACAGCCGGCACCTTGTCTTCCTGACCAGCGAGGACAAGGGACCAGGCGTTGACCAGAAATCCGACACCGTTGGCGTCCATCAGATTATGCGGCCACGTCAAGGAGACAAGCGTGGCATCAGTGAAGGAAACGATGCGCAGTGACAGCATCGGCTCATCCCGGGCAAGGAGATCCTGCAGCGTTTGTGGCTGGTCCTGTCGAAAGACCAGTGGTGCCAACTCCTCCGACGCCGGATGGAAAGAGGGACGGTTCGTTGGCTTTGGGAACTTGTCTGCCAGGGCATGTTCCCCAAGCTTCATGCTTAACGCCTCATGTGAGAAGGCGACCGCAGGTCTTTCAGTGGTGTAGGGAGTGGGAACATGAATCTGCAGCTTGCGTGAACCGGTGACTCTTCTAAAGCGGCCACCGAGCTTCCTCCAGTCGCCGATGTCGAGTAGACGGTTGAGGGAAGAGTGTAACTTGACGGGGTCGAGGACATCATTGAATTGCCATATAGAGGCCATGATAAGAGGTTCGAATATTTGCGTGTTATCGTGGAAGTTTGTCTCGTACACCTGATCGCTCTCAATGAGAGCCACTGCCCCCTTTCCTCCACTGAATAATGAGCTGATCCACGCCATTTTTGTCGTTTTTGTGTAGTGAGGTTGAAGAAAAAGATGCTCGCAAAACACTGAAGGAGAGGAGGGATGGCGACTCTAATATGCGAATGGAATTGCGCTCCATCTTACTTAGTAGGGCACCAAGGACACCTGGTTATCGAGCGAAGCGTCAGTAAGCACTAGACAAATTGAATCAGCATAATATCACAGAGGTCGGCAGCCAGGTCCTGTTATTAGAGAAATCGTGAGCCAAAGTAAGTATAGTTTCGATAAGCTCGCCTGGAACGTCCGGCGTGTCTGCCATTATTACTTCTTATTCGCATTTTGAACCATCTCAGTGCTCCACAATCTCAGTAGTCTCATCTTCGTCGTCAGCGTTCAGGAATCAGAACCTTGTTGGGTCGAATTTTGCCCCAATTCAACATGAGAAAATTGCCTGTTTGGGTAAGTGGAGGTAAATACATTTCTTATTCTTTTCGCTGCTCAAAAAAAGCCGTGTGCAAAGTACTCAAATGGCATAAATCATACCATCAAATCCGGGCTAATTACTGTGTCGTTCTCCTGGCAGCATGCTGCCACAACTTGAAAATGTGTCAATGAAAATTTTCTGTTTATTTCCTTTCTAGTACATGTGCTCTATTATTCTTGATATTTATTATATCCACGTCTGGACCACAGTAGGGCCGCATTTTTGTCGCTCGCCTGCGCCAGAAATCCCCTCGCAACGTTCCATTATTGGCGTTCTCTCCAACTCGTACTCTTCTACTGTCGATTCTCCCTCAGAACTGTCCCCAGAATCTCCCCCAGAACGCTCGCTGGAATCTCCCGCCAGGATAGCGCATCCGCCCTTTCCATTTTCCTGGTACCTTATCTTGAGAAGACCAGCTTCTTCAATTTTCTTCCCGCTCGCCAGATTCCCTAGGCCCATGCCGCCGGTCGAGGCCGCCACAGCGACATACCGGAGGTCAGTCATGTCGAACTCGGGCATGCCGCTCCACCACGAGGTGCGTATCACTTCTGCGAGGAACAACCCAATCACGACCACATTCAGGACAAATACCGAAATGGCGTACTTGAACTCTCCGATCGCGATAGCGGAAACGCGGATCGTCGTCGGGGTGGTCTGTGAAAAGTTGCCGATCATCACCTGCGCGGCCGCGTAAGCGCCCAGCATGTCATCAGCCATGGCCGTGATCGAATTCCGCACGCCCTCGAGGACGATGTCAGATTCATTGGACTTTTGGGGGCTATTCCCCGCCTCTATGGACGTCTTCAGGTCCGTGATGGAGGCATTGAATGCCGACCCGACCATGGACACGTAGAGGTTCGTTTCGTCGTTGGCAATCAGCTCAAATTGCCGGAGAAGGGTGCCTTTGAGACGGCGGGTGGGATCGATATCACCCACCCCAAGGATATCGGCCGGGCTCACGGTAATGTTGCGGCCCTCGATGTTTACAGTGACGTTGAACCTGGTCGGGTGGAAGTCGACTGAGCATTGCACCTTGTTGAGAAACGCGTAGCTTTCACCCGTGGCGAAGGCCAAATACCTCCTCGGCGGCAGCTCCGGATCCGAGGCGTTCTTGAAATGACCGACGCCAATTGCCACAACACTGGTGCCGTCATGGCCCACGTAGCTGGAGTACTCTTCTGTGTCGTCGGAGTCGGGGAGCATCCCACGGGCGGTATAAACCCATTGCTCTCTCGACTCCTCCAGCCTGAAATCGCTCGTCTCGTTGTAGATGCAGTCCACGTCGGCCCGGTACCCGTCCTCTTGATATGTATACAACCTGACGTGGGGGTTCACTGCAATGTTGTCGTCGACCAAACCAGCGGTCGATCCCATGCCATACGATCGTCCCATGTAGGTGTAACGGGAGTTGTCTAGCTTGCGCTGCTGTCTCGATCCCGGTTCTATCGGCGTGGCCGAGGAGGCGCTGGCGAGTAGACTGCCGAGAAAATCGAGAGCGACCGAGTATGAGAAACGACCGTGTGTGTTCTGTATCATGGGGCCTCCGTTCCCAATCTCGGATGCGTATTCCCTCAGCAGCGACACATCGTCCCAGCTGGGAATAGCAACCTGGCCATTCGTCTCTTTCCAGGTTATTACGGGTGTCAGAGACGCCGCCCAAATGCCTCTAAACGCTTTGGTCGAACCCAAGAAGAATAGAAGGGGAAAGAGAAACTTTGGGGGCAAGTCCCAGTCCATATGGGTGACCATGGCGTCAGACCACATCAGCATGCTGTTAAGGTCCATCTCCCTGCTGGCAAAGCGGCGGCGGATGGCGAAGTTGATGAGCCGGCATAGCACGATGACCTGGGCAGCGGAGAGGAAGTTGGCGATGAGCTGGACGGCGAACTGGACGCTGGGGCGGTTGTTGCTGATGAAGTCGAAGAAGCCGCCCGGGAAGCGGATTGACTGCACGCTCGAGTACAGCAAGAAGAAGCTGACTGGTGTCGTGAAGAGGAGCGTGAGGAAATTGAAGTGGCCAGCCGAAAATAATGAGGCCTGTCCGTTTCGGGCGCCCTTTATGCGAGCCGACTTGGCCATGGCGTTACGTTTTGCTATGTTGCAGTGGGTGGACGTAGGTGAAGGGGATAGGAACTGGGGCCAGAGTCGGCGATGTCCCGATTCTTGTTCCTCCGAGGCCTAGACATGTTGGCGAGATCCTACGCCGCTGCATGACGATAGTTATGCGGTTGGTTGTGTTCAAGAACCAACATGCATATGGAGAGATCAATTCTGGGTGTCGGTGACATCGAGAGTCTGGGCCCAGCTCATTACCATTGGTTGACGCTATTACGTGCTGCAGGTTCAGCGGCAACAGGGGGTCTGATCGCCTGTGATTGGGCTGCGAAGCGCTACAGCCAGCGCCCGGTCCACCCACTACCGGTAAGGCGGTCGTCGTAGGGGATGAGACAAGAATAGATGCGAACCAAGCCCAAGATCAAATGCCAGCAAGAGCAGTTAATTCAACGTAGTAAGAAAAAAAAGAAAGAACTGCCCAAGAAAATGCTGTGCAAGACAGGCAAATTAGCTGACGTGGTGGGTGAGACATGGCTTGTTCAGCTCGTTCAGCTTGTTCAGCTAGAGCGGGGCTGCCTACACGTACATGAAGCCTGGATTCTGCCTCCAACACACGCTCTTCATCCATCCCCCATCACGGCAAGATTGCCGAGCGGTTACTCCTGTTCTGCAACCCGGCAGGCTAGGCTCGCTCGTCCGGGGCCCAAGTCTTCCCGGCATCTTCATCCTCGCCCGTGATCATCACCATGGACTGTTACTGCGCGATATGCGGGGGCCCATCGTTTGAACCCACGTTGGACCCGGTGCCAGACATGGATGTGTTTGGGGAGGCCCGATACTGGGTGGGCCAAATATCTGGCCCAGAAGACCCTGAATTAGGTTGGCTAGCCCGTGTCGTGATTATTTTTGAGAACTTGAGGCAAGTCTCCCAGGGCTAATTCTCTACCGAAAAATGCTCCCACTGACTCTTCTCAAGCCAAATCTCTGGAAGCACTTTCCTATCGCAAGCATCGCAAGTATCGGCCCTACCCCAGTTGCCGGCACTGTCAAATGGACAAGTCAACAGCACCGAAACTGGGGGCATCGGATGGGTCGAGAGTGATGGCTCACCACAGTAAGTTGACCATATTCGACATGAACCAAGTGACGAAACTGATATTCTTGCAGCTATACCTGGACCATAGACTGCAATAGCGATATGTGGCGTGTCCCGTTTCATTTAGAGTGCCTCGAGATCCTGTGTCGATACATGGATATACCAATGTCGCAACTCAACAACGCATCCTTTTTGGAGGTGCTCAAGGCTTTGGAAGAACACACCGAGGGCCCGAGATTTCTCGATATCGACTATGGCGATATCGACACGGCGATGTGCAGTTCATGGACAACAAACAGTGGCGAGTATTTCCTTTCCAATCCTGTGAATGTGGCACGCCTCACGGAATTGTATCGAAATCCTCCTCGCTACGACGACTCGATTACACACGAAAAGAAGATGATCAGGGTGGGAGGCGACCCTTTCAGAAAGTTGTCGCAAGAGATCATTCTTCTCATAATGTCGGAGTTGGACGTACCCACCATCTTTAAGATGCGGCAAACCTCACCGGCTTTTTCAAACGCCGGGCTTGGAGTGAGTTTCTGGAAATCGCACATCGTGTGTGATATGCCTTGGCTGTGGGATTTCCCAGCTTCTACTCTGGTTCAAGTGGAAGGCGTTGATTGGGAGCAACTCTACGGCACCTTGTACCGGGGAAGCAGGTACAAAGCGGCCAACAGCATCCAAATCCATGGGCTGTGCAACAGGAGGAGAATCTGGGAACAAATGTGCCATGTGTTCGCTGTGCCATATTGGAAGATCGAGTCTCGTCGAAGCATTAATGTTCCTGAAACCACCCAAAATCAGGCACATGATGAAGCCTAGGTACCCCAATATTATTAACAGACCTTGATGAGGACTCTACTTTGGTAGGCCGATATGCGAGCTTGCCCTGTGCCAGGTTTTCTCTGATTCAAGTGGTCGGGAAATAGACTGTTGGAATTTGCTGCTTGATCAATAGGAAAATGTATCATTTTACTCACATGTTGGAGCCTCTAAATTTAGGGAAGATAAAAGCTATACACGTTACAGATGATAACTGGCTAAAAGGAATCACAAGCTCCGACCATGTGATAAGTGTTGGTAGCATTATTATTGTCACTTAGGCAGTTGTGGAACATTGGGCACCAAGCTGGCAAGTTGCGAGCATGCGCGTGTTTTCAAAACATGATCTACAATAGCAGCAGATTGGGCTTTGTTTATTTGTTTCCCGTCGCGTCATCATCTGCCCTGATTTCGTGTAATGTCAGATGAAACGAACAAGATTCCAAATCCTGAATGATCATTGGCTCTGCTTTGAAGCAGGAGGCCTTCCATTCTGAACGATATGTCACTTTGTACCACGGCCACGCGCAAGCAACGTTGCCTACCTAACTTTACAAAAGCCTGCACCACCGCGCTGTATCTTTGATTTCTCACCCTGAGCATCTTTTCCTTCTGCGAAAAAAAACCTCACTCAACCTGCCTCACCTTTCGCCCATCTGCCACGGAGCCGCCGCAACCATGGATATCGACGATGGATCTGATATGCCTGAGTTCATCGAAACGCTCCAACGCCAGAAAGAAAACCTCCGCCGAGCCCAAGCTCAAAAAGGCAAAAAGCCAGAGTTCATGATTCCTAGGTTCCTCCTCGTTGCCCAGTTCCGGCACCAGAATATGGCGCAGCAACAAAAGTATTCTAATGGCCAATGCCATTTCAAAACCTCCTTCCTTCCTGCCGCCTACCCGCCCAGCACCGAATCTCTCGACAAGCTCAAGAAAGTGATGATTAAGGATCTATGTCTTGAGCTCCACCATGAGGGTACCTTCTTGGTCGTGAGATCCATTACTCCGCCAAACAGGCTGACAGGCATCTTAACTGCCATCGAAGACGAGAACGATCACGTTGTCACGCTCCAACTGTACAATCAAGAGGAGGAAACAGAGCGTCCGGCAGATGAGCTCATAGGGGAAGGGACGGTCGTGATGCTCAAGAACCCTTATCTCAAGACAACATCGGATGGCAGCTATGGCCTTCGTGTGGACCACCTTTCTGACATTGTCCGCCTAGAAAGACATGACGAGCGTGTCCCGTCAAAATGGAGAATCAACCTCTACGATGACAACAAGAACGCGCTGTTTTGGAAGAACCTGGGAAACGAATTCTTTGGGAACGCCCAATACAGGGCGGCTATCGAGAGGTAGGTGAAAGCTTCCGCGTCGTCACGGCTCACAGCACATATGAGCTTATGTCTTTAGGTATACCGAGGCGCTCAAGTACGGTCCGACCGAGGACGAAGAGCGCATCATCAAGCTCAATCGCTCCATGGCCTTCCTAAAGACTCAGCAATTTGAGGCTGCGCTCTCTGATGTTGAGTCGGCACCCAACGGACCCAACTTGGTTGAGAAAGCTCTTGATCGCAAGGCCCAGGCCCTATATGGTCTCGGAAAGTATCGAGAATGCTCTCTTGTGCTCAAAGAGATGAGCCAAAAATTTGCAGGAAATACCTCTGTCCACCAGCGTCTAGCCCATACCATCGACCGCATCAAAGAGCAAGAGCGCGGCCTGTATGACTTTGCGGGAATGCAGCGCGACGCCTCAGCCAAACGTCCACCGCATCTAGATTTTGCCACCTATGTTGGGCCAGTGGAAGTACGTCCGTCAGGTTCAAAAGGACGCGGCCTCTTCACAACGAAAGCTGTCAAAGCAGGCGAGTTGTTGTTGTGCGAGAAGGCATTTGCTCATGCTTTTGTTGATACGGACAACGAGAAGCAAGATCTCACGGTTCTCATCGATGCTGAGAGAGATTTAATCACGGTCGGAGGCCAGACTGAGCTCATTCGGCTCGTGGCTCAGAAACTATACCATAATCCATCGATGGCTGGCACCATCACTGGGCTACATCACGGCTCGTACCAGGCTGTCAATGTATCTGAAGTGGATGGCATCCCAATCGTCGACACGTAAGTTACTGCTTCTCGGTCTATTATCTTAGCCGCAGTGCCCGTATTCGGCATGCTAACTCATGAATCCTTGACCAGATTTCTCATCTCCCGTATTATTGGACTTAATTGTTTTGGCTGCCCTCTTTCAACTCTTGATTCAATGACAAGAGCAGGGCCAAGTATTGATGAAAAGGTCCATCACTCGTGTGGGCTTTGGCCAATGGCTTCGTACATCAACCACTCCTGCGACCAAAACATCGCTCGAGCCTTCATCGGCGATTTCATGGTCGTTCGCGCAACTCGGGACATTGATAGCGGCAGCGAGCTCAAATGGCGGTACTACCAAACAGGTCAGGACAACAAGAAGCGCGCTGACAAGCACTGGGGGTTTCAGTGTGACTGTGTCATATGCACAGATGATCAAGCCACTTCCTCTAAGATGCTAGCTGAGAGAAGGCGACTTGTGAAGACTTTACTGGCACAGGGCAGCGCAGTACGACCTGGGAAGATTGAATCCATGCTGGCAAAAATGAAGCTCACATACCGCAAGCCAGCCTCGGAGGTGCCGCGGATGAACATATATAACTTCCAGGTTCGTCTAGCCATCAGATATCTTGAGAATAACCAGCCCGACAAAGCGGTTGAGCGGGGTTTGGAAGCTCTTGGCTCTCTGGGTTTTGTCATTGAGGGAGCAGCTATGCCCAAGCCTGGCACTTCGAACGGAACGATCTTGATCAAGCAATGGGGGGTAGATTGTGACATTTTCAAATGCTGGCGGGTGCTCTCAAACGCGTACGGTATGCTCGGAGCCTTTGGCCTTGAGTCCCAAGCAGAGCACTTTGGCAAGATCTCTTACAAAGCTTGTATGGGAGAAGATTCCTCTTTCGACAGTCATAAATGAGAGGATGGGAACTTGTGAGAATACCATGTTTACCTCATAGCGATAGAGGAATGAAATTAGTCTGGGACGATCTTCGTCAACTACATGCCGATGTAGCCATTCCTGAAAAACAATCGTCCTCCATTTCTATATTAAATTAAGTCCGATTTAACCGATTACAATATCAGAAATGGCTTTCGGTGCGATTTTTCTATGGGATAGTGTTTATTTGTTGTATTTAATACAACTGAAATGAGAGTTGTTTTCTCTTAACTGTGAAAAGGCTTTTGATACCAGCCTCTCCACTTTGGGGGCGTGCTCGGAGACGATGCAGATACCCTAGAGCCCACCAACATCCGCCTACCTGACGAAGAGTAAGAATCTCGCGAGAAAGGGACGCTAATTACTAAAATGAAACATTGAAACAAAAAAAAGATTAGATAAAATGCAACCTAATATACGATTATGGGGGCATAATGGGGGTAAAGAACCAATGAATGGGTAAGTGAATCAAACGATAATCAATCCTTTTCAAAGACAATGGTGAGAATTGCGCGGCATAATGTTGAGGTTACAACCTGAGCGTCGAAAAAGCGTTTTGAAAGATCAAAACTGACTAGGCTCGAAAGGGGAGTAATCCCTTTCACTCTAAACAACTGTTACACTTTACACGGTCCGAAGGGCTGATGAGGTCCCTTCTTCACGATAATCCCGGCCTCTAGAAAGGACTCACGCCTGTGTACTCCGCGGGCGATGCGCGGGCCGACCCTTTCTCCCTGATCGCTGGCTGCCTCACAAAATTGTCCCGCGTTTCTCCAGTTTCCGGTTTAGGTTAGTTGATCTGATTCAGCTAATTTTACATCAGCAGCATTCAACACCGCTGCGCCCCCTGAAGGTCATGTCAATTGAAACAATTCGTATTTTTTTGTTTTTGTTTTTTTGAGAAGAGAAAAGAAGACACATATCATCCGTTGCTTCCATCTATCCTACTGCCAAACAAAATCATACGCCCCCGCGTCATTTCGCCGCCGCTCTAACATGACCCTTGAGAGTCCAGAAAGATCAGTTAATCCAATCAGCCCCTGAGTCGGCATGAATGGATCAGCCCACGCGAAGGCAGCAATGCCAAGAGCTGCCGACCAGATCCAAATTAGCCGCCTCAGTTCCTTGGACAGCTTTCTCGCTTGCCTGCAGCGCTCTATTACCGCTCGCATTGACACTGAAGGCTGGCTGCTCTTCGCATTCTGGTCTAGCCGCCTCTCAACCAGCATCTTGGATCACATCGGAAAAGCCGCAGTGGCCATCAAGCCTGCTGTATCATCATCCAAACATGACAGCTCGCACCCCCCTGACCTAGAGGAGCAAGCGCCTAAACGTGTCACCCTACTCAAAGAGCGCTCCAAGGCCTCTACGGGTATGATCTCTGATGCCCGGTGCTTCAACCGACTATGGGGAACATTCGAGATAATCCTATCGCTTAAGAAACTCATTGAAATCGATGAGTCTCTGAATAATGCGGAGGAATCAACTTCTAAAGAAACACACTCTTTTGACCTCTTGGTGGACTTTTGCCAGGCGGTTGCCCTTCTTGTATATCATATTTGCGACCATGCCATCTTTTTCTCCAAACATAAAATTATTAAACTATCCTCAGCCACAACGGCCATTCTTACACGCTGGAGCTTGAGGGCCTTTGCCGTCAATACAATCATGGCAGTGGTGCGTGTGGTCGCGCAGCGTGTGCGGTCACGGGGAGCGGTGGACAAAAGTTGGAAGAAGAGCCTTGTGCGGACCTCGGCCATCCTGATCATCGCTGTAAATAATGCTCTTCCCAAAGGCCCGCTAAACGAGCTGACTCTCTCATTACTTGGCGTCCTTGGCTCTGGTATCGTAGCCCAAGGTATTTGGGAGAAGAGTGCTCTTGCGGTAAAAGCATAAGTAAAACGTTTGTATAATTATTTGCCTTTCTGGTTATTGGCAACATGGCATAGAATAGAATAGAACAAGAGGTTAAAGTCGAACCTACAACTGGTCGTTGGTGACAGTCATCGTCCACAATCAAAGTCCTTCCATCACTGACACAGATGTGGTGAGCTTTGTTACTAATGCCACGTGTTTCATCAATCGAGGCCTCCAGATGTCGAATGTAGGTCAGATTACATCTTTCACCAATGGTACCTCCCTTGTTTAGACTCAAGATAACCTGTGTGATCTCTGTTTGTCCCAAATTCGATCGGTGGGTACCGACCATAACTAGAACGCATTTGGGAGAAGGTGTGATAGATCGCCACCGTAGTATTGACATCCTGAGACCAGGGTACACCTCGACGTTACCCCGCCACCCAATATGCTGCCGCCGAGCGTAACGCACGCGTATACCCGATACGATTCATTGGGCAGTGAAAGTCTCACATTGGGGCCTGTCAGTCTGTACTACGAGTGTTACTTAGATAATAAACGATAACCGTAGATTTCGAAATCTCCCTCATTTTCACTGCACCTAGGAATTTTTAAACCGTGTGCGCTCCTACAGCGACTTCGTCACCAGAATTAGACTCGACCTCGCCTCAGTTCTAGTCCACACCCTCGTAGCCGACGTTGACTGACACGCCCAGTCTACCGCTACTCAACTGCTAAGATTCTCACAAATCCATTTCGGGATCTCGCCTCTTATCTTCTGCGTACACAAGCCTGTGGCCTGATCTACCACTTCGAAATCAATTTTGAACATGCCTCCTGAAACCAGGTCAGCGAAACAACGCCAAAGTCCCGAGGAGACTCCTGATATTGCCCCTCCTCGCACACTTACCTCCGAAGAGGCCGAGAAGGACTACCAGATACAGCTTGCTCTGCTTCGTGAACAGACTCAAGCCTATCATGACGAACAAAGACAGTCGCGGAACTCCACCGCCAAGGAGACTCCCGATAGTATCCCTCCTTACACATTTGCCAGCGAAGAGGCCGAGCAGGACTACCAAATACAGCTTGCTCTGCTTCGCGAACAGACTCAAGCCTATCATGACAAACAAAAACAGTCGCGGAACTCAACCGCCAAGGATAAAACCCGCCCTGCGCCTAGCTGAGTTACTTTTTGGGTAGGGCTTACGTAGAGCTTGGAGGAGACATTATATATATATATTAGTATTGTGTCTGTGCTGAGGTCAGACTGATTGTTGGTGTCACTGAATGGGGAGCGATCCAATGTCAGTTGAGTTTCCTAAATGCGAAAAGTCGCGCGGCGAACCCACGGACTAGTGCTCTGGACCAAATACAATCAAATTGAGCCTTAGAATTGATCTGATAACTTGTTTGTTTGTTTGCAAGCCCGATCTAAGCGCCCTTGGCCTTGGAGGGCTCCCTTCGAGAAACGACCGCTGCATATTGAACTTCCTATAATAGTGCTGTGCCGATCTCAGTCATAATTCTCCACCTTCACTAGTTAGCCGCTCACTTGCTAGAACTATTCCGGGCTCAACGTCACAATCAAGGACTGATACACATAGACATCGCCTAGTTGGACTCCTTCCAGATCAAACCGGAAGGTCTGTAAAGATTTGTCACAGGAAGCACCCGCATGGACAATGCAGGAATTTGCCCGGCTGCTTTTCGCAAGATGGACGTCGCGCATCCTTCACGCTAATGCTAGCTCCGTAGTTACCAGGAGCTGTTTACGCACGGCTTTCTCTCAATCGCCATGACACACCAATGTGCTTACGCCGTGCGTATAAACTCTAATGCAACACGTACGCGCAGCTTATATATTGTCAAGCTTTGGAGCATATATAAAGAGCCTGCCGCCAACTGGGCGCTGGCTCATTCTTAAAGCTATCATTCAAGAAGTCAGAAATCTTCACCTGAACACGAAGCATACTACAACTATCTTTCTTTAAACAGAATTACTATCAACTTTCAAAATGAGGTTGCTGGCTGGAATGACCCTTCTTCCGACTTTGTCTGCTATGGTCGAAGCAGTGCAACCATTGGCTGTGGTCTATCGCGGAAACCAGGCCCCCCGCGAAGCCTCTGACAGTGTCGGCAAGCTTCTTACGGATTCCGAGTACAAATTTAAAGTGACCTACGCTGGACCGACAGAAGAAGTGGATCTCAGTCCGGAACTTCTCTCGCAAGCCTCCATTTACGCTTACCCTGGCGGGCCAGGTTCGTTTTACGAGTTCTGCGTTGAGTCAGCTTGTCGTATGCGTTATTAACATTTATATATAGACGTTGACGACTCTTGGAAAGAACTCAAAGTGCATGGAGACACAATCAGGAACTTTGTGCTCGCTGGTGGCCGATACGTGGGTTTCTGCTTGGGAGCTTACCTTGCCGGGCATTCTTGGCTCAACCTTCTTCCTGAGGGTATTGACGTTGACTCTGAGATCGAGCGAGATAATGCCCAAGTCAAAGGCCCCGAGGACACCACGATTCAAGTGGATTGGACGTTCAATGCTAGCACTGGAAATCCCCACATAGAGCAAGGTCGATGGGCATACTTTCAAGAGGGAGCAGTCGTCCTAGGCTTCAAGGGCGATGATCCGCGTGTTGTTGCCAGATACTCGCAAAATAAGGATGTTGCTGCGTCGGTCACTCCGTACGGTAAAGGATTTGTCGGCCTTGTCGGTCCGCACCCTGAAGCGGATGCAACTTGGTGTAAGTGGCTCACACCGGACACGAACTGGCGTCCTTATGAGATTTGCTAATGGCTGTTGTGACTGAAGACTCGGATGCCGAAATTACGAACCCAGATGGAATTCGAACAGACATCGGATATGATTTTATCAAATCGACCATGCAAGGAATCTCTATACCCAGTAGCAAAATTGGTAATTAGACTTCCTATAGGACCAGTTGAGGACGGCTCTTGAGGTTATAGCCTATAGCTCCAAGGTGAAAGGCCCCAGGAGTCTGTTGACCATCACGGATGGTTATCTCCAACTAGTATCTTGAGTATGTTCAGGCCGAACTATATTAGAATTCTCATCTGGGCTTGGGAGAATTTTACTAAACCCTACACCCTTTTTTCCTGGATTCTGCAAGGGAGTATCTTCATTTCTTGCTGGGTCAATCGGGAAATGGTGGGATTCGTAAGCACTGGTCCTTCCTCATCAATACAAACCCATTATTCCCACAAGCATCTCCTATCATAACTTAAATATGATGGCTCATTTCTCATATTTCTCGGTCATGCAAGTTTAGAGGCTGAGCCGAAAGATGAAAGCGTACGGTAAATGGGCCGATTACGGCACTGGATGCCTCGCGGGATGCCTTCTTTTGCACATTCAGTCGCCAGCAGTCATACATCGGACACAGCCACATTTTCGTTCGCTTTTAAGACCTGTGGCTTTTCTTTTCTGAAGAAAAAAAAAAGATTTATACTATCCATACTGCCGATTCCTCGCATCTCCTGAATATTCTATGCATCCGCGCCCTGCCCATTGTGGTGAGATGTCGGTTGTTTAACTATACACTCGAACTCTTTCCGTCCTCACGCCATGGACCCAATAACCTTTGCAAGAGCATCATTTGACTTGGCCCAATTGGTCAAAAGACTATCCAAAACCTACGATGAATTGGACTCCAGGATCGATCTTATGTATGCTGTGTCAAAGCAGGCCTTGATCATGTGCAGGATTTCAAAGTCTAGAGTGCCGGACGAAATGCAGGACTTATGTGCAATCATTGAAAAGAAGTGCATTACGATCTTGAACGAGCTATGGGAATGGAAAGGCCGCTTCAAAGAGGAGGGAAAGAACAAAAGGCCTTCGAGCTTCAAGGGTTCGTGCGCCAAGGTCAAGGCACAGACTCGGCTTCCGGAGCTGACAGAAGATGTAAATGATATTGCCTTGCATACAAACAAGTAAGGACATTCCGTTCGTGGTTTATTTCTATCTAACATCTTCCAGCTTGCTCCTCGCTGTAAACATCGAAGCTATGGCCTCCCTGGCAGCCTCCAAAGAAGCTGTCAATAAAAAGGTGGACAATATCTTCGCGATTGTTTCTCGCCCACCCATGGATCCTGGTCCTCTACGTGAACCTGGAAAGTATGTCACTATCGATGATGGATTGAACCCAATTTTCGAACTGCCACCTAGTTTGTGTGAAACGCCGCAGGTTGGTGACTCGCTCCAAGATGAACCATCGCTCCTACTGACCGCTAGGTAGCGACTTCAACGCACACTAGCTATCGCATTTGAATCAATGCCCGGTTTAGCGCAGATCAAGCGAGGGCATTTCGTAGCATACCATTGGAATATAAACCGCCTGATTTGCGCCAATGAATGGCCGGTAGTCATCGAAAAAGGATACGGTATCAGAATTGCCTTCGTGATGGGAACTTGGCTTCCTAGCAAGCCGAATAAATGCATTCGGTGTCTCAAGCCCATGGAAATGAGTCCAAGAATCATAAAAGGAGAGCTCATAAGCTGGTATGTTTATTTCTTCGTCTAAATTCGGCGTATTGTCCTTATTAATTTCACATTGCAACAGCAAGTCCTGTGATCTTCAGTTTTCCAAATTCGGTCCCTTGGACTTTGATTACGAACCGCAAGATGTCAGCTTCCATTTCGGAGGTTATCATGATTACAAAAAGAAATCACATCGAAAGTCTTCACCCCCACCGTCTCCTGCATTGGCTACCAGCGATGCCTCCGCAAAACCCCGACCTGTGAATGGTAGCACCACCAGTACTGAGTTAACTCCTATTGATCTTGTCTGTCGACGACTCGCTATCAAATGGGGCATATCTTCAACATAAGTTCTGGGCATCTATTCTGCCTCTATCTTGCGTGGGCGAGCACCCCGTCACACCTGGTGCCTGAAATGACATTGCATCTCGTGGTCTCTCATACGAGACACAATGACGAGGGCATCTCTTTCTTAGACTATAGGAGCCTCAACTACAGCAACGACACCTAATTAGATCAGTTTGGAGCTTACGGTATTTCCCGCCTTCATGTTCCAAAATTAGCTCGTTAGACTGGACTTTTGCCGTTTTCACAATAACGGACAATGAGAAGCTATTTAGACTCCTTAATTTTGATAGGTGGTAGACATATGACGCAAGGGCTACGGAGCAAATTATCATCTTATACAGTAAATCGACCAGTAGCGATAGTACGACAAGTTAAAACTTTCCACGAACCATATTTGAATTTCGGGCTAGTATGTAGCCGTGATGATTACAATAACACCAAGCAACAAGAGTTTAGAAAATACGGAGATAATCATCCCTAATACTTCTATTGTACAAGACGGCCTCTAGCTCACCGAGATGGTGTACTTTGAAGTAGTGAAGACACAGTTAGAACCGACGAAAGGCTCAGTACCTGCCTGAAGACTGGTCACAACCATGTCCGTGCTGACGCCCTGGCTGGAGGTAAGGTAGTCGAAGAACTTCTTCAAGTCGCCACTGAAGTTTCCAATGTTGCTGGGAGCGACGAACGAGTAGACAGTGGTGTCGCCGTTAGGGCCCCTGAACAACTTCCACTTCGTGCCGAGGATGGTGGGAGTAGCAAGTGGTGTGTCGTTGGTCTCGGAGATTGGGCCTGCACCGCCGTATGATCCAACCCAAATCATGATCTCGTACTTGTTGTTTGCGCCGACTGAAGGGGCCAACCACAGATCATACGAGACGTCGGAAACCATGTTGGTTCCCGTGTACCTAGATAATGTCAGCCATGTATGAGCAAAATGGGGGACGGGGATAAAAGGATGCGGCCATACCTCCAGGTCCAGGTAGAAGGGATCGAGTTGATTTGAGACAGCTTCTTGTTGACCTTCTCCAAAGCAACGTTGGAGTACGACTTAACGTGAATGTTGCCGCCCTGCCAAGTCCAGCTTGTTGACCAAGAGAATGACTTGCTCGTGACGGAGTTGAAAGTCGTGCACTGAGATCCAGAGGTAGCCTGTCCAGAGCCCCAGTTGTTGTGGTAGACGGTATAACCTTCTGTTGTCAAAGAACCGAAGGCATCGCACCAGGTGGTTGCTCGCTCTTCGAGAGTCGGAGTAGGCGTGGCCAGCGCAGTGGAGGCCAGGAAGGCCGAAGTGAGGAACGAGGACAGCTTCATGGCGCAGATCTGGAATGAGTACAGTGGTCTTCGTGAAGGGAGAGCGTGTTGATCGAAGTAAAGGAAAAGCATTGGGCCCAAGTAGCCAAATATATATAGGAACCTGCCTCGTGGGCTGCTGTGAAACCGCAGCTCACCCCCATATCGAGCACGGTGGCTCTGAGATTCCGGCAAGCGGTTGCGCGCCAATGGTACGCCAATGGAAACTGACGATCTGCTCCAACAAGGGTGTTTCGGAAGGTCAACATCCATCTAGTTAGCCGTTACAGCTCAGTAGCCCCAAATGGAACCGACAGAGCCGAGTGGCCCACTCAGACTGGTCCCGCCGGTGATCCGTGTGCCGTATTTAATTTAATATCACGAGACATACTTCGGCACTCGGATGGTAGTTTAGAAATGGGCTTGGTTCTAGAACGGCAATAAAGAACCGTTTAGGCCTTAATTTAGCGATGACATACATAAACAGGCTAATCAGCTTCGCTCAAAGAGCGCTGTTTCCCCTGAAACACCCAGCCTTATCCATCTGAGTGACAGCTCCGACCCAGCTGAGAAGGAAGCTTCCAAACTGGCTAAACTTGAGAGATTGTTTGAGGTCTTCGGGAACTGACCACTCAAACCACCCACTTTCTGCTCTTTTGTACAAGCGTTGAAAGAATTGATGAGCTTGTTATGGAACATGGACCAAAAGCTATTCCCCGCGTTAGGACAAGATCTGACGGCTTACCCTACGGTATCTACAGGACAAGACGCATTATTTTCAAAAGTCAAGGAGACTTTCCCATTCTTGTAGTATACTTAAATAGACCTACATCCATCATACCATTTCGGTTGAAAAGCATAAGTTAATATGATAAATAAATGAATACGCTCCAGCATTTGGTGGTTTACAAATCTTGATCAGGTCAATGTCTCTTCCATTTTTGTCGTATTGACCAAATCGTCGGTAGACAGTTTAACCCCAAGTTATGGAAGCTACGGAGAAAAGGACAATCATATTGCTTGCCACAGGAGTTGCTAATTCGATATTCCATTTGATCGCCTTTTCTTTCCTACCCTTAGATTAGATTTGGTGTTGATGTGCGGAAACGCTGCGTAGAGAACCTCGTTGCCCAGAAGCTTACTGACGCAGTGGCATCCATCCTGAACGCTCCATTCGTGGAGAATGTAACGGATAATCGCTTGCTCCCCAAAAGTACCTGCGGCATGGGGTTTGGAGCGGGGGTTGGTCAGAATTCCCGCCGCATCTTCCCGGATCTAGAAATTGATGCGGGATCAGCACAGCTTTTGCTACTTGCGCTGCTACTGATATCGTAGAAGCTGTAGAACATGGTATTATTGCTACCAAATCTTTACCCTACGATCCAATCAGGAGGATGTATATTCCATCGTATACATCCAAAGTGTGTCAATCCTGATTGGTGTTGACGATCGAATTCCTCAATAATCCCCTTATTAGAATCTTCAGAGTTGCCTAAATATCCTCGCTTGCACCTGATAGAAGGTCCAATGCTTATCGAGGCCATTATGTATTGACCATTACAGCTCATGAACCATAAATAATCTGAACTGAATGAAAAAAAGGAGCCAACTTCTGATATCAGAAGCTACGGGCATAGACATAGCTTTGCAAGGGGGAGAGACAAGTCTCAAGAAGGAAGTCCGAGCTGTAAATAGTCGGTCCTATAGCGCCGTCCAAATGCACATAAAAAACAACGTTCCTCTGCTGAAAACATTCGCTCATGCATACAGGTAGCAAGTCACGTCAGTAGTGGATAAATTGCTACCAAAGCCCAATAATTAGCGGCAATGGTAATCAGAGGAAATCAGAGCTCCTGGCACACCCTACGGCAAGCAACCAATGGGCATGGAGAGAGATAATCCCGGGTCCCAATGCAACGCAAAATGGTGGAAATGGAAAGTAGTTTGATGCATGTAAGAATACGCCTGGGCAGTAAGCGTGATTACGAAGTGGAACAGTTCTGCTTAGGCATTTTTTTTAAGAGTGAGCTTCTCACTTTTGCCCTCTTTCCCCTCACCCTCATATTTCTCGTAGGCATCTTAAAAATGTTTACAGTTTCTTCCTCTGGAGTGACAGCAATAGCTTTCGGAATTACCGTCGTAGCTCTCTACGTGGCATACCGAGCTATCCTACCAAAGCCACTCCCCAATATCCCGTACAACCAAGATGCTGCCGGAAAGCTGTTCGGTGACGTCCCCGAGATAATGGGCTATGTCATGCGGACGAAGCGAATATTTGTAAGACAAGTGATCACCCGTTTACTCGTTTACCTCCCCTACCCGGTGTGTACAGCCGACTGATTATGCTCACGAGCGAGTAGTGCTGGCTAACATCACTCACCACCCGCCATCAAAGTCCGATCGTGCAGGCTTTTATTAAGCCAGGAGGGCTTCCGTGGGTAGTGGTGACGGATCCGTTTGAAAGCCAAGACATCTTACTTCGGCGTATCAGGGAGTTTGATCGCAGCGACTTCTTTGGCGAGCTCATCAATGGTATCCTACCGGAGCAGCATATTCAGTTCATCTCAACTGATCCCAGATTTAAGAACAATAGGAACCTAATCAATCACTTAATGGCGCCTACCTTTATCAAGGAGGTGAGCGCGCCTGAAGTATACATGGCGGCCAGCTCTCTAGTAAAGTTATGGAGACTCAAGAGCAGCATAGCTCAAGGTCGCCCTTTCTCTGCCCATCAGGACATCACCTTTGCCTCGCTCGACTCGATTTTTGCTTCGTCTTTTGGTTTGAAAGAGTCTGAAGGCAACACGATCCAGCGCATCAAGGCATTGGAGGGCTGGGAGGCTGATATCCCTTGTAATGTTGATGAAGCAGTCTCATTCCCGGAGGGCCACGTTCCTGAGATATTCTCGGCAGTTCTCACCCTGGCGAACTCAGTCACCGACACCCAACTGTCTCCGGCGCCGGTACTCACTTCATGGGTCATACGAAAATTTCCCTACATGAGGAAAGCAAAAGCCATCAAAGACGAATATATTCGCAACAAGGTTGAGGAGTCGGTTAAGCTGATCAATGAGGGCCAGACCAAGGCCAAAAGCGCACTCCATTCCGTCCTCCTCCGCGAGCGCGATGTCGCGTCTAGGGAAGGGCGGCAACCCGATTATCGCAAACGAGCGATTGCGGATGAGTTCTTCGGATTCATGACGGCTGGCCATGACACCTCGGCTACCACAATAGCCTGGGGTGTCAAACTACTCACTGACAACCAATCGGCCCAAAGTCGCCTTCGGGATGATCTGCGAGCTGCTTTCCCCCAGGCTGTCCGAGAGGGACGTGCTTTGACCTATTCGGAGCTGATGGATGCACACATCCCCTTCCTTGACGCTACAGTGGACGAGATCCTACGGCATGCGAACTCGATTGCCTTTGTTACCAGGCAGGCTCTAAAAGATACCACTGTCCTTGGCCGTCATATCCCCAAGGGTACCAATGTCTTCCTGATGGCCAATGGCCCTGGTTATTTAGAGCCCAATATGAAGCTTAGTGACGAGGTTCGTAGTCCTGGTGCCCGTAAGACGGCCAAGTCGGTGTTAACTGGCACCTGGAGGGATGAAGATATTGCCATGTTCCGCCCGGAGCGCTGGCTGGATACGGATCCGGACACTGGTGCCGAAGTATACAACTCCATGGCGGGTCCATCACTTGCGTTTGGATTGGGACTTCGAGGGTGCTTTGGGAGGAAACTTGAGATGAATGTACTCAAGATTCACTTTGCCCTTATTGTATGGCACTTTGAGCTGCTCCCAACTCCTACTGAATTGGGTGGCTATGAGGCCGTGCAGAAGTTTGCACGGGAGCCAACGCAGTGCTATATCCGCCTCAAAGAGGTCGGAATTTAGATGAGTCTGAGCCTTGATTGAGAGTGTAATATGGGACTAGCTTGTTTGTTTCTTCCGTATTCATGAAAATATCACGTCTTCCCTTAATCTACCAACTGAAATCATAACGAAAGTTAGCTAGGGCAATGCCAATATGGACTCCGGTGAGGCTCTGTCAAACATCACTGGGAACTGCTTTGTATTTTATGAATGAGCTCACAACAAGTACTCACAACAAGTAATCATGTAGCTATTGAAGACCACCCCTTACATGAGAACGTCAAATTCAACCCGGCGCCGTCATCCAAAACAAGGCCTTCAGGGACATTTTAAGTAACCAACTGCCACCAAGAGCTATCTACTTCGTGATCTATATTTCAGCTTTGAGGCCTTTAAACCTCGTCACTCAGCACGAGGTTTCAATAACGAGACTTTTCGTACTTTTCACTGTCCATGCCGGGAGTCAAAACCAATAAAAATTGCCCGATGCACTGATCATCCCCCTCCAGAGTCCAAATCACTCCTGCATAGCTTTATGGGCGTTATCGGCTATGGTATGGTCTGTAGAGTCGTAATTCCGTCGGACATTGCCTATTTTTGCACTTCACTAAGACCTGGTGCATCTCTGGGACCGGACGCTGACGAATAACATGCTCAAACCAGCCATATTCCCGAGACATTCCCTCGGCGTTTCTTGATGCAGTTATGCATGCTTACCCCGCCTTGCCATCCATATATTCACGATCCATTCTCCTGAGACGAGAGATGAATTTCAAAAATCGTCAACCAGAATTTCCAGTCTTCAAGCATATTTATTTGCCATGGCTGAGATAGATGCCATCTTGCAGAAATACACGGACCCCGAGACTGGCAGTATTCATGGCGCCAGTTTCGTCGCTGTCGATGCCAATGGTATAAAATTCCTGAATTGTTTTCTACCAGGTATAGACTGTTCAAGAAAAGTCAAGGCGCTGACTTACATTAGGAAATGACACATATCGCAAATCATTCGGCCATCAAAAGGTTGATGTAAAGAACTCCCCACCACTAACACTGGACACGGTGACATGGATTGCCAGCCAAACAAAGCTCACCACATCTGTTTCAGTGATGCAGATTGTGGAGCGGGGATTGATTGGACTCGATGATGATGTGCGCGAAGTTCTCCCCGAGCTCAAAGAGCTCAAAGTCCTGCTTGGCTTCGAAGACGAAAATGGCGACATCGCGGAGCCTGAGCCCTACAATCAAGATAGTGGAAATGGACCATATATCAACAAATCTCTACCCAAACCCAAGGGGAAGCCAATTTTTGAGGATGTAAAAGGTCCAATTACTTTGCGGTCAGTGTGCTTTGTATTCCTCTTCCGAGACGAGCTTTCGGCAATCGTTCGAATACTAAACTCGTCCATCACAGCCATCTCGTCACACATACTTCTGGACTGTGTTATGACCTAGCAAGCCCACTGTTAATGAAGTACTCTGAGTGGATTGGTCGCAAGGAGAACATGTTCTCTGGCACAATTGAGGGTTTCTTTCATCCACTACTCTTCCAGCCGGGCACGTCCTGGACTTACGGCCCCGGCCTTGATTGGGCAGCCAAAGTGGTTGAGAAATTGACGGGGTTGGAATTCGACGAATACCAACAGAAGAACATTTGGCAGCCCCTTGGAGCTAAGAATACAACCTTCTTCCCAGCGAAACGTGGATTGACCAAAGCAGATATTCATGAACCGGCATCTCGTGCTGAAGGCAAGGGCTCTCAAAATCTCGAACCTGGAACGTCTCCCTGGAAATTTGAGTGTCGCGACGCTTTAGGAAGCGGGGGATTGTTCTCGACCGCTAATGACTATAGCAAGCTTCTTGCGGCGTTGCTCAGTGGGGGAGGGTCACTCCTTAGCAAAGCTTCAGTCGATGAGCTTTTCCGCCCACAGATTGGGCCGGGTGCCGTCAAAGGGCTCCGGCAGTTCATCCTTGGCACTGATCTGGATAGCACTCAAGCTCCAATCTGGACAGGGTCTGCTGATGAATGGCAGGATGTGATGGAGCTGCAACATTCACTTTGCGGAGTTGTGAACGCCGAAGACGTCAAGGCTCGCAGGAAGAAAAACACGGTTCATTGGTCGGGTCTGCCGAATTTGATATGGTACATTGACCGGGAGAGTGGTGTAGCAGCGACATTCTTTACTCAGTTGCTGCCAGTGGGAGATCTGTCAGCACGGCAGATATGGCTAGATCTAGAGGAGGCTTTGTACAAGATTGTCAACAAGAAATAAGCATAAAACTCACTCAATTAAGATTTGAGTCCTAGCTCAATGCCGACATACAGGATCCCGCCTCAAAGCCAAAGATTGGTGTAATGTGGAGGCTAAATCATAAGAAATAAAAAACGATCATACGAAGGTATATTCTTCCTAGTCTCTACGCTCTTATTCGCAACTTTGACGCTACCTCATGGGAGGGTTCTTGAAAGGACAGAAGTGAGTAATAAGTTATCATTATCATCATCATAAGATAGACTATAGTCTCAACGATGAGAGCGAACAGGTTATAGGCTGAGCTCGTATTCACGCGAGCGGGATTATCTAGTATTTCTCTCACAAAAACATATAAAGACCACCAACGAATGCCACAACAACAATGGGGGCCTTCATGGTTTGTCCACCGGAAGTTGGCACAGAGGAAGACACGCCTGTCGATGAGGAACGGGCACTGGCGGTGCTCACTGAACTGGGGGTGGTGTTGGTGCCATTGCTGGGGGCAGTTACCGTGGAATTGGCTCCAAGACCACCAACCTTGTTAGTTGAGTTCCAGAGATTGACAGCAGGAGGGATGAGAGTCAAGATATCTGTGGTGTTGCCGCACTGCTTAGGGCTGGGGGCATCGTAATCAACGGTGAAGAAAGAAACGGCAGACTGGCAGCCGCCGTTCACGACAAGAGTCTCTCCAGGTAGAGAGCAGTCGCCATTGATGCACTGGTTGACGCCGTCGGCAACCAGATCGCCGTAACGGAAAAGGCCAGTGGTGGCATTGTAGACGGCCTTGTCGACGATGGCACCGTTGGTCATGCGGGTAAGGATGTATGGAGGGTTCACGCAAGAGTTATTATTGAAAGACGTGATGTAAGGAATGTTGACATTGACTCCATAGCCCAGTGGTAAGATTCGCTTGCCAGCAGCCTTTATGATGAAAGACTGGGCGAGATTGGCAGCCAAGCGACCCGTGATGGCGGCAGGGTCCTGCAGCCCGGCGGCGGTCGACTTGTTTGTCCACGTGTAGGGTGTTTGAACGGAATAGGTGGCAGAGTATGCAATGGCGGGAATGCCACGCTCGACGGCGGCATACGTTGCACCAATGGTACCAGACTAAAGAAGATTAGCTTTCAGCATGCAAGGTGCCTTGGCTTGAAGAATGCTCACAATAGTATAGAGGAAGGGTCCCAGGTTGAGACCGAAGTTGGGCCCAGAAAGAACAAGATCAACTGTGCTCAGATTGGCATACTTAGGCAAGACATAGTCGAGAGCGAGAAAGACCATAGTAGCTGGAGTGCCATTGTAGTAGAAAATGTTGGGGTCAATGGGGTCCTGGCCAAAAGCTGGAGCACCGGCCTTGATGAAGCCTGACAGTACGATTAATCTTGCCGTCTCCAACAACAAACGGTTGCAATACATACCGAACTCCGAATCAGCAGTGAGATTCTTCTCGGTACTGAAAACAGCACGCCCGCCCTGGCCAGACATATCGGTGGCCGAAGCAACAATCCAGGCATTGTGACCGTAAGCCTTGACAGCCTTGTACAACTCGCGGATGTTGGAGGTGAAGGCACCATCGTCATTCTAGCACCAATATCAGTTCCCCGTCGAGGAAGTCAGTATTGGGGATGTCATTTTCTGTAGCTTACGGTGATGAGGATGTTCAGTGCCTGGGAAGCGGCGGCAAAGCCGACAAGCGAAGTAAAGGAAAATCTCATCTTGGCGATCGCTCCACGTTATAGTTCCAGGTCCGAGAATGATGGAGATAATTAAGAAGTCGGAGATTTGACGGACGCCACCTAAAGAGCTATCCAATGTTTCTCTATGGGCCTGGGAGATACGGCTCTCGAAAATGAGCAACGGGGACCAACAGCTTTTTGTATCTGACATCCAATCGCTGTACCATTGAGTGGACGTAGCTATCCAAGTCTTTGGCGAAAAGAGGCTAGAAAGACCAGGATAGAACCTAAATGGACAGACATCAATACTACTGACACACGTGCTGCACCAGTAAGTCTCAGTATCAATCATGAGCATCATCCTATAGCAGGGAGGCTGGGGGTCTCACCATGCAAAGGATGCGATCAGGCAAGACTGCAGGCGCTAGAAGAAGTCCATTGCCAAACTAGGCTTCTGATTCCGATTTACCCGCTTAAGAATTGCTTCTATTGCGCGAGGCTACGGACCAGTTGGTGACAGTCCCGCACGCAGACCTTGTTGCATTTCTTGGATCCTCTTGCCGAGACTCCGAGTAGGAGAATTCGTTCTAGGGTCCCCATTAGGTAGCAAACCACGTGAAAGTAGGCGCGTTGTGGTTGGTGCAAGACGATATGGTTTTGCGATGGGCTCCGAGTAGTTCGATCAGTCCACGGGCCATGGGTCGGATCTGGCGGCAAGATAGCCCACGTCATCGTCGGCATAAGAAGAAAGAGGGGCAATTCAGAATTGATCGATCAGCGTCAGCAGCTCAGACGTTAATTACTTAGTGGTGAACAACTTTCATGTCAAATTGAAGGTCTTGAAGCTCTAACACCGGCCTCATCATTTTCCTTCAGGAGCCTCATAACTACGAATTGCATAATAAAACAAGCCCGCACTTGGACACTCTTACACCGTTCGTTTACGATGTGATCAACAAGTATGACAACCCATCTCAAGTGAGGGAAGAAGAACACTACTAAGGATCCTTACAATGCTAGCTCGTTCGTGACCATGATGAGATTCAAAAGCATACAAGAAGTAATCTTGCTACGTTCATTGCAACGTGAGCGCAAATCGTTTAATTCGGGGCTATCAAAATGCAGCACGCTAAGAATCCAGTTGCTTCCCCTTTGCGTGCGGGCAACGGATACGGTTTGTAGCCTTGTACATGCTCTGGCTTTTCATTTGGGACCACAACGTCGAGGAAATTGGCCACCAAGGTGATAAGGCTGAGCTGGATTCCTTCTGTTCTCTATCAGTTGACTATGCGCGCTGGGCGTTCAACCCAGCTTAAACTGAGAGCAGACACCCCACGACGCCAAGCCAATTCCCACCCAATAACTACTGTGCGAATTGAATACCTTCCAAAGCAAGCACTTTGATCAAGGTGGGTAGCAGAGCATTCATTCCAATATCGACAATGGTACTTGTGAAATAACCTGGAGGCTGTAGACCTAAGCGGCGAACTCTTTCTGGCCGTGCAGTCCTTCATACCATGCAACTATCTTCAACAGCGTGAAGCAAAAGGTTCACTGGTCCCAACGGTAGTGGAACAAAACTTCGCGCTCGGGGACATTCGGTTTCGGCTTCCACTTTGCTTGGTTTGAGTTTGTTCACTAAGCTTCCATGTGTTTGTTTCATGAATGAACTAATTCAGCCTACCTCCGATAGGCATGTTTCCGGCAAAACCATCCGCGGAGAAAAAGCCTTGTTCTAAGCAGCCACACCAAGTAACTAATGATGTGTATCAGAGCTTGGGATACTTCGTCACGGCAGAAGCATCTCAGCCAGCCGTATACAGACTTCTTCCACGCCTTGCCTTCCATTACGCGGTAAGACTGAGCTCGATTTGATATACTTCTCCCCTTGTGCCTGTCAAGGGGATCTTCCACCGTGTTGTTTCTTAAGTAAAGGATGTCGGAGTACCAGTTTTCTTGGGCAAAACGAGCCAAGGGGTCGTAAGAAGGTGTAGGATGACTCAGAGATATAGAAGAGGTGAGAACTTGAATTGTCTCTGACACTCGGTCAGGCTGGGGCAACCAAGAGTCATCCCAGCGCCAAGCAAGTCTCAACAAGTGAACGTCAGCTGGTTCCCGCCAGGAGGGTTCAACAGAAGAGGCTTCATCCATCTTCTTCAGCATCTCTGCGTAGCCGCTTTTTCCGTCCTTCCACACCCAGTTACCTAAGGGGTCAACAGTGCCCATTGACGTAGCAGCAATCAAATTTCCTTCCACGACTGAAAACCCATAGAGTCTCTCCCAAGTCTTGTCATGGATCTTACGAGCGCCAGTATCCTCCCATTGGGTGCGTCTATGAGGTCCCCTATGAATTTGTATAAATCCATTGCATATATCCAGATTAGGTACTCTTTATTCGACTCGGTGCTTCCAGTACCACCTTACCTGATAGTCCATTTGTTCTCACAATTCTCCATATCCTTGATAAGGGTAAGGCTCTTTTTCTTCAATTGTCCATACCAAAAGCTCTTACCAATGTACTACCCAGCATGAATGACTATTTCTCTTTCAAGGACGAAATGGTAAGTGTTCAAATCTTACTTGGATCAATCTAGCAGCGGTACCAATAGGTCAGCAAGTGTGTGAAATAAAACATGGCCCATCGAGATAGTTGAGCCTTGAAATTCAATATAATATCATAATAAATAACTCAGTACTGAATACAACATCAAGCTAAATATTATAAGAATAATTTATTATTCTTCTTTATTCTCTCATTATTATGTTCAGTTAAGAAAAAAGGTCTCCTCCTTGCGCAGAAAGAGCTTTGGTATGCCACGTTTAATTCCACCCACTTGAATGGATCCATGGATATTGTATTCTAGGCAGCATGCTACTCTATAAAGAGGATGAAAACCGGCAAGCTCTCTACACACCGGTGGAAGTTACAGATTCGCAGGGTAGTTCAGGCTAATGTGTCACTTAATTAAGATCGAGGACAAAACCGAAACCGACGATGCCTGCTCATAGTGACATGCATATTGCTTCTAATTGGGTACCCACGTGATAATTGATCGTTATCTGCAATGGAGTTATAGATTTATCTCCGGAGCTCTTTAAGACGAGTCGGCACCAGCGCCCAGGGTTGTTCTCAGTCTTGTCAACCCGCCTCACCTTTGGAAGACAAAATTTACAACAAATCCTGTATGACCATGTCTTGCCCTGAGTGCTTCACTGGGGCTATCCACCAGGGTAAACTCCTCGGATCAGAGGAAAGCATTGCAGGGATCAAGACGTACGTCGCAAGACCGTCCTCCAATTCAGCGTCAAGATCGACAATAATCTTCATCACCGATGCCTTCGGTTTCAATCTGATTAATAGCAAACTGCTCGCTGACCAGTATGCTACCAAGATTGGTTGCACGGTCCTGGTCCCTGATATTATACCGGGTGGCGGGGTGCCCGTGGACACTCTGACTCTGATGGAGTCGGTTGGGAAGCCGGTGGGCTGGTTCGATATTCGAGGTCAAATCCAACGCATTGTTTCGTTCGTACGGATGCTTTCCATCGTCATTCCCTTCGCTATTCGCACTCGCAACGCCTTCCCAGGGGTTCTTGCATATGCCCGAGCTGTGAGGGCAAGCTTATCTCCCGGTGGGCGGCTAGGAGCGGCTGGATTTTGTTGGGGAGGCATGCAGACAGTCAAGCTCAGCCAGGAACCTTCCATTGAAGGTGGAGACTCGCGCCTTCTTGACGCTCACTTTACTGCTCATCCGTCGGGTTTGAAAGTCCCAGACGACTACCTGAAGGCTGCCAAGGCATTCCATGTCCCGATCAGTATCGCTGTTGGAGACGAGGACCGATTCCTGTCAAAGAGTGACGTCGAGACCATTGAGGCTGGATTGCGGCAGGAGTTTGGTCCGTCAGAGAATGACTTCGAGGCTATTGTCTATACCAGCTGTGGACATGGATTTGCCGTTCGTGCAGAGCCAAGCAAGGTTGTCGAAAATGATGCTGCCAATAAGGCCGCGCTGCAAGCTATTCAGTGGTTCAAGCGACATTTGGGTTGAACCAAGTACAACGTTTATCTACCCAACTCTGGCTGAGCAATCGGGAATGTGCCGAGAAATGGGTAGACATGCAAGGAAGTAGACCGCCTTCCGGTCGCCGGCTTATATCCTGGGTCAAGCCGTTCAACGATTTATTGATGTTCATGGTCATCGAAGTTCAGCTAGTATACATTGACTTCCCTATGCCTAGCTTTATCCTTGCCCGCCCCTTCTACTATACTAGTAATCGCTCACCAAACCCAGTAATTTGTTCGATTCCAGCAAACGCGAGATCTATGTACAACTACCATGAGACACAAGAATATCATTCATATTTACGGTGGACAGTGGCTGCCTAAATCTCGTTACTCAAAAGCCTTCATGCATGATTACTCGCACTCATTTTTAATTTGGTAAGTCAGTGCCCAAGGAAAGAAGTGACACCAAGTCACATCCCAAATTCAGCTTCAGCGCACATTTTACTCTGATTCAGTGACAAATACCCATGTTAAGCAGCTCCAGTATATGTGTTAATATTAAGTGAATGGGAGACTCTTGCTTTCCCATAAAGATACAGGTATCTCTCTGCAGAACATATAAAGGCCCGAGCTCACCAGAGATATATTTGAACTGTAGACTTTTCGAGTAATTCGACCGACTACCCAAAATCAAACGCAAGACTTCCAACACCACAAAAACAGGTCGACCAACCCCAAGCAACATACATGATACCCTTGAGAAAATATGGCTAACATTACGAAAGCATAGCCAAGATGGAGAACCAGAAAAACATCGACCATTGTTCATGGCAAATCGCGGCGGCGAAGGGACGCATCGGCGGTACCAAGGAGGAAATTAAGAAGGAAGCAAGTCCCGAGCAGAAACAGAAGCTTGAAAGTGAACTAGCCGGCTACGAAAATGACTTGAAGCACAATGAAGAGAAGCGAAAGAAGTTGGAGAAGAAGTCGACATAGGTAGAGAAGCACCGAGACACCTAAGATCGCTACGAAATACAGTTTCGTTCTGGTTTCAATGAATCGACCTCTTTTTCGTTTAGATAAGATCAGATTTCAGAATCAAACATTCAAACCGCTTGACTAAAGAAAGTGAAATGTGAGTCTCCGCGACAATATGAGTGCCTAGAAGAATTCCATTAGCACACAGCCAAACAAGATATCGCAAGCCGTGGGCTGAATGAACTGTCACGCAAGCTCGAGAGAAACAAGTCGCAAATATATCAGTACAAGGTGCCGAGTGTCCTGGTAGCGACCTCTTTTCCAACTATGAATTATCCAGACAGTCATATGCTCCGATACATTTACGCACACTACTTTAAACCGATCAGACAAGTAAATCTTGTCGATCAATCTTCCAGGCCGGGAGTGGTCTAGAACCGCCATGCTTTTTCTTTCAAGGCCTCCCTCCCAAGGTATGCCGGGCGCTCATGCCAGAAGAAGTTGTCCACCTCCAGGGAAAAGACCTGGTGGATGAGATAGATGGAGCCGACGGCCGTCCAGGCGATGAACACACTCCCAAGAGCGTCGCCATTTGAGGTATCAATGTCAATAAAGCCCACGAGCGACCGCTTAAAATAAACCCCGCAGAGAACAAGGTCAAAGAGGTGCCGGACAAACGTGAGTGCATATACGTGGGCAAGGGAGCGAGGGGCCTAAATGCGGCATTGAATCAGTAACGCGGCGACGAATGATGCAGTACGACGAGCTACTCACATCTCGCAGAGTCTTGTCCTTGGCCGTCAGATAATTCACATACGACAGAGCAGCGAGGAGGAACAGCAGACCGGCCGTGCCAAACTCGATGAGGCAGCTCACCGAGTACGCCGACCCATTGTGCATGCTGTAGAACCACGCGACCAGACGGACGAGCTCCAGCAGAGGGACGCACTTGAAGGCGAGAAGACTGGCCCGGTGGACGGCGTTCCTGTTGGCGCCCTTCTTCTCGTCGCCCTTGATATAGTCGGACGGGTAGCGCAGAGCGGTGGTAAGCTCGATCTGGGCCAGCAGGATGACGGGGAGGACGAACCTCGAGACCAGCGACATCAGGTGCTGGGTGTATATCCGCAGCGCCCACGAGTAAATGTACACCCATTCGGAGCTCACGCGCAGGACCAGCGTGCAGCTGGCCTCGAGCACCCAGAGGGCCAGCAGCCTGCCGCGGGGAACGGTTAGAGACGATCACACAGTCGGAGGGGCTGGTACGTACACTGTGACTCCCACAATCGACTGCTTCATACGCGGGATGCACGGGGAATCGGCCTGTCCGCGGTCGCGCAGCTTGAAGTACGAGGGCAGCACATGGCGCAGGTGGTAGCTGGACGCCGAGGCGACGGCGGCCAGCTCAAACAGGGCGCTGAGCAACTCTTGGATCCTCATCGTGCCCGCGGAATGGAATCAGCCCCCCCAGGAACTACCACTAACGCTGTGCTTCGAGCGGAAAGGTGAGTGTAGGACGCTCCCAGCCACTTTTCGTTGTGGCCAGATCACTTCCGGTCCAGTCCATAAGCAGAGGAGCAGGGGGGAGCTTCTTGGCAGTGGTGCTATTAATAGACATGTCTCATTCTCCTCACAGTTGTGTCTTGGGTATCATCCAGCATACTGTGAAATACGACCTGAATATTCTTTGTAGCATTGGGTGTGCTGGAAGGGAGCAGAGCCCAATGTGTAGTGTCCAAGTTTTGGGCAGCAGTCCAAGTGCATAGCTACGTACATAATCAAGTTGCACAAAGCTGTGTTCATAATATGTACACAGCCGAATCGGTATTGTCTCATTTATGCGCTGGATGTAAGTGAGCAGCCACTGACGTACAATACGACAAGTAGCAAGTAACAGAGGGGAGAGAAGAGGGGGAGAGAACACAGAGCTGAAAGGAGTCTGGGAGATTCCCGCCCAACCAACCTCCCTCCTTCATCTCACTCCTGGCACACGGCAACGCTCATCATGGCAGAGGTCATCATGGCAGATGTCACCATGGCAGAATCTCTTGACCAAGAGTCGCAGCGAGTGGTGCATAAGGCATTCCCAGGCGAGATTCACAACCACATCGCTGGTCTGCTCGGCCCCGTCGACCTGATCTCCCTCAGCCAGGCCAATCGATACTTCCGGCAGCTCATCAACCCCGGACAGAAGGAGTTTGCAGAGCGCCTCTTCGTCATAGAATGCGATGAGAAGCACGGAGGTGGCACGTCCTTGTACCAGAAAACCCCCTTTATTCAGATACATCGCCACGAAACGCTCGAACCGTTCGAGGCCAACCGTTGGGCCTGCCCGGGCTGTCTCCAGCTGCTCCCTCACTACCGCTTCGACAACCGGTCCATATACTGGCTGGCAACCCGAAAGCCAATGCCCGGAACGCCCGCCGCTGATGTCGCCAGCTCCTGGGTCCCGACCCAGCACAGGGAAGACTCGGCAGAGGAGGACAAGCGCATCAGGAAAGAAATATGGACGTACTACACGAAGAGTCAACCGATCGCAGACAGTGAAGACGACCGCTTCCGCGCAGACGAACGCTGCGGATACGCCCGCCATAAACGCCGATGCATCGAATGCCAATACCAGCTCGGGATTATTGGAGGCTCAGCTCGCGGTCAGCTTTCCACCATTCCGCGATCACTTGAAGAGGGTGCTGCGGGTAAAATAAAGGTAACCTGTACCCTCACAAGCCGCGGGGTCATGCTGCCCTCGGGCTTCGTTCGATTCTGGCCCAAGCTCGACGAGATGATCCAAAACAAGGCTCCGACCATCACGCCCCTCGGACCGAGAAGCATCCCCTGGCGCAGGGAGGGCAAGCTCTGGGACATGTACATGATCCGCTGCACCGGCTGCGAAGAATGGAAGGAGCTGCGAGCATTCCGTATCGAAGGCTCGCGTCTGGGCTGGACCCCCCCATGCGTCACCATGGGAATCCCGCAGTGGCTCCCACGCGGCGTGGCCACCGACGACGTGCCCAAGCTGGAGAACCGCTCGCTGGAAGAGCTTCGGTGCAACCACTGCTTTGCCCGGGAGCACGGCGCCATGAAACTGGGCGAGATTCTCGCCATCCGGTTCGATATGAACATCAAGCCGCACCTGTCCGAGCTCGAGTACCGGCTGCACTCCCACTACAAGGCGGTCAAGTACCTCGCTGCCGAGGGCGCCGCGGCAGAGAGGCACCGTCCGAAGAAGGAAGATCCCTCGGGGGACTTTGACGAACTGGTGCGGTTGGTGCGGCAGGCAGAGGAGAACAACAAGGAGCTGAGCAACCGCCTATGGAAGCTCAACCAAGCTGACGTTGACAGACTACGAACTGAAGCTAAAGAGTTCAAGGACATTTGGCTCAGAATGCGGGCATCTCAGCCGCGCCTCGCATCGAAGCTTGGTAGAGACAGAGCCTTTGTCTCATGGGTCAACGACTTTGACAATTCAGAGATCGAATGGAAGTGGCTCAAGGAGTGTCAGGTCAAGATCATGGAGAACCCAGATTTGCTGCTGCAGTATGCGCTGAACGTTGATGCCCCGGGTTGTTGCTATCCGTCTGCTGGGTAGTGTCTTTGCTCGCAAGATGAATGGCCTAGATTTGTGACAATGAGGGGGTATCTGGACCTCCAAGGCTGCTTTCTTCATGAAGTGTTCCTAGTATATGCATGAGTTTGTGTGAAGGAATGCTGGTTGAGTTACTTGCTGGTACAGATTGATCAGGAGGAGAATGAACTAAGCCCTAGTCTCCAGGTATGATGATTAATGAATGAATTCTCTTTCCTTCTCAATGGAACACGTTTGAAAATAGCTCCTCTTGCCACTGAACTATGGAACTGCTCCGCGAGACTTGATCGTGCAGAGGGTAGCTTTGCTCTGACGTTGAATGCTGAGGGTGCAGTGGAGAGTGAGCGTGATGAGAGTTCAAGCTAACATCGATCCTTACTCTATTTTGACGTCCGGGAAATTGAAAGGGCAAGTTAGGCAATGAACACAATGGAAACGATACAAAGGGCCTTGGTGAACCATTTGGATCTACACCAAGCTGCCACCACATGATCTTCGTTGGCCGCTGCTGGCCATTGTTCACTGTAGTCTGTCTGATACCAGTCTTTGATTTCTTGGCACTTCACAAACAACTAGTCTGGCACGACTCTGGCAATGTATGCCACCTACTCTACTATAAAGGGCTGTGAGGGAACTCGGTAGATGTTAGATTTCTTCCCCAGAGACTGAAGTATCTCAAGCGAACGGAATATCAGACAATTTCGTCAAGTCTCTTAAATTCGTACCTATATTGCAGTGCCAGTGTTATCGTTATACACTACATCATCTTTCCTCACAATGGACTCTACGCGGCGAAATAGCATGCCCTCGACGGGACCGTGGATGACTTCAGCCATCCCTGGCAATCACATGGACGTGGCGGAAGCCAGAAGCTCGATTGGTGGCAGCAGCCGGAGCAGTGGCTCCGGTGAAGTGATCAATCACTTCCCCCTAGGCTACGACTTCACAAGGGCGTTCATGTCGCCTGTATATCCCTACCTTCGAGATGCCCAGATAGTATATGAACAGCTATACCATTTCTATCACGATCAAAGTCCGTCAAACGACGAGGTCCGGCACTGGTTAGGAGATATTAACGATATCAGGCGCCGAGACATTTTCATCAATTGCTTCATTCGCCATCTGTGGCAGCAGCTTGGCGTATGGAATGACAATTGGAGCATCCCGGGCCTTTCTGGATACCAAGATAACATTGGTAACTGGATATGGAGGTGGAGGGAGGGCGAGGACCAGCTCGACCTCCTTGCGGCAGACCGGGACCAGACACATCGCGCCCGTGTACGCAAGGCCACCAGAATGGTGTTCACCAAGAGCGCAGCTTGCAAGCAGACCTGCATAAGCAAGAACGCCACCGTGGCTGAGGCTGAGGAGTTCCTCAGCTCCCGGCCGTGGTTCATGCATGGTGTGCAGGTCGCTGGAAAAGGCGACACCCCTAGAGCGAGCCAGCGCGTAAAAACCACATGGAGGATACAACGTAGATGGATGCCTGAGTGGGATTATTACAATCCCGGCTGGAGATGGGATGGCGACGAGACATCGATCGCCAACCCCAAGTTCTTGCTAAACCTGCTAACCGACAATGAAAAGAGAGCCTTGGGGCTGCAGGAAAATCTCACCCGTCCTCTCAGGCACTGGGGCCGCTACTCCCTGCCAGCTGCCCAGTCCTCAAGGACCTCCGATATTCGCTACGTTGAGACGCCCAGAGGTCGCAGAACAAGCCATACGAGCAGTCAAAGGTCGCCGAAGATCGGACACAATCAGGAGGACAGAGAAGTGAGTGAGGGCTGGCCCGGGCAGCGGCCGACAGACGACAGGTGCCAGGCATCCGCCGTTTGTCAGCGCTTCAGCGAGGCGTATTTTGCCCGCAGCTATTCGCAGCTGGCTTTCTCTAGTGCTGCAGATCTGGCGCAGACCCTTGTGGACGAGGACAAGGAGGAGGAGATACGGGAGGCCATCTCTCCTGTGCCACCGCGGATACGAATGTCCATTGAAAATTTCAAGCTGGGCCTATGCCCTGATCAATTCATTCTATAGATACCTAGGTAGCAGACCATAGCAAAAGATGGAATGAAAAAACTACCTGCCTGGGGAAATGCTAATGTGAATAAAAATGACAGGTCGGTTTCCCTTCACGCCAGCTTTTCTGTAATTTCCCCTCTCCAGCTCGTCACATTCATTGAAGGTATTCCAGTGTAAAATGCAATGTACCCAAGAACCCAAAGCAGTAAAGTCGTATAAACACAAGCAAGAATCAATCTGTTTAATCTCCTGTCCCTGTGGAGGGACCTATTTTAGGTGAACGTATGTCTTAAAATCCGAAGAAGCAACACCAAAAACGCCATATCCTTCTAACAGTTTGGGGTAGTGAGATGGGCATGTCATAGTCGAGAAAATTCTGCACCGTAGTCGATATAATCATCATCATCGTCATCGTCATCGTCAGATAGGTCAGTATTAGCAGGTTGAATCGTGTTCCCGGGTGGACCTTGGGGAGCCGGAGGAGGAGGAGGATCGAGGTAGGATAAATTAGGGTCGATCGGGATTTCGACCTGGTCCAGCGGGGGTACTGTGGAAGAAGGAGCCGGGCGATAGGAGCGCTGACGAGGGTGAGGTGGAGGACGAGGGTCTTGATAGTACATGTTCATGTCCATGCCCATATTGCCCATGAGGAGAGATGGAGATATTGTGTTGGCAACGCCAGAGGGAGAAGCAGCAGATGAAGCAGCCCGAACAGCAGCAGCAGGTGATAACTGAACACGATGGGGCAGTGAATGGGGCACCTGTAGCGGGCGAGCTACAGTGGGAAACAGGCCAGCAACAGCGGGAGCATGTGCTGGAGCCACGGGCTGGGGCTGAGGAGGAGGATGAGGCTGGGGCTGGGGAGTCTGCTGAGGCTGCTGCAAGGCAACCGCTAGACGGTTCGCATGGAGTTGGGCATGGAGATGGTTCGCAAGGGGAGGAGGAGCATGAGTGTGGGCGTGGGCATCGCTAGGAGGGAACCTAAGCCTCCGAGGATGTTCTGCCTGGCTCGCAAGCTCAAGCATCCGGGGGCCAAGGTAGTCGCTCAAGCGTCGAGCCCAGGCAGTCCTGTCTTCGCCCTCTCCGCGCTCGATGTTGATGGCCGGAGGTGGGGAGAGAAGGGCCGTCTGGAGTGCAGCCTGGAAGTCTGGGGAGTGAATCGAACGGGTTTCCGTCAGGTAATCGGGAACGTAGGGTGATGCCGGAGGGGGGTGCCTGAAAAAGAATTCTTGCCAGACCCAATAGTACTTTCGCTCGTCGGTGGCACCTCGCGGCGCATTCGCCAGGTGCTCGATCTCGTCCACGGTGAAGTTCTCCGGTTTAAGGGCGACATTGGGCTCGTGGCAGCTCTGCGTGTGTAGCTCCCACGCGGCACGGTCCTCAAACTCGACGAGACAGCATCTGTTACAATAGTACTCCTTCACCTTGTGGCAGCGGATCAGGTGCTGCTTCACATCGGCGAAGCGCTTGAGCTCATACTTTGCCCAGCAGCGAGAGTAGCGGTGCGGATCCATTTTGTAGTATGGGCAGGCCAGATAGCGACCGTCCCACTCGCCCTCGTCATCGTGACGGTGGGAGGGCACTCGCTTCTTCTCGTCTCTACCGTCATCGTGGTCACGCTTGCGCTTGCCTGTGCCCTTTTTATTGCTACCGCTACCTCGACTACTTCTCCCCTTGCCTCCCCCATTCGGAGACGGCGCCCAGCCGCCTGCAGATTGCGAGCCCTGGGCCACACCACCAAAGCTGACAGTCCCTACCGACAAGACAACACAGGCCAAGACCCAGCGAACAACACCTTGCGACTGGTCCTCTATTTGCCACTTGTCTTGGTCATGTTCTGTGGTCGAGAGAGAGGTGGTAGTGATGTTCGATTCTTGGTCGGTGGGCTCGTCGCGTTGGGGCGGAGGGTCGACTACGGCTGGCTTGTGGGCACCATCGTGGAGAGCGTCATGGGCAGTGTCGCAGGGAGCAGCAGGTTTAGAAGGCTTCGGTCCAGGTCCTATTGGTTGTTAGCTGTCATGCGAACCGGGAAGCAAGGGCGTGGAGTGAAGTAATTACCAAAGAGGATGTTATTATCAGCGTGGGAAACGTAATTGACGAAGTAGCAGGTGGTTACCTGCGCTCCTGCCGCCGCTGCCTTAGGGCTGCTGTTGGCCTTGGAGCACGCCTTGGAAACAGCCTGAGAGCCCTCGTCATCGTGATTGCAGGCGACTCGCGCGTGTGGCTGCGCGCCAACGGCAGCTGTCGACTTGGCGCTCGCACGGGTGGCATTAACCTTCACACTGTTGGAACGTTTGAGGGCTTTGGCGGCTCGTTTTTCGCGCTCTCTTTCGTGTCGCCGCCTGACGGTGCGCGGGAGGGAGCGAGGAGAGCTGAAGGCTGCCGCCACCACTGCGACGGCGCTGTTGGCCATCTCCACAGCGGCCTCCAGGACGGGCCGGAGCGCTGGAGGAGGCCAGCTAAAGGATGACTCATCACACTGGACGTACTGAATGCCCTGTGCGATCAACGTGATTGACAGCAGAAAACCCATCCAGTCCCACAATGACGAGGAGCCGACAACCAGGTTATCCGTCTGCATTGCGTTGGCTGTTTCAACTGGGACCAATCTCATGGACGGAGTTAAACTTTGTTTTCTCTTTCTTCTTCTTTCGTCTTTCGGTTTCAAGAAGACACGGAGTGAGGGTGAGCGGAGAGGACAAGCCGACTGGCACCTGCAGGGTAGGTAAATGAGTACCCTACGTGGCTTGCCTCTGCTGTGCTCTTCGAGTGAGGCGGGTGTGATATTATGCAGATTACTACTAGTTAGTCGGTCGTGGATATTGAAGTCACTGTTGGTCCGGGAAGGTTGCCTGAGATATAACGTCGAGGGAAGTATATAGAGGTACCATTCGCTCTTATGGGCAGCCACTACTAGCAGAGCCGCGTTTATGATCACAACACTAATTCCAGCACAATTGTGTGCTCTAATGGGATGATGGATGTCGCGAGGCAGCACCTCGCTCTCTCCACCAGAGAAGAGGCAGACGCTAGGTGCGTAGCATCTACATTAGCTGCTGGTGGTGGATCGTCGGCAACAGGGGCTATGCCGGAGTACACTTTACTGGCTGAGCCACTCTCGCTCCCAACGCGCCTTGATACAGACGGTCCAACTGGAGACCCGACACGGCTGAACGTTAGCTTTACGACGGAAGGCACTAGAAGTCGAGTGAACCTGATAGCTAGAGTGAGAAGCCCAAACGAAACTGAAGGATCTGGGAGAGGCATCCAAGGGGCCCCTAGCTGACTCGCACTCAAGGGCTACCATGTACTCGACCTAGGCCTGTTTGTAATACGGACCTCCGTTGCTGTTTGCCCGGCCTTTGTTTGCTTGCATTGTTGGCAACCGAAGCCAACGACGGCCATCCAACCACATCCGTTCGGGGCACAACATCATGATCCATCCAGATCCCAACCAGCACCCTGCCAGCCCCAGCACCCTGATTTGGCTGGGCTGCTCACCACTCGGGCGCTGCTCGGCTGGCCGTTTTTTCCACATACAAGCCGCTAGGCGAGATCCCCGCCTCACCTTAAGCATCGGATTGGTTACAGGGGCTTCGGGGTCGGGTTTTACGGTTTCACCTCCAGCACGATGGCCCGGGTTGGCCCTTGGTCTCGTAGCACCAGAGACGATACCTAACGGCCAGCCCATCTGTGCGTACATTTGTACACTACGACTTCGTACAGGGTGCCGAGTGGTACATAGGGAAATATCCGCTGATACCCTTGTGCCGAGCCCATCCAGACGGACCACGTCAGTCCCCCAAGAGAGCCCGGTTCACTAGCACGCAGTCCGCAATGGTTCGCAACTCCAGCGGGCACGAACCGGATAAAATCAAAGCTGAAGTCATATGATCCTCTCCCAATGCTCAACAATCAGGCCGTAGCGTAGGGCCACTAGCTGGCCAGCGAAAGCCGTTGGAGGCGTTTCGCCACGATGCAAGCAAGCCATCACCGGCCACCACTAAATCGATGCCAGCAGAGCAGCCAACAGGGCCCCGGAGTCGATCGAGAGTCATGACTAGCCTGTAAGATGCCCGGGATGTGGGGGAAGCACGATGGTTGGATGGCAATTCCCCCCAATTCCCATCCCAGTGGCCAGTGCGCGATCTCGTCAATAATTTAATCTACGGCCATCTCCGTGGATTGGGAATCCATCTGTCGCTAGATATTGAGATAGTGACATGCCAAAGCCTTTCTTTGTGCCCAACAGAAAGACCGGTCGTGCTGTGCCGCCTCAACATGACGCGGCATAATAGATTGGTGGCACTCCGTCTCCGGAAGGAATTCCTCCATTCCAGACTAGACGAGGTCTGGATTCGCCTTTTCCGAGCCCTTACTTGCGTGTATGGGTGTTGTCACATCGCACCACGGCTAGTAAGTAAGTTGGGCCAACGCAACGGCGGAAGATGCCACTGGGGCCACGATGAGGAGGCCTACGTGCCATTCGATGGACACGATCCCTTCTTGGCGCCCAGGTATTGAGTGGCACAAGGCAGCTGGGTGGATCGAACACTCCTCAGACCAGCCCCGAGGATCAGCTCGTAGCCCCGGACGGAGAAGCGTCAGTCGGCCGAAAGCCAAGACTGATGATATTGATATTGGACAAGTAGCACCAAGTATCATTGGCCTTGATGATGCTTCGTTTGTGCCCTCACCTGACTGATGTTTTGGACCTCGATAGTATGGCATCATGCGCGCTTTCTCGGTTATTTTCGCTCTCGAGGCTGTCGTGCCAATCATATGGCCCATCGAGCCCTCCCTGAATCCCTGCCAGCAGTAAAGGATCGCACACATTTGTGAGAATCGAGTCTGACATCGAACATTAGGCACAGCCCCATCCTTAATCTGGTCGCCCAGCGTCCGCCTCATCATTCCGCTGGTAAAGTAGGCTGCCACTTCGCACATTTGCTAGGCGTGTACATGCATCACACGCTCTTTTTCAAGCGATTTTGTGTGCGGACCATAGGGACTTTGTTTACACATTGCCGCCTACCAGAGAGAATAGAATAAAACAAAAAGTATCCATCCAGCATTTGTGATTCCCATCCTTTGGTGCGCGCAGAACCCCTCACCATCGCTGCCCAACATCTGTCCAAAACCCCCAATCCCTGGGCCCGTGATACTTGACCTTAGTCAGTGCCACAGGTTCACGAGTCACTGGACTCATCTAGCCTAGAATGAATCCTCCTTCGCATAACATGGGCTTCTGCAAGGGGGGAGGGTACGAGAGGCTATGGGAGGACGGGCAGAATCCACGATCGCAGCCCGAGCATGACCAAAACCTCATGCCTGATGAAAACTTTGGCCTGACGTACGAATACTATAGCGCATCGCTCTCTTCGGGCAGCGGCCTGGAAACGGCGGCACCCTCGCCAGGAACTGATTTCTCCCCGGACCTGCGAGCCATGCCGCCAATGAGCGATCTTGCGCTCGACAGTATGTATCCTAGTTTCTTCCCATATTTTAAGGGCACTATCTAACATTGATGACTAGACCTAGGTGATCTCTACATACGGAGTCTTAGTGATCCTGCCATCCACCCTCTCCCCAAGTTTGAGAGCACGGTTATGAACCCTCAGTATCCGCCCTACATCGAGGATTGTTCGCTCCATCCGGCTCACCAGCCTGCCGTGATGTGCAACGGAACGTACCATCCTCGAACTCAGTCTTTAGATAGTTGTCTGTCAGCGTCAATGATGCATACTGGCTCTGGCGGCGAGGACTATCTAAATGAGATGATAGTTCCGGCGCCATCCATGGAAAGAAATGGACACTTTGAACGCGCAAATGATTTGGAAAGCAACAAGGCGCAGAATATTAAAATGCCCCAAAGCACAAAGACTGAAGAATCAACACCTACCTCGGGGGCAACCTCAAAAACACCAGAGGAAGAAGCAGCCCCCGTCAAGGCAGAAGTCAAGGAAGAAATCGTCCTGCAAACCAAGGATAAGTCCGACGTTGCGCAGAAAAAACGCAAACGCAGCCAAAAGGACAGCATAAGCGAGGAATCCACCGAAGAGCTGCTCTTCGCGTGCCCTCTCTATAGGAAATACCCGCTTCAGAATATGGACTGCGTGAACCGCAAGCTCACGCGGATCCGAGACGTGAAGCAGCATTTGCTCCGACGGCATCTTGCGTATCGCTGTCCCATCTGTAATATACCGCTCCCCTCCGCCGCGCGCAAGGAGGAGCACATCCTCGAGCAGAACTGTACCCCGTCTCAGTCTGCAGAGAGATTTGGCCCTGATGGCATCACTCAGGAAGTGCATGACATATTGAAGAAGAGGAGCCATAGAGGGAAAGCCCCGACCACCAAGTGGTATGAGGTGTGGGAGATCATCTTTGGTGACACAAATCGGGAAGAGAGACCATTCCTCGGTCCCATGATGGAAGAAACGGCTAAGCTGATGCGGGACGTCTGGGACAAAGAGAGCAGGTCCATTGTCCAAGACGTAGTATCGGATGCTAACGACAATCAAAATCAAAATGACCAACAAATTGAGGCCATGATGGCCATGTTCGAAAAGGTCCAGGACCGGTTCGAAACACGCATCCACGAGCTGACAAGTCGTGAATCCCCATCTGAGAAGAGCAGCCCCATCATGGCTGCTAGCCAGACGCTGGCGAAGGCAAAGAACGCCAGCAACAAACCAAACACAGAGAACACCGGTAAAGTCTCGCCCCAGCCGGACGGCGGCGACGATACCCCCAAGACAGAAGAATCCGGTACACCATCACTACCCTCCGGCTCGGGGGATATAATGAGTCATTATACGTTGTCTTCACCAAATGATGCCAAGCATGATCGTGCTCAGTCTGGGCTCAAAGGCCACACCAGCCGACCTACAACATCGCATGCCTCGCTTGAGAAGAACGGATCTCCGCGGAGCGTGTACTCGATGGGGTCACTTACGCGGTCCCTGACCTAAAACTAACGAACGGTATCTTAGATTGAATTTCGATTGTGTCTTTTTCATGGCTTTTGATGCTGGGCTGGGTAGGAGCAACTACGGGAGTATAGGTAAGTCACACGTGGGATTTTTGAGGTACAGGCGGCCCTGAGCTCAAACGGGTTCTACTCGTGGTAAGCATCAAACATTTCAAGAACAGAACCGGACTTACAGGTATAGTGCATCAACCCAAGTACTCCCAGCATCCTCGTTTCCAGTTCCGTATCTCCTTAAACGACAGGACGTTTAAATCTCTCGAGTCAACACAGACAAGAAAAAAGTAACAAAAAATTAGAAAAAAGCATTATATGAAAAAAAAAGGATTGCTTGGAAGGTTACGCAAATTTCGCTATTCCCTTTTTATATATTATTAAGTGTTAGGCAATCCAACCGAATTCATGTAGTTCACTCGAGCTAATAGACCTTCAGACCTTTGCTGAGAGTCCTCGTGCCGCCAAGTTATCTTTTTCTTCGACATTTATCATTTCAATTTATTTTTCCTCATGTAAGTTGGCAGGAACCTCTGATGATCTAGTTGTAAAAGCTTAATTCGATCAACAGCGCATAGTTGTCATTGTTCTCTTAACTCTCAGATACGCCCTCGTGAAGCACTGGATTTGAACATTCAACTACCTGTCACTATTTGCGCAACGCTCTTGACATCGTTGCGTTATTATGTTTATCACCAGGGCTATCTTTTGAAACGTATCCCAGAGCTAGGCAGTATTCCCGAGGCTCCTGCTTCTCTAGTCCGAAGGGACCTAGGGGTAATTTGGGCTGCTACATGCCGTCTATCTTATCTAGTAAATCATATTACATTCCCCTCGCATACCATCCCACCTGTCACAATCGGACTAGCTAAACAGTAGCAGTACTTCCATCGCCTGAGATCATGATGCCTCTGTTTTCCGTCTCGAGCCCCAAAGATGACACGACCATCTCCCATAAGCGATTCTATGATCGTCAACCAGTCCGTCCACTTAAGTTCGTACAAATAGCGTATAAATGGTATCAGACTTGCATCAGCGTGCTTCTGAATGTCACTCCGATGTTCCTGGGCACCCAGAGTTTCGGCCCAATCAGAACCAAACTACCGGTAGAGTTCTAATTTAGTTAACATCTTATACAAGAATCTTCCTCAAAGGAACTAGAGGTCGGCCCTGTAAGCCCATAGGCTGAAACTGCGATAATATCATTTAGAATATATTCTTTAGGGTAAACTAGATCATCGTAATTGAGTAGGACCAATTAGAAAGGCTGAAGGCGCGATAAGTGTTTTTCAAGCTCGTTGCAAGACTCAACACACTAACACAGAACATCTATTTTTCCGCGACATGGAGTACGCACGGATTGCCAAGTTGGAAGACTGAACGTGCTAGAGGATGTGATTTGGTTATCTAGGGTTTGCAACCTCGACGCTTTTCCTCTTCCTCTTGAAACATGGAGGGACCACATCACCGGGGCCGGGATACCAACAGATGATAGGTTGTTAGAATGGCCTGTAGTCTGAGAAGAGGAAGACGGATATTATTGGCCAGGTTGTCGTTGTTAAAATCGATGATAAGCCCCGTATCACCTTCCTGCTACTTACTAGATCACATAATCGTGTTTCAGATAGTGTTCGCTCAGGAAGGTTTCTACAAAGTGAAGTTGCCGAGCACCAGCAGATCCTTGTGTGGCTGTTTCTCCCGGCACCCTCTTCTCCAGCACTTTCAGTGAAAAAGACAAGCTAAGCAGTAAAGATAACATTCTTGTATGGCTTGTATTGGTGCTCATTCGAGATACCGAGAAATGGATAACACGCACACAATCGAGAAGCGCAATTCGTAGTTGCAAGACCTCAACCAGAAACTCAATCCTCCATACTTGTGTGATCCCCTTTGAGCGCTCATGACGTAAAACGACTTCTCTACAACTATATCTTTGGTGTGGCAAGAATGTGAGAATTTTAGTGAAACCTTCTTTTGATTGGGCATTTTAATGTTCAAAGTTCTCGTATCTTGGGTGGACTGGTGACGATATTCGACTAGCCCGGCTGGTGAACAAAGGGCCACCTCCTGTAGTTAGTGTATGTTGATAGTTTGGAAATTGCTTTTTCATAAAGATTGTGTCTGAACTTGAGAGGACACCCTGACTTTAACATACAGTCCCCAAGAATCACTCCGGAAGTCTACATTACACTGCCCACTCGTACGGCGCCTTGGCCTTCTTTAGTCACCCTTGGATCTTTGTCCTAGAAAAGCCCTAAGCCTAGTAGTTTTAAATCTAATCGTCCGTAGCAAGGTGATCACAAGTCACTCTACCCCCATCGCCCGTATACTCGCAGCAAATTAAAGATGACCAGTTGCCGTGATGAAAGACTACTTAACAATGCCTTCGCGTGAAAGCTAAGTTTAAGTCCGGCGCAACTATGGTGAGTCCATCTTTCACACCATCGGGGAATTGATTTGGATCAAAGTCGTTTGGCAGGTTGACATTGAAATGTTTGAGGATTTGGCTTGTTACGAACCTCAACTCCATTAAACCGAGTTGTTTACCCACACACGAATACGAGCCTACTCGAATAATTAAAAAACTAGAATTTTTAGAGCCAATCAGAGGGAAATAAATCCTACCGATTGAAAAAGGTGCATAAATCGATGAATCTCGCGTCAGTTCAGGTCTTGTTGTCCAACGCTCGGGAATAAAATCGTTGGGCAGTGTGAAATTCTTTGCATCTATGAACGGAAATTAGACGTGATACGAGCTGATGAGATTGAGCCGCTTCAAATTACCTCGATACATTGCATATGAGGGAATTTGTACAATAGTGTTACCAGGGATGTAAAGATCACCAACATGGCAACCTTGTGGCGAACTGATACGCTGGAGGCCTGATGGTACTGGTGGGTATAGACGAAGTGATTCATCGATACAGGCATTGAGATACTCGAGTTTCGAAAGACCTTGATGACTTGGGTGTTCGTACTTGGTGTAGAATTGATCAATTTCAGTTACCAATTTTGCCATGATGCGTGGATGAAGGGCAAGCTGATAAAATAGACATGTAATTGACGCTGCCGTGAGGTCACTATCAAGTCATCAGCGCTGCGCCTCCATTGACAGATTCAATAGCTAAAACTTACCTCCCAGCGACGACGACCAAGTGTGCGTCCCCAACAAGATTGACCTCGTCTTGGGGGGTTGGACAATCAAGATTCTCAAAACCGTTTAGAAGCCAGGAGAAAATATCCGGCGTTGTCGGGGGGCTTTGCCGTCTTTGCTCCACCTGTTCGGTAAGCCACTTCTGCAGCCGGACATGTTCATAATTCAGGCCGGGGATTTTCTTTACAATGGGAAAGATCCAAACTAAGTGACTGAAGGCGGTCGCGGTTAACATATTGTCATGGGAAGACTTCATGTATTTGTGAGCGGCACCATCTCTGAGCATGTTGAAGCTCCGGCCAAAGGCTAGATCGCCCATGACATCGAAGCTGTAGTAGTTGAATAGAGCGGTGACATTGACAGTCTGGTTTCCACTGCATACAATGCGCTTGAGCAATTGTTCAGTATACAAAGCTACTCGCGGTTCGTACTCTCGAAGTGCTGCATATAATCAGTCGCCATTCTAGTGGTCGGGATATGGCGACGCTACTTTACCTTTCGAACTGAAGCCTTTGTCCCAGATCTTGCGCCGCCGACTATGCTCCTCGTGGTCGCGAATCATATGGAGAGAAACAACTGGATGCATGAGATTATACCAGGGACCTTTGGTGAAGGTTGACGATTTCGAATGAATCGAGTGGAATAGCGCAGGATCATTTATAGAAAGTTCTGATGGACCTGGCACAATCCACAATCAGTAGTGAACAAATGAAAGCGAGGTGTTAGAAGCACGTACCGACTCGGACGATGTCACCGTATCTCTTGTGAAGACGCATGATCTCTCTGTGACGTTGAAATCTTTTGACAGACAGTATTGTAATGTAGAGATTTGACAGCCTCGCTGCTAGTGGCCCAGGGAATCGGTTGAGGCGGTGGAAAGCAGCGCGATACGTCAAAAGACTTATATAAACGCCAGAAAGAAAGAAAATCGAAACTTTGATGCTGAAACTCCAAGCTTGAGCGTATGCAATACCCTCACATGCCACAAAATACGCTGCAAGTAGAATCTGCGCCGAGCAAAAAGAAATGAGGAGATGGAAAGCGTAGAGGTCCCATTCACCATGACGAAAATACAGCAAGTGCGTGAGAATACCCAAGAGGAAAAAGAGCTGTGTTGTGGACATCGTGCCCAGTAGAGGAGCGAGGTGCACGAACCCCATGTTGAGTAACAGATATCTTCGGAAGGGCTATCAAACTATATTCGAGCAGTTGATAAAACCCAAGGGGCGCTATATGCGGGCGTTACATATAGCCAGCAAATTTATACAAGCCAACGCTCGGATCTTCCGTGACGTTACGTCCTCTTTGCAGTTGAGACACTAGGCACTAATAATGCGTTGTCATCTTACACTACTGACGCAATCGCGGTGATGCCGAAATCTTTACTAGTAGAAACATGTTCTGTCATTGGACGTCGTCTCAAAGAGTAGGAGATCTAATCATCATATATCGTGTAGATACTAGCAATAGTAAAAGTGTCGTCATAATATTTGGTCTGCTACTCTTTCTATCCGACGTATCGAACCAAGAATGGCAATGCATATATGATCAACATCCACCAAGCCCAAACCAACCAGGTCGCCCGATCATGCTTTGCACCTCGCTTTGAAACCTGTCTGAACGCGACAACACATGCTAGGGAGCACGGAATCAACCACATACGAGGCCACAATTGCCAATAACAAGAGATGACAAGCGACCAGAAAGGAACGCTTAGTGCAATGGACCACCTTGCGCGCTCCTCGCCAATCAACAAAGGGACTGTCATCCTCTGAATCATCTTATCTCCCTCCATGTCGTGGAAGTCTGAAACATGCATGGTAGTCCCCACCACAGCGGCAATAATGGCAATCCAACGACTAGCGCCAGAACTGAGTTGATAATCAGGTCCGGCAGCGATGTTGAGTGCTCCTAGCTGTACAGCAGCAAAAAGAGCTGCAACAAGTAAGTTGCGAAGGATGGGTGATTTGTCGCCACCGCTCCGGTCATTATAGATCCAAGTCAGGAAACAGCATAGCCCTGTTTCCCATTGCACACCCAGTATCCACGAAAAAATCAGCATGAGAGGAGCAAACGTCCACAATGCATTCCTCCCAGAGGCCGCAGTAACGAGTCCCGATGGCACTGGTCGCCAAGGTTTATTGATCTGATCCTCGACAACTGACTTTGGAGAGCACTGATTAGAGATGGTGAAAATAAGAACGTTTCCCCAGATGAAAAACGTAACCGGAACCGTTCGCATGAAAATGAGAAGTGCCGCCGGTTCTTCATTTGTCGTCAGAAGCCGCCCAGATAGCGCGCCCAGTATACCAAAGCTAACGTTTGGTACAATTGTGGGTGCTATATCAGAGGCGGTGAACAAATAAAGCGCTCGCAACATTACAGCTAACTGGCCAGAACGAGTGTTTTTTAGAGAGCTCATGCTGCGGAAAAGAATATATCCAGATAGGCGTAGTACTATTGCAAGAGATTCGACCATCGACTGGGGCTATTTAGTTTGTGCATGTGGCAGCCGAAGAGAGGTTCTATATACTCGATACCGAAGCCCAATACAAACTGGATTCTATGGAGGTAAATCTATGATCTCACTTGTTTTATCGTCTCCTAATCTCACCTTATGTCGCCGACTGGCTTTCCCGCGATGACATTCAACTCATGAGACATGCTCTCTGGGAGGTAGGATGCACCAAGAACCATCTTTCCTTTTCCAGCTTATGTCAACGTTACGGTGGAGACCATTTACAAGCTCCCGTTACGCTGGAGGTCTTCACCGCCGAAGTATTGAACGCCGAACGGTGCATAATGTGATGTCAAGGTATAGACTTAACTGGGACATGTGGATACAAACTACGCTGGATCACTAACATCTATTAGCGAACATGCCGGGTTAAGAACTGTTTATATAGCATTGTAACACAAAAATACTTACCTTCGAAGTTTAGTCTTGGTATTACCGTAAGGGGCGATGTTAAGATGCTCACGTTGATGATGGTGATGGGAGCGGGCAGACTGTGTACGAAGCGATCTCTGTGTGCATGGGCTCAGGATATCTCTGCGTATTACGCTTTACGCTAGCTAGCAATATGTTTAGGTAACAATGGAAATACTAGCTAAACTGTACATGAGGCCTCCGGCCCTCATACTTCATGATATCCTACCGCTGATCCGTGCCGGCCATACACCTTCTTGCCCGGCGAGGCTTAGTGCCTTGCTTCATCAGTCACCTCATGATCGTCTTCGTCATCCTCGAGGGCAGCAACATCATCAATTTCATCTTCATCGGTCTCAGAGGTTTCATCAGATGCCTCGGTGATCATAACCGCGATCATGACCTCCGATTTCGATCACACTGGCCAGGGCCGGAGATCGTAGCGGTCTTCCGTGACGGCTACCGCGGCAAGTCCTGATGCTCATCTTACCAGCTTGAGCGGCATAACACACATGACGAACGTGGATTGAACGCTATGTGGACATTCCAAGAGGTAGCACATGGGCGCCGTATACCCACGCCACGGTGTCTCGAACCGTGGTGGGGGGAACTCCCGGCCGGCATGGGGCCAAGTGGGGTTGGACGCACCGGTATGCCCGTTCGATCAACACCAGACCCTCAAGAGGTTGGTCGAGTCTCTGGCAAACAGGCAAAGTGATGCAAGATTTTCAGACCACTAAGCCAAATCTGCTTCACTCTATATCGTATATCGTATTGAGGGCTACTGATGCATCCCCCAACACAATATCTCCGACAAATGATGTCAAACAGAACTGCCAAACGAGGCAAGCACTCGGTTTCTTTCGGGCTTTTTGACTAATTGGTTTCTCGACGGGATGTCCCGTAGGAGACAGTAAAGCGCGGTGAGGTAGACTGCAAGATGTGTTTTCCCGATGAAAATTGTTGACGTAAATGGCACGCAATAGCTTTGCCGGCATCAAAAGGCGCAGACATCCAGTTACAAAGAAAGAATTCTTTATTCGTTTCACAAACTTTCCAACCGTTTGCCCTTACTGGACGTACCAACAAGGTCATGCAATTCATAATTCCGTACGACGGAGCCTTATGGCCTCTGTTGATGGCTCTCTTGTCCATTTGGTTGATGTCTACTGTTGTACTTTTCGTGTATCGAATTACGTTTCATCCACTTGCACGATTCCCAGGACCAAAGCTTCCTGCGATGTCCTACGCGAATGAATTTTGGTTTGATGTGGTTCGCGGAGGACGATATACTCACGAGATTCTGCGTATGCACGAGAAATATGGTATGCGCATGTGACAAATTCTTATTAGAACTTATATCTAATACCTATTTAACAAGGCCCTATCGTTCGAATCAACCCCAATGAGCTGCATTGCAACGACCCTACATTTGTGGATGTCGTTTATGCGTCTGGCAATCAGAGACGGAACAAATCACCACAGTACATATATGGATACCCAGCCTCGTAAGCACAACTTTCTATCGATGACATCAAGATGGCTGACCACAGCTGAGATAGGCTTCAAATGGTTAGTGTGACTCTCTATCGGCGGAGAATATCAAGATTTGGAGCAATACTGACAACATTCGAAGTCAACAGAGGGAAGCCTCGATCACGATCATCATCGGAGGCGCAACGCTGCGATGAGCAAATGCTTCTCACGATCCCGCATCCGTCAAATTGAGCACTTAATTCATGTAAACGCGCAAAAGCTGTGCGATAAGGTTCTGGCTCGTCAAAACTCCGCCCCATTTGCCATCGTGCAAGCGTACAGTTGTTTTACAGCTGACATCATATCGCACTATTGCTTTGGTGACAGTGATTGCTACCTTGACCAAGACGACTGGGAGCCGAATTTTAGAACGCTGGTTGATAACTTTGAACGCAACCTTCATATCTTCCGGCACATCCCTGGGCTTGCAACTTTAGTCGAAAGGATTCCCTTGTATGACCAATTTATCCCCCAAGTACAATAGACACTTACGTCATCTAGAATCTTGACCAATTTATTTTCGACAGAAATGAAAACCATTGCTATCAATTTCAAGGTAGGAGATCCATGATATTGGAGGAATAGTAGGTTAAGCATTGTAATGGCTAATTATTATAGGTGTCTATTCCCCGAAGAGTTAGAAGAGCGATGGATCTATCATTTGTGTCTGTCGGCGAAGTTCCCACTATATTGTCCGCTCTGCTGAGCTCAAATCTTCCGCCATCTGAAAAAACTCTCAGACGTCTCACAGGAGAAGCAGTATCCTTGATGGGAGGTGGTACCGAATCGACTTCGGCAACCCTAGTACTGCTTACGTTTCATTTACTATCAAACCCCAATCATCACAAGCGGCTTTACGACGAAATATCAGCCATTACAACAAATCCATTACAACTCCCCGACTGGAAGGCCCTGGAGAAACTAAACTTCTTCAGTGCAGTCATACTAGAGTGTCTGCGCCTTCTTCCAGGTGTCTCAGGGCGCTCTCCCCGGATTGCAACGCACGAGGATCTGATTTACGAGGGAAAGTTGTTCTCGGGTGCAGATTCTTTAGCTCCCAGTTTCAGTTACACCGTTCCTCGAGGGTTCCCTATCAGTATGTCGACATACATCTTGCATACGAACGAGACGATTTTTCCGAATGCCAAAGATTTTGTTCCAGACCGGTGGCTGGATGAAAATGGGAATGTCAATAGAGAGTTGGAGCGATACCTTCTTAGTTTCTCAAAGGGCAGCCGACAATGTATCGGCAGGCAGTAAGTTACCCGAGCGGTGTATGTGCAGACATGTTGCGATTGCAAAATGTGACTAATATTCGAGGATCAAGTTTGGCATTGTGCGAGCTCTACGTTTGTGCCGCCGCAATGATTCTTCGCGTGTTTCCGTTCTTGAAATTGTATCAAACGAGCCGTGTTGATGTCGATTACGATCATGACGAACTGATCGGTAAGCCATCGCCACAAAGCAATGGTGTGAGAGTACAGGTCCTTGACAAATTTCGAGAGCCCGATGTGAAATCGTAATTGGACGATTTTAAAAGGTTTGGATCATCAACAATAAGGGTACACATATCTAAATATCAAGGAAAGTTGGAATAAAAGCCACTCTCAGCCTACCCTGTAGCCTATAAGTATAAATGTATCGTTCGTCACAGATAGTAGCTCAATGAGATGATTATCATTAAGGTGTATCTAATTTTCATGATAAGTAGCTATTATAAGAGTATAAAGATGACAGGCTAGTCTATATAACAGATTCAGATACAAATTGTTTAGCTACTTGCCACCTTGCTATTACGACGCTTAGTCCCTTCAGCCAGGCACCCGCCCTCAGACGGGTCCATGATGGAGAACACTGGGTGACCGGTGATTCCTGAATCCAGAACCGTGGTGAATCCCCGAGCCCCGCCACCACCACAAGCCAATCAGAGTTGCACAACAAATCACTCGGACTTCTGCATCCTACCGAGACGTGCCACTGCCGAGGGGGTTGAGGTTTTGATTCTGCTTGGTTCATCATTGATTCGATGAACAGTAACAGTAAGGACGCATCCGTCGGAAAGCAACAGAGGCATTTCAAGTCCTAATTCAGCACACACTCCATTACCCTCCCACAATGGCTGCTGTCAATACCGAGGTGCTTGCGCAACTTGCTGCCACTCCGCTCAAGGAAGCGATCCCTGCCGAGGCACTCCAAGATGCCCTCTCGCGACCGCCTTTTGTCGCCTTGCCCGGATCATTCAATGTTCGTGATGTAGGGGCCTATTCGGCCGGGTATGTCAAGCCCCGAGTTATCTTCCGGTCAGGCATGCTGGATAATATCCCCGAAGCGAGTTGGCCCATCTTGAGGAGCGAACTTGGCCTCTCCAAGATCTACGACTTCCGTCGGGCAGATGAGGTTAAAGTCCCTCTCTGTAACACGGACGGCATCGAGGTTATTTCCTGCCCCTATAACGATGGCTCAAAGGACGCTCCAGAATTCTTATCCGCCGTCTTTGCCATCTCGGATAGCGCCACAGTTGACAAGGCGTACGCCGACTTGTACGATGTTATCCTCAGAGGCCATGTGTCGGGTTACAAGCAAGTCTTTGAGAAGCTCAAGACCGCGAAGGAAGATGACGCTGTTCTCTTCCATTGCACCGGTATTATTCTAATCCTTCTATCGTAACGTCAATTGCTAACTCTCCTGGTGCAGCTGGAAAAGATCGCACCGGCATTATGGCGGCCCTGATCTTTGATCTGGTTGGAGCTCCCAAGGAGGTCATCGTAAATGAATACGCGCTGACAAGAATCGGCCTGGAGCCGCACCGAGAGAAGTTCCTCCCGCATATCATCAAGAGCTACGGCAAGGACAAGTCAGCGGCAAACCCGGATGGCACCCCGAGTGAGGAGGTCATAGCTAAGCTTACCCACCTGCTTGGTTCTTACAAAGAGACCATGGCCGCCTTCCTTGAGCGCCTCAAGGAGGAATATGGGGGTGCAGAGGGCTACGTGAAGAACCATCTTGGGCTATCAGATGATGATATCAATCAAATCCGAGCTAACTTGAAACCAAGCGCATAAAGTAGTGGATGAAGAAGGGTTTGAGACTCGGTTGAGCATGGGCTAAGGGCATAATGCCATGATTAGATTGCGAGGTTTGCGGGAGATGTGCCACTATCTTCTAGATATTAAGCTTAACTTACTTCATTTATCAAACAAAATTGTCACAATTGTTTTGATTGATAGAACGATATCAAAAGGGATTAATGAACAGCCGCCCCGGATCGACGGTAATCATCTGCGATATTTCATGTCTCGGTGATTAATTCATTTAACGGACTGTCAACGTCTCCAGGAGGTAAATTTCAGCAAGTGAGCTCCAGTAGTGACGCCAATGACGGTGCTATAAATTACGAAACTGCGACCCCAAAAGTGATATGCACTTTCTGATTGCTTAATACTTGGTGGCAAATATGTTTCAATGCAGCTATTTAATTGTTTATCCCCCATGAAGGCACTTATGTTACGATTGTAGTAGGTTTGGCCCCTTTAGCACATCATCTCACTTGTAACATGGAAGCATTTTACAAATTACCCTCGAAAGATCCTGCAAGGGAAAGTTGAGATGAGGTTTCACCAATAGATCCAGTAGTTCGCGAAAATGGTCAACAATAAGAAACACCAATAACTTGTAGCACATAAAGTGACCAGCTTCCTTCCTTTTTTATTCTTTAATTTGAAGCATAGACTATATTAAAGAGTGTGAATTAACCTCTCAATGTATGTGTTCGACATACGGTCCTATTTGAAGGTTTGCTAGGTCCTATGGTCAGGCTCGGGTTATGGCACAAGTTTGAGCATGCCAGGTAATATTCCTCTTGTCAATGACTCCATCTTTAATTATACTATAGCAGAATCATCATACCTTTTTACTATAGTAGATTCATCATCAAAATAGCTCTTGCTACTTCCTATTATATAAAATTATTATCTATCTACTCTATCGATGCTCTTCTGTCCCCGATTCTGTGATGCGTATAGTCCTGGCTACCCTTATGCAGACAAAAGCAAATGCAGAGAGAAAAGAAAGTGTCAAATAATAACAGACAAAAGAAATCCTCCGGTGTATAGGTGCCCTGAATTGTTTCTAATGAGTGGTGTGTATAACCAGAGAACATCGAGAAAGCCCAGAAAGGTGCAGTAGATGGTGCCCCTGAAGCTAATTAAGTCTCACTGCTGGCCGGTCGATCTCGCAAGACTCGGCCAAGTATATCTTGCAAGACAAGCTTAGAGAGAGCGGCAATCTCTTCCGGCTCATGCTGATCCGGAATCCCTTGCTTTCCCATATACTCTGAAACTAGATCCAGTCCATTTGCGTCCCAGAAATCTCGAATAATGGAGATTTCCCGTTCAGGACCTGAGCTCATGTAGGGTTGTGGGACATCGTCAGCGCCAGGAAAGACAGTATTCCAGATGCGAGCCCATCTTCTCGTCTCCCCGAGCTGAATCCGATCCTTCTTCTCAAGTCTCCGTTTCTGGCGCTCGTTGACCCCGTCGACCTCGCCTTGGCTCACCTGACATACCCGAGCGCGAACATGATTATCCCGAACCAAAGCTCTCTCAAAGGGCTGACGGCAAATAGGACAGTATGGAGGCTCGGTGTGGTGTTCTTGTAGATGGTGAATGACGTCTTCAATGGATTGAAGATCGTGCCCAAGCAGGCAAGCCTGATATTTCTCCGGCTTGCGGAGATAATATGGGCATGAAAAGTGAAAGTAGCCGCGCTGGCGCGGTATGATTACCATATTAGGGTCTTCGAGCGCTTCTGGCGAACCTTTTTCTTCATGCAACGAACTCCAGTTCGTTGTCCGAGCGCGCTTAAGAGGGGGGAGCCTATCATCTGGTGGCGCCTTGTATTCAGCTGTTGAAATACAAATCTGTACACTGTCAAATACAGAGTTAAGAATATCTGGGCGCAAGCTATGTAATTTGTTGCTCTCCTCGAGGATATATTCTTCCTCTGGTTCATAGTCTGATGACGCCCTGCGTCGATCACTTGCAGAGCTGTAATCCGAATCACTATCAGATTCGCTGCTTGAGTCGTCAGACTCTGACTCGGAAGAGTCTGAACTGTAGTAGCCCTGGTAGACCCTTGGGAGACTCCTACGGCTCGCGTAGGGTGACAGAGGTCTTCCAGATCTACTTCTTTTATACCCAGTGGGCTCCTAGAACACGTAAGGAAATGCCCAACGGGGAAATTTCATATTAGAACTTACCTTTGGCCGAAGTGTCATGCTTGGCTCTTCCTCTTGTTGTTGGTGATCAGAAAGCCTCCCTTTGGACCCCCTTGTACTCAGTAATTGGTCAGCTTTCTCGATATGCCTTCTCAGATTCACTGCAGTGATAGGATCGACGTCTCGTATGATATCCATTGTCTGTCTTTGAGGAGAGGATGGAATACGACTGTGAGCCGAGGTAAGCCCAACCCGTACGTATACTCCATCACACTCGCGGAGCTGAATAGCGACTCGGGGCTCGGAGCCGGCGTCTGTTGGAGTCGGCTTTCTGATATCAAGAAAAGTGAACAATCCTTGCTTGATGACCGGGCCTCGGATTTCGGCTCCGTTGTTGGTAAAGCGAACTTTGCTATCAAACCTCCATGGCGCCAGGTTCATGTTTTGGTATGCTAAGAGATGGGCAAATTCCGCTGGCGAATGGGCGAATATGCCTCTGATCTCTGGGCCATTACTGCCAGCCCTCCAAGCAAATATTGAGCCATCTCGAGAGTCGTGCAGTACCTGCTCCTGCAAGCGACAAAATGCTTTTGTTCTCCCCTCGCCATAAATGATCTGCATCTCCACGCCGAGAATGGGCGCCAGAGAGTAAATCAAGTCCTCAGGCTGAGTAGAAGATTTAGTCGCATACCAGGCGATTCGAATCCCAACGGCGACATTGGCCAAGGCCGCTGGCTCCCGGAGAACACTGATTGGGATGCCTGTAATATTCGAAGCCAACGGGATGAACTCTGCACAGGTTTTAGAGCACCGGTGATTCCATTGACTATCATAAATCTCCACTGGCTTCGAGAGGATGAAATCAGTGGTTGTTGCGGCTTGCTTCCAGTAACCGCAGCGCTGCCAGTCGTCTTCATTATAGCCCAAGCTTTGCGCAGAAAGGTCATCCAGATATACGATAGTTACCTGAGCGTTCTCGAGCCGTTGGCGCGACTCGTTGATTGAGAGAGCGACCTCGGCGGAAGATGACCTATCAACACATAAGTCACGGTCCCAGAGGTGATTGATGCCCAATCCAGCTGTAATTCGGCAAGCGGCAATGACGACATCTGGGATGAGAGAGGAGTCCCAATGATCTCGATTGAGTGTAGAAGGAGATTTGTTAGGCACGGGCCGTTCCTGGCGCGAGAGGATAGCGTAGGAGGCAATTGAAGGGTCGGGGATGTCGTCAAGATTGTATGTTGTGGTGCAGATTGCCTTCATTGTGAGGTTATTGAATGAAGGAGAGGTGGAATGAATGTTCTCGGGAGGCAAATTGATTAGGTCTAATGATTTATTCCTCAGTCATTGATACATGAAGCTCGATTTATATAGTTCAAGAATGAATCCTTGTGCACAGGCACGGGTGTGCTTTTCAAGCTGGAAGACGAACATACGTTAGTTAGGTCGCATGGCATGCTGACATGTATGTTCTGAGCTCACAATTGTGATGGTTTGGTAGTACTGGTTTTAACCCACACCCCCTCCACTCCTTTATCCTGCTCACGCGCGTTTCTCCAATTCTACCACCTTGTCAAATGTGCAATATACTGCATGGCGTCTGTATGGCTGTAGCACGACGGTAATCTCCTGAAACGCATCACAGACCAGAGCAATCAATCCTGTGTTCTTGTAATACTTCATTAATGTAATCCATTGCTAGTCGGTGAACTCCCCCGTTGCTCGGAGGACCCCGGTTTGGTATGGACCAGCTAGCAAGGACCAAGAGCCAAGGACCAAGGAGCCAGGGAGTCGGGGAGCTTCCCCCGTGCCGCTAAAGCCATTAAATTCATAAGGCGTATTAAGCAGTTTGTCTGCTGCATTTTCTGCTAGCTGGACTTGCATTTTGGGCTGATATCAAGCCCTATTATGCTCTGACCGACTTTCTGTATGTTGGGCAGAACGAATTTGTTCCCAAAGTCAAGATCACAATCTCGCCATTGTTTGTCTAGAGAAGGCTTCTCATTGGTTCCCTTCTCAATTAGACAGCTAGCTTGCTCTGTTGTGCATAATTCTCTAACACGGGTGGACGCCCAATCCTGCCCAACTCCATCTACAAGCGTCACCACACATGCAAAGAGAGGTCCTACAAGTCCTATCTCAAACATGAAATGGCATCAGTCCTTGGGGTGTGGAAAGGGTAAACTACTTGGTCTTGCTATAGTTACGGTCAGGCGCGAATTCTAGAAGGCCCAACAAGAAGATGAGCCTCGTTCGGGCGGCTGAAAGTGCGTCATGGGACTAAAAGCTCACATATACGCATACTGTAACAGAGTATTGCTATTTATTTTTTCCGTATATCCGGGGAATATCTATCCCGATGCCTCGTCACTGGCAGACGTTTCATGATACGCTAAGCCACAGTCTACGCAAACATTGCGTTAATAGGGGGCTTTGGTAGCATAACATGTCACTCGATGATTCTATTGTTAGACTAGATATTTCAACAACTTCAATCTTTTGCTTTCATTCACTGCAGAGATGTCAAAAAAATCGGATTGCGTATTCGTGGACAAAGACATAGCTCGCCCGATTAAAGGACGCTGGGTCATTCGGGTGAGAGCATAGCCACAATCCACACCCAGGGAGGGGTCCAAACTTGGTACGTTTCAACTTGGATTGGAAAGGCAAACAAGACCATTTGGCTCTCATAAGGCGCTATATGGCTGTGATGGATAAAAAAGTTGAGATTTTGCACTACAGATATCTTCATAAAGAGGTTGGAAAAGGATGCAGTCGTCAAGTCGGTCTACACATCCATCTTTGGTCAGCTTAGTCGACCCTAGCTCGCAACACGCACAGTATTTCTGTCTCCCGGCACTGATATGGATGGTAAGTATGAGATAAGTTCCATCCACGCTGCCAGAAATTGCTACCGGGAAATGGACTTTGACAGCAAGATTCCGGCGATTCCGGCCAAGACGGGGGCAGATGTCATAGTCCCAGTACTTCGGGCGGTGGCTTTGCTTACAAACCCATGTCAACAGACATTGCCACATGAAGGGAAAAATCGTAATCGTTTTCTTACCTTCGAGGAAGGGTTACTCTTAAGGCAACTGGTCATATGCCCCCCGCGGATACTGGGGTAACGAGATACGGCACGCCACTCATCATGGGAGCTTACAGTAAGGCCCGACTGCGGTAATAGAAACCGAGAAAAAAAGTCTCCGGTGATCATATAATGATGACTTTCTTAACATGATAGATTCTGCGAAATATTTCATCTTACTCTCCCTCCCGGCGGCCGCCAGTGATGAAGTAGAGTGAGTAGTCTGGTCGCCTTGTTTTCGCTTCAACAGTCTTGTAGCTTACGAGAGTTTGCCTCACCCGCTCCAATTGAGGGGTGGGACTAATCGAGGAAAGGCTAGAGTTTATATGTAAGTTTTGAACTTTATTTTATGCCTGGCGCGTGAAAGGGACTCGTCGGCTTCACTGCCTGGAGTCTTTACACTGACGAGTAACTAGCAGGCAGCCGCGTCTGCCTGGGAACGGAGCCGTGAATCTGTACTCGAGAGGTCTAATTGAGAGCTACTTATATCCTTGTTCCAGTTGCATTTAAGGCGTCGGTTACTAATCCCGAGAGGCTGCATGATAAAAGCACCACTACACATTTGAGCTACGCGGCTCAATGGCATCTCACCACCCCTTCTCAAGCGTCCAAGTACCAAGTTGCACATGCGTGCGACCAAGGAATCCTGTTTGGGTGAACAAAACCACAGCTGTTCAACCCAAATACTTGAGAGGTTGGTCAAATGATTGAAGATGTCGAGTCATGGCATGTGAAGTCTCGTGTTAAAAAATCATTCGATAAAGCTGCCGCTTTCGGAGTGCCTCGGCCAGGCACGTGCCCGGCTGGATGAAGGGATAACGACCGACATCATGATAGTATTGATCCCACAATGCTTTTTTCAACGACTTCTGATGCCATCTATCGGTGTTCTTGCATCGTATTCATTGTGCTGAGATATCGGGTCTGGCGTCCTCCATTGCTGACTTTGTACTCGGAGTCTCATCCGTACCAGTGTTCTTGTTAAGCCGGCTTTCCCAAGTAGCCTTGAATAACTTTCCACGGCCGATGCTGAAAGCCCATTATGTGGAATGTCCAGCAACAGAGTTTACCTGATCGTTTATTCCTAAGACGAGACCACATTGAATTCTTTTAGGGTGCAGAGGTAAGATATCACCAGCCCTATTACTGTATAGTACGGGTGAGAGAGTTTGGGTGGCTTGATTCACACACAAAAACCGAAACCGACAATACAAAATGCCAGACAGGACATCTCAACGCAATAACTATTTCTATTTAGTACATGGCTGAACAAGCTCATTCACACCAAGGCCGGACCTTAGAGTAACGTCGGTCTCAAAACTATACCATCTATCAACGTAATCATAGGATCATGCTACAAATAACGAGCCTGCGGCTTATATCATGGTTCCAATTCGATGCCAACCTGAAATCTCCCCATCTCATGAAGGCACACCTCTACCAAACATGAAGGGAGCACCAAGCATGCCGGAAAGACTGAAGAGACCCGGCAGTAGTGAGTCATAACTACGGTGTCATTGAATAGGTCACCCTTGCCAAGAAAGAAGGGGGGCACTGACATGGCATACTGTTGTTGGTCGGGGCGCATCGCATAAATAGGACCCAGACACCCAGATGTGGCACTTCCACCAAATATATCTAGAATATTCTCCAACGAGACGTGTGTGTTATAGCGCCAATCGGCTAAGCTGGCCCTGGTCCGATGACGGCTATGGGTGGGTGCACATGAGCTTTGTATCTCCGTGACGCCAGCAGTCGTGGCAATGGGTCGAGAGCTAATGTAGCAGATGGGAACACAAATAAAGAAACACAGATGCAGCACACTCTCTCTGACCGCTTCTTTGATCAGTCTAACGTTGAAATATCGCTCACACTCGCACTGGCCTAACGTAGCATAAAGGTGGCATTGATTCGCCAGGAGCAAGCCACGTGCCCATTTTTCCCTTCATCTCCTGCAGGTCTGATTGGCAAACAAGCATCTGTGTCTCGATTTAGCAGAACAGCTATCAGCTGTGGATGCCATCAGAAAGCCGAGATGTTGCTGTCAATGTCTCTGCTTTGTGCTCGGTTTCTGCGTCGTGTGTTATCTCACTTTAATTATTTGTGTCATTTTGTTTTTGTATAAGCGCATAATAATGCAATTTGGAGCGTGGTATCACGAGCATAAATCCCAGTCTTTGGTGTCTGGTGCATGAACTCCTACTTATCCTTCTGGATCCACCACGACGTAGTGGTGGTCAGGCACGAAATTCAAGCCCTTTCCACCCAATTGCAGGGAGCCTTGTTTCCTGGGGTAACTGGCATTTACATCGGGAAATTAGATTGCAGCCCTAGCTCGAGATCGGAGAGCGGTGTCTTCGACTGAGATTGTTTTATGATGGCCGCCGTGGTGTGAGATCGAACCCCCGGCTATTCAAAACGCACAAGAGGTGGAGATTATGAGAATCAGCCACTGGGAGGGAGGGGAATAGCCGCTAGGACGAAAGGGATGAGCTAAGCGTACGCACAAAAAATTATATAGACTTGTGAAAGGTCTCGTTTATGAAAATGGGATTCTTCAGTAACCACCGCCAGGAAAGGGACTTGTTGCTGTGACTTTGGGAAGTAAAAGGGAAATCTTTGGATAGCAACCATATCAAGAAGGACGAGCCAGTCAGATCTCTTGTCATGTATCCTCACTACCCCTTCCCCGCATCTTCAAGCCCTTTGTTGGTCCTGGTCTCACTCTACACGCCGGGACGCATCATCAACCAGCAGCAGCAGCACCAGAAGAAGAAGAGCTACCAGCAGCATGTCCGAGGCCAGCATAGCCAAGATGGCGTCCTTCCACGCCGCCCTCCGCTCCAGCCGCCGAGTCCTGTCGCTATGCGGAGCCGGCCTATCCGCGTCATCAGGCCTACCGACCTTCCGCGGGGCGGGAGGGCTCTGGCGGAACTACGACGCAACGACGCTCGCGACGCCCGAAGCGTTCCAAAGCGACCCGGGCCTCGTCTGGTTGTTCTATGCCTACAGGAGACATATGGCGTTGAGGGCGGAGCCGAATAAGGCTCACCGCTATCTCGCTGCGCTGTCTCGGGAGAGGCCCGAGTTTCTGTGCCTCACACAGAACGTCGACAGTAAGTGCATCAAAAAGCCCCTAAAAATCATAGCAGTCTGTCTGACAATGTATCTTCCATCTAGATCTATCCCAGAGGGCAAATCACAACCTGGACACGCTGCTCCCGCTCCACGGGTCTCTCTTTGACATCAAGTGCACCAACTGTGACTGGATCCAGAAGGGCAACTATGATGACCCATTCTGCTCGGCCCTCAGCGCCGCGTCGGTGGATGTGCCGCCGGGCGAGACGCTTCCCCTCCTTGATCCGAACCACCAACTGAACCCCATCTCCAGGGATGAGCTTCCCAAGTGCCCTGCCTGCAAAGTTGGTCTTCAGCGGCCTGGTGTCGTCTGGTTCGGAGAGAAGTTGGATGACGCGGTGCTCGAACGTGCAGATGATTTCGTGAACAAAGAGCCGGTGGTAAGTACTCCCCTCCCAGTCGGCCGCCGGGGACGCAGAACAACGACACTAACCGGCGCTCTTTTAGGACATGATGCTGGTAATTGGGACTTCAGCCCAGGTCTGGCCTGCTGCAGGTTACATTGAGATGGCGCGGGCGCGAGGCGCCCGAGTGGTGGTTGTGGATCCGAGTGCTCAAGACGAGGCTGAATCGTCTGGGGGTGAGCCGAGGGACTTCGCCTTTGCGGGCGATGCCGCTGAGCTCCTCCCAGACATGCTTCAGCCGGTTGTAGGCAGACTGCAGGATGATGGGACGTTCAGGAAAGACTAGGGCTTGGCTCTTTGCGCAAGTAGCAAGAGTGATGCCCTGTCTTGGTGGTTAACGATCATGTGTTATGAAAATGAGATATGGGCAATGCTGAATGAACGTGATTATTAGGATTCTTAGTCGTCCCCAACTTTTTGCCGTACTTCCAGGTAACTCGACTGTGCAATATTGGGACGAATGTCCTTCCCAAAAAGGATCCCACTTCCTTTTCTTGACATCGCAGCTATTTCATTCCCTTAAACAACGTCCCAGTTAGGTAAGACTTCAATTCGAAGTTCCCCATGATAGGCCAATGGATGCTGCAGTGAGATCCCAGCAAGACCACATGAGTGTTGGCCAGATCATTTATCAACTTCGTCGAGTCAGGTGCAGAATCTCGGTAAGACCCAGCAGCAGTAGTAGCCTATAAGAGGGGGTAGAATTGTATGAAAAAGAGTAAGCTTATGCAGCCCAGTCATTCCATATGTACGGGGACGAGCACACTGCTCTCTGATAATTGGTGCAGTACAGCTGACAGCTGAAAGCACGAGGGTTACGCCTTCATCCTTCCCGTCAGCGCCCGGACAGCAAGACATATAACCCCACCTCTTGGCTTTCACAATGCTTCCCCTTTTGTGTAGATTCTAGTTGCCTTGCATGAAAATAATATCTAAATGCTGTCTTCCAAAAGGGCACGAGAAATCAACGTGTTCCTTCAGCAGTTGAAGATATGCAAAGCACGTTTAGAACCACCCCATCTCCGACGTCGCTCGTCGGTGATTATTTACTCAGGGAGCAGAGTGTGCCTTGGCTCAACGCACTCCAGCCAATGAATGAATGCCACTTATCTTGTGGAATGAAACATTGATCATGACGTGTCTGAGCATGACGTGCTACGGCGAGCTAAGTGTCTGAAGCGGAATGCCTAATTGTCCATTTGGGGCTTACTCTTTCCCGACACGGTGTTCTATCTCTGGTAAACCGTGGATAACATGACTTACCTTCAACATGCAAGTACTTGGTTCCAAATGAGAATCAAATAACGAAGCTTGATGAATTGGGACATCATTTATCGCTTCTATCGTTGCACGATGCTATGTCGGAGCATGTAGGTAAAAGGTGGCAGGGTCCGCCGCCATATCGCCTATACAAGCCTAGAATATCATTTCGGCAAATCTTTTGTAACATTCAAAGAATATTGAAGCACTGTGGGTTGCAGCTCGTTTTCTTTAGCAGAGTAACTGCATCTAGGTGCCACCTATGGCATCGGCGGCAACCACCTGACTTACGGAATTAATCCTTCACGCAAAAGCTTCTCTGGGTCTTTTTGACGGAACTTGAGCTGCTCGGAGAAGTAATTTATGATGCAGAGCCAACTAAGTTGCTTTCAGTCCTTGCTAGTATATTTCCATAGAACGTTTCTCTATCTATCAAAACGAAGCTCAAGTATGTCTTTAGGTAATTCTCTGTATATCAGTGTAATGAATCCTTCTAAGAATCTTCATCATTATCTTGATGGCTTTATATCGTGTTTGTCTCATCTCCGCTCTTGTGTCCCTCCCAGGTTTCTTTGACCACTCGCCAATAACGATTCGGGTCAGATCGTGCATGTGCCACATGCTTGCTGTTGCCGAAATCCTCTTGGTACAAAACATGAAAGCCTTTTACAAGAGCATCCTTCGCATTAGCCTGTACGGCATCCTTTCTAACCAATGGATCCGCGGCGCTGAATAGGTAAGACCGGCACGTTTCAACAGATCTTGTCGTGTTATTCGATGCCTGGCCCCAAACTCGCGGCCAGTCAGCGCCACCGAAGACACGCACCCAAATCCAAAGACACATGCTGAGGAAATGGGCAAGCGGTGTGGCCATGATCCGTGCAAGCCAGTTGCCACGGGGTACTCCAAACATGACTGCAGACGCTACCGACATGTACTCGTACGTTCCCGGGGATGAGTCGAAAATTGTCGCATGGAGAGGGAGGCGGTCTCTGGGGTTGGTCTTTTCTATTTCCGTAGTACCCGAATATGCGTCGCAGAGGTTGTAGATTGTGCTGAGGCCGCTATTCGAAAATAGGTGAACCAGCATGGGTGGCCTAGTAGTAGATGTCCCGGTTGGGTCGTCTGCACTCAAGAGGCTACGGATTGCAACTGCCGCTGGTTCGAGCTCTTTCCGGGCCCCTGGGAGCCAGAAAAAGTGCCTCAGGAACGATTTAACGACGAGAATGGAAACCTTAGGAAACAGCGCTCGGTATTTGTCAATGTATTTGACGATGTGCTTGTCTTGGGCGAATGCCCATGTGGCAAGAATCACAAGACGTGGCCCATTTTCGTCTTTTTGATTTGCTTCTTTCGGTCTCGGATCTTCTTGGTATTGGTAGAGAGAGACTGAGGGAGACAGTTGGATAGGAGCCGGGTAGGAAGCCATTTGCGGATTTCAAAGGAGGGGTTTTACTTGTGTTGTCTTCCTCTGACATGAAAGCGATCCCGCAGCTGGTTATATAGAAAGGGATTCTCGAGTCCCCAACAAAATGGAAAGTTATATAATGGTCTTTACCACTAGTACCAGGTTTCCATCATTTCACTCAGACAGCCCATTTCTATCTGAATTACTCCCCCCAGTCAGAAAGAACATAAGTAGTTAGTGGGAATCCTTTGGCCCACAGCTAAACAAGCGAATGCGATGTGCGAGTGCGAGGCCTTCTCAAATAATAAAAAGAAGGTTGTTTCTCTAACCAGCTAAACCCGCATATGACATAAAGAGTCCGCTTCTCACCCATTGCGAGAACGCCAACCGCTCTGCCTCCATGAAGGAGATAAAATTCATATGGTTTCTAATGTTCAATCCACCACACTACCAAAACAAAGCGATATTCACATGCACCGAGAGTGTTCATCTGTCGTCAAAATAGCCATGGAAGAAATCAATTCCCAAAGTATCTATCGCCGCCGCAGGGACGGTGGAAAGAGTCTAGGCTCACCGGGAGTAAATGCCACTAATGAAACTCACCTTACAAGTACCATAGATCTTTTTCTTTTTTAATCCTCCTGTTTCTTGTCTTTTTCCTCTCTCCTCTAAACACTATGTTCCATCATCTCCGAGGCAACGAGGAGAACCTTTGAGCGCTAGACAGCCAGCTTTCGTCCCTTCCAAGTCGCCCCCCACATCACGGAATCCACGGAGTCCACGGAGTGCGAGTGCGTGATCATTATAACATGAAAAAGTGCTCACGTAGGAGGGCGTAGCTCTAACGTAATCGGAGTTTCTCTATATTCGTTCATTTTTTTTTTTTTTCGATGCCGAAATGTTCAAGTAGGCCGGGGATTTTACTTACTTGATCTGATCGGGGCTTTCCAGCGACACAATAAAGGCAGAGCTGTCTTTCGAGTCAGGCAAGGTAATTTCATAGGAAGAGCTTTCCAGTCGGTCTTATCAGTCTTCCTAGAGCTATAACCTGAAGTAAGTAAGACGCTGAATGCGTGGCGTCCTTTTCCATAAACTATCTCACCTCCTCTTAACAGAAGGGGCTTAGGTGCTTCTTATACATCCGATCTCAGCAAGCAATCACTTTCCCTTTGCAGAACGAACCTCTGGAGGGCTCTCACTTAACCACAAACTTAGATTGAATCAAAGGCGATATTAATCCAGTAAAAAGTCCATCATCGTACTGTCCAATTTCTCACGTGATAATCTATCGCTATTCGTAAGCCTAGTCGTCGACAATGCTGCTTGGTAGCCAGTTGAACCCCTTTTGGACACATATTCACCATGGTTTCCCTTAACTGGAGTGCCGCCAAAAGATGGATAAACAAATCAAGGACTAAAGGTATTGGATTTTGGCTCCTTTGATAGAGTAATGTGCTAAATAATATCCGATGCTTCGCGTGGCAAATGCAGTATATCCGGCTCCTATTGGCAATTAAGTTTATCTCAGCCATTCTATCGAGTCCTCGTCGTTAAACAGTCAATATAAACACTAGTAGTGATGATGCCAAGGAATCCGTGGCGATGAGAACTCAGACTCACTTTCGCATACAACCAAGACCGCTCTAGAACCGAAAGTCAATACCGCTAGGCTGTCTGTTTTCGGGGAGCACGAAGATATATGTTAATTCTTATGGTTGTATGAGCTCAAGATTCTATACTTGTTTGTTGTTCGGTTACCCCATGAAAACTTAACTTTAGCTTCGCACGAGAGGAGAGACTTGATGGATTGATGAACCGAGCTCAGTGGACCTCATCAACGTGGATGTTGGTTAATTTGGGTAATTCCCACTATGGGAAGTAGGACACGTGAACTCGCTCGCAAGAATATGTAAATGATCACTCAGGTTCCGATTGTGTTGACCATCGAAAAAGAAACACAAAAAGATATCTGAAGGCTTTATATATGGGAGTTTGGAGACGACGGTTGGGAAAACACGTCAGCTTGTAGGATGGGGGAGTTTGCTAAACGATATTGATGCTTTGGGCTTTTGCATATGCACCCAAAAGAGGCTGTGCCCTCGTCCCCGTTCATCCTTCACTTGATTACAGCAACTACTTACGTGTTCACTTATCGTTAGAGATCATGGAACCCTTTAGCCCCGTCTCATGAAAGTATTACTGGCTTATAGAACCCGGACATCCGGAATTCATGCCAGCCGAGTCGATATGGATGTCTCCAAATATATTTACACTTCCCGGCGACGGGATCTAAAAACTCCCGACACGAGGTGATTGGATGCTTCTAGCCAGGGGAACAAAAACACCCCTTGCAGGAAATACGAAGCTTAGCGTACATCAGATGATATGGGCGTTTATTAAGCGGGAAAGGGAGCCAAGGCCGAGTTGACCCCTGCTGCTACCCCCGTAAACGCCCATTTACTATTGGCTGGCTCGTCTATGAAGCCCACTCGGAGCTTGCCTTCTCCATGGTCTGCTTGTTTATTTTCCAAAGTATTTCAAACTAACTGATCAAGGGCTCAATAGCTGGACAACTCGTATGCTGCCCCTCCATTCTAAGACATCATGTAGAGATTCTGCTTGTTTAGGGGCATTAGACAATAAGCGTGAGATCTGACGTACGTATTGGTGGTTGAGTGGAGATGGCGTAACAACAAAGTACATCCGGATGATACGCAATACGAGCTGGCACAGACCGGTCACTGAGCTGGAATCATGGCCGACAACGAGCCAAGTTGTAGTTCACTCCGGTCTAGGTCAAATAGCACAGAATATCATAGGATCGTGCTTCCAAATAAGTCTAGCGTCTATATCAATAGATTCTCAATACGAGCAGGCCAGCTCAATGCATAAGATCTACACCAAGGTCCTTCCCTGGCTTCTGACTTTGCCGAAGCGGACTAAATCGTGCGACCGGTACGCTATGTATTTAGAATCCTTAGTCCCTGATCTTTTGCTTCCCTTTGTTCACTTTTTGTCTGCATTTCTCTCTTGCGTATTAGCTTTGCCTTCTGTCGGTTTCGAGTTGCAACGCCCTCTCTGATCATATTATCGCTTGTTCTTTGAAGACTAAAGGCAAAAAAAGCGGCCTGTATGATGGCCCCCCAGGGCAATTCGAGCGGCCGTTCTTCGAATGCCTTACTCTCGAATGTCGCCTTATTGAACGCCGTTCATAATGCATACCTTCACGCCGAGCCGTACCCACTAGATGCAAAAACGAGCATCGTCGTCAATACATGGCACGAATCAAATCGAAAGGCCCTAACTATTGATTCTTCATTAGCTGCGCGAGCATGGGAACATGCCAGACGCCGAGTCGAAGATAACTGCGTCCTTTTGCCGTGAGCACTTCCTGAAGACATGCATTCCAGTTTCTAATAGCGATAGGTCCCTCCACCCATCAGCCCCGACTGTATTCATACCGTTTCTCCAGACGCTTCCCTTCGCCATCCCTTCTTCAATATGCACATCTCTTCAAGCACTGCAGCCGTTTCTTTGCTGCATGACACCTCTTAATCCTTCGACCCCTCGGTACGCTGCCCTGTCACTGAGGTTAAATGTCGACCTTCAGGGACAGGTTCAAGGTGCCAAGCTAACTCTCTCAACCGACGGAATCGATATTGTGAAAGGACTACTAGACATTCCTAGGGAAAGTGGTTATCGAGCCTTCGATGTCTTCTATTACCTCCTGGCATCTTCTTCAACACCGACCGAGCGAGAGTTCCTGCACCTAAAACATGCCTCTGATTACTTGTTGTTATCACGATCGAAAACCTATCGTACGCCGTCGGCCCTACCTACAATCAATGATGATGCATCAGCCGACGACTTTCGCCAACTTCTTCAACGCATGGGCATCAAGGGATCTGTCCGCCGAAACCTTCTTTCGACGTTAGCAGGCATACTTACTCTTGGCAACACGTTGGAATACACCGGACCTTCAGAGGAGTTGTCCGATGTCTATGGGGAAGCAGGCGAGCTTCTGGACATTAATCCCGACGTACTCATCACGCAATCCAATGCTCAGCGACGGGTATTCATCAGCCAACTATACCAATCGATTGTGCAGTGGATGGTCTCCAAGGCCAACGAACTTATAAGACTTGAGCTACGCTCAGGAAACGGCAAATTGGGTTCGGAGTATGGGCAGACTATTAGTATTGGGGATGAAGGTACAGACAGTGCCGTATCCATGACTATCATAGACATGCCAGATCCATCGTTTGGAAGAGCGGTCGGCATGCAGTCTATTTTTGACCAATCTTTTGGCATCAATAGCGAGATTTCAGACGACGGCATTGACATCGAGCCTATCGAGACAAATGTGGCCAAAGATATGCGCAAGGCGATGGCCCAGAGCACATTCTATCAAAGCATCATGTCAAGCAGACAAGACGAGGTAATGGATCAGGACGATGAAGACACTTTTGAGCGCATCGCCCTCTCGGCCGATGACGACAGCTTCATAAAGGACATACTCACCTATAGAGACATCCAAGCGGCGGGGGAAGAGGGAGCCGAGCCTGATGAGTTCCTCTCTCATTTTACCTCGAGTAGGCTATGGTATATGCTTTCTTTGTACCCGGGATCTGAGGGCGGGATTTCTGATCAAGGGGGTGAACTGCCCTCTTCAGCATCTCATTGGTCTGCCAGCCAGGTCACCACACAACTCTTAGAATGGAGACTTCGTGACTGGGCTAATCAACGGTTCCGGCACCTCGGCTTTACCGCCGACTTCGACCTCGACGAATTCCTGGACCGGTACTCCATTATTGGATGTCAGGGACCTGAGAATCAGATACGTGAATGGTCAGCTGGGATGGGATGGGGGAGCAGAGAAATCCTTTTCGGACACAGTCGTCTTTGGCTGAGCGAAGAGACTTGGTGGCATTTGGAGACATTGCGTGACAATACTATCGCAGCAATGAGAACCAGGACCTTCAGTTCAATCCACTCGCAGTCTGACATGGCTTATGCCCAGAGACCCCAGAGTATGTCCTACAGTCTAGGCATTGGCCTCAACGAAAGCAGCGATCATCTTCTTAGGGCAGAGCTACCGGCTGGATTGAGCAAGCAGCCAACGGCATCAAGCTATCATGGGAAAGGAGGCTTTGAGCCTCGCCAGACAATTGCCTCCGTGGAAGACCTCTCGCCCATTGATACAAAGTTGAAACGACTGTCTGATCCTGAGCTAGGAAATAAGACAGTGGTAGAGGTGGAGGCTACAACTAGAAGTCGCCGTCTGTGGGTAGGATTTGTCTGGGCGATGACTTTTTGGATCCCTTCTTTTCTTCTTACTCATATCGGCCGAATGAAAAGGCCTGATGTTCGACAGGCATGGCGTGAGAAGGTGGTGTTGGTCTTCATCATATTATCCATCAACGCGGTGATTTTGTTCTGGATGATCGGCCTCGGCAGCCTGCTGTGTCCCAACTATGACAAGGCATGGACGCGAAACGAGGTGTCTACCCATCAAGGAGAAGACGATTTCTGGGTTAGCATTCATGGCGGGGTCTACGATATATCGGATTTCTGGAGACGCCAGCACAGTGACACCGAGATAGAAACCACCAGCGCTGTTATGCAGCCTCTCGCGGGAATCGACATGGACGAATACTTTGTTCCTCCGCTCTACATGGCCTGCAAGGGGCTCGGGATAGCGAAGACGACTGCCCTTACGGCCAATACTACCCCCGAGTATTCTATTGCCGTTCACACCTCTGGACAGGCGGCTTTGTATCCAAAGAGCGCTCTGAAGAAAGATGATTGGTACTGGACCCATTTTGAGCCATCTATCAAGGAGTACTATCATGGAAATCTTGTTTACTCCGAGGGTGACTTTAAGGATCAAGCCAAGCGAGAGCGCATGTGGGCAAGGTACGGGGAGCGTATCTATGATCTCACAAATTACTTCTACACGAAAAGCCTCCACAAGGGGGATGCCCAATACGAGTTTCTGGACAGCGAAATTCTTGATTTATGGCAAGACAACTTGGGAAAGGACATCCAATCCGATTATGAAGCCCTTATCAAAGATTCCGCCAGTAACCAAACGAGACTCGACAGCATCACGGCAAGCTGGGATTGCATCCAAGCCATCAGCTTCAAGGGGATCTTGGATTTCCGAGAGACCGCGAAATGCCAGGTAAATAGCGCGCTGCTCCTTGCATTTACAATCATCGTGTGTACCATAATCGTAGCCAAGTTTCTTGCTGCAGTTCGATTTGGTTCCAAGCGAACCCCCGTACAACAAGACAAGTTTGTGATCTGTCAAGTCCCAGCTTATTCTGAAGGCGAGGAGTCCTTGAGAAAGGCGATCAACTCGCTTACAAAACTCAAATACGACAACAGGCGAAAGCTCATATGCATCATTTGCGACGGTCTTGTCGTTGGGCAAGGGAATGACCGTACCACGCCGAAGATCATACTTGAGCTACTTGGCATTGATCAGACATATGATCCTCCAGCGCACGCGTTCAAGTCCATCGGCACAGGCAGTGCACAGCTAAATTACGGAAAGGTATATTCCGGCCTTTACGAACATGAGGGAAATATCGTTCCGTATATTGTGATCGTCAAGGTTGGCAAAGAGTCTGAGCAGTCTCGAACAAAGCCTGGAAATCGCGGGAAACGAGACTCACAGATGATTCTGATGAGCTTCTTGAATAGGGTTCACCACAACGCCCCGATGAACCCGCTGGAACTTGAACTCTTTTACCATATAAACACCATCATAGGCGTTGACCCTCAGCTTTATGAGTTCTTACTCATGGTTGACGCTGATACATGTGTTGATGAGGATGCATTGAACCATTTGGTTGCTGCTTGCACTGCGAATACTAAAATCGCAGGCATTTGTGGCGAGACCACGTTGGCCAATGATCAAAGGAGTTGGTGGACAATGGTTCAAGTATACGAGTATTTCATCTCTCACCACTTAGCTAAAGCCTTCGAATCATTGTTTGGCTCTGTCACTTGCCTGCCAGGATGGTTTGTCTCCCAACCCTCTTTCGCGATGAAATTTGCTGACCAGTTCATTCATTAGCTTTACGATGTATCGTTTGAAAACATATGATGGCAGGAAGCCTTTGATCATCTCGGATGCCGTGATCGAGGACTATAGCATCTGCGACGTAGAGACCCTGCACATGAAGAATCTACTATCCCTCGGCGAGGATCGCTACTTGACGACCCTCATGATGAAGCATTTCCCGCGCATGTGGTTCAAATTCCTACCAGAAGCCCAATGCCAAACTGCTGCTCCAGAGTCGTGGAGCGTCCTTCTATCACAGCGAAGAAGATGGATTAACTCCACCATTCACAACCTATTTGAGCTGATGCGCCTTAAGGACATGTGCGGTTTCTGCTTTTTCGGTATGCGAGCTGTCGTTTTCGCAGATCTTTTCGGCACTATTATATTCCCAGCCACCTGCGTATATCTGGGGTATCTCTTTTATCGACTGGGGACACACAGTGGTCCATTTCCGACGATCTCAATAGCCCTGTTGGCAGGGTCATATGGACTGCAGGCTCTGCTTTTTCTCTTCAGAGCGGACTGGCAACACATAGGCTGTATGATTATATACATCATGGCATTGCCTCTTTACTCTTTTGTCCTCCCGCTCTATTCTTTTTGGAACCAAGACAACTTTACATGGGGTAACACTCGTGTTGTCATTGGCGAAAAGGGAAACAAGCAGGTGGTTGCTATCGATGACGAGGAGGTCGTTGACCCCAATCTCATCCCACTACACCACTGGGTTGACTACCCTTCACGTTACACTCCGTCGCCGATTCCAAATCGAGAACATACACAAAGTGCGCTCTCTGGTCCATTCTCGACTTCCAAACTGAACCTCCAAAGCCGTGCACCCACGGCTCTGGGACATCGGTCCAGCGTTGGAATCTTTCGAGATCAGATGACCGAGATGCGGGGTAGAGAGACACCAGATGCATTTTTAGATCCCTCTGGCCGAAACGCTTTTACTCAAGAAATCATTCGCAACTCGGTAAAAGCTTTGCTAGAAGAGATCAATTTAGACACGGTTACGAAGGGACAGATACGCGCTATTCTTGAACAACGCCTTCACACGAGCCTGACGGGAGAAGAGCTGGAAATCTTCAACCAAGAGCTCGACAGTCAGCTTCAGCGCATATAATGCTTATAATTTTAATTTTTTCTTTTGCAAATGGCATAACACATTGATTATCGTAATAGTGGTCACGATGAAGACATATTGTATTTCCAGACGAAATATTAATAGCACATTAATAGCAAAATACACAAATTACATTAAGTACCAAGTTATTGTATTATTATTTTGATCAATATCAGTAGGTTATATCCCATAGCTTTATTCTTCTATTGAAACAATATGCGGGAATTGCAAGAACCCAAGCGTATTTAGTTTCTTGAGATCATTTACGGCCCATCGACAGAAAAATAGCGGTTAAGAATTACTTGAGGCGGGGTGGTAATTAAGGATGATGACACTATTTTACACCGTTAAATACCTGCTGTTGAAAGGGTGTTCTTGACGTGTATGAAGTTTGTGAGGGCCTTGTTCTTGTACACAGTCGAGGAAAATGTTTGCACCGGGCTGAAGATCTTAATTGCTATCGTTGAAATTGCCAAACGCTCATCGCCTCCCCATGTGAAGGTCAGCATTGCCAGCACTTAACATGGAGACTCCGCGATGGAGGCGGATTGGAAGAAACTCAAAGTAGACCTGAAGAACGCTTAGAACATACGGACTATCAGCGGATTTTGAAGGATTCGTTTGCGTATTGTAAAGCACATAATTTGTAAATCATACATTGGCTTATTGTGTTTACCCCGTCAAATATGCACAAAGTTATCAGAATATACGGATCCTAGACAAACAGATTGCAATGGTATAAAACTGTTCATTGCAGTTCATTTGAATTGAATCGATGGTGCTACTATATGATGAGCGCTATTCTGTCCATATAACTAGCTACAAGATCGATTGATAGGTGCGAAACAATGGAACAATAAGACAAACAAAAACAAAAACAAAACAACCCTCTCAGCAATTGGCCAGAATACCATTGGAGTAAAGGGCATAAGAGTCGGCATTGTTGAGTGACTGCGAATTGCTGATAGAAGTCACACAACCCTCATAGCCGTAGCAAACATCGTCGGTTCCCTTAACAGCAACCAAGTGTGTCGCCTCATGGACCAGGACGTAGGGCTGGTCAGCGGCGTGGCAGGCGGTGGAGGAGGCCGGGAATTGGAACCAGTAGTCGCACAGGACGATGTACTCGCTGCTTCCTGGCTGGGTGTAGGCAACGACGCCGTCAGTGCACCAGCTTCCGACGTCGGTACAGTAGAGCTTCACGGCGCCACTGGTGCTGCTGCTGAACTGGCTAGCGGTCTTGTCAAACACACTGGCTACTGTGCTCTTTGTGCTGCTTGAGGTGGAGTGGAAATACTGGTCCAGTCTGGTTCCGGCCGAGGCGGCAGAACTAGCAGACTGAGCATATGACTTGGCCTTGCTAATAGCGTTCGTAACCGCGGTCTTCCTCGAGCCGCTGCAGTCGCTCTGGACTGTGATGCGCTTCTCGTGCTGAGCGATCTTGAAGGCGGAGAAAACTTCAGCAGCCTGGGTGCCATCGACCTTGGCTTGGATCGTTTCCGAGCTGTAGACAACCTGGCCAACGATGGTGTTGCTTCCCTCGTTGGCGTACTGGAGGCTGCCAGTAGTGGCGATATCGAAGTCACCACCGGCACCCAAATCATGCCATTGTGCAGCATCCCACTCTACCTCGACCGTCTCTCCTGCAGCGATCACCTGGAAGGCTGAGTCTGAGAGATTCTCAGTGTGGATGAAGAAGCGTGGGCCGGTAAAAGGGACACTCTTGGCTGTAGATGTGGTTAGTCAGTTTTATAACTCACCGAAGGTGACAATGACGGGAGGAAGTTGACAATAACAAATCAAAGGTGACAGTAACAGATTAACGGTTACAATAATGGAAGGAAGTTGACAATATTGGATCTCAGTTGACAATGATAGAGGGAAGGCGAGAATAACTGAATGAAGGTGACAATATCGGAAGGAAGTTGACAATATCAGGTCGCAGTTGACAATAACGCAAGTCGACAATAACATATAGAGGGTGATAATAACAGATCGAAGGTGATAAAAATGTTACAAGCAAAGGAATTGAAATAGCTTACCATTCTGTGAGATCCTAGCCTTCTCGACAGGCGCAGAGTCAAGGATGCTGCCAGTCTTCAACACTCGGAGTGCGGAGTCTCCCGTGTTAGTGATGCTCGCTTTGAACCCAGTGTTGCCGAGCTGCTCGACCTTAACATCGAGAGGCGACGCCCGCTTGGTGAGGTCAACGGCAGCAGCGCTTGCTAGGCCGAGGAGGGCGGAAAAAATAGCGGCAGTCTTCATCTTGATTATTGGGCTCTGTATTGTTCCAATGTTTGTGAGGCGTAAGACAATAAGCCAAATCTCATGATAAAGAAAGCAGATCAAGGCTTTATATGCTATTTGAGGTTTCATCAATGCTAGTTACCATTACAAGATCCAATAACACTAACGCCGAGTTCTAGCAACATCCTTTCCTGTTTAGGCGAGCGATAAAACTGCCAGGGTAGAGTTTTGAAACGGCGCTTCAATGGTGTGGTCCCGGGATCTGTCACGACGGGGAACACTGTGACGAGGGCTTACAAAAGTTCGTTCAAGGTTCCCTTGTTTTAACGTAGCATTACAGAGAAAGAGCTACGGCTAGGAGCGCTTTTCTTACATATGTATGCCCTCATTGCTGGAAAATCTGGTGCAGGGTTAAGCAGATCGACCTTAGGTAGATGTCATGAGCCCTTATTGCATGTGTAGGCGAGTATGAAAGTTCAAAACGGCAAAAAATGACTGTGGCACTCATCCTTGCCATCCAATTAAGGCAGCGCTCGGAGGGTTGTCCCAATCCAGAAACCAACCACGCTCCGTCCCCTGCGTTTCGTGTGGGGTGTCTCGCAGGTTTTCCCCTGACTACGGCTAGGCGCTGCTAGAGACGGCCTTCAGAGCATCGAACGAGTAATTTGTCGTCAATGATGAGAATAACTTTTGGAACCAAACAATAATCTACAGGATATGGCGGCATAGTTTGGCCAAGCCCAAAACGAAGCACCCTATTGCGCCTGACTGTTTCAACTTTAACTGGCAATGATCTGATGCATTCCCTCAGATATTGAGTGCATAATACTTGTGTATTGAAAAGAAGAACGAGTATTGTCCGTGTCTGAAGCAAGATAGGAAAAGAGTTAAGACCCCTCCAATCGGACAGAAACCCGTGATCTACAGACGCCTTATTGCGACACTTGCTGTTGCGTTAGGGAATCTTGAGAAGAAATATTGAACAGCTACTGCATTGACAAAAGAGCATCGTCATGCGGCATGCACCGTCCATTCGCTGCGAAGAACCGAGCGCGAAGCGAGCGCAAACGTGGTTTGGGAATAGTCTCTTCCTCGTAAAGTTTAACCTAAATTGTCGATCGCGGACCTTTGTATCAGCTGCGGATGTCACTCTTAGCTGTATGTGTCCGGGGGATGTGTCTGGACTCTGCAGGAGTCCACCGAGTGTTTCGAATGTGTGAGCAGATATCCCAGCAAACAACACCCTTTGTTGACCCACTCGTATTGTAGGAGCACTCCTAATTACTGGGAATACTTTAATGTGACACACCAGAAACAGCAGTTCCATGGCATATCTTGAAATGCCGAACAAGAGATGTCTCCGGAGGTCTAGTCCGAAGTCGCCCACACATTCCCGAACCAATCGGCAACGTGCCCGAATGCAACCCGTAGCGTAACGTGCCATGTTACCTGACACGATTTGCGACTGTTGATAGTTACGTTCGGCCTAAGGCGCTTCTTATTGGAGTTGAATCTACATCAGGATATCCTACACGAGGTTTACATTCTTGGTACCCTTCGCGGCAGAGGCTTGCCGATATTGATACCATCTTCCACATCTCAAGGTTGCATCTGCTCGCCAAAAGATATGACAACACTTTCTCAGATGTCCTTACCCGACAACCGAGTCAAAGAAGATAGAGATCGCTCAAAAAAGCAGGTGTGGACGATCTATTACCTTGCCCAAACTAATCATTGATGGAATAATTGTCAGGACCTCGAACTTTGTTCAGAGATGAGTTATGTGTCATGAAACTGCCGCCTCCTCGTATAATCCCTGCAAGGCGTACCTTACCACATGTATCCAAGGTACGATCATCCTCCAAATTCTATTATCTGCTGTTGCCACTCTCGCAGTATGTCTCACAAGTGAATTTAATTCGTAACAAAACTTCCAACAAACAAAGCCCGCAAGAAGTAGTCTTATCGAAAGCCGGTCAATGGGAATAAGCTTCATTGCACAACTGGGTTGGCATTTTATTGCATAATAACTACGCCGGCAGGGTAATTCTCAGGATCATTCATTTATTTCCCTTCTTAAGAAAGGAAGAATGCCGAGCAATGACGAATTACAATGTGAGATGAACTGAATAATGGACAATCGGCACTATCCTATCCATAGGAAACAAATACGATATCTCCCACACACTAGCGATCAAATCTAGCATACCTCATGAAAGCATACTTCTCCGAGACACTCCTGAACCCTTCATACACAAAGAACATGTAATAGATAATGGGCCTAATTATCCATTCTTTTATTCTTCTCTCTGAAGGCTTCAGTAACGTTCATCCCCATATGCGTTGAGAAAGAGGAAGATAACGAGCTAAATCTTTGTGTTCCAAGCTCCTAAACGCCGCAAGTCGCAGAAACTCCCTTTTTTTTTTCAATTCTAATTACGGATGATACCATCTATTAAGCCGCTTTGGGTTAGAAAATATGTTAAACAGAAAAGCACCAGCGTCCTATCTTGCAATAATTTCTGAGAAAGGTCACCAAATGGACTATATTGTGCTCCACCAAGTTCCTTTCGTGCAGCCTGAAGACCATTTCAAGGTAAATGGGTCTGCCTGTTGCCTGTTTGATCGAATTCGCTGGTTTACCGAAGAAGCTCGATGGTCAGAAACTGAAACGAAACAGCGTTATCTTTTGATCAAGCTCGAGATATTAAGAGTCTCGTGAGCATTAAATTACTTAAACGACCTAGTACACTTAATACTCTACAAAGCCAAGGCCTTAAAGGCGTCTTCAACACTCGCAGCAAGCAAACAATAATGCTGGCCTTAGATCTAGAGTTGCCGAGCTGCTCGACTCTGATATTTAGGGGTGATATTTGATTGGTGAGGCTAACGGCAGCAGTGCTTGCCAGAGCGACAAGGGCAGTGGAAGTAGCATGGGTTAAACTCCTCGCTTATTCACGAGGACATTAAAAAAGAAAATAGGGATGCAACAGTGGGCTTATAGTTCAGCACTGAGAACAAATTCTCGTGTATTGGGCAGCGAGGGTTCGCTTCAAAAGAGTTGTCAGTAAAAGTAGGTAGTGGTCTAAGTGTGGTCAAGATGCGCTGGTTTCGTAGATATAGATGTGAGATTACGAGTCAGTGTAGTCTCTTGGATCACAGGCATTAAAACTATTAAGCAAGCACTGATTGTCTTTGATACACTTTACGAGAAAAAAAGTCACGCGCGCGATATAGCTTTATAGCTGTAGCTATAAATGCCAGGGTATGAACATTCAAGAAGCTTGTAGGATCAATATGAGTAGTTTTGTTTGTATTTTTTCGTCCGCTTTTTTCACTCGCTATATATATCAGCTAGGTCAAATATAGCTCTATTCCTTCTGGCGCTTCTCCCTCTCACCACACATACTTCAGTACTAAATCCAATTGTTGAGAAGCTCTTTGTAGAGGAGCGAATGGTAAGTGCATGATAGGGCTCTGAGGAGTAACTAGGTCTAACATTGAGAAACTGGCACACACTCAATATGAACTACTATAACTATTTCAAATAAAATAATTTATTTAGCTGCTCTGTATCTTGCAGACGAAACCCAAAAAATCAGGTAGGTACTTCTCTTGGTTGTCTAGGCTTGACACTACAGCCCAAAACAGGAATCCTTGAGCTTGGCTGTTGGTCACCGACATTAATGTCTCAGTGCAGCCAGTCAGAAGACGTGTATGCACGGCCATCACACTGCATCTCCACCTTCAGCTGCCCAAATACGAAGGCCTGCATGTGGCTCTGTTCAGCCCAGCCATTCCTTCGCAACTCATAGCTGCGTCATTTCGAGGGTTGGAGCGGAAATCTGCATGCAGTTCTTCGATTGCCTTGGTTGCGGCATGCTTTCTTTCACTTCGAAGCAAAGGCAGAGCCAGCAGAAGGAATACGGTTCTCAACACGCTAGGTGTGTCGTAAGCTGAATCCTGATTTCAGTTCAGCCCTCAGCTACGGATGAGACAACCCAAAGATAGAAGCAAAAGCTGTGGGATGGTGGGGGCAATATGCAGGTTACCGGAAACGTTGCGTCATTCAGCAACTTTTACCCAATCATGGTGTTGACGGTGCCGCCAGCCTTACCAACTGCATAATCTTGCCATGGGCATAATGCGGCTTGATCGCCACATAGCGGAAGCGGACGCATCTCCGATGCACAGGAATGGCACGAAATAAGCCAGAGGCGAACATGGTCCTCGAGCATCAGCTCGTCATATCAGACAGATCATCTATACTACTCTCAGCCGATATGGAAGACCGCCACGCCCCCTTTCCAAGAGGAGAAAAAGAAAACCCAGACTAGCCACCTGCGTTTCCCATCGGCAGTATCCCTGTAGTGAGATAGTTCGGATGACCTGCCCCTCAAAGGACTGGACCGATCTCTCACCCCAGACTTGGGACGGTTGGTTCTTCAATCCCACCTACCCCTCCCTTCATCCCATCAACCTGGAAGCTTGATCCAACTTCTCTGTTCCCTCTCCATGTCCAGCTCACTTACCATTTGATAGCGGTACTACAGCAACAGCAATGGTCGGACCAGCCAAGGAGATCATAGACAGACTGAGCGTCGACTGCAAGGAAGGCGGCTCATTCTACGTCTGCCAAGACAAACCAGTCCAGTTCATCGGCTGCTGCACTCTCGATCCCTGCAAAACCAACGACGGCAACTGTCCCACGGAAAACCTGCGCAACACAACCTTCGACAAACTACACTACAGCCAGTTCAAGGCCCAGGGCTGCCTCAGCAATGCCCCCCAAGACATATTCTACACCTGTGCCAACAATGATCCCCCTTTTATGGGATGCTGCGCCCAGAACCCCTGCCAATCCAATGGGTGCGCCGCGGCCAATCTCTCATCGGCCGTGTTGAGCAAAAACAAAGAAAACGCGAGCGTCTTCCTTCCCGCCGACACCGGAACCACCTCTCGAGCTCTTTCCTCGGGAGCAACAGCGGGTATCGCGATCGGTGCCGTGGTCGGTAGTCTCGTCATGATTGTGCTCGGCCTGATGTGGTTCCGGAGGCGAGCGAAAGCCAAAAACAACAACCCATCAGGTCAACCTCCCAACTGGATGAGCCCCAATACAGCGACAGCACCATTCCTCGGGAGCTACACGAATTTAAGTCCATCAAATACTGGAACACCGCCACCCTACTCCTCGCCACCAATGCAGGTGCATGGGCAGCAGCAACAGGGTGGGTTTTGGCAGTCACCGCCGGTCGGATCGTACCAGTTCCAGGGGCCGTACGACAACCGCAGGTTACTGGGACCGCAATCTGGTGGCTACATACCTGGTTTAATAAGTGGCAATGGGGATGGGTGGCGGGGGCAACAACCACAACAGACGGTGTTGCAGGAGCTTCCACCCCAACACGGGTTGGTAGAGTTACCAGAAGAACAGAAGACTGGAAAAGATCGGGTTCATGGGGAAATTTCGAATAATCTAGGTAATAGTGGGTGACCGAGTAGGAGTTTCACATAGATTTAATAGTGTATGCTGGCGTTATCATTAGTATTGATTATCACGTGTTTATAATCCTTCAGAATCTGTTTGAGGACTTCTTTGAAAGATTATTAGGCTGTTCAATCTTGATCATGTTCTAATATCAAATGAAACAGACTTTATGCTCGCAATTCCTTGGCTGCTGGGTGATCTGTTCACAGCAACATTATAACATTACGTAGATAATAGAGAAAAGATGTCAGATTCTGCGCTCTGCTTATCAGCTTTTCTATTTTATCCTATGCATATAGGGGCAAACAAGTACGTTCATGGAATCTACTTTACTACTTAATCTTCCAGCAGGTAGTATTTCTAAATATATTGTTTCGAGTAATTAGTTCCTATAGTAACGAAAGACCTTCGTCATGCTTGTTCCATGTTATTTAACTAATCCCAGACCAACCCTATCATAGCCTGAGTGACATGCTGTCAATAGCACTATTAATACCTACCTCTATCTGTTCTCAAGTTATTAATCTATACTTACGGTGTAGGGATCGGGCCATGTGACGTATGAAAGAAACAAAGCTGGGATAAAACAAGTCGAAGAGATGGGGCTATTTTGGCCACTGGAATGCTTCTTGGCATGATAATCCTCGTCTGTTTTAATTACTAGATTTAACCCTAGCAGTAGCAAGAGCCCAGGGACTCGAACTTTGGTGCAAGACCAAACTAAGTATAATTTCTAGAAACTCGTCAGAGTAAACGTTGAAGAACCGACGGCTACCTGGGTAGCATATCAATGTATAATGTTTATTTAAACTTTTAGAGTTGGTTGCATTCGGCAAGACGAGTTTTCCCTTCTTTCCAATGATGCAGACCGGACCCATTGAGACTTGGATACTTCACAACCGCGAGGGTCGGCAGAACAGGATCCTCCCACGCGGCTCAAAAGGAGTCGCGCGCGCAAAGAAAGATCCAGACTCGCGCACAAATCAGAAAGAACGGCGAGATGGCATGAGAACAGCCGCGCGTAAGAGGCTCATGGGAGAAAACTTGATGCGAGTGAAGCTATATAAACCTCTTTCTCTGTCGTCAGTTTCGAGTCTTGATCATCCAGCATCAAACATCAACGTCTTCTCCGTTTTTTTCAGCTTTCTATTCGTATCCTTTCAGCTTTCAATCCGTCTCTTCTCAGCTTACGATTCGTCTCTTTCCGACTTTTGACTGATCTCTTCCAACATTCAAAATGTACTTCGCCAAGGCCGTCATCTCTCTCCTCGCCGTCGCCGGCTTCGCTGCCGCCCAGGACCCTAACCTCGCCCGCCGCGAGGCTTTAGAGGCTGCCCGAGAGGAGTACCTCGCTGCTCGCGACGAGTACATCGAGCAGCGCGACCTTTTCCTCCGCAAGGCAGCGCCCCAAAAGGTATTCTCCCCCCTAGCTTCCCCCAAAATTCCAGTACACCCTTTCCCTTCCCCTTGCTAACTCACAATCTCCAGTTCGGGCACTGCTCTCGAGACCCCAGGTCCAAGCGGATGGTGTGCGTCAAGGGCGAGCACGACTTCTGCGGTCCATGCCCAAATAACGCTGCTCAAGGCGCCAAGTGCGCTTGCACCAACTAAACAGGCATCTTGGCAATTGCCTCCATCTTGGGCTCCCACGACCGGGATTCACTTTCCATTGGGGGGGGACAAGATCAAAACAAGGGGGGATAAGGGGATCGGCGGTGAATCTGGGACACACTGAGGGCTCTAATGCGGCTCTAACAGCTGCTTTAATCAAAGCCCCTTCTTTTGATTGTTGCTTCAACAGCAGCTTTCACTGAAAATGTACTATACCTTAGAATATATGTATCATTAGAGTGAGAATAACACACGCTTTCTAACTCTTATCAAAAAGTCATGAATTCAGACTGAGCATTGAACATGCAAACTTACCGCCACACTATGGAGTCCCAATCTCAAACGTCACCACAACATGAGATAGATATATGAGGGGGTAGTCGTGTATTACTGTATGTTGCAAGAAAGATCGCTCTACCTATTAACAGGTAAACTTCGCACACCAGTTGAAAATCAGCTCTACGTTTCCCAGTGGCTTAATACAAAGCTCCTCCTCAAGGAACCATTTCACCAAAGAATCCCTGATCAGCCATGAGGGTCTCCCAGTCCAGCCCCAAACTGTATCCATCAACCCCAAACTCCATCTCGTCCGCCGACGCCCCCAGCCCCGTGTCCGGCGTCGACGCCAACGACAGCTTCTCCACCCTCGTCATCAGGATCCCATGGCAGTGCTCCAGGCTATCCCTCGCACCGCGCGCAACCTCGAGCTCGACCGGCAGGTCCCTCTCGATCGCCTCGGCCGTCGCGAGAATCATACACAGGAACATGTGGTTCTTGACATTCGTCTCCCCCAGCCGGATCCTCTCCTCCGAGAGCGCCGCCATGTCCCGGATCCCCCTCTTGAGGTGCTCGCGGTACTCGCCCACGCGGCTCAGCGTCCCGTCGAGGCTCTGCGCCTGCGCCTGGAGGAGCAGCTCGAGCCCCGTGGCCATGCTGCACAGCCGCACGCCCTCGCGGAAGAGGCCGCCCCCGGAGACCATAAGCCGGGCGAAGCCGTCGTCGGGCTCGGGGGTCATGATGGCCGTGGCCGTGTCGATGCTGAGCTTGAGGGAGTAGTAGTACATGGGGTTGGCGTGGGCCTGGTTGCTGAAGTAGAAGTGGAGGGGGATGATGAAGCGCCGGAGGAGGTAGTCGAGGAGGTTGCGGCGGAAGGGGGTGGATATGCTGCGCTCCGTGTTCCTCATGAGGATGGCGTTCTTTTGGAGGTCGGATGTCAGCTCTGAGCTGAGCTCGAGGACGCGCGGGTAGGAGAGCTCGGTGCCGAGACCCATGAGGAGCTGTAGGATCTTGAGACGGTTGGGGAGGGATTCCAGGAGCGCAATCTGGATTGTTGTATCGGTGAACCTAGCCTTGGGATGCGGCTCGAGGGCCGACGTCGTCTCATCCATGTCTGTGTCATCGATGTTGGAAGGCGGACGAGTGTCAAACTCGTCAAAGGAGATGCGAGGTGGCATCCTGGAGTCTAGGGATGCTTGCACTGCTAATTCGAGTATCGTAGCCCACAATCTACGGCGGATCTCAGTTTGCAGGGTCAGGGAACGCTGGCCAGGAAGTTTTGTGGGATCACGATGGAGGCCGAGCTGCATAGCTCGATGAATGAGTGAGCCAGTTGACATCCAGACAGTATCACCGCCGATCGCGAACACCTGCCGAGCAAGAATGGTCAGGCAGTACACCTGCAGCCCGGCGATACTCACCCTATCCTTCTCCAGTGGGCCAGCAAGCCAAGTCTCGGCAGCATATATCCAATGATGGACCAGCTCCGCGTTGGCAATAGTAGCGTCCGGAGTCCCGTGGTCACGGAGGCTCGAGCCTATCCCAATGACCAACAGAACAGCCAGGCGTAACTCTGCCGGCGCGGTATCAGCACTGTCCCAGTACCTTTGGTAGTCCGCTGAGAAGGTCGGGAAATGGAGTATCCGATGTGTCGACTCAAACGAGGCAAAATACAGGTCTACCATCATATCTGATATCTCACGGGACGGCGGGGCAAGGAAGCTAGACGACGACAGTAGACTTCTCGTCGGCCGGGCCCTTTTGACCGTCTTGGCTATCTTCTTACACTGGCGGAGAATGTCCCCGGCTTGGCAGACCATGGCGTGAGTTTCTGGATCTTTGAACAATGTGGTTTCAGAAGGCCGGGAAACGATGGCGACCCAGCAGGCGATGATAAGGTCGAACTCCTGGGCCCCGTTTACCCAGCCGCCCTTGCCCATGTCCCTCGGCTTGGTGAAGAGTTGCTTCCAATCTCCAGGCTCGTCGATGCTGGACGGGTCCGGGTGGTTCCCGCAGAAAATTGCGCGTTTTGAGGGATGACTATGCTGTTGACAGTTGGTGGACTCCTCGAGCTTCCGTATCCTCTCTAACATCCCTTGGATGTCTGGGCTGTGAGCTGGTGCCCGGTAGTTTGATAATGGGTTTGATCCTCTAGATACTGTTCCAAGATCACGAGACAGAGCCTGAGGGGCGGAATATCCTTTTTGTTTGTCCGAAGATGTGTTGCCGTTTGGGAGGGGCTGCTGGTCTGGAGTCCGGAGTGCACCCCTTGACGGAGATACGGGATCCGGCGATGGTGCACTCGTTGTCGAGGCTGGCGTCCTCCGGCGGCGAATGGGTAGAACATCATCCCGGTAGGCGCAGAGGGTTTTATGTCTAGAGCAGTGCGTACATGGACTTTTCTGGTCACATTTGATCTTGCGGCGACGGCATTCAAGGCATGAGAGCGCAGGTCGTCTCCGTCGGCGTGGAGGATCTGGGTTTAGGGTAGCTGCCTGATGCTCGGACTGTTCCTCCACTTCCATGACGGCCATTTCAGTACAGTCGTGGGCACTTGCAATGGAATTGGAGATGCGATGATTCAATTAGATGTTTCTTCTGGATTGAAATGAAATAAACTCGCTCCTAATGGTGATGGATGGCGTGAAAACTCCGTCTTCAGAGTGACGGACATAAGCACTTGACGGCAAATTCGCTAGCCCGAGCAGTGAGAGACGGACATAACGATAGCGATAGCGATAACGATAAGATAGTGATAACAGACCATCGTTCCACCAAGTGGAGAGACATCGTGCCAGCAGCCCTCCTCCCCTTGCCGCATTCTCAAAGACCCTGCTAAGACCCTTCTCCATTCTTGCTGTTCCTCCACTTGCCGAAGCACCGAATCGGAGGTGATTGTGTGCCTGCACTGTGGTGTTCATTCGACAGCATTTAAAGGGGAGTAATAAATAGGTAAGGACGGAAGAAATATGCATACGCAGTAGCGAGCTACTATTGGCCTGCTTTTTTCTCATCCCTTACCTTTGGGTGCCCAATCAGACAGGAAATAATTACATTCTGGCCGTTATGTACTCCGTACCGGTCTAGAACTTGAATAGAGGAGAATCCATGTCGAGGATCGGCAATCTCAAGTCTAGAATTCCAGAGCAATCGCACCGCATTCTCGAAGACAATGCGCGGGGCTCAGAATCCAGATAAAATAAGGGTGATGGGAATTTCGCATCCGGGCGTCCCGAATCCATCCATCAATGGCCATGCCGGACAATTTGCACTCACCTTCTCAACGGAGACTCGCCCGCAAGAGGGCCTGTCCTCCAGGCAATACAACGTGGGGTCAAATCTTACCGCTTGCTTGCCCAGGCAGGAGGCTACATGGCTAGCTGCATCGCTAGGAGCCTGACTCTATCGAATTGCCCAGTGGCTAGCCTGGCAGCCGATGCCAAAAGAAGACAGGGCCAGGGCAAGGCCGGGATCGTGGACGGAGAGTTAGGGTACCTGCGTTGGATACGATCGAGGCAGTGGCCGAGGCAGGGAATCGACACGATGCGAGTTTGCGATAAGGGGACGACGGGCGTCATGTTAGAGCGAGTGTCAGCTTGCGAATCCTACGTCGCTGGTGCAAACGGCGTACGTATGCCTCAAGCGGGCAGAGATGTCCACGTAGGGTTGCCTCCATCAGGCAGAGGAAGGGAGAAGAGCCGAACCTTTAGCTGCGGTGCCCCTTTGTGGTGCAGCAGCGGTCGGCGGCTATTGGCTGGTGCCTGTACCGAGCAGGCGAAAGGGGTGCCTGCTGTAGGGGGACAGACTCCGCCGGGTGAGAGTGGCAGTTGGTGGGTGCACAGGTGGCCTTATAGGGGTAGGGCCCAGCATTAGCGGGTAATAGTGGCAGCATTAGTGAGGTCGGGGTGGCTTCAGGGTTGAATGAGACACCAGCATTGGCAACGGCCTCTCCCGCGGTGCCTGGCTCTCGCGGCAGACAGGCTGAAGGCAGCATTCATAGCCCGCGACAGCGTCAATTGACCAATATCCCCAATCGCGGCCATCTGCTTCGGATCGGGCGATGCCAAGGGGCCAAGGGGCGGGAGACGAGCCTGTGCTGGGCTGGCCATCCATTCCATCTGGTACACGCTGGTACCTGTATTCAGGCTCGCAGGTCCGGTACCCGCTTGCAATGGAGCCCTCCTGCTGCGGGGCCCCCCTTTAAAGTGAGCACTGCATGTGCCTACCGAATCTACCGACGAGCCCGCCAGCTGGGCGTTGGGTTTTATTTTTAGAGGGATCAGCCAGAACGTTGGTCGTGTTCACGCGCGTGAGGGAGGGACTTGAGAGGCCTCGCGCTGCATCGCACGTAGGAGATCCCAGAGGATTGGCCGGCGCTCCACCAATTAGAGGCCCAGCCCTAAGGCCGCCCCCAAGGTACTGGCCCGTACACTGCCGAAGCCCTCTCTGTGCTGCAGGTAACTGGCATGTAGGTGGCCTCCCCTTGCCTGCACAGGCGCTGCGCCACTGGCAGATGGTGCTGCAGTGCCTCCTGCCAGGGGAACGCAGGTTTCAGGCCACCACCAGACCATCAGAGAAAAAAATACACCTAATCTAATCCAAGCCAGACCAATTGAACCCACTGAAGGGCAATGTGGCACACCCAAAGTCACGCGCATCGCAAAGGAGAAATCAACCCCTAATCCAATCCAATCCAGTTCAATCCATCTGCTGCCCCCATTGACTGCTGCTGGACCGACTGACATAATCAACCTCGAATCGACTCTCTCTCCATTTCATCTTTGCCCAGCAGCCCCAGCGACGACTCTCCCTGGCCGCTGCCTCGTCTGTCTCCATGTGTCGTCGCAGCCGCTGCCCGCTATAGCACAGCAGGACAGTCCATCTCGCACCACTGATTGAGCCGCGTCTCCCATCATGCTCGCCGTCCCTGGCGACAAGGCGGCCCGCGGAGGAGGGGCGCATGGGAGGCACGCATCCGAGCCGCGACTGAGGCTGTCGCTGGATTTCTTCCGCAGCGGCAATGGCAGTGCCAGCGAGGCCCCCTACCGTGACCGCGAGAAGATCACGCCCACCAGCCTGACCGCCCCGGCCCGCAACGCCAGAGACAAGATCAGGTGTCTCGACGGCCTGCGAGGCATCGCCTGTCTGATCGTCTTCAATTACCACTTCCTGTGGCCATGGACCCCGTCCATCATGCTGGGCTACGGCGCCAATCCTCCCCGCGCGCCTGAGCCCTACTACGACTGGTCCACGCTGCCCATCATCTGCCTGCTGCACCGCGGCCATCCCATGGTCGCCATCTTCTTCGCCATCTCCGGCTATGTCCTCTGCCGCCACATCCTGAGGGCCATCCATGAGAAGCGGTACCAGGCCGTCTACCAGGGCCTCGCCTCCTCGGTCCTGAGGCGTCCGTTCCGCCTGCTGCTCCCCCCCACCCTGAGCATGCTGGCTGTCGCTGTCCTCGCCCAGCTGGGCATCTTCCGGTCCGAGGTCTCCATCTACCAGGGGCGAGACTCGGCCTACATCAACGGCACCGTGACTGTGAATTTCAGGAAGATCAACGGGACCTGCAACACCAACGACACAGTCCCCGTCAACGGCACGTCCGAGCTGGCGGACTACTTCTCCCTGTATGACTGGAGGACGCTCCACAACAAGACCGACTGGCCCCAGGTCCTCTGTCTCAATTCGTCTTCCGTTTTATTTAGCCCGGCGTCGCTCTATGGCATTCCCCAGGATGAGGAGGACAAGCCCAAGATCCCAGAGAAGAACACCACCATCTGGATCAACGGCACTCTGTACAACATGACCTATGGACCGGACCGAGACCCGGCCCCTCCTCGCCCAGTCCGTCTGCTTCGTCTGCCCCGCGGCGAGACTTCTGTGGTGCCGACGTTTGAGGATGACGACTTGGAGCTGGACAGCAAACCTGTTGCCCGTGACTTCATCCCCCCGGAGCCAGTCAAGCCGGAAACGCCAGTGCATCAGCATGAACCCGGGGAGGAGAAGGAGGAGGAGAAGCCAGAGGTGCCAGAGAAGTCTGAGCCTTCGGATAAGCCATCCGAGTCAGAGACGTCAGACAAGTCGGACACACCCGATGTCCCAGAAAAGACCAAGGAGTTGGAAGAGGCGCCATCATCAGTTGCCCCCGCGGGCCCAGGCACGACACTCCCCGCGACCAGTCACCCATTTGGGCCGGTGAAGACGGAGGATAAAGAGAAAGATGACAAGGAAAAAGCTGACAAGGACAAGGCTGACAAGAATGAGGACGAGGACGAGGAGGACAACGAGGATGAGGCGGACCCAGCTGACCCCAAAACTACCAAATTCCCCAAGCTGCCTACACACGGGCCCGGGACTCCATTCGCCCTCCTCAATTTGACAGGAATGGGCAACTTTACTTTAACGAATATCACCAACGGCACTGTATTACCCCTCCCCGCCGTCGAGAAAAAGCCGCCCCCGAAGCGCGAGGAGTTCCTCTGGGTGCAGCTTGGCGGCACCTGGGAGGAGCATCCCATTATGTACGAGAGCATCAACTACGCCTTCACTAACTACACCAGAATGTATATTGAATGGGTCAACCCGTTCAACTACGGCCACTACCACCCCCGCTACGACCCCCACACCTTCACCATCCCCATGGAGCTGCGCGGATCCATGTTCATCTACATCTTCCTGCTTGGAACCGCCAACATCCAGGCCAAGTGGCGCCTCTTCTTTGCCGCCATCCTCTCCATCTACAGCATCATCCTGGGTCGGTGGGACATGGGTGCTTTCATCGGAGGCACGATGCTCTCCGAGATCGACATCCGGCTCATGTCGTACGGCGACAACCCCCAATTAGATGACGAAGATCTGCTCCCGCTGGTGGGCAACTCCAGCGCAGAACGCTTCCAGAAGCCCAGCCGGCGGACACACATCATCCGCTGGTCCTTCTTCTTCCTCGCGCTCTACCTCCTCTCCTACCCCGACGCCGGCGCCGAGTGGACGCCCGGCTACATCTTCCTCTCCTCCTGGGTGCCGCGATACTACATCCCCCTGTCCGGCTGGATGTTCTACCACTCCATGGGCGCCCTCATGCTCCTCCCCTGCGTCATCCGGAGCCCCGTCCTGTGCAGGATCCTCGAGAGCCGTGTCCCGCAGTACCTGGGCAAGGTCAGCTTCTCCCTGTACCTCGTCCACGGTCCCATCCTGCACTGTCTGGGATTCTGGATCATGCCGAGGCTGTTTGAGACCTTTGGCCGGGCCGCCGGCTACATCATCGGCTGGAGCTTCATGCTCAGCGTCACCCTGTATGCCGCCAACTGGTGGCACAGGAAGGTCGATGTCTGGAGCACGCTGCTCGGAAAGAAAATAGAGAGGTTGCTGGTCAGCCGAGAAAAGTGATATAAAATTAATTTTAACACGCACACACAAGACACGCATAACTCACGCATACGAAGGGGGGAGGACAAGGGAAAGATAAGCGGGAGGGGGCGCCGTCCTCGAGGGGGGGAGGCCATCATCATACATACACATTTAATAATAGCAGCCCTCGCTCTTTAGACTTTTTTTCTTCTTCGGGTTCTTATGTTTGCCTATCTTTATCTTGTAAACTTTTTGTAAGGAAAAACCTGGGTGGTCAGCATAACGGGCGGGCGCAACGGTTTTGTCATCATCAATCACTGTACAATCTCACTTTTCTTGGTCAATCTACCTCGTGGTGCCCATTTCATTATCTGCCCTCATGCCTAGGTGACGATCTACATGTGATGAATTGAACCATGCCTCAATGACGTGATTGTACTTTTTTGCTTTTTGCAATCCCGTTCCAAAGTTCAAGAGTGCATGAACTGGATCTGCCGTGCAGGACAGAGGTGACCACTGGCGAATATCAAGTCATGGCAGACAAACGGCTAGACTTGATATGCTGTAGGATGTGGCTAGTGAGCAAAGATGGCCACAATCACCGCCGCCGTAACACACATTTCAAGACGGGTTTACTCGAGTCATTCGTCTGCAGGCTTCTTACTCGCAAATGGCAGGCTAAGCCGTCGTGGCAGCCTTTTAGCGTCGCAGGGCGCCCGTCGCGATCATGGCGGCCGCGAAGTCAACCTGTACGGACGAGGATCAGCCCTGATGATGATTTGCTCCTACCCTGAGTCCACGGACCGGCGAAAGAAAGCCAGCTGGTCTCGCTATATGTTCCTTTTGCAAACACGCGCATGTCCATCGTGGGCTATGATGGAGAATAGACAAAACTTTGGGGATCATGGCTTCGGGTGACCCTGTCCTCGTGCGGGATCAAGTGAATATTGCGAGGGAGTTGGGATCACAGACACAATAGGTGTTGCTCTCTAATTATGGAGGATCTTAATAAACAAGATCATCCCGCGGTTAGTGACATTGATCAGCGCTTCGAGCCAGGGGGTTTCCTGTGGGCAGGGATGCCGTCCACGTGTGAGAGGATAACGAAACATTCTGTATCAGATGTTGTTCCCCGACCCCTGAGAAAGGGAAAAGAAAAGATTTTAGTATCTTTTCTTCTTGTAAACTAGACTGACAGGCAAGTACGCAAACTCAAGGGGTTGTCATAACTGGCGATCATTACGCTAGGGCATACGAGCCGGCCTGTCCGCGGTGTCCCGACTCCTCCCCCGGTTTTGCTTGCCCTCTTAGGCATGCTCCGAGCCTCCCAAATATCCAAGCTGGCGGTGCTCTTTGGTGGGACCATTGCTGGGGGAGTTGCCAAAAGCTTGTACCCAGAGACCGCCCAGCACGACTGTCCTGACGTGGCTGGCGGCTAGCACAAGATTTTAATGCGTTGTGTTATTTGAAACGAGCTCATAAGTGCCTTTATTTCACTCGTTTCTTAGCATATCTCGGACTAATGCTCTCCTCGGCGGGATCCCTCTTGCTGTCTATGGTTTCTTGCTTAGAGCATGAAACCTCAGTGAGCAAAGCATCGATGTGTACCTTTTGCATGCGCCTCGGTTCGTGTTGTCGAATTTGGGTGCTTGACATGCTGCTAACTTTCCAATAGACCGAGCTTAGTGGTTATAGAATCCGCATCTACATGGGGTTCAGCGGCATCATCGCTGCGTACATTGCCTGCATGTGGTCAACATTTAAACTCGATGACGCTCAACTTCGTAATTGATTTCCAACTGTTCATGATACCTGTCCGATGCTGTGGGCGGCGCAGCTTTCCAAGGGAAGGGAGGATCGGGCCAGTTGTTCTGTTCTCCGGCGGCATACTCATCATGGTATTCGGAATTCCTCGCTGCACTTCCATTCCCAAGGCTTGCATCTCTTTTCTACTCCCTACTTTCCACCAGTGGAATGGTCAATACTAACAAGTGTGCGCTTCTAAAAGAGCGAGCCTGCGGATACAGAGAAGATAAGGCGCCGCATGGGGAATGCGCAAGTCATTCGCCACCATCATGCTCGATGAGACCAATGACAGCTTGAGGGGTCAGAAGAACAGGTCGGCCGTGTATAACGGCACAAGGCGTCGCGGGACGACGTATGCACACGGGGCAAGCGCCAGCTCGGAAGAGAGTTCGGAAGAGAACATCCTGCCGAACGGCAAACGGGGCGGCATCACGAAACAGGTGGAGCTGACGGTGTCAAATGCTAAGGTGCCGGCCCCTGCCAGCTCAGACGTTTCACGGTGATTTCATATAGATGGGCTATGCAGTCTTTAGTTAATACAAGCGCGGAGACGGCGATGGAACGGATGACGTCGGAATCAGGGGCCGGGCGATGTAGATGCGTTTCCACCGTTAGTGCATAGACTGTGCACATATGGAAGAATGAGAATGGTTTCTCATATACGCAGAAGAGTTAGCCAGTCTTGCCTTGCGTACATGTTTTGTAGGAAGGTGACGGGCAGAAGCCCTTATGATCTATCCAAGTAATAATCGACACGTCCCCTGATCAAAGCAACCGTTTCCCTGCCTTACCTTCCGTTCCCGTTTTTGACGGCACCAAGACGGGTTGGGTAACAGCAGGCGCGGCAAAAACGGCAGAGGCCACGCGGCATTCATCCACTCCGCGATTCATGGCCAGGGCCGGCGACGATCGAAATATTCTCACTGTGCATTGTGCAGGGAGAGGCTTTTATCAATCGATCAATCTCGAGTCTGGGAATGCTAATTATTTATCATTTCAATCATCTTCATCTGTGCGTCCCGTGTGTTGCATGTCAGGTGTTATCAGCACGCATCACATCTTCATGTATTGATTGATAACCTCCGTGTTACATCCATGCAACGCTGAAGCCAAACTGCACAGCCCCAAGAAGCAGGTGTCAGTGCTCTTCCTGGGACGACATTGCTTGCGTAATCTCCATCCTACCTCGTCTACAAATGCCCCTGGATCCTGCATCACTGCCGACAGCTCAGTCCGATTATCTTGATTCACTCTTGGCACCCGGACCCCCAACACTCGGTATCCGTCTCAATTCAACAGTCCAGAGCCGGCTCTCTTCATTGCCATATATCAGACACATACAATCTGCCAGCATGGGCCACGGACCAGCGCCATTCGGCCCCCCTCCACCTCCTTCCCATGGTCACGGCCACGGACATGGACATGGACATCCCCACGGGCCACCACCACCACCACCTCCACCTCCTCACGCGGCACATGGCCAGCACACACAGGGCCAAGCCGTGCCCATTCTAGCCATCATCTTCGGCTCCATCGTCCTCATCGTCCTCATCATCAACGTCTTCAAGTTCGCCCAGTTCTACCTCGAGCACCACGCCACGCACAGCCAGGACGAGAAGCAGGCCAAGCCCTGCAACGGCAATTGCCAATGCCAGGGCCTGGCCCCCAACCCCAAGCAGCGGCCGGGTGTTGACCCCCCGCCCTACTCGAACAACAACGAGCTCGAGGAGAGGAGAAGGCTCATGGACGAGGACGGGAGCAACTATGTCCCTTGAGCGTGCGGGCCATAGGCGAAGAAGGAGGCTTCCGCCGTTGAGTGCTGATTGAGACGAATTCCTACTTGGGTTTATTATTACGAGGATATTTATGTAAACGGCCACTGGACGCAATGAGGGGTGTTGGTTTTATGCGTTGTCCACAATACACTTGGTTTTATTTTGATTTTAGATCCGCTTACGACAATAAACAAGGGATTTGGAAAGAAAGTCGTTAAGCTTGCTTTATGGTTCTTGTCTTAAAAATAGAAAGCTATCCATAAATTCTATTCCTTCAACAGACTATCGTTCAGACCAGCCAAAAATGATGATTACTGTGTGCCCATACTTGCAGAGAACCAGGGGTAGAGGAATAAGAATAAGAATTTAAGCTTACTCTGTCTTGGCTGTATGTGGATAGCATATCGTTTTCAGACCCCGCCCTAGGATTGGTAGAACAGTACTTCACTTTGAACTGCATGAAACTGATCGTCCTAGAAAGCTTTCCAAATTTTCTATGAAGGATAATAGTTCGTTGCCATGTTCATCCAGCTGACTAGACAGAGTCTCGTATGATTCCATGGTCATTGTTATAGCTAAGCGATGCTCGCCCCGGTATGCAGCATCGTCGAAGCCACCTGCAACCCAAATTCCCGCCTCTTCTGCAATTCCTTGTTCTCGGTACACTTTTTGAGTGTGCTTCATTTCACGAAGCACTTGAAGACGCTTCTGTTTGGATGACATTTCTTCCGCAAAGCAAGCGAAAGAGAAAAAAAAAAGGGTTCGAAATGCTCTTTAGCCTCTCCCATATTGTCCCAAAGCCTAAGCCACACTTTCATGAATACCTGAACAAGATGGTGTACAAGACTGCATCAGTGTCACTTAGGTATTATATTCACGCTCAAACTTTTCATATGTCTAATGATCTGCGCCAGGTTAGTAAAGATGCATCAATAGCTAAAGCGGTTTGTGGCCTATTTCTTAATCTGCCGTAAGCGTCCCACGGAGATCGTGGTCTAATTAACTATTACTTACGGGATTTTTGGAGATTGATATTTACTCCTTCCGACCAGTTAGCTTAAACTTTTTTTTATTTCCAGTTGCGAAGCCTAAACTACTTGACACAAAGAAACATGAAGATCGAGACACAAGTTCAAGAATACCTACAAGTCTAAGCTCACTTATATTCTCAAGGGCTCGGAGAGAATGAAACACAGATTTAATCGCAATTAGATAATGCTCCAAAACTCTAGCTATTTGTGCATGTTAACCTCCACGTCTTCAACCCCGATAACAGCCGAGACCTTTTCCAGGATAGTCCGGTTCATCCAACATTTGCCAAGTCAAGAACTAGCGGCCCTCTGAAACTGTGACAAGAATGATTATATACCTCTTCTTTGTATCTTCTCTGCGAAATTCTTCCAAAAAAAAAAACGGGAAAATAAACCACATCTAGATAGCATAGATCAAGGCCATGAGTCGCACTTTGTGCGGCCTGAATTCTACGACATAAAATGGCATTCCTCGCTTATTATCTTGTCACATTCCTCCTCAATGTCAATCAGACGAAAGGTATGTACATTTCCCGCCAATTCAAGCACTGCATTGAACCTTATTAACTTGCCAACCTCAAATGTTAAAGTCTGATTTAGACCCACGGGAACTATGGAATGAGCACCATGATAAGCCCGCCATCTCTTAAATATATACAAGATCCGCGCCGTCGCCTTTCTCTAGGTTTGTCACAGTATTATCTTCCGCGGTCGGGAGCTAGATCATACTCTTAAAAAGGAGATAGAATTAGTAGACTGTTAGACCACCAGCAAAGGCGTAGCCCCACGCTGTTGGGTGTTCTTGCTATATCTTTCTAATATCAACATAGTCTTATGGAAATATTGAGAATATCAATTGTCCACCAAACGGATATTACTACTCGAGGAAGAAGGCAACACCTTGAGATGCACAGAACTCCAGGGGAGCTCCAAGAGAAGTAACCACGATCGGCGAAGGGTGATGGAGATTTGGCCGCGTGCTGAAGAAGCTGATAATGCTTGATAAAATTGCAAGATATGCGAAATGTTTCTACGAAATCTTATGAAAGACTGACATTATTACTTTCCCTTTCACAAAATCACTGAAGCCCCCTAAGCATATGTGACTACACAATATGAGGAGTTCACAATGTTCAAACAAGGGCAACATTCCTGCCTCAAGTCAGTGTCTACAACCACCTAGCCTTTCCAGATATCAAAATACGGCCCGCTATAGAATTTTCACCCTCTAAGACTACGCCAAGTCAGATTATGAAGTTTACATTTAGACAGGGAGGCTCAAAGATATCAAACATCTCTCTTCAAGAGTCTGGGGGCGGGGCTCAACCTCCCGCCTCCAGGACCAAACCATCCACTTTCAAGCACGCTAGAAGAAGTTGCAGTGGGCACGGATAGATCTCCTCGGGGCGGTTCGGGGAGCCAGGGTGAATGTTACGCCGCTTAATGGAGGAGTGTCCCGTCTCGAGGTTATTCCCACCTGCGGGACCGGCTCAAAATCCACAAATATTTTTTTCTTCCCCAGTTATTTCTACCCCAAACCCAATCGTTTTTTCTACCCCAAACATGCCTAACAGTCTTCAGGTCAACATGACGGATGATGGATAGTTTATAAGCCCAATGGTCCTCCTCAGGGAAGGAGAACCCGATGGAAATTCAGATCTAGTCCTTCTAATGACTCAGTGTGTGGGGAAACGCCACGTCCTCGGTGATGGCTGTTCATAACTCTGTAGATAACGAGGGTCTGCCCTCGGACCAGTCCAGTCAGTCCACATGTGCCGACCATGACCTCGCCCCCGTCCAGTCCCTCAACGAGGACAAGCAGGTGGTAGATGCCAAGGACACCGCCCACTCCTGGGCCATCGCCCTCCTGGGCCACCTCGTCATCTTCAGCACCTGGGGCTTCGTCAACGCCTTCGGGGCCTTCCAGACCTACTACGTCTACGAGCTGCGCATAGGCGACGACTCCAAGGTGGCCTGGATCGGCTCGACGCAGCTCCTGCTCATCTTCGGTATCGGTATCGTCGCCGGCCGGGCCCTCGACGCGGGCTACTACCGCGTCGTCTTCGCCGGCGGGAGCCTCCTATATATCCTCGGCATGTTCATGCTCAGCCTCTCCACCGAGTACTGGCACATCTTCCTCTCCCACGCCGTGTGCGTCGGCGTCGGCTTCGGCTCCGTCTTCGCGCCCACCGTGGCCCTGGCCGGGACGTACTTTGACAGGCACAAGGCCCTCGCCCTCGGACTCATGACCATCGGGTCCGCCACCGGTGGGATGGTCTTCTCCGCCATGGCTGCCCAGATGCTTCCCAGCCATGGCTTCGCGTGGACGGTCCGAACAATGGGCTTTGTCCAGCTGGCCATCACGCTCATCTGCGCGCCGTTCCTCAAGGTGTGTTCACTCACTACTCTGTTCGTAACTTATACAAGAGACACGCTGACAAACCGACAGCCCTGCACAGTCCCCCGAAAGGCCGGCTCCCTCATCGAATGGAGCGTCCTCGGCAACAAGGCGCACGTCTTCCACCTCCTCGGCGCCTTCTTCCTCTTCTGGTCCGTCTTCATCGGCTACTACTACCTGGGCAGCTACGGGCGCGCCGTCGTCGGCGTGTCCCAGTCCACGGGCTTCTACCTCCTGCTGACCATGAACGGCATCGGCGTCATAGGCCGCGTGACCGTCTCGCTGCTGGGCTCGCGGCACGGGCCCCTCGTGCTCATGGTGCCGATGGCGCTCTTCAACGCCCTGCTGGGGTTCTGCTGGGTCGCCGTGTCGGGCGAGAAGGGTCTGTGGGCGTTCACCGTCTTCTTCGGCACCGCGGCCGCGTGCATCCAGGCCGTGTACCCGATGGTGCTTGGCTCGTTCGTCGAGGATCCCAGGAAGGCCGGGGCTATTACGGGGATGGGCTTCTTTGTTGCTGGTGTGGCGGCGTTCACCGGGCCTCCTGTTGCTGGAGTGCTCATCCAGGTGAGGGGTGGAGGATACTTGGGAGTGCAGCTCATGTCGGGGTCCAGCATGGTGGTCGCAGCCGTCATGTATTCCATCTGCATGGTGCTGAAAAGGAGGCAAGGTTTGCAGAAGGAGAAGGAATCAGCTCCGAGACAGTCTGCCCCAAGACGACAGGAGTTAATGTCAGCATAATTCATCTTGGAAATCGGTCACGTAGACGCAGAAGTTGATGCTGGCCTAGGCATTCAGATGAGCATCGTTTGCAATTCAATACGTACACAAAAGCATCTAAGTTGGAGGAGCTAATTCATCCAATTATACTTTATGGCCCAGGATATATCTAAAGACAGTATAAGTCTGGGACGAACTCTCCTGGCAGGACCAGGCGCAAAATAGCTGCTCGGACTGACATCGCCAAATATAGAGTCACTGATATTAGAAAACGGTTTGAATTTCAGACAGATATATTAATGAGACCGTCCCAAGTGTGGTCGATCCTGTTCTACCGAGAGCTGGCCTTCATATGAACTCATGAACTACACGATCCTCGTGAAGCTGATACGAGGTACAACACACGAACTCGATTACTTCTTCTCCTGCGAACCGCTTCACCAATTTTACTCAGCTCGTACACTCTTGTGTAAACCAGACTCGGCATAAGCAAACTCCCCTCCCGTTGTTCTGTCCCTCATTCTGTCCCACGAACAGCATATCTCACCTCTCATCGCGACACCAGAGTATAGTGCCCTCAACGCTTCGTATACACGCCCGTCGTCACAGCATGATACCCCTTCCTCCCAACCCTCAAGCTCAACTCACTCCTCCACTCCTCCCCCCTCCCCAGCCTCTCCACCGTGCTGGCAAAGTCATACCTCGGCCGCCACCCCATCTCCTCCACCATCCTGCTCGAGTCGTACACCCTGTCCACCCTCCCCAGGAACGCCCACCCTTTGGCCGCGAACACCTCCTCCACGCCCGGGACCAGCCTCCCCAAGACCGTCCTGGGACACTCGTCCAGCTCCCTCAGCGTCCCCTCGTCGTTGGCGAACGGCGGCGGCGCACTGATAATGTACCGCCCCCATCCTTTAACTCTTGCCTTTTCCATGGCGCACCGGCACGCCTCCACCACGTCCGCGACGTCGACGCGGCGGTACGCCAGCTCCAGCACCTTGAGGTTATCCCCCGCCATGCTGGCGCGGCGCTCGTCATCATCATCATCCTCGGGGAAGAAGCGCGATGTGCGCAGGACCACGACGGGTAAGCCGTGCTGCTTGTGCGCGAGGTGGCAGAGGTCCTCGGCGGCGCACTTTGTCGCTCCGTAGATATTCTTGGGCTCGGGCCTGACCGACTCGGTGATCCAGGCGGCGGGGGATCCGGGGGCCGGGCTGAGGGCGGCGCCAAAGGTGCTCGTCGTGCTGATGAAGACGAAGCTCTTGAACGTAGTCGTTTTAGCCAGAGTGGCGGCAGCCTCGAGGAGGACGAGGGTGCCGGTGATGTTGGTGTCGATGAACTGCTGCTGCGAGTGGCTGCCGACGTGCGGCTTGTGCAGCGTGGCGGCGTGGACGATGTGCTGGATGGACGGGTTCGCTTCGATGACGGAGGAGATGAAGACGCGGTCTGAGATGGAGCCGACGAGGGTGGTTGTCTCCGAGGGGAGGATGTCGATGCCGAGGGGGTTGAAGCCGAGCGAAGGCAAAGCCAGCATGAGAGCTGTGCCGAGATGGCCGGACGATCCTGTGACGAGGACGTCGTGGGGTGGTGTTGAGGCTGGGCCAGACATGGCGGCCAGGAAAGAAAAGGCGTGAGGTCTATACAGCAGCCGGTTGTTGTTTTGGAAGCAAATTATCCTCCTTGGGAGGCAAAAGTGCGAATGAATACAGAGCAATGAAATCAGCCCGCGATAGCAGGAGATGGGGTTGATGAAGGTGAGAAGAAGCCAAGTGATGAGACGAGTGAAGCGAGGGAGAGATGAGTACGCGCTGGTGTAACGACGTGCGTAGGCCTACTTATCCTCGAGCAAGCAGCTATCATCCGAGGGTGAGGAGTAGGTGAGAAGTCCTGCACAAACGCGTCCAGACCGCGTCGAAGTGAGGTGAAATGGGTGAGTGGGCGAGATGAAGCGCGTCGTGATCGGACGAGATGACACACGCCGGCAGCCGATGGCGGCCGTCAGTGAGTTTGTGCCGAGCAGAGTCTTCGATGCCCAGCATTCACAGCCGTTGAATTATCTCTGAATATCATGAGTATGTCACTTGAACCGGTGTATTCCAAGCCAAGACGCGATAGCGACCGTGAAAATCAGTGATGGTGTGCAGTGAGTCAGACGGCGAGCGAGCGAAAATTCACGCTCTCCACACTCACACGAGACAACATTTTCGGAGCATGCATGTACAATCCAGTCTATTTTCAAAAGAAGTCTTTCCTCGAGTAAGTACATTATGTACCTAGCTTATTATATCCCAAGGGCGCCAATTCCAATTTCCCAAGGTGTAGTAGAACACACTCATGCCGCTCTAAAGATTGATGAAGAAAGAATCATTCAGCTCCGAAGCTCTGAATGATTGATGAAGAAATGAAACCTTATTGGTGAAGAAGAAAAGAAGAAGAAGTGTCAAAACGTTCCCACTTAGACAGCAAGAGCAGCAACAAAGATGGCCACACCCGCCCCCATCATCGACTTGGCCCCAGAGCTGGGGATAGAAGAAGTCGCAACAGCAGCGCTCTCCGTCGTCGAGGCCGTCTCGCCACTCGCGCTCGCAGCCGTAGCCAGCCCAGTCTCGGACTCGGTAGCGCCAGTGATGATGCTCGTGCTAACGGCAGTCTTAGTCGCCGTCTTTGATCCCGAGGAAGCTGAAGAAGAATCCTCGTCCTTGCCGTCATAAAACGGCACGTTGACCTTATCACCACTATTCCACACCGAAAAGGCCGTCCCGTCAATGTTGCCGCACGCCTCGAGCGGGTACGCCTGGCACATCTCGTCGCAGGCCGAGTCGTCCGTCAGGTCCGACTTGGGAGGGTACGAGTCGCCGCAGAAGCACTTGACGTCGCCCATGGCGAAGACGGGCTTCTTGATCGCCTGGCACGCCTCGCGGCACCCGCCCGACGAGATCTTGGTCTCATCCAGGCCGACGTCCTTGAGGCCCTTGGAGCTCTTGAAGCAGCCCTGCGAGGTCGGTTGCCCGAGCTTGGGGGACTCCTTTGGCGCTTGCGTGGGCGCTAGGTCGGAGGTGGCCGAGGCCAGAGGGGCCAGGAGGAGGAGGCCGGCGGAGATGATGGAGAAGTGCATCGTGGTGTCTGAGTGAGTGAGCGAGTGAGTGAGCGAATGAACTAAAGTCAAGTAATATCAAGCGAGGTGAAGAGAAGTGAGTGAATGAGGGTGAATAGGCAGCATCTCGGGATTAAGAGAAAACTCATCCATCGCCCGACAAAACAAACGGGTCTCCAGCACATTGCAAATCCATCCTCATCGAGGTCAATGCCGACTCCCGAAATAAATGCCTGGTGTCTTGGCGCACCAAAGATCCGTTTCAAGCAAAGTGTTTGGCTCCTTCACTTCACCGTAGCTGCTGCTCGCTCGTGTTCGAAATGAGAATCCCTGAGGCATCCCCCGACCGATTAATTAGGCCCTAGTATCATCAACCGTGATTTCAAGCCATCTCTTTTCCATCTTTCGTATCGTTAATTCCCAAATAGTCCATACACAGGAACGGGGAATAGGGAAGGCGGGAGCTATTAATACGACGAAACCTTATGACGATCCTCATCGCCAGGGGATCCCTGCATCCAGAATAATCAAAGCTCCCAAGTTCTCAGCGGTAACTGTGGAACAACATCATAAAGTTCCGTAGCTAGTATGGGCAACTAGGCCATTTGCTGCAGCAGCCTGGTTGGCTTGAAGAACGACAAGTGCCCCCAAGTAGTTGAATTGCTGCATCTCCCACGCGCTCCAAAGTGCTATAACGTAAATGAAACGCCCTCTCTCCTTCATCATTTTCACCAACTCCAACAAGTAACCATTCACCATAACGTAATATGCTCTATAGATATCCATGCTATCATGCCTTTATACTTTGAAACATCTCCCGTCACGCCTTGGAAGGCTTCCTCCCGTCTCTAACCGAACCGAATCCCAGAGTCTGGGTTCCAAGTCTTCTGTTGTTGCTGCTGCTGTTGGTGCGGTTGAGGGGTCTGTTGGAAATGCTGCTGCTGTTGCGGGATCCCTCCTCCCCTTGCTCCCTCCCCAAACTTGATGCCAGCATTTGGGTTCCATACAGGTGGACCTGGTGGTGCCATCGGCTGCGGCTGCTGGAAGTTTCCATCTACCGCAGGCGCACCAGCCCATGATTGTATACTCAGTTCCGGAGGAGGGTTGCTCTGACGGGGAGCCGTTTGGCGGGTTGCAGGTGTTACTACCGGTTGACTGGCATAATACGAGTCGTCCGCTTGCTGTGGACGTTGCTGGGCCTGCTGGTGAATGGACAAGTGACCAAGTGATGGCATATTGAGTTCCCTGTGACAAAAGTTCGTTAGCAGCGGCCCACGGAAGATGCCCTTCTTGGAGAGCAATCAGGGGCTCCGACTCACTCTTCCAGTTGCCTAGCCTCCAAATGTCTCTCTGCCACCCAGTTCTTGACTCTATCTCGGAAGCCCTGGCTGACAATCTTGTTCAAGTCGTTGTAGAACTTGCGTGCCACCTCCAAGTTGTTGACCACCTCCTTGTACTTGAAGTACGCATTGTCCAGTTTCTGCAGCGCCTCTTCGCGCTCCTTGGTGCCACGATCACTGTGCAGTCTCTTCTGCGACTCAAACTCCCTGTTCGCCCGCTCAATCACGCCTAGCACCTTCTCCTGCTCCTCATCTTCCTTGGCAAGCCCCTCCACCTCTGGCTCGTACAGCTTGTCCAGGCGGTTGTCGAAGAAGTCCTCAAAATGAGCAGGCACGATCGTAGCCGTCGGGTACGTCCTTTCCAGCCGTGCACACTCCTTGAGAATATCGGGCTTGATGTCATCGCGCTTGACGTTCTCCCTCAGCGTCTCCACCTTCTTCCTCCTGCGGCTCTCCAGCCTCAGCACGTCGCTGTACGCGCTCCTCAGCTTGCCGACCGCCGACCTCACCGCTTCCGATGAGTCTGTTCTTCGCGACGCCGGTACAAACTCCATAAGCACTCTGTCCGGCCCCGCGAGAACATTCAGCACCCTCTCGATAGCTGCAAACTTTTCCCTCACAATCTGGTCGCTGCTCGTGCTGCTGGCGATGTAGCCCTCAATCTCCGTGGCCACAGTCCTGAGCTCGGCTCCCTTGGGGTCATTGACCGAGTCTGCCCGCGCCCATCTATCCGTGCCGTACTTCCGTCGTAGCCTCTGGTCCTCCTCCTCCTCTGCCAGCAAAGATTCCTTCCCCTCGTCAAAGATGGCCATATCCGACGACCGGAGCTTGTCGATGTCGGCAAAGCTCCTGTGTACCCGCTGGACAGCATCGGCCTGCCGAATATCCTCGGCATGCTGGACCAGAGAGTGCGGTAACCCAATGGGCTTCTCCATGGCCTGCAGGGACCCAGGGAGGCCAAGAGACGCCAGCAGGTTGTGAATTTCTTCAGTGAGTGACTCGAGCTTCTGGACAATGCTCTGGTTCACCATCCTGTCACGTCGCTCTTCGTAAATGGAGATGGCAAGATGCACAGCGAAGGGCACAAGTCGCGCAAACAGCGCCGGACCATACTCTGCCTGGTCACCTAGATACTGGTAGGGGTTGGCTACCTGAGGGGGGACCCGCGCAACAGCCATATTGGCGCGCTCGAGGATCTTCAACTCTGACTTCGGTGGAACAGCCTCTGGTGTAGCGTTAGTTAATCCACATACTCATTCCAATGGGGAAAAGCGAGCAGGGGGACATACGCAGATAGATCATATCATTATCCTTCTCCGCCCTCTTCAGATCATCCTCAGCCTTCCTCTTAAGACTGTGCAGATCATCCACGACAATCTTGCTCAAATGCCCGCCCTTGGCCTCTTTCAAGCCATTGGCCACACACGCGACCGCATCCATCAGCCTCGCAATCTCCTCTCCAAACTTGCCCCTCTCCAGGCAGTCGCAGGCGGCGCGATACTGCGCCGCGGCAGCAAAGTGGTGGTGCTTGGCACTCATGTGGTGGATCCAGGCGTTGCTGATTGCCTGGCTCTTGACGGCCGTCTCACACGCCGTGTTGTACAGGTCCGACACGCGCGTGGCCAGCTTCGCGATCGAGGCGTCCTTGTACCCGTCCATGACGGCCTTTTGCCAGAAGCACTCCTGGCTCTGGGCCAGCATCAGCTGTATCAGCGACTCGAGGGTGTGCTCGTCCATGTCCTCGGGCGGGTCCGACATGCGCAGCTCCGGGAGCACGGTGGCCTTCATGTGGGTGAGCACGCCGGCGGCCAGGGAGAAGTAGTTGGCGGCCGTCTTGAGGCCGTCGGTGTTCCCGCGCGGGGTGTTGAGGGCGAGCTGGGAGTAGAGGGCGGCCAGGTTGAAGAGGATGTTCATCAGCTCGAACTTGAGGTTGTTGCGGACGATGGGTCGTTCGGTGTTGTACCCGAGCGCAGGGTACCAAGAGAACTCGGCGCCAATCTAGCGATATCCAGTCAGTCAGCCCATCCTCCTCCAAAGTCATTGGTGTTTTCGTCATTCGCAGCCAGCCGGTGCGCCAAAGCAGATTCAAGGAAAACAAGGAATTCCAAACGTACATCAATGGGAAACTTGCCCCCGATCCACACCAGCTGCGCAGCATACTTCAACAGCTTGACGATGCCGCTCGAGTGCGGGTCACGCACGTTGATGGCCTCCTGCCGCAGCTCGTTTATCACCTCGAGGTCGCTCTTGAACATGTCGGGGTGCTGGTCATATTTGGTGTTGATGTACTGCCGGATGGTCGACGCAAGAGATAGGTGTGCCGACCGACGGAACGGCAAGGACAGGATGTTGCTGGCAGCGTCGGGTCGGTCAGCGATGCAAACAAACAAACAATCTTCCAAACAAAACAAGGCGTTCCCCCACCCTCCCTCTCCAGAGAGAACAACGGGAAAGCGGGAGGTCGAGATCGAGTGTAGCCACCAATGGAGCCCTTGCTGGGGATTCAACTCACCTTGCGGCCATCGTAGCGACGGGCTCGAGCCCTGTGAATAGTAGGTAGCCAAGCTGATGTGATGTTGGAGGAGCGAACTGCTCTGTGAGGTGGGACTGGCTCCATGAGGTCATGCCTGAGTCGGTCCCTAAATCGAGGCTCCAATGGCGGGGCAAAAGGCAAATGCACTGACTCTGCCTGTTGCTCTGCTGCTGTGCTCCACCGCGGCTGCTCCCACCAATGAAATGCACACAAGAGGCCAGTTGGAGGTATTATGTCAGCACCCATGTCATTCCCTTCCATACCTGTACCGTTGCAATGGGACGGACAACGTCATTCACAGAAGCTCACAGGTATCAAATTAAGTATCTTTTTGGTTTTAAATGTCCAGACTAAAATACATCAGATTCATGTCTTGCCTTTGTCCTGGGAGGAGTGATACAAGGGCCTCCCGCCCCGTCTCTTCGCAGCTCTTGCGTCGTGTCCCTTCCATCCAGCTACCTAACAAAAAGAAAAGGAAAAAAAAAAAGAAGAAAAAAGCTACAGTTCGCCAGATCCGCCACCAAAGCATGCTTTTCGAGCAAGGAAAAGTATGCAGAATTTACATGGCCGGCATGAAGCGGACGGCCTGCCAAGCTTGCCTGTGCCAGCAGTCCTTGTGCCAAGAAACCAGCAAGCTCGTGGTCGACCATATGCAAACCCCCGCTGGTGTCGTTTGCATGTCCAACATGTGACAAGGCTTCTGAAATCCCAGTCCTCATATCCAAAGAGTTCGGATCGTGATGGTAAAAGCAGTCTTACAAAAGTAGTCAATCGCCCCTGCACACGGCATGCTGTTCCTGGGCCGGCGAGAAACATTCCAGTCGTTGTAGCAGGCGGGTATCATCCATGGTGCTCTTCATATATGAGCAGAACACGGGTATGCTGATCAAAGCCGGGATCGCAAATACCAAGAAGAAAAAGCCCTCCCGACCTCATGTAGCCCGTAATAAAATAGACGAGAGAATAAAAAGGTGGTTCCGTTGAAGCATGCGGCCGTTCTCTATACAATCATGTCTTCGCCCCGTCAACCAAAAACACCAGACGCCCAAATAGTCTCCTTGGACCGTACGATGCAACAAAAAAACATCAATCGTGATGTGCATCCAGGCTTCAGGATATGCTCCAAACCAAGAAAGTCAGAAATATTAAAAGAAGATGCAAGTTTCCAATGCCGATGCGTAAAGCCCAATGGGTACATTGAGCTCAGACCATGTCGCCGAGAGACTCAACTTGGGTCTACTATAGGCCCCCTCATTACGTTTTTGGCGCCCTTAACCGATTCGCGGGTTTCGTCGTGTGACGAGAATCGGACTGTGTCATCATGAAATTATCAAATGGTAAATCAAGCAGGGACCCAGATGAGCTCGATGACACCATCGATGTTGCTCATGGGCGACTGGTCGGCGTGAACCCACCGAGCATCGTCCTTCTTTCTCGTATACGTCTGGAGGACGGACCCGTCGGAGCGTACATCGGATTCTTGCATCTCCCAGGCAATCTTGCGACCTGTGCCATGGAGGTTCGGGCGCTGAGGGCCAAACGTGTAGTCCAAATTCCAGCCCTTGTCCTCGGGAGCAGCGTGCAGGGTGGCTTCTTGCTGGGCCCAGTCCCAGGTAATACCCTGGGGATAGTGAGCCACAGAGTACCCAGAAACAACAAAGTCATCGGCGGTCTGGAAGCGCAGCATGGTGCAGTCCTCACCACAGATGTGGGCAATCTTGGTGTACTGTCCAGGCTTGGCCGTGTGCCAGCCGCCTCCACGGTAGTGGTGAAGAGAAAGAGGCTTGATGCCCCACTCGTAGAAACCGCTTGGGTCGCCAAAGAAGTCGAGCTGCCAGAGATCCCAGAAGTTGGTCAGGCGAGTCTCGGTGTTTTCGTAGATGCACTTGCGCAGGAGAATATCACCCTGGGGACCCCAGCCAGAGTTGGCCTCGAGAATCTTCTGCTCAGAAGTGCACTTCTCGTAGAGTTCCGTAATCTTCTCGGCCATCTTGAGGGACAGGAAGACGCCACCGCCACCAAAGGCTTGGGAGCCGTGACGCTCAACCGCACCAATGTCCTCTGACAATGTACCGACGTACATCTCGCGGGTGTAGTCCATTTTGTTCATCTTCTCGATCAAACCGTGCATGCTGGGGAAGAACGTGTCGTCGTCGCAGGTCACCAGCCACTTCTTCTGCTTGGCATCACGGTGAGTGTAGAGGGTCGGGACGAGGTTGATGTAGCGGACAGCCATCTCGACAGAAGAGTCACTGTGGTAGACATCGACATCGATACCGACGTCACCCAGCAGGTTGGCAACCTCCTGGAGCTCCTCGTCGCTGGCGTCGAGCAGCATGAGGAGGAGCTTTCCGCCGTTGGAGTTGCCATGGCTATCGGTGAGCCAGAAAATCCACTCGTTGATAGGGGTGGTGCCGGGGTCCATGAATCGTCCATAGGTGGTAGAGACACCATACATAAAGTCGGAGCCATTGACGGTGGATGGCAGGCCTGATTTGGGGACATGGAAATCGAGGGGCTCGGGGCAGGACTGGCGGCCGTAGTGCTGGCCAATCTCAACCGTCTTGAACTTGGAGGGCAGGAGGTTCTGGGTCAGCTTGGTCATGACCTTACGCTCCAAGCCCTCCTCGCGAGTAAAGCGGACGTATCGCTTCATGTATTGGAACTTGTCGTCGAGGTGGTATTTGTCCTTGACCTCCTTGAGGTGGTCCATGTCGATATCGCAGTTCATGACGTGGTCGCTCTTGGGCTCGACACCGGCGTCCATCGTCGGGCTCTGGGGAGGCATGGTCGAGTGATCCAGGGGCTTCTGCTCGGGGGTGTTGCTCGTGGAGTGCACGCCCGTCTTCCGCAGAATCTCGGCACGCATATCGATTGCGCGGTCGCTTCGCAGGGTGAGGGCGAGGATGATGAGGAGGCATATGGCGGCCAGCAAGGCCCGCGTACAGGAGTTTCGCATCTTGGGAACCCGTGGTGAACCTGGGAGGTTGGCTCCCATTATCCTTGGGCTAGATCGCTGCCAGGGGCTTCGCGGCGTCTGTGCCTCAAGGAGCGGTCGATTTCTCCGGGCACTGGTGTCGAAGGACTGCGAAGCGAGGCGGGTGTCGATCGAAGTCGATCGAGAGTGCGAACGCATGCAGGATCGAGAGGTGATGGATTGAAGGGGGGGAAAGAGATGGAAGAGTCAAAGGGGGATTGGTGACAACGAGATGCAGGCAAATCAGGGTGGAGTATGCTTAAGCTAAGCGAGTGGCACGATCAAGGGATTGATCAAACACGAGGTTTTCGTGACGAGTGAAGCAGATGTCAGGAATAGGGATAGCCTCCAGGAAGGGCCTCGCACCCAAGGAAGAGAGCAGAATAAGGATGTGTCGGAAGGGGGGGGTTCCTTGGCGTAGCGGAGGACCCGTGGGCGGGAAGAATAAATACGAAGTCGTCAAAGAAAAAAAAAAGAGCGAATTGGTCCCGACAGGGAGGCAGACAGATAGGTGTTAATTAATTTGATGACCAGGCCGGGTTAAGGAGAGAGGAAGCGTTACGAGGACATTGGATAGGAGAGGGCAAGTGGGTGCCCGCATAGAAAATACCTGCAGGCACTGGCAGGCAGACCGCAGCGAGGCAAGTACCTGTGATACGGGGCCAGTTCAGGGGCAGGGAGGGCCGGCATGGGCCATTGCAGGCAGGTTAGCGGACCATCGAGTGCTGTTGTGGGGGGCCCAAGGCGGTAGACGCGAGAGGGTTAGCCACCTTCAGCCAGCGGGAACCGCGGGTACCAGTACGAGGAACGGCCGCCCACAGCACCGTGCAGGCACAGTGTTGCAGGTTTCACCCAGACAGGGAAGCGCACCAAGACTGCCGTACAGTGTGCTTCGTTATCAGAGCACTGTCAGATAGATGCCCCGCGTACCGACGACCTGACCTGCCTGCCAGTTGCTCGCACTTTGGACACGGTGGGGGGCTGCTCACTCTGAGCCTCTGCTGCCACAGCGAGTTGGCGCCATTGGCAATGCACTGGGCCGTTCGTGATTCGACAGACGAAGCACTGCTGGTCCCTAGACGGCACTAGCAGCTGCCATTGGCCATAGTACATGCCTTACGGCTGGGTCAGAGCCTTGCGGTCCATTGAAGAGGACAAGTAGAGGGTACCTTTGCCAATTAAACCCATTGGATTAAATACGGCAGGATCAGGAAGATGAGATTAGATTAAGGCCACCGGTCCCTCATTTCGGTACGGTGCTGGTGGAGGACAGCCGTGATGGCCTCATCGGTGCGTAAGGGCTTACGTACCGGCCACTGATCAATCCGGAGAAGGGATTGCCAGGCAGGAGCCGAGAGCAGTAGCACCGTGATGCTCGCTGGTTGCTGTGCCGTCTACAGCCACATGCGGCCAGCAAAGCCAAAGGGCTGAGACAAGGGCAGCCAATTAGGCCAAGTTGGCACGTTCCTCTCAGCTGTCGTCGGGAGGTGGGCTGGGTCCAGTTGTGAAGTTCCCGGTACCTCGAGCCGCACGAAAACCAATATTGTCGATTTTATCTTCGTCTTAACGTGCCCTAGTGCTCGTATAGCGCGCTGGCTCTGAAGATGACAGGTGGACCTCAGCAGACAGTAGGTATTCGATAATTCCACAAACTGTCTCTTCAGCTTGAATAATAAAGCGTGCCAATGTCGAAACAATATCAATCATTGCCGAGAGCGTTCCCTAGGTAGGTAGCTGTATGCCGGCGGGATCTTCTTCGCCCGCCCACTCGCAGTCCCGGAGGCATGGTGTGCCTGCATTCCTCCTGCAGCCGTTCCAGGTCGTACCTGCCACAGTGTACATGCAGAGTTCTTTTGCCGGAGGCCTCAACCCTCTCAGCCCTCGGACTTCCGTCGCGCCATCGTGAATTACCTTACCTAAGTCCATGTGTCCCTTGAGGCTGGTTAGCACCGTTGTTGACCTGTCGCTGGATGTCTCACTAGACGGATGCGTCTACATCCCGTCCATAGCGGCCTGCAGAGACCAGCATCGGCCCCTCCATCTTGATATCACATTCTGTGTCTCCAGCACCCAACGAATCAGTAGTTGGCCCCGGCGACTATGTGCCGGGCTGGGCTAGCCAGCTAGATGGTATGTATTCGTTAACAAGGGGTGCTGACTGGAATAGAATTAAAGATGACAACACTCCCAAGCACATCCCAGAACACCTCTCAAGTCAAGCCTTACGGCACATCGATGCGGTACTCCAAATCTAGATATGAACTAATTACTTACTCATTGCTCGCTTCAGGCCATGTGTGACATCAGACTAGGACGGATCTTGGCAAGATAGCTCCCGGGTCTCAAAGATTGGCATGGCTTGTCTCGTTTGCAGCGCGATGTCCGAGCTTGTTTCCATGGCCATTGGCATGGCCAAGAACCTATCCCAGGGCAGCCAGTACGCATCCGGGCTACACCAATACACCCAAGGCCTAGAGATCGTAGCAACTGTTCCGCCAGAAGTGAGCAGTCCGGAAAGCTTGTTCCCAGTACTCCGTACACAGCCCTGGATGACGCCGGGACTGGCCAAGGGGCAATCAGCCTCGCAAATACCGTATCTGTGCGAATGTCCATCTTCTGCTGGTCGGTTCTGGGCCATGCGCTAGCCGTGCCACTAGCGGCCAGGTGCATCCATTAGCTCCAGCGCTCCCTTTCAGCCCCAGCGCCCTATCGCAGCCCCCTAAACAGCAGCTACCCGCCTAATTGCCTTCCAGCCTAGGGCAGATCTGCGTTTTGCTTTCAATCTCCGCCAGCGTCTGTCCGTTGCTGGTATTGCCCGTTACTGGTGGTGGCAACTGCTGCTGTAGAGGGCGACAAGCCTCGAAAGCAAGCTTCAACCATCGGCTTCGTGTTCGAGTTGGCTGACAGCCTCTTGACTCAGCCGGCCACCACCCCAACGGCAGTCAGAAAATAGAACAGCCTCCAGCACATGATCACATCAAGCTTTACGACCTGCCCATTGTTCGACCAGCCACGTCAAACTCTACCTGTATGTAAAGGCACCACTAGTCCGAAATCATCCCCCTTTTCGCCTGGCTGAAAGCAGCGATAATTGTCGACCGCTTAGATAGTACATGATGACAGCAAATAGCGAATGTATCTCCCCGCCACTTCCAGGACTCGGCCAAGGCAAAGTCGCTAGATCCAGTTCAAGAGCAAGTTCCAGGATCTATTTTCGTGCAACGGCCGCCACCTCGAAATTGCAGTTGCGCAGGTCGGTGGAGTTTTGCCAATCGTTAATAACACATGCATACACTTGGTCCAACATCTATTTCCATTGGCTGCTCACGCCCATTGTCCTCTTCCTCCGCCCACAGTTTCCAGCACGTCCCACCAGCTCCGTTTCCCATGGACACTGTGCGCATCTTGACGCCTCTTGCCAGTGAGTTGGTGTGTTTTGGGCCTGAAGATCACATGTTTCAGACCCAGAGTCCCGTATCTAAGGTATGGTGACATCAACCATCTTCTCCATCCGGACAGATATCACGGCGGAGGACCAACCACGGCCGGAGCCACTCCGAGCTCTCTGCTCAGAAACTCGACGATACCATCAGTCCCAGCCGGCGAGTTGAACCAATGGCCCCCGTCTGGATACTCCCTCCACTCAACCCTCTTGCCCTCGCCCCCGAACCGCTCCAGCGTCTCCCTCAACACCATCCCGTCCTCGACCCTCACCACGGTATCATCAACGCAGTGCTGCAGCATCACCGGCGTCCTCCTCACCGCCTCGCTCACCTCCCCATCATGCCCGTCTTCCCTCTCCATCCCCAGCATCCCCCTCGTCTCCCCCAGCGACCGCCCAGGAAACACCATCCGGCACGAAACCCCCACAAACGCACCCAATCTCTCCCCCTCCCCCAGACTCAACAACACATGCGCCCCCGTCGCGCCGCCCTGGCTGATCCCCATCACCACCACCCTCTCCAGGCCTCCAACCATCCCCGCCTCCGCCCTCACCATCTCCCTCACCCTCCCCACGCTCCGCCTCAGCCCCTCGGCCTGCAGCTCCTCCCTATCCCCCAGGTCCCGCACGTTCCACACGTCGAACCACTGCGCCCGTCGCTCAATCGGGTTCAGCGCCGTCGCCTCGATGGGCGCCGAGGGGAACACCCACCGAAACCCCGGGAACGCCTCGGGCAGCGTCTGGTTGTCCGACGCGGGGGAGTAGGCGAGCGACGAGGCGAACTTGGCCGCTGAGTCGCCGCGCCCGTGGAGGAAGACGACGGTGTGGGTGTGTGGGGATGTGGGCTCGATGATTGTGCTTTCGCGGGGCGGGAGGGCCATTTTGATCTAGATTTTATCGTAGTTGCGTAGCCAGTGTTGAGTGTAGAGCGTAGATGTATGTCTAGGTGGACGTAAACAACATGTTTCACAGGTTACTGTTGCCTATGGTCCCACCAGCAGTGTTGATTACACGGCTGCCTGCTGATCATCCCGGAAGTCTTCCTACACAAAGCTACTCTTTGACCAGTTCACACAATTATTCACATCAGATTAAGGACCCATCAAGTTAAGAACGAAAAGTAAATTCATCATCCCACACATTCCCTGACATAACTACACTATCGAAATACTATCTGCGGGGTGTAGTCCCCTTTTTGTAAACATTCGCCAGAAATCAAATACAGAATATCCGCAAGGGTATATAAAGGAAACACGTGCATTTTCATGATCCGCGTACAAAGGAGGGTTGTCATTAGGACTCGGAGGGTATATGTCATTGTAGTACTCCCTCCCAGATTGCCAGAATCTAGAAAGAAGCCCCTCGTCGTCGTAGAAAAGTGTGAGAGAAGAAAGAAAAGAAAAGAAAAAAGATAAAGGAAAAAAGTATGTATAGTAGAAGAGTAAGCACCACCTCGGCAACCACATCCGCCAATCTTAAATTTAGTTGTCATCGGGGAAGCTCATGGTCATCCTCGAGGACCCTTGGGGGTATCTCTGTTCGATGGGCTCGGGCACCATGGGCTCGTACTCGGCGGCGCAGAGAGCGGACTGGAGGGCGGCAATGGCCTCGCATCCCTCGGGGACCTCGACGTATCCGCGGAGGATACCTTCGGCGCTCATGACCTCACCGTAGTAGCGGTGGTTAACGTCCTTGCGCTCGGTGAAGACACTTCCCTCGTAGGTGCAGCTGACGCATTGTCCCTTGGACGCAACGTAGATGTACATGGGGGCGGTCTCGGGAGCCTCGTGGGGCTTGAGAGTCATGCGGCCGTTGTTGAGCTCGAAAGAGGGGGTATAGCCCATGCTGTCATCGCTCTCCATGGACTCGTTTCGCCTGTGGCTCCTGGCGAGTCTGGGGTCGATGGTCTCGCCTCGGCCCCAAGGACCGTCCTTGATGGGCACGTTGTAGCCCAGGACGACGCGCATTCCCATGAACTCAGCCAGGGCCTCCTCGCTGTTGATGACGCAGATGCTGTCCAACATGTCAACGCTAGCAGCGAGACCGCCACCGAAGTGTGCGACGTGGATGGCGGAGGGAGGGCTCCATGATCCGTCAGGAAGACGAGCGACGATGAGACCGGTCCCGGATCCACCAGCCAAGCTGATGCCACCACGGAAGGTGTTGAAGATGATCAAGCCAATGGCTCCACGGATGACCTCCTGAGGGATGTTGATCATTCGCTCGGTCATGAGCTCAGCGGGCAGCTTCTCAGCTCCCTGAGGGACAACGCCCTGGTTGCAGAAGCTTTGGAGGAGCTTGGCTCCCTTGAAGCATTCAATCTCCAGGGTATCGGTGGGAGGGGTGATCTGCTTAGTCTTGCGGCTCAGGGTCTTCTGGCCAAAGTGGGTGAAGCGAGAAGTCCATCGAGCAGAGGGTCTGGTCCTCTGCTTGAGGTTCAATGAAGGACCCTCAATCACGTTGGGAGAGATGATGGTGGGGGTCGTGCTCCTGAACAGCGCCTCGAGATGGGCGTCGCTGGGAGTGCCAGCTCGGGGGCTGGAGTGAACGGGAGCGCTGTGAGGGACGTCGTTCTGGAGGTGAGCCAAGTTCTGGGTGTTGATGGGGGAGATGGCCTTCTTGTTGACCTTGGGGACATCGGCCTCGTGAAACCGGATTGAGTGCGCTGAGAGGGGGTTGACATGGCCGTTGACCATGAGCGAGTTGTCAAAGTCGGGAGCCTTGACAGTGTGGTCGAGCCTGTCGATGGGGAAGCGACCGGCGTTCTCTCCCGTGCCGGTGGGGGTGCCGGCATAGGAGCATTCAGATTGCATGGATCGTACCGACATGGCGTCGTTGACCATTCTTTGCTCGACGCTGGGAGGCACGGGCTTGCGGGAGACGAGGGGCCTCCCACGTTCTTCCTCCACGTGGGCAGCGGGCGTGTCCATCCATGGGAAATCAAAGGTGCTGTAGTCCAGCTCAGAGGCCTCGCTGCTGGAGCAAATGGACCCCTCTTCAAAACCTACTTCCACTTCTGAGTCAGAGTCAGAGTCAAAGCAAGAAGATGGTTCGGAGGTTCCATACATGCGCGAGTAATACTGGTCCTCAACGGGGACGGGATGCTGCGATCCGATTCTGACCTTGTTGTCGGGGGTCACCTCTTCGAGGAAGAGCTCGTCCTCGTCATGGGGAGAACGGCCCCGGTTGGGTCGGCCGGCGGGACGACCGAAGCTTCGCTGCTCAATAGAACGGCGAAGGGTGTCGATGGAAGACTGCTCGAAGAAGATGGGCATTCTCTTCTCAACCTTGGATGTCCTCGAGCCTCGGGGAGCCATGAGAGGTCGGGGTGTAGGGAGAGTGGGCTCCATGTCGGGCGACTTCTGTGCCATGAAGTCCTCTACCTCCTGCACCTCCGGGCCAACGACGCCAGCGCCGAATGGCCTGGGGGTGACAAGCATGAGGGGAGTGACGGGAGAAAGGTGGTCCATGTCAACCACAGCTGGCTCGAGGCCTTCCTCATCCTGGAAGGACAATGGGCTGGAGGATCGGCTATCGGGGCCGTAGTTGTCGGGGAAGGTGGCATGGTCACCATGGTCAGTAGGAGTAGAGGGCATGGACACAGTCGAAGGGTTCTCTGAGGCATCCGAGTTTCTGCGCTGTCGCCAATCGTTTTGTGACTGCAGCGATGGGGTTCGGACAAGTCGGAGCTCCTCCTCAAGCTCTTCATCCAATGAGATAGAGATGCTTCCGTCTCGGTAGGCCGCGGGCTCAGGGTCGAACTCGAACTCTTCCAGGGCTGTAGTGGCCTCGGCGATGGAGTTGAGGGTATCGACTCTACCGGGATGGAAAGATCTGGGCTTGGGCTGCAGGGGTTGGGGTGGCTTGACACGGCCGGACAAGGTGTTCTTGCGAGGTCGGATGACCTTGATCCCTGAGGCGCGCTTCGAGTAGACGGCAGGGGTGAAGTCGGCGTCCTCACCAAGAGAGTCTGAGTCCGAGTCGTCAAAGTTGTTGAGACGAGGAGAAGGCATGGGCTGCTCTGGGGCACCGTAGAAGCCAGTCTGGCGAGATGCAATCCTGGTCTTGCGGACGCTGGTACGAAGAGGAGCGGGAACATCGGGGTCTTCCTCTTCTTGCTGCTGCTGGGGGACGCGGGTGTTGGCAGCAGTGGTGGCACGCTTGCGGACCTCTGAAGTCCTCCTGGCAGTTGACCCGAGGATGCCGGTAGAGGCTCTGGTGGTGATGGAGTTGTAAGTAGGAGAGGTGAGGTCCCACTTGTTGTCGTACAACTTGTAGTTCTCCAGTTCCGGCGTGATGGACTCAGGTCGGCTCTCCTTTTCGACCTTCTTGGGAGAAGGGGGGCTCTGTGCGGCCTTCCTCGAGGGCATGCTCATGGGCATTGTGGTCTGTCTGATGAACTGAGGGTTCATGGCGGCGAACGATGTTTGCCTGCCCAAGTGAGGGTTCAGGGAGAAGGTGGACTGCTGCCTCCTTCGGTCAGGAGCGAAAGAGAGGGTTGGCTGTCTGGTGGTGGGCTCAAGGGGGGCCGGAGCGGCACCCATTGAGTTCTGTCTCCTCGAGTCTTGGGGAATTGAGACTGCGGAGTTCTGCTGGCTTCTGATCCTGTTGTTGACTGATTCCTGTCGCTCGTTTGACATGGTAGCGACGGGTCCCTGCTGGATGTCGTAGGGACGAGGGTTAGTCGACGCCCGTCCCGAGGGGGCGAATGATGGTCTGAGAGGAGGACCCTCGACGGCGGTCTCGGCAGCCTTGGACTTGGAGCCCCATCCCGTTGGCATCTTGAAGGGGAACGACGTCTCGGGGCGGGTGGCGGTCTTAGTCTTGGACGAGGCGGCGGGCATCAACGACGAGTGGCCGAATGCTCGTAATCTGGAGGTCTGCTGCTGGATAGGCGAGACTGATCTCGTCTGAGAAGGTCTCAGCGGTGAAGCTTCTTTCTGATCCGGGGTGAGCCTTACCATTTGCGACACAGGTGCTGGGTCCTGTGCGAACGAGACGTGTCTCTGTGATTGTCTGTACTGAGGCATGGCCTCGAAGCGTCCTGAAGATACCTGTGCCATCTTTTTCTTTTCTGTCTTCGGCTTTGATCAACAAAGACGAAGTATTAATTAAATAAAAAGGGTAAGAAAGAAATAATAGAATAAAAAGATAAAAGTCGAGCAGTCCCTGCTGCTGGGATCCGTTGTTGTAGAATCGTCGACTATGCGAAGTTGAATCCGAAGAAAAGAAGTGCCACCTTAAATCATCAAACAGTCTCCAGGACCGTGGGCAGCATTTACCATAAGCTAGTTGAGAGTCGCTCAACAACACTCGCAATGATGATGGAGAAGAAGAAGAGGGAATCAGACGGGAGCGACGGGCTGGATTATGAATATGAATATCAGACCTGGTCGCGCCCCACCCGAGGCTGCGGGTAGCACGACTGGCTGCCAGGTCATGGGCGACTCCGAGAGAGCCAGCAGTCTCTGGGGACAATCCTACCACCGACGCCTGAAACTCCATGATGGAGCGGCGTGAGCTGGGTTGTTGTGATGGGCATTGCCGTTGTCAGACGGTTCAAGGTCATCATGGACCCTTGAGAGTGGGTCCTCCTTGATATGGAGTCATTGGTCCGTTGCTGTGGCTGCAACTTATCTTTCACAGTGGGAGCAGTGGACTGTGGCTAGTGTCGTCTGCAACAGCGGCTTCTGATAGGTCACATCTGGTTGCGCCACAGGTCTCCAGCATCTCGCAAGCTCCCAGTCTAGCGGTTCACAGGCCTCGCGTGCTGTAATTTAAGAACTGACAGGGCATGCCCCAGGCCTGGACGCTGCTAATAACGTGTACCTCCAGTGCCGTCCGCATCACGATCATCTTCCGCCCACCAGTTCACCCTCGAGCAGCGCCAGCTCCGTTGGTGACTCGACATACGCACTGCCAATCGCTGTGTAGTCAGTCATGACATCTCTCAGAATAGTCTCCGTCCGGCAGCAGCTGAGAGGCGCATGTATGTATGGCAGGAGATTGACATCATGGGTCGCGACGCGGCTCTGATGCAGCCGTGCTAATGGCCCTCCGAAATAGCGACGCATGCTAAAAATAAGCCCCTGGTGGCAAATCTGCTCTGTGGGCTGTTTGAGCAGATGACGGGCTCCGCGACGAGACGATTTTTCCCAACAGAGGGAAATGCACAGACCTCGCAAAGCCAGCCAGTGGGCATCGCTGGAAAAGACAGTCAGCGATTTCCATTTTGCTTGCTTGGCTGTCTGCATCTGGTGACCGCCCAGCCTCTAGAACCAAAATGCAGGAAAAGTCCCGGTCGTCTCGTCCCAGGGTCCATCTAACTCAACTGGCCGTGTGCCCATCTTTACTGCTTCCTGCTCGCCCAGTGGTCCTGTCAAGCCGCGTGGTGGTTAGACAGCTCCCTCGCCTCGACGGAGGGATCGCCCATCCCCCATGCACGGAGTCGAGTCTGCGATCGAAAGCAACACCCAATCGTCAGCATCACTTCTGACCACCACGCGGCACAGCGGTTGTCTTCTTATTGTTTTACATACAGTGCCTGCATGCGAGCACAATCAGGGAATCAATACGTAACATCGTCTCCGTACGGGCGGGAGAGAAAAACTAGCCCTTCCGTCCATCTAGACATGTCTCGGTTGGGGGCCAATCAGTAGAACTTGGTGCACAGCAAGGAAAAATTGTATACCAAGCGCCAAGAAGCCGGTGTAGTTTTTTGCATCGCACCATGATACCACCATCAATGCAGCCTTCTCCAGCAACAGCCAGAAGCTCTCATGCTCGGTCTAATTTCTGCGTACAACCCGTCCAAGGCCCTGCTAATCCCCGGGTCAAGCAGTGCTACGGCATCCACCATGAATATCACCGTTGACATATGTCAGCGTCCACGGGCCACCGTGCGGCTACAACCCGGTGAGAGGCCGGTGAGCGAGTGACGGAAATATGCCCCTCACTGGCGATCCATCGCGTCCCATCCGGTTCCCCTCCACCAACCCAGCAGCAACCCCCCCAACGCACCTCTCGCGGACGGTCCTCGCCGGCATTAGAGCGCAGGCCTTTCCCTCCAAGCACCCGCGCGGCCTGCCACCCTTGCCAAAGAAGCAGATTTAGAACAATCCGACACAACCCTTGCCAGAGAAGCCATGGCGGACGACCTCTCCCTACCGCGCATCCTCTGCCTCCACGGCGGCGGGACGAGCGCCGAAGTCTTCGAGATCCAGTGCCGAATTATCATCCGTCAGCTGCAGAACCGGTGCCGGCTCGTCTTCGTCAACGGGCCCTGGACGTCCAGCGCCCACCCAGCCATCCTGCCGTACTTTGCGGACCTCGGCCCCTTCTACCGCTGGCTGCGCTGGAACGACGACGACCCCTTCGACGCCCAGGGCGAGGAGAAGATCTTCGCGGCCATCGAGAGGGCCATGAGGGAGGACCCGGGCAAGGGCGACTTCGTGGGCGTGCTCGGCTTCTCCCAGGGCGCCAAGATCGCGGGCAGCCTGCTCTGGGCGCAGGAGAAGTCGCCCAAGCCGCGGACCAGCTTCAAGTTCGGCGTCATCCTGGCGGGGCGCGCACCCTACGTCGTCCTGGACCCGGAGAAGCAGCTGCCGGCCGTCGCTCACGTTGCAGACATTGGCCAGCAGAGCATCGACTTCAAGGACTGGGCGCCCACCAACGAGGGCGGGCATGTGCTGAGCCTGCCTACCCTACACGTGCACGGGCTGAAGGACCCGGGCCTGGAGGAGCACCGGGTCCTGCTTAAGAACTACTGCAAGACGGGGACTACGCGGTTGATAGAGTGGGATGGCGACCACCGGGTGCCCATCCAGGCTGATATTGTCACCAAGTTGGTTGGTTACATTACGGAAATGGCGCATGAGGCTGGGCTTGATATTTGAAGAGCGGTAGACGAAATGCGATACCCTAGACTTAGACCCCGATTCAACATCCAATTGGGGGTTAGATAGAATTGATGCTTTGGTTTACAGAGTCATTCTCTTCTTAAATTTGGTAATACGTTTCTCTTGATTTTCTCCGGCAAGCGAGTCACATATTCTCCGTCGTGGACCAGCGATATGTGGGGTTGTTGATGCAAATTAAGCTTGCCATGTCCTGGAAATACGCCATACGACGGGAGGATGATGGCGGGTTTGGGATTCACAACGGCGGTGTACATGTCAATCAAGAGGCAAAAATAGACGGATGATACATGCACAAGGCACACACACGAGCGTCTCCTATCAACCGGCCATGTGACGGGGCACGAGATGTCGGCAGCACCAACACCAACTGCAGCCTTCAAGATTGTCCAGCAACTGACACTGTACGATGATGATCGCCTCATCCGCCCCACACACCAAAATAACCCGCGACGGGCCAATTCATTAGCGTTCACGCCGGCCTGCCATCCGCAGCCACGGCCGTGCTGGTCGCGGGGGTGTGGTGGAGCGATGTTCTGACAAGCCCAGGGAAACCACCAATCCAGCGGCGGAGAGATGGTGGTACAGTCATCGCTCCAGGGACATTTGTCTCGTCTTTCCATGCTGGGCTGGATGTACCTGACAGTAGGGGACAGCTGCTGGCGAGCGCCAAGACACGACCTGAGCGTCGGGTGTCTGAGGTGTCCTCTCCCATCGCCTGGCTCGTATCCTCATCCCTTCCACTGCCCTGCACCGCAAACAACCTCAATTGAAGTCCAATTGAGTGACCTGCAGTGGAGAGGGCCAGAAGGTTCCGGTCCCTGATTCCTGGCAGTTATTTTGAGTTCAGCAGCCGCCTCCCGCTATCCCCTTCGCACTATAGCGAGCGACAGGGCCCGTCCCCCCTCTGGCCACCACCCTCCACCCGCTGTGAGGTCGAGCCTCCACGCAATCTTATCCGCCATGGCTGCTGTCCGGCGGCGCGCGTCCAGACTCGTCATCCTCACCGGCGTCGCCTTATTGGTTGTGCTGTTCCACCACCTTGTTCGCACCTCGTCGTCGTCGTCGTCGTCGTCCTTCTCCCGGGTGCCCCCTGCCGACTTCATCCCTAGCAGCTTCAACTGGTCCGCTGCTAAACAGTTCTACCCGCCCGACGTCATCAAGAGTCTCCCTAAGGGCAAGCCTCGCAAGCTCCCCGCTGTCCAGGCCCCGCGCTCCGCCTTCACCAACCCCGACCACCCCGACCCGCGCCGCGACGACGTCCTCCGCGTCTTCAAGCGAAGCTACAATGCCTACCGGGACCACGCCTGGCTGCGGGACGAGCTCAAGCCTGTCTCGGGCGGTGGGAGGACCAGCTTCGGCGGCTGGGCGGCCACCCTGATCGACTCCCTCGACACCCTCCTCATCATGGGCCTTGACGCCGAGTTCCGCGAGGCCAGCGACGCCGTGGCCGCCATCGACTTCTCCAAGACCCGTGACACCGCCGTCAACCTCTTCGAGATGACCATCCGGCACCTCGGCGGCCTCATCAGCGCGTACGAGCTCAGCGGCGAGGAGAGGATGCTGCACAAGGCCCTCGAGGTCGGCGAGATGCTCTACGTCGCCTTCGACACCCCCAACCGCCTCCCGGGCTTCTGGCTCAACTTCGACAACGCCCGCCAGGGCAGGCAGGTCGCCGGTGTCCACGACCCCGTCGCGTCGCCGGCCTCGCTCTGCCTCGAGTTCACCAGGCTGTCCCAGCTGACGGGCGATCCAAAGTTCTACGACGCCACGGACCGTGTGACAAGGGTCCTCGAGCGCATGCAGGAGGACACCGGCATCCCCGGCCTGTGGCCCATCTTCGTCGACTTCCAGAACGAGGTCGCGAGGAGCTCCCTCTTCTCCATCGGCGGCCAGGCCGACTCCCTGTACGAGTACCTGCCCAAGATGCACGTCCTCCTGGGCGGCGTGGACGAGACTTATAAGAAGATGTACCTCCGATCAATGGACGTGGTGAAGGAGCATCTCCTATTCCGGCCGATGCTCCCCGACGGCGAGGACATCCTCTTCGTCGGCGACGCCAGGCTCGGCAAGGACAAGATCAGGCTCATCCCGGACGGCCAGCACCTCTCCTGCTTCGCCGGCGGCATGTTCGGCCTGGGAGGCAAGGTTTTCGGCGCCAAGGACCACGTCTCGATAGGCGATCGCCTGACGAGGGGCTGCGGCTGGGCGTACAGCCAGTTCCCCACGGGGCTCATGCCCGAGCTCTTCACCATGTTCCCCTGCGAGACCCTGGACGAGTGCGAGTGGGACGAGCACGCGTGGCGCACGCAGGGCGACCAACAGATCGGCAAGGGCTGGAAGAGCGTCCGCGATCCGCGCTACATCCTGCGCCCCGAGGCCATCGAGAGCATTTTCCTCCTATACCGTATGACGGGCGAGGATGACTTGCGTGAGATGGCCTGGGAGATGTTCCAGAGCATTGTGCGGTCGACGGAGACCAAGCTGGCGTATTCGGCGATCAAGAACGTTCGAGCCAAAGGCGAAACCGCCAAGGAAGACTCCATGGAGGTACGTGTGGGAAGAATCCAACAAGTATGGACATTGCTAACTGGTTTTACGATAGAGCTTTTGGATGGCGGAAACTCTCAAGTACTTTTACTTGATCTTCTCGCCTCCAGACTTGATCAGCCTGGATGACTTTGTATTCAGCACCGAGGCACACCCATTTAAACGACCAGGCTGAGCTATGATGGGAGAGTGAAAACTGCCTATGGCTCAATCATGAACACCGATGGTTATCTACGTGATCCATCTTCCGTTATTACGCCCATCGGCCAGCGTAGCAGCAGCTTGGGACTCTGGAAATGCGTCTCGGCACCTTGATATGGCAAGTTTTACGAGGTGAAATCTAAGCCTTGCCATCTTCCTTGCTAGTGAGCTACGCTCGCTATCAGTTGGATTGAAAAATATCTAGATATAAACATACTCAGCTGTTCGGGTTGACCCGGATTCTTTCTTTTCTTTAACTCACAGATTCACACAGATGGATCTACTGTCTTGCAGATCGCTGGATCGATGCCAAGAATAAGTTGAGCTGCCTGCTTTGTTCAAAGACGAGTACATTGTCTTGTTGACACATTTTAGAGGAGAGACAAGCTCGCACAAATTGCTGTGGTTTGCTGTGGGCGTTGTATAATAACCCAGGCACGAAGCCGGGTTCCAGCATGTTAGAATTAGACATACATGGCGTATTCAGCTGATATGAAACCCTGGCATATGCATTAGAATAAACTGGCAAAATAGATGCTCACTTGATCGGCTCAACTCGTGTGCTGTGGTTTAATAAGTATGTGTGTGTGTGTGTGTGTGTGTGTGTGTGTGTGTATCAATCGAGAAGACGTTGCATGAATGTACCCTCTTCTCACACATTATCCGTTGCGCCTTAGTGCTGAACTACCTACCATGTGTGATCAACTATTTCCTCATAATTTACACAATATTGAAGCTCATATTGCTCTATTTCTGTAAAAGCTAGAAGTTTTGCATTTGATTCAGCTGCAATTTCAATCACTATCACGAATCAGGTCATCTCAACTACATTTCAGTATAAAACCTGCCTTGGAACTTGATAGCAACCACTAGATGCTAATTTAGGAGAATGCCACATTCACATACATATCAGAGTTAACAGATCTGTGAATCTGAAGGCCCAAAAGATCCACGAGAGCTCCGGGGGTAGATAGGCAAAATGAGACGAGGCGTTGTCGTCCGTTGCTATATCCCGCCCAACCATCATGCTAGCTTAGAATCACTGAGATGTTGGTAAGATGACAGGCTCTCATCCGCCTCTGGATATGTTTGAAGCACCAGGCGACCTAAAATCACTCAATGATCATGAAAGTGCGTATCTGATTTGAATCGATTACACGTGTATAAATATCTTGCCTTCCAGCCACTCAACATCACTTGGATCACACTCAACGACTTCCAAGTCATCAACTTCAAGACAACGCAGCAATTTCAAACCACCGACCGCAATGGCCAGCCTACTCAAGTCCATCCTCCTCCTGGTCCAGCTCTCAGGCCAAGCCCTCGCGCTTCCCTACTATGACGACCCTCCCGCGCTCACGACGACCTCCGTCAGCACTCAAACCCAAACTTCCTTTGAGCTGCCCTACGAAACACTCGCCGTCCGTCAGGGGACAAACTCGACAGACAAAGACACTTCCTTTAAGCAAACTTGCAAGGACATTTCCATCGACATGCCCGATGGCGACCTGAACAAGAATGACGGCCCCGATGGGAATTCATACAAGAACTCGCCCCGGCTGTCCGCAAACTGCCAAGAGTCAAACGGTAACTACCGATGCGCCAGCATCAACTTGAGCAACTGCGTCGCCAACCTAGAGGGCTGGCTAGCCTGGGCAAAGGAGTAAGTGATCTCATTACAGGAAGGGCTGAGGAGAACTGCGTCCTTTCTCAGCCAGTTTTTTCCCTTCGCTTGGCCCTGGCACATGCTGACCTTGAACCCCAGCGGCAACTTCCACACCTCATGCAAGGACTGCGGACTCGATAGGAATAAACGTGAGCTGGTCTGCAGGTGCAAAAAGTACAAAGGTTCAACTGACTTCTCGTTCATCTATCTTGGTGAGTGGAAGGCCGCGCTCTCCCCCAAGTCGTATTGAGCTGACAATCGGGACCTCTAGCTGAGCACATGAAGAACGAAGACGGACGACTGGCTTGCGAAGGGTACAAAAGTGAGGACAGCCACTGCCCGGGTTCAAAGTAATTGCCCGAGTGACATGTTAGGTGAGGAGGAAGTGCCCTTCTGGAGGCGGATATGCACCCATGGCAAGCTTTGCTCATCCATGTATAACTTCATGTATTCAGCTTATTATATAGATTATTTGCTAGAATATCGATTGGACTGACCCCCAGTTGACTCATAGATAGATAATCTTTAATCCTCTTCTCCCAAGTTACTTACTCACTTTAACCCGTGAACGATGCATCAAGCGGGGCGTCACGTCCGGCTACATGCATTCACTCACGCCCTTGTTTTGTCATCACCCTCAGCCTCAACACCAAGAAACACCACCTCAATATCAGCATATAGTATTCATCATTACTCATAAAACCAATCTATATCTCCTCATGTCTGACCCAGAGCTAGTCGCAGCCTTCCGCCACGCCGTCTACACCGCCGTCCAGGAGATCCCTCACGGCCGAGTCACCAACTACGCCCAGATCGCCTTTCTCATCGGCGAGCGTGAGTTTCATCCTTTCCCTCTTATTGATCATATACTAATACGCGGACCAGCCCAACGCCCTCGCCAGGTCGGCGCCTGTCTCAAAGGTCTCCCCGGCGCCGACTCCGACGCCCGCTTCCACAGCGCAAACGTCCCCTGGCACCGCGTCATCAACGCCAAGGGCCTCATCTCCCACAGGTAGATACCAACCCTTCCAACTCCCCTGAATCCCATGCTGATCGGTGACAAGAGGCCCCGGGTCAGCAGCGCGACAGGCCGCCGCGCTGCGGGCCGAGGATGTCGAGGTGACAGAGGACGCCATGGGCGAGTTCATGATCGACTTTGGCGAGTATGGCTGGTTCCCCGAGGTGCTGCCCTCGGAGCAGGAGCAGGAGGAGCACGTTGAGGAGTCGCCGCCTCCGCCTCCAAGACGGCGGGATCAGGAGCAGTCGAGGCGGCGGCGCAAGGAAAGATCCCGCAGACGGCGGACGGAAGAGACCTCTGAAGCATGATTCACACACACAAGCGGACATCACGGTATACAGAGGGAGGCACAAGTCAGGCGTTCAAGAAATTTGATGAAATTGTTTTAAAAATATCTGAAAAAAGGAAAACCAGAAAAAAGGCTCGTCGATCGTATTGGTCTCGGTAGCAATAATAAGTGATACAAGACTATCTATCTGTCACAACAATGCCCACAGGGTGGCGGGATATAATCGTAAGATTCATCGCTCTCTCTCTCGTCCCTCTTTTAGCGCTCTTCTTCTTCTGCCTCCCCTTTTCTCTCCCCCTCTTTCACTCTTCCCCCGATAGAAATTACACGTTACAGGAAACAACAAGATTTTAATATATTCTTGTTGCGAAGGTATGAGGCAAACAAAATATAGTGTAAAAGGAGAATATCCATGAGACGACGTAATAAACGCATAGAAATAAAATGTCGAGAAAAATAAAGCTTATCAAGGAAACGGGAATCAGCGTAGATGCATGGTCTCATCATGCAATAACAGAATATAGGTGTAGGTATGGGTGGAAAGGGTGGCTGAGTGGATGACTGGTGATTAATGCCACGCAGCCTTTTGGATATATCGACAAGTTGCGTATTGACGGAAAATGAACTGCTTTACCCGCTCAAAAACTCCTGGCCAACGAGGAAATGACACCGCAATCAGAACAAGGAAATGGAAGGAAAGGCAAGTAGGTATGCAGATGCTGATGAAACAAAAGGCACACAGGCGGTCCAGAACATGCTTGCGAGGCCGCTGAGACGTCTGTCCGTCCACGTCGAGTAGGGTTCTCCCAATCGACGACCGACTAGATGCAGCGTAGCCCCTCCTAGAAGCAGTTCAGGCTGCCCTTCTTCTTCTTCGTCTTGTTGATGGCGTTCATTCGGTCCTCGAGCTGCTTGCGAGCTGCCTCGGCTGCCTGGCGCTTCTTGCGCTCCTCCTCGACTGCCTGCAAGCTCCAGCGGTTGTCCTGGGCTTCCTGGGCTGGCTTCTCCTTGAGCTCCTTGACCTCGAGCTCGAGCTCGCTGGCACGCTTCTTCCAGGCCTCGCAGTCGGCCTTGACCTTGTTGGACTGCTTCTCCAAGTCGGTGAGGGCCTCCTCGAGCGTCTGCGTCAGTTGACGCTCGGCATCCAGATGCTTCTTGATGGTGCGGATGCGAGCCTCCTGGTCCTCCGCAAGCTGGCTGACTTGGCTGGCGCTGAGAGCACCAAAGTTGTCCTTGCTTGGTGGACGGGTGGATGTCGGTGAGCTCGGCGGGTGGCCGTTGACGTTGGGAGTACCCGGTGCGCTTGCTCCGTTGGGCAGAGGCGGCAGCGGGATGACTGGAGGTGGAGAAGGAAGCGAAGTGTGGGATGCACTCTTCCTAACAGCAGACTGGACACTAGATCGGTTGATGTCGCTAGTGGTCTCGTCATACTTGGACTGGAGCGGATACATGTTAGTGTTGTGCCAATAGATCTGTTGCGTTTTCATAAAACTTACCTGCAGAGCGGCGTACTCCTCTCTAACAGCTTCGAGCTCAGCCTGCAGCCTTAACCGCGAGTTGTTGATCTCCTCGAGCTGTGAGTCACGCTCGGTCTGGAGAGTGCTGATGCGGTTGTTGGTGATCTGCGCCTCGTCAAAGTTGCTCTGGAGTTGTTCCTCGAGCTCCTCAATCATCCGCGTGTTCTTCTCGTTGCGGCTCTCCATCTCAGCCAGCTTGCCCTTCAGAGCCTCGACCGTCGCTGTCATGGAGCCCGAGTTGGTGGGCGCAATGTCTGCCAGTGACTTCTTGGCGTTCTCCAGGTCCTTCAGGATACCATCATTGATGGTTGAGAGTTCGGCCACATGCTTCTCCATCTCGCCAGCCCTCTTGCGCTCGCTACCAAGCGCCGCGCGATCAGCGACCAAGCTATCGATCCAAGTACGGAGGTTGTCTGGCTCAGGTTCCATCCCCAGAGCCGTACCGACCTGGCGAGCCAGTGTGACAAGCTCCTCACGGGTTCCAGAGACCTCCGCCTCGAGGTATCGAACGGTATCAGCTTGCTCGCTCATAAGGACAGCAACCTGTTCCTCGTAACCCTTCTGCTCCTGCAACTTCACATCCGCCAGCTCCTGCTGGTGAGCAGCTTGCAGAGACTCGAGTGTCTGGTGAGTTCTACTGGCAGCCTCCTCGTGGGCGGTGAGTTGCTCCTCAAGTGTCAAGACAAGCTGCTCCAGGCGGTTAGCCTCTGCAGCTTCGGCTTCCCGATCCCTGACAGAGGCCTCCAGGTCAGCAGCAACGGAGGAGTGCACCTTGTTCAGCCTATCAAGATCAGCGACCGCAGTAGCGTGCGCGCTCTCGAGCTCAGCAACCTTGGTAGCATTGCTGTTGATGATGGCCTTGTACTCGTCAATCTCGCTTCGGAGGAAGCTGATCAGGCTCTCCTGCTTCCTCTCTGCCTCCTTGGCTGCCTCGTCTTGGCCGGCTGGAACAGAGCGAGCCTGTTGCAACTCAGCATGCACAGACACAGCCTGGGCCTCCAGCTGCTTGATCGTGGACAGCAACTCCTGTTCCTTGGATGCAGCAGTCTCCAGAGCTGCCTTGTGCTGGAGCTCCCACTGGGAGACCTCGTGTTCGAGCTGTGCGATCTTGGTAGCATTGGCGATGGTGTCATCAGCCCCGGGACCAGTCATGGCCTTGCGGAGAGCTTCCAACTCGTTCTCCAGATGCCCCTCGCGGGACGCATGAGCCTCCTTGAGCGACGCAATCTGGTTCTCGCTCTGCTCGAGCTGGTCTCGAAGGGTTGCCACCATCGACATGTCGACAGGGCTTGCCTTCAAACTGCTGCGCTCACGAGTAAGACCTGAGATGATCGTCATCTTAGCCTCCATCTCCTTCTTTGTAGACGCAATATCGGCCTCCAGCTCCTGAATGCGTTCGCTGCGCGAGTGGAGCTCATGCATAGCTGCATTGAGGTTGACCTCGAAGTTTTGCCACACCTCGGGGCTGTTCTTAAGGTGTTCGTTGGCAATATTGCGAAGGGAGGAGAATGACCGTTGAGCGCGGTCGACGAGAAGGTTCTGGCTTGATTTGCGGCGAATGATAGGAGTGGGTGTTCGGGGAGAAGTGGCCTCGATAGCACGAGCCTTGTGCACCTCAGTTTTAAGTTCCTCCACAATGTCCAGAGTGTCGTTGTGCTTAGACTCGAGCTCGGCGTACTTGCTAGCAAGCTCTTTCTCGGCAGCCTCTCTTTCGGCAACAAGAGTCTTGAAGCGGGTGATCTCAGCCTCGAATTCTTGGTTGCTCCGCTCAGTAAAGGCGGGAGAAAGAGGTCCCTCTGTCATATCATCCGACGAAGCACCACCTGGCTTGGTTGTGGCAGTCTCGTCCTCCGAAGACACGTCTCCGTTAGATGTATCCGCAGTAGCAGGCGAGTCCATAGCAGATGATAATTCCGAGGAGAGCGATCGCGAAGCTGATGACCGAAGCCCATGCTTGGAATCGTTCGTCTTCGTCTCCGACAAGAATGAATCAGGACGACCCGCAGCCTCAGAAATAATTGAATCGCGAGGACGTGATGGCTTACTGTGGCGCGCCTCATCAACTGCATCCTGAAGCTCGGCAACTTTGCGCATAGCTTCCTCGTACTTGAGATGAAGGTCATCGAACGAGTTCACAGTGGTTTCGTGTTCCACACGGAGATCAAAGAGCTCCTGGGTCACAGTCTCGAGCTTATCGGCCACAAACTTGCTCTGGGCAGAGTTTGGAACATCTTCATACTCACCGTTGGTGGGGCTTGTCTCAACCCGAGGGGTTTCCTCGGCCTCCTCCTTAACAGTAGGAATCTGAGCTGCCTGGTCACCCTCGACGCCCTCATCACCCTCGGGGATGGGATCCTGAGTTTGGCTGTGACGGCTCACATGCGATTGAACTCTGGAATGACCTGCAGTGCTACTTCGTCGGCGGGCAGGTCCGTTGGCTGCGGGTTCCTTTGGCTCGGGTCCAGGCTGCTTAGCCTCCTCGACATTGTCCAGGTCGTAGAGAAGAGAATCGAGTTTTCCTAAGCTGCGTTGACGCTCAATGACCTGCTCCAGACGATCAATTTCCCGTTGCATGAGCTCAGAATCTTGGTCAGTCTCCGCAAGGCGCTCTTCCAGAGTCGAGATATAGTCTTCGCAAGAAGCCTCATTCTCACGAACCCGGGCAATCTCCTTGCGGAGCTGCATGATGATTGTTGCATTCTTCTCCTCGCCATTGGTATGCCCATCGAGCTTGGTCTCAAGATCATGCAGGTAGTTCTCCGTGCTGGCCTCACGGTCCATGAGCTTCTGAAGTCGGGCCTGGAGCTGAGTGTTAATGGTCTCGGCGTACGCACACTTGCTCTCCTTCTCCAGCAGACTAGCTTCGGTAGTAGAGAGTGTTCCTCTTGTGCTCGACAGGGAGTGTTCCAGGGACTGGATGGTTTTCTCGTATTCCATCACAACCTGCTCAACAGCCTGGGCGAAAGAGTTGGATCGATTCAGACGGTCCGTTGCGGTGTCACCCAATTCGTGTGCCTCGTTAGACTCATTCTCCCGAGCCTTTGCCATCTCAGAAATCAACTTGGCATGTCGCTGGCTGAGCGCAGTGTAATTTTCCTGAGTGTCGAGCAGCTGGTTCTGGAGCTCGGCCTCCCGCTCACTCTGGCGATCAAAACGTTCGTTGGTGCTCAAATTCAGACGGCGAGGACTGGGCTCGCCACGGCTTGCATTGCTGCTGATTTGCTCGCGAAGGAAGGCGATCTCGACCTTCAATCGGTCGATAATGGCCTGCTTATCTCCTTCCTCAACCTGCTGGATGCGGGGCTTCGACTGAATAGCGCGAGCACGCTGAGCGTATTGAACAGTGTTGAGAGTCTCACTAAGATGGAATTCAGCAGGCGTCACACAGGCAATCATGTAAGTGATTGCATTTCCGCCCAGCGAATCCTGGAGCAAGCGTGTGAGCTTCGAGTCACGGTAGGAGACGTGGGACCCAGCCTGTCTCGACGACAGCTGGCTGATGACCTTGCCAAGCGAGGCCAAACCGGCGTTGATCGAGATACCTTCCTTGGCCCTCTCGCCATGAGCGCCAGTGTTCTTCAGCCTTTCGCTACCGGCCAAATCCACAAAATGCAACTTGCTGTCAGTTGTGACGGTGACCTCTTGGCCCGTCATGGACTCAATGGGTACCGAGAAACGCTTTTCGTTGGTCGAGGTGGGGGCAGACTTGTTCTTCCGCTGCACAAGGTTCAGGGAAAAGACGGCGTGCGAACGGGAAGACTTGGCGTTGATGGCGGTAGCATCAGTCTGTCGAATCGAAGAACCGAAATTCAGCGCATTGATGAGATCATCGACGCAGGTAATGTCCACCTGGCGGAGGCCAGTGAGGATAATGTTGCCCTTTACATCTTCTCGAATCGCGACGTTGCCACGATCGGCCACCGGTGTTGATTCGGGAACGAGAAGATCGCGCAGCTGCTCATTATAGATTTCTACGTATGTTGCCTTCAGAGACCAATCGGCGTCGCCAAGTGTGTTTTGTTGGCCATATCCTCGCGGTGTTCGGAGGTGGGACATGGAACTGCGGTTTGAAGGCTTGACCGGGACGGCAGCCTTGCTGACGTCGAGCGTCTCGAACAATGCCTTGGCGGCGCGGGGAATGACACCTAGAAAGTTAGAAGGAAGGTAGACATATTGGCGGGTTGGTTTAAAGACTCACCCATGATCTCTTCGTCATGCTGCTCCAAGGGACCTGAGGTACCCATGGTATAGGATTTACCCGCACCGGACTGTCCGTATGCAAGTAGTGAGACATTGTAGCCCTGGGTAAAGGCGCTGATGGATTCGCTGAGGTACTCCCAAACGCCGTCTTGCATCACATCGGAGCTGAAAACGCGATCAAAGACAAACAGCTTCTTGCCCTGGGGAGAGTCGATGGCCAGACTCGTATTCGAAGTGGTCTGGACCATGGATCGTTGGAATCGTTGCGGAATAAGCTCGTAGCCGGGGTCCGTTGGCTTCAACGCCGGTCGAACGCGGACAGCTAGAAAGAAAACCCGGGTTAGCAAGGACAGAGATCTTTGATGATGTCTGAAGCGCAGGCGCCCGCGCGATGCGAAGCGATGCGATGCGACGGAAAGCACAACACGTACCAACTTTCACTGCAGTCCGGCTGTCCTCATCAGAGGCTCTACTTCCTGTGGCGACAGTCTTGCCGCCAGTCATACTCAAACGGCTGCTGCTTCTATTCGCGGGTCGCGCAATGGCACTGGCAGGTCGTTGTCCGCCGCCCTGCTGAGGGGAGGTCGGAGGCGAATTCGTCGTCGTCATGTTGGCAACCGAACTGATGTTCGCCGGGGAATCAGAAACAGTTGTGGAGGGCGTTCATTCAATGGCAGCGGCGAGGCGCGAAACCAAGTACGTTCGCGATTGTTTCGATCCCTGCCCGAGGGTGGTTGGAGTATCGTCAGGCAGTCATAAAGTGCGCTGCCGGGGGATGGGCGACGGCGCGGGACGATAGTCGGACAGGATTCCCTTGCTTGTCGGTGCCAGACTGCAGAGGCGGTTTTGGTACCTTACGCGTCGAGATCTTGAAGTGCGCGATCTCAGAGCAGCGACGACTGTCAGTCAGGGTGTTTGGAGGACTGGACTGGACTAGAGGAAGGGGCGGATCAAGGAGGGTGTCGACGCAAAAGGTGTGTGGCCCGCTCAGGGTCGTCTCTGGCCCGTGGGAATGAGATAGAACGTGTGGGGTGATTTTTAATTAAATTCGCGTCGAGCCAGCGGCGTGAGACTTGCTGCAACCTAATCAATAAGAGGGACCGCGTGTTTGAAGGAATACTTCCTGCGACTCCTCCCGGCTGCTCGAAAAGGCGATAGGTAGGTACAGACGAAACCTGGGCCTGGAAAGGGACTGAGCCAGGAGGGAAAGGGAGTACCCGGTCGGTCGTATGTATGTAATCTAATGTAGCGACCCGAATATGGACTTTTGGACAAGGTTGGGGGGGAAGCAAAAAAAGGGGAGCCAGCCAGGATGCGATGGGATTTGACAGTGCTAGAGCGAGAAAAATCCAGGGGCAGCCATCTGGCAAGGTCCCCACCAACTGGGCCGACAGGGAGCTGCTAATGGCCGCTAGTGGCAGAGTGAACAGCGAGCTGGGTGCCATCTTAGTGGCTGGGCCTGTGGCAGCAAATTGATGGCATCTGGACTGAGCTGATAATCACACATACAAGGAACATAGTCGGTACCTGCTTGCTGTGTCGGGGGCCCTCACATGCACGAGGGACCGCCAGATGACAGCAAAAGCAGAGAGATGGCCATTGTAACGCTGGACCAGCTCCGGACCAGCAGACTGTCACGCTCACTGAGAGGAACTCCTGCTGCTGTAACCCTAGGTGGTCACTTCACCGAAAGGAGAGCTCTCCAGCCAATCACAAGCTGTCTCAATCCCCTCACGCTCCAGCACTCGCTAAACGGGTTGGTGCACGGACATCGATGGCCCCCACTGTGCCACTAAACTGCGGGTGCATAAGGTACCAGAAAGCCACACAGAGCACGACTCTCACTCTGTCTGATGCTTGTCTGATGCTAGTCCTCTCCCAGATCCAGGGTCGCATCCCCCGAGGAGCTGTGAAAGAAGAAAAGAATCCAGCACCGTGCCGTTCTAGGGGGTGCTCTAGCCTCCCAGTCAGTGGCTGGCGCGAGCATGCAGCCCTTTATTCCAGACCATGCCAGCCCTGGTTGCTGCTCAAGTTACCTCACCTTGCCCATGTTCGCCTTACCTATCAATAGACACGGACACGGCTTACCAAGCTCCATTATCGTCGTCTCGTCCCTTGCTGGGCTGGACAGCACCAGCATGATGACCATCCATGATCCAAGACACGTCCATCCGCTCTGCATTGGGCGCCTCCCATGGGCCATCCCTACTCGCTTGCCCTTTAGCGCGCGCTGGGCCAGCCTCAGGGCCATTCATCATCAAGCCGTATCCAGCATCGGGTCCCGACGATCAGAGCTCATCTTGATGGCGGATAGCATCACCCAGTTATGCCGGTGGCCTACAAGGACTGGCCATGTTTTCTCTGCACCTGGCCTCGATCCTCAATCCAGGAACCGCTGGCGCACAAACCTGCTTCGGCTTAGCCTGCATCCAGGATGGTGTGGATTCGTGGACCAGCCCGGGTCCCGCGTCATTTGGCCCTGCGAAAGGCTCCCGGTCATTGGACCTGTCCTGTGATTATTGTGGAGGGCCTCACGGACACTCTCGTGCGCTCTGAGTCGGTGCCGGGCACTAACCCATCACTTCGCCGTGTTGGGTATTCACGCCCAGCCACCCACGACCCGCGTCGGGCAATTGGCGACGAGCTACTGCTTAATAGTAGATTCAAGAGTGCTATCTCAGTGCCAACGGCTCCGGGAAGCTCGCACAATAGTCCTCATTTACTTGGCCGGCTGACAAACGACACCCACGTTTATCTCCCCTGTCGACCAACGGTTTGATTCCTCCCCCTAGGTTAGCATGGCAAGGTTCCATCCCTTTTTTCTCTTCCTGTCCAATACCGAGCGTCACAGTGTACGGATGGATGTGCGGCGCACAGTGTGTCTACCCTCACAACGCTTGTTCCATACCCTCATTTTCTTTTTGGGTGTGGGGAACTCACTGGTAAGGTGCTGACTAGAAGAAAAAGCAATTATTCCACGCCACCGTCGGCCCTGAGGTTAAAGCCATCAGAAAGCAAAAGCTGGCAATCCATCGTCGTTTCAAGTCGTCCCGGCCTTCCGGCACCCTGGATACCCGCCACCTTAGCGCTGGTGGCTGGAGCTTTGTTGCTTTGTGACCACACAGACCATCCATCAAAACACCTAGAGTAGTGTGTAGAAGCTTGTAGAGGCCATCACGATGCCATCAGTGACGGGCGTACCACAAGAGCAAACCCCAAAATGGTTCCAATACGTCACAGTCTCAGGTCCAAGGGTAGTTGATTACGACATCTGTCTCTTCGGTTTCGAAGTATTTGCTTTTTCTAGAACATGCAGTTCTTCACCGCCGAGCCAGTGTGGAATTCTAGGGCAAGTACATGATGTGTAGATGTGAGACCTATGCCGTGTGCCTGCAACGGTCTGCATAGCTGGTCTGAGACTTGCGTACCACCTTGATCAAGCATGTCATCTGAGACTCCTCCCCACCATTTTCAAATATTCATTAGGTAGAGTTCACATAGCATGTAGAATTCCATTCGTCGAAGGGAGCGTGCCCTATTGATGGCTGCCGATATAGGGTAGGTCCGTAGCTACGAGGATGGATGCTACTGCTACGTTGAGAGTGTATCACGTGACTACGTGTAAGTGTCCCGCTCTGGATTGCAAACGAAGAACGCGAAGTGGTGGTTGATATCCGATAAGCGTCAACCTGCACAATGGACCAACCCCCCCCATGAGTTCTGGCGCCCACGACCCACGATGGCACGGGAAGTCATTGACTTGATCTCATCAAGTCCGCCACCACCCCGGAAGTCATCATCGCCGCCTTTGTTTGTCGATGACACCGTCCCGAGCGGTCAACCGACACAGTCCTGCACGAGCCATCCGCATGAGGTGGACCTGGAATATTTGTCGGACGACTTCGACACTACAATTGACATTGACGAGTTGATATCACTTCCGTCATTTGATAAATGCTCCTACGCAAATCCGACAGACAACCTCACGTCCAAACAACAATTGACCCCTGTCTCGATCGAAACGGCGGACACAACGAGGCAGCAGATCATCCAAGAAACAATAACCGATATTCACAGTGATGATTTCGACAATGCGAGCGAAAATGACGAACCAAGAATCTACGAGCCAACGAGAAACGGTAATAAACGAAGACGAGTTTCAGATTGGGTGAACCCGAAAGATCTCCCGACACTAGAACCTAGCGACCCGTTCTACTCGTCTCAGAAAGAAGAACCATTAGGTGGTAACCAGGATGAAAGTTCTCACTCTGCCAACCGCCCTGTCGAGATCTTGAGCTCCCCGGAGCGGCCACCCACCGCACGGAGCAAGCCGGGACTGCCCTCAACGACTATCGAAAACCGACCCACGACATCATTTAGGACGAGTTTCCATAGCAGCCCAGACCCATTCAAGAGCCCGATACCACAGCACATACCCTGCTCCAACCCGCCACAGTCACATGCACCTGAGCATGTAGAGTCGTCGAACCCCTTTGCCAGTTCTCCCCGCGAGACACGTGCCAAGGAAACTGCACCCAAGGCTGCTCGCTTTCCAGATATTGAAATTGTCAGCAGTGCGCCGAGCCCAGGTTTTACATCGAATACTGCATCGAGACGGGAGTGGGACCCCATTTCAAGCTCAGCACCCGAGATAGGATCACATACATTACCAGACGTACGGAGGCAGAAGGCTACGGCAGAAGTTACAATTTCAGTAGATTCTGATTCGTCATCCCAAGGATTTGGAAGCGAGTCGGACGAAGAAGATGAACTACCTGATATCACACAGCTGATAGCAGCTCCCCGGAAACGGTCGTCCCTCCACCGATCATATAGCGACAATTTCGCGTCGAAGAGCCGGTCGAAAGCCTCGAAACCCACAAAGTCTACCGCCGGGAGGGCCCGGGAGCGTGAAGCAAAGGCAGCGGCTATGGCTGCCGAGAAGGCCAGGAAGCAGCGCGAGAGGGAGCGCGACAAAGAGGCCAAAGCTCGCGACAAGGAACGAGCGGCTGCCCTGGCTGAGGTTAACAAGATACGCACGGATAAGAAAATCTCAACTCCTGAAATGCTTGTCGACCTGTCGGCGAGCCTGAACCCAACGACGAGAACGCAGGTGGAGCCTCTCCTGAAGGCACTGGATGTGGAATTCTCAACATGGGAAAGCCCGGTGGACAATGTCATCAAGTGGAGGAGGAAAGTCACCAGCCGGTTCAATGAAGATCTGGGCCATTGGGAACCTGTCCCACGACGCATTCAGAACGAGAAGCATGTTGCTGTAATCATACTGGCCGATGAATTCGTCCAGCTCGCCCTCAGCGGCGGGTTGGACGACCATGTCTCCAAGATGACGGAACACTTCCCAAACCACCAACTCATCTATCTCATCGAAGGCCTTCACGTGTGGATGCGCAAGAACCGCAATACTCGGAACAGGCAGTTCGTTTCTGGCGTGCGAGTGCAGGAAGGTGCCGCTCCGTCCACTAGCAGACGGAGAAACGCGCCGGCTGCGGAATATGTGTCGGAGGAGACGATCGAGGACGCGCTCTTGCAGCTGCAGGTGATGCACGATGCTCTCATCCACCACACCACAATACCACTGGAGACATCGCAGTGGATCACAGTGCTCACGCAGCACATTTCTACGATACCGTACCGGAAGCAAAAGGACTTGGCGACAATGAACGCGGCGTTCTGCATGGAGTCTGGCCAGGTCCGCTCGGGAGACAACCCCAAGGACACGTATATTCGCATGCTTCAGGAGATTTCTCGCGTAACAGCACCAGTAGCATACGGGATCGCGGCCGAATTTGGCACCGTCTCTGAGCTCGTCAATGGCTTGGAAAGTGGAGGAGCAAATCGGTTGGAAGCAGTGAGGAAGAGCGCCAACAAGGACGGGGTAATGTCTGATCGAACCGTCGGCCAAGCTCTGAGCAAGAGGTTGCATAAAGTCTTCACGGGACGGGATGAGTCAAGTACAGATGTTTAGAATATTTAAATTTCTTCTATATTTAACAAAACGCTATGAGTAGTATATCAATTCAATACGACGCCGTCTCCGTTTCTTGTATGGAGGGATGAATGCACTAAATCTTTTCAAACTGTTAGCCACTGCAACATGAACAATTGTTGAAGAGGAAAAAGTGTAAGGGTAGCATGTCAGACAGCGGTTGGACAAAGTTGTTTCCACATTGTTGTTTTCAGAACAGGTCTGTGAATAAATTGCTTTTTCATCATAATGCTTGGGGGAAGATGGTGATCGAGAAATAGAAAAGATGTAACATACCATTGGGAATCTATCGGGGCATCGGAAACGTCTGTCTTCTTCGGAGCGAGAAATGAGTCAATCGTCTTCTGCTTCTCGTCAAAGGCAGCGCTTCCAATGCCGCCGCGGGTCTTGTGCAGACCTGTAAGGTGATCGGTCGAGTTGATACGCTCGACTTGAAGCTTCACCGACGACCAATCTGCTGTAGCAGTGGGGGTCACCTCAGCTTCAATGTAGCCAGTGTTGCTCCATACAACGAGCGCGGGTACGTCGTTGATGTATGCGAAGGGTGGGTGGCCGCCTTCAGCCTCCTTGGTCACGGCGACGGCACCACGGGGGAGGTGCTCGCCGAGACGACGGAACAGGACACTAAGAAGGATGCCGTGAGCGACAATGACGACGGGGATATCGTTCTGGGGAGTCAAGAGTGGGAGCAATTGATCCTTGAGGAACCTGTCCACCCTCGCCCGCATGTCCTCTTGCGTCTCGACACCCACCAAGGGCTGACCTAGGGTGTACTTGGTGCCCTCACCACTGCCAAAGTGCTGCTCGCGGAGCTCAGGCAGCTGCAGGACCACTTCGTCCTTCCCCCTCGCGTCGCAGATGGACTGGGCCGTCTTGGCAGCGCGCTGCAGGTCGGACGAGAATATGTGGATTCCGCTGCTGGCTGGCAGGCGCTCGGCGAGGTGCGAGGCGAGGCGCTGGCATTGGGACACGCCGTGCGAGGTCAGGACGCAGTCGCGCGAGCCCGAGTAGAGCTGAGCAACATTGTCCACGGTCTCGCCGTGACGGATCAGGTAGAGCCGCATGGTTAATGTCTTTGACCCTGGCGAGGTCGCAGAGATCTTCCTGTTGGCATCACCTGCCGCTCACGGGAGAGGACAAGCAGCTTGCACAGCAGAAGAAGCTGTGTTGATGAACGAGGCTAAGAGGTGTGCAAAGCTAGAGAATTTTTCTGGTGCTCTTTATGGTGGGGAGAATACTGATAAAGTGGTATGTGCGATTGACGCATATGACCCACATTATGTATTTACTCAATTCTATGCAGTTGATGGTGGTCTTCACTGGCTGCTCTTGCCGCTTAACCTAGACACACTGGAGCAGAACTTTTAAGGAAAAGGATTCATTATAATTGCCTGCGAGATCCAAAGAAAGCAGATTAAAATACAAGGCCATAAATCATTAGAAGTTCATAATAACACGCAAACCAGTCATCCAATTTTTAAAAGAGAATTCCCTTCTTCTTACCACCATCCTTCTTCTTGTCCTTTCCGAGCAGCGCGTCATACGCACTTCCGAGTCCGAGACTGCCCAAGATTTTGTTCAGTCCAAGGCCGCCCAGAATGTTATCAACCAATGGAGCAAGGCCAAGACCGCTCAGCTGCACAATCTGTTAGAATGATTATTTCAATTGAAATGTTGATTGACTTACCAGTCTGCCAACGAGGCCGAGAACACCGTTGAGAAGCAAGCCAACGGCGGCGAGAATCTGTCCCAGAGGCTCCATCAAGAGTCCCCAAAGGGGGTTGAGCTCCTTCTTGGCATGGGGCATACCCTCAATCTTGCGCTTGGCATTGTCGATGGTCTGGGTGACGGTGCCGGTGAGCTGTGGCATGTGTTAGTATGGCTCTCAGTTCAGATGGATGTTCGATATATCTCGACATACCTCTTTCAGTTGCTCTGCCAGATGATGCTCCTCTGGGGTAGCATCTCTAGTTCCCGATCTCTGCTTGGCCTGACGCTGAATGCGGCCGTCAGGATCAAGACCACGAATCATGCCGTTAGTCTCACTCAGGATCTTGCCGCCTTCCTCAATCAGAGGCTTGACCTCCCGGACAAGAGCCTCTTCGTCAAGGTCCTCCTTGGGAGTACGCTCTGCGCTGTCAATCTTGTCTGTGATCAACTTGCACAAAGGTCGGATCTTGTCCAAGGACTGCTCAATGCATCCGCCGAGCTGCCCAGCAAGCTTTCTGTCCTTCTCATCTTCGGCCTTTTGCTTGGCCTCTTCTTCCTTCTGCTTAGCTTCTTCCTCACGAGCCTTTCTCTCCTCTTCAGTCTCCACATGCTCCGGCTCAGGCTCAGGAGGAATGTTCTCAAGAAGAGATACATGGCCAATGGTGTGGCCCTTGGCGTTGACAACATCGCCATCGTCGTCAACCTCCTTGCCTGAGCAGATTTGAAGATCGCCACTGACAAGCTTGCCAATGATGTTGCCATCGTCGTCGACAACGTTACCTTCTCGGTTCACCCGTCGGCCAGCGAGAGGATCCTTCTTCTTCTCAACCTCAGGCTCCTCCCATCGTTCAGCCTTGCCAAGGACGTTGCCGTTTCTGTCCACAACATCGCCGTCCTCATCAACTGATCGACCAGCGAGAACCTTGGGGTCTCCTGAGATGAGTCTGCCTACCACATCACCAGCTGCGGTCACGACCTTGCCGTCTTTGCTGACGGTAAGACCCGAGAGCTCTGCAAAGGGGCCATCCTTGGACCCTTCGCGCTCACCCTCAGAAACAATCTCAGCCTTGCCGATAATGTCACCAGACTCGCTGCGCACATTACCTTCCTTGTCGCACATGCGGCCGACAAGGTTGGCAACATTTCCTTCAATGACACGGCCATAGATGACGCCAGACGAGTCAACGACGTTGCCTCTCTTGTTGACACGCTTTCCAGCGAGGCAAGAGCGGTCAACTACTTTCTCAGCTTCAGCCTCTGGTTCATCCCAGGACTCAGCCTTGCCAACGACATTGCCGTTTCGGTCAAGGATGTCTCCATCCTCGTCGACCTTGCTTCCCTTGAGGCGTTTGGGATCGCCTTGAACTACGACACCAACTTGGACGCCATCAGAGGTCACACGACCGTCAGCCTCCACGATGGCATTGGGGAAGTTCTCGAATGGTGCAAAGTCCTTCTGCTCATCACGGTCGCCCGTAGTCAGAGGCTCGCCCTTGCCAATAATCTTGCCGCTGCTGTCCCAAATGTCGCCGTTCTCATCGCAAGTCCTGCCTTGGAGCTGCTTGATGTTGCCCTCGACAACCTTGCCGACGACTTCACCTCTGGAATCAACCAGATTGCCAACCTTGTTGACTTTGGCGTTCTTGAGAGAGCTGGTGTCAGTTTTTTCTGGCTCTTCCTCTACTGGGACGTCTTTCTCCTTTGGCTCAGCCTTGCCGACAACATTTCCGTTTCGGTCAAGAATATCGCCGTCCTCATCGACCTTGCTGCCCTTAAGACGCTTGGGGTCGCCTTCGACGACGATACCGACCTGCTCACCCTTGGAGGTGACACGGCCGTCAGATTCAACGATAGCATCAGGGAAGTTTTCAAAGGGAGCAAAGTCCTTGTGGTCATCGCGCTCAGCCTGAGAAATGGGCTCGCCCTTTCCGACAATCTTGCCGGAGTCGTTCCAGATGTTGCCCTCTTCATCTGCCCTCTTTCCAAGAAGTTGCTTGACATTGCCTTCGATAACGCGACCGACCATCTCGCCCTTGTCATTGACGAGATTGCCAACCTTGTTCACCTTGGCGCCCTTGAGGATGGTGTAGTCAAGTTTCTCAGCCTCCTCTCCCTCCTCTCCCTCCTTTGACTCGCCTGCTTGGGATTCTTCTCCCAGAGCTTGCTCCTCACCGATGGTCTCGGGGACGTCAGTGCCAGCTACCTGACTCTTGTCGGCGCTTGCATCAGTCTTGCCGCCCAGGGTCTTCTGATCATCCTCTTGCTCGTGATCTTCAAGAGCGACGGGACCGTCCTGCGATCCTTCAATTCGAGACTCGCCGGCTTCAGTGCGAAGCTCGTCTGGGACTTGCGAGGGAGCGTCGCCAGCCTCTGAGGGGAGGTTTGGGACTTCAGATTGGGCATCACGCTGGCTCTTGTCACCCAGTTCTAGTTGGGAGCCCTCAGGTACCTCTGAAGGAGCATCAGCGCCTTGCGAAGGAGCAATTTGGGAGACTCCAGACTTGGCACTCTTGAAAGATTCGCCAGCCTCGGTGCGCGCATCCTCTTCTGGGACTTCTGAAGGAGCGTCGCCAACCTGCGAGGGAGTGATGTCGGGAGCTCCAGGCTGGCCGCTCTTTAGAGATTCGCCAGCCTCGGTGCGCAGATCATCTGCGGGTGCTTCGGATGGAGCGTCACCGGCCTGCGAGGGAGTGACGTCGGGAGCTCCCGATTTGACGCTCTTTAGAGACTCGCCGGCTTCGGTGCGTAAATCATCTGCGGGTGCTTCTGATGGCGCGCCCTCGCCTTGAGAGGGAAGAACCTTAGAGGCTCCGGACTTCGCGCTCTTGAGGGACTCACCAGCCTCGGTGCGCACGTCCTCTTCAGGGGCTTCTGAAGGAGCGTCACCAGCCTGTGAGGCAGGGACGTCTGGGACTTCAGACTGGCCACCCTTTAGAGATTCGCCAGCTTCGGTGCGCAGATCATCTGCAGGTGCTTCGGAGGGAGCGCCGGCGCTCTGTGAAGGAGGAACCTTAGAAGCTCCAGACTTGGCGCTCTTGAGAGACTCTCCAGCCTCGGTACGAACATCTTCAGGAGCTTCGGAAGGAGCTCTGGCACCCTGTGAAGCAGGGACATCAGGGACCCCGGATTGGCCGCTCTTGAGCGATTCACCAGCTTCAGTGCGGGACTCATCTTCAGGAGCCTCCGAGGGTGCGAGGGCACTCTCTGGAGGAGGATATTTGAGGTTGGGATCGCCAGCTTCGGTGAAGGAGTCATCTTCAGGTTTAGGCGGCACATCATCTAGATCAGCCTTGGATCTTGAGACCAGATTTGGCTGACCGGCCTCCGATAGATTGGCCTCTGACCTGTTTGCTTGCGTTTCAGTTTCGGCCTTTTCGACCTCTGGAGCATCAGGAGCTGCCTCTTGTCCGGCGTCGCTCAGGTTTTTCTTGCTACGGCTGAATGATCCGAGGCCTTGCTTGACGAGGCTGGAAGCCGAACTGAAGAAGCCGCCGGTAGACTTTGCGTCCTCTTCCTGGACCTTGGGGCTTTCCGTGGCCTCTTGTTTTCCAGTAGTGTATTCCTTCTCCTTGTCATCTTCGAGAGATGCGCGTCCGACGGTTTCGCCAGCGTCGTCAACGACATCTCCGGCAGCTGTGACTGTGTTGCCGACCAATGATCGGGCGTCCTCGGACTCGGCAAGCTTGCCAATCGTCCTTCCCTCATGATCGATTATTAGCCCGGACTCGCTCACAAGGCCCGTAGCGGATCGTGGGATGGCTTCGGCTGAGCGATGTTAGTTTCTAAAGCTAAGATTGTATAGCGTGGCCACCTACTTGGATCGGACCTCTCTTGGGCCGGGGTGTCTCTAGGTGTCTCTCTTGGCGTGTCTTTTTTCCATCCCCCAGGGATGGACATTGGATTATGGCTTGACATGGTATTTGTTGTTTTTCAAGGTATTGTGTTCTACTTGGGTATAGTAGAACTGGGTGGTGTATAGGATCTTCGTGATTCACGGTATGAGCTACGGACACTGTTTTATACATGCTTTGGTCCTCAAATCAAGCTTCAACTACAAGCTGGAAACTGACACAACGAGTGTCTCAGCGCCTTCAGACGTCACAGCATAACCATATTACACGTCCAACAAGCATGTGCTTCACAATTTTCAGCTCTTTAAGCTTTCCTTAGACGTCATCTTGATGAGTTTCTGGGAAAAAACATCAAGGAGAAACAACCTTCGCCCTCGAATGACGCCGTCTTTGACGCCACCGCTCGCTCCCGTAACAAACTAATGCACAACATCACTCTAGATGGGCTCAAACAAGGACCTCAGAGTAGGGGTCTCCCGACTGATGATATCAGGAAGCTTCCAGGCTTCTCCGGTGCAGGCATACCCTTGGTTCGCGGAGTGTCGATCCCAGAATCCGGTGGGCGGGATCGAGATTTCCTACGCTACCTTGACATCAACGCTGGGAGGCCTGCTTCAAAACAGGTTTTCCATGCAAGGATTATGCAGCCATTGTGTGCAGACCACCCCACTGCCCCGTAGACTTGCGAGGCGCTATTACGAATCGTGGGATCTGCTTTGGCCTCGTTACATCCGCTCCAATGTCGTGCATGCGAACCAAACTCGCGTGGACTTTAATTATACTCGTATCTTAGGAACTCTTCTGAGCTTTTCTATGTATTCCCTGCCCGAACCCGTTTGAACGCCTTAACCCTTAACGCTGATGCTATTCTGCAGATTGGTTCACTGATGGCTGTTATCGCCATTTTCCCTCGGGCGATCCTCATACTTCACCCTCTCCTCCTCCGTCTTCTGATGGTCATGCTCTGCACAGTCGTGCTCCCTGTTAAATATGGTGGGTATCTTCATAATGATCTGGATGCCGTCAAACGTCGACTTGACATCTAGATATATCTCCGACGGGTTGGGAGCAGACGCCGGCTTGGGCGGCGGCGGGGGAGGCTCAGCCCTCTGCTTGGCCGGCCATGAGCTCTTGGCGTCCTTGTTGGGCGGCTCGTTGAGCTTCCCGATTACCGCGCCGTCCTGGTTGTAGATGTTGCCCTCCCCGTCCACCTGTAGTCCGTTGCCGAGCTCCTGGCGCTCCGGCAGGATGTAGTTGTCCGAGACGTAGCCCACGACGTCGCCGTCCGTGTCCAGAATCTCGCCGTTCTGAGACACGGGACGGCCGACCATGGACGGGAGATCGCCCTCGACGCGGCCGAGGACTGTGCCGTCCCAGTCTAGGACGTTGCCGAACTCGTCGACGTACCTGCCCTCGAGGCCCTGCGCGAGGGTCTCATGTCGTGACTTGGGCGGCGGCGGGTCTTCGCTTCCCGGCGGGTCATATCGTAGGGACCCCGTGGGGACGATTCTCGGTATGGGCGTGATCTTGGGCGGTGGTTTGTTGTTGCTGCTGGGTGACGACGAAGAGGCTGGTTGTTGTTGTGAGGGTGTAGGCGGGGAGGAAGGTCTAGATGTTTGTTTTGGGCGGTCTGCTTCGGCAGCCTTGCGGTATGGCACCTCGAAGATGTGCGTCGAGTGCGTCTGGCGATCGGGAGCCGGCGCCGAGGGCCCTGGCTCGCCTGCTGAGCCTCCCCGCGACGGAGAGGGCTGGGCTGAAGAGCTGTTGGACGTCATGTCAGCTCCCAGTAGGCAGTGGGGGGCGGGGGTGTGGTTTTGCTATCGGGCAGAGTGATTGTTTTGATTGTTGGATTTGTCGGGAGAAGAGGGGGAGGGGGAGAGAGGGCGAAGGAGAATCAGACCATGGTCTTGGGGATGGAGGTTTGGATTGAAAGCGCAAAGATCGACCTGGTCTGGGCGGGGGGTGAGAAGCAGGGCCAGGAAGGACATCCGGATTGTCGTATGGAGGATGAGGAGGGGGTTTGGGTGTGAGAAGCTCGTTGGTTTACGGGAGTGTATGCCGTCATCCTGCTTGAACGAGATTGAGGACTGACGCTACCTTGGACAGGGGTAGAGGCTGGGTAGTGATCGTGATCGGAGTTTTGGACTGGCGATCGAGGAAGATCCTCTTGCTGTTTTCCTGCCAGCCCACTCAGACGGGTTTAGAAGACTGCAAACCAAGGCACAGATGCAGGACAGGGGTCAGGGGTCTCCTAGCTTCCCTGCTTGATACACCGGCGCCGTTGGGACGGCTTGGAATCTAACATCTCCACAGCGGCAGCTCAACCCGCTGTGGGGAAGTCTGGAACTTGACCAGCAGAGCTTTTACTATGTAAGAGTTGGTTTCTGGTTGAGAGTTGGCCATGTCACAGGCTGGGCGTTGTGGTGATCTGCCAAGGCGACTCGAGCTGGACTCGACCTACGGGAACACGACGTTGCGGATCCTTTGTGTTACACGGGGGCTTCTGTCACTTTTGACGGGACACCCACTCAGGCCTCTGGTATCCAACCGCTGGGCTGGTCATCTGAGACACACGGCTGCTGTACGCACACACCTGATGACCTAACCGAAGCACGCGATGAACGAACAGTGCAGATGTGAATCCAATTTCATTCCGTCAGTTATCTCATCTCTAAACCATAGATTTTGCTCGTGGCGACAAAGAAAATAAAGTACACTTGGAGCAGTCCAAAATAAATAATAAAACCATGTCCTCTCGGGCTGAAGCGTCCCGCAAATTAACTCCGTTAAGCTTCCCTTGTAATTCGAATTAATCAGCATCTCAGTGCAAACAGCATGATTTGGGGTCTCAGTTTCTGCGTGTCGGCAAGGAAGCGGAAAAGTATTATTAGCCTTTGATGAAATGTCCGATGTTTCAAAACGAGGCTGCACGTTTTGTTGGTTGTTGATGTTGGGGTTGGATATGTATGTATTTATTGCTTCATCCAGTGCTGTGGAAAAGGGTTCACGTAAGAGAATGATTGGCCAAAGTGTGTCGTGAGGATGAGGGGAGAGTGATTTACTTTTACACGTCTCTTGATTTCGAAGAGATGAGCGCTCGAAATCAGGGGCCTGGATGAAGAGGAACAAAGGGAAGAGAGTCAAGGGAGATGTTACGTACAGGAGAGCGAGTTCGAGGTCACCGTGGATCCTCGCCTTGAGCTGGATCTCAATTTCCAGATTCAGGTCCAGACGCAGCTTCAGAGTGTCACTCTTGCCGCCGCCGCCTTGTTCTTGGGGCTGCTGCTGTTGTTGTTGCTGCATCTGCTGTTGTTGCTGCTGCTGTTGTTGCCGCTGGTAGTCGACGCCCTTGAGGGCACTGCTTGAGCCGCTGGACTTCTGGAGGGCCTTCTTGCCCTTGCGGGTCTTCTTCTTGCGAAGGGGAGTGGTCTCCTCTGCTGAAGCGCTGTTGTTGCTGGCGTCCTCCTCTGCCGACTCGTCTGCGGCATCGACGTGCTCCTTGGGCTTCTCCATGGTGGGGGGTGCCATTGTGAATTAATTCTTTTGATGCACTAGTTAAAGCGATGAATGGGATTTGCGAGTAGTGGATGGGATGTCGAAGTAGAGTAGAATGTAGGTCGATTGATATGGTCTAAGTATGTATGGTGTAAGACGGCTGAGCAGACGGTGGTTTTATTCTAAGCATAATATTCTGATGAGACGCAGTTTGTTCATACCCCCATCGTATCCTGTTTCATCCCTGCAGGACCCTTGATCCAGGAATGAAGTCATAGCCAGATCGATCGCTCTCTGCCCGCAGCGGATGAGGGCATAACCACACCATATGGCCACACCTCCTGGGCACGACGTTTCCTTGCCACACCACGGGGTTGTCAAAGAATGACCGGACTGACCTGGCTCCAGCTAGTGACTGGCCGGATCTCAAGCCCCTGTCGCTTGGCTGCCTGTTTGTTCCATCCATACTCCATCCCATCTCCGGCTGTGGATGATCGAGCTCCACCAGTATCGAAGCTATGACACCATAACTAAGTAAGCGCCGACTCATATGCAGGTGGACCAAGGCAGACCGAGAGAGACTGTCCTTCTCTGGGAATAGAGCAGAAATTCTGGCATTTCAGGGGAAGCCGTTGGTCTAGAATCTTGGTTGCAATTACGCGTCTTCCAGCCCACCGTATTTGACCCAAACGCCGTTCTCCCTGATTGCATATTGTGAACCGTTGACAAACGCTACTGGAGAAACTAATCATACACTTGACCTACTGGGGAATTACAGTAAATAACACTTGTTTTTTTAGTTTTTCACAAACCGGCTGTTCACCCCCTGCTGCACTCTCCTCCGCAGCCTCAACCGCAGGCAGTCCTCCATCTTGTGCTCCGGGTCCCAGTACACGCAGAACCTGCCCTGGCCCCCCTCCTCCCTCTTCGCCACAAACGGCTCGTAGTCCTCCTTGAGCGTCAACAGCTCCTCGTCGTCGCTCCAGTGCCACGGCCCAATGACGTGGTCCACCGTGTCTTTCCTGGCGCCGTGCCGCACCTGGCCCGTGTCCTTGTCGATGTATATCCAGTTGAGCGCCGGCGGGTCCACGGAGATGCTGCTCACCAGGCCCATGTGGCCCTCCTCGCTGGGATACTTGAAGTACCAGCCGTGGAAGCGGTGGCCGGGCGCGGGATAGTCTGGCAGGTCGATGAACATCTGGGTGGTTGGTGTGTAAGCTATTTCCTCACCCCCATCCGTGTAAGTCATTCTTACCTGGTTGTCGGCTAGGGTGCAAAACGCCCCCTCCTGATACTCGCCGCCGAGTTTTATCAGCGCTGTGAGATGGAATTTGACTTGGTCTTTGGCTGCTTCCTGCTGCCGCTGCTGGGCGCTGATGGCATTGCCCACTCCGGCCACGGTGGGAATGGCCGCGAGCATGAGGAGTCCGATCACCATGATGGCAGGCTAGGCAGAGAATTACTACTCAAAGCAGTAAATTGTGGGAAAGGATGTAAAAATCGATTAATTGAATAAATGAAACTGCTTTGAAAAGACTGAATTCGTCTTGACGATGGAGAGGCTAGCTGATGGGCATTGAGAAACCCCCGTTCTAGAAGGATTGAACACCCTTCTCTCCCAAGTCAGAGGCCACAGCAGCTCATGACGTTACTCGACCAAGTCTGGGGCGTAATCTGCCTGGCCAGAGGGTTGCAGATGCCTGCCTGCATGCTGCAGCTTTGATCATTCCGCAGAGGTTCAGCGCACAGGGCTGGACAGGGGGCAGGGATCTGTGCCCACACCGGCGTCATCTAAACAGCGGGGGTATGGGAACTCGCTCTCCAGAATCCCGGTCTGTCTGGCGTCATAGAAGACGTGAGGAAGCTGAGGATTTGGTTGTTTTGCGTGAGGTTGAGGACGGGATCGTGATGAGGCGGGCGCGGTTCGAACACGCCCTCCCCCCCTTTGTTTGGCGACCCTGGCGAAACCGGTTGCCGCAGGGTCTGATATCACTGATCGCGCGGGAGGAGGATCTGTTGCGTCACTGCTGGGCACCCTGTAAGAAGAGGAAATCAAGGCCACGGGTATAGGTCGACGAGATTCACAAAAGGGCGTTTGCGCCTGCGCGGTCCATACATGCAGTTGGCCTAATATTCATCAAGTATATTAATTTATTCACATTAATTTTATTAAAGGACGATTCGAACTCGGGCTTCCTAAGCACACACACTATCAAACAAAGGATAAGACGACTACAACATGGCATCTGTAGGTTTATAGCGGAATGGCATCTCACACCTGACCTCAAGCTAACACTGCCATTATAGCAAGCGAATAACACGGCTGATAAGCCAAAAGACCAGAGCAACCCCGGCTCAAGCATTGATAAACCCCAGCAAGACAACCAGGCCCTCGACAACAAGGGCCAGAATGTAGGGAACAACGACGACGAGTACGACTCGGGCGCCGACTTCCAAGACGCCGAGGGCGACCAGGAGGAGAATGCAGGAAAGGGCGGAGAGAACTTCCCTACACCTGAGCCAACGCCCAAGGGGAAGAAGTCTGACGGAAAGAAGCCCGATGAGAAGAAGGATGATGAAAAGAAACCTGAGGAGAAGCTTGGAGAGCAACCTGGGGATAAGCCCGAGGATAAGCCCAAGGACACCCTAGAAAAGCCTGAAGACAAGGCAGAGAAGTCCGAAGAGAAACCCAAGGACTCTCTGGAAAAGCCTGAGGAGAAGGTTGAGGAGAAGTCCGAAGAGAAGCCGGACGTGAAACCCGAAGAACAAGCCAAGCCGGAGCCTGCAGAAAAGACAAAGGACGAAGTCACATCGAAGCCTCAGCCTCAGCCTCAAGTTAAGGATGAAGAAGAGGAGGAAGACGACGATGACGAAGAGGACGACGATGAAGACAGCGACGAGTACGATGAAGATGACGACGAGGATGATGTAAGCGAAGAAGAAGACGATGACGAGGATGAAGATGAGGAGGAAGAAGACTCTGAGACGGAGAGTGATGACGAGGAGCCGTCCACCCCCAAGCATGAGCAGCAGATGCTCGCCCAGCGCAGACAGCAACAGCTCCTCCAACAGCAGCAGCAACAACAGCAACAGGTACAAAAGCAGGACAGCGGCGGCAAGGACGACGCCCTCAAGCTGCGCCTGGACCTGAACCTGGAGATTGAGATTGAGCTCAAGGCCCGCATCCACGGTGATCTGACCCTGGCATTGCTGTAAGTCATCCCCTTGCCCCGATCTTGAATACCGGCTTTCGAGCTGACCTAACAGTGACAAATCTTAGTCAGTAGATACGGGAGCAATTGTGCGAGGAAATGGTGGAGGGAACCTCAGCGAGGATTAGGACGCTGGACGACTCATTTTTGGCGTTCTTGGCTGGTTTTGTTGTTTCAAGTGTATAAGAAGAACGGTAATGGGCACTTTATGTATCATGAGCTCATAAATTTGGTATAATTTCATATGTTCAATAGCAAAAAGGATCATGTTCTTGCTCTCCGATGTTCACGGGCACAGGCCGTCGCAACTGTAACTACCTGTGAAAATAAATATATAGAAGGCCCTTTCATTTGAAGTGGGCGACATCACTTTTGCTGGAGAATATTTGCAATAGAATAATGCCCATTGCACACGCCATGTCCTGCTACAAGACACATCGATTCATAACATGCCCATTCATATCATGCACCAGATATTCGATGGCATGGTGGTAGAAGGTTCAGGTTGATGTTATAGCGGATGCAGTGGCCACTACACCCCTGGACTCAGATCTACAGGGGAACTGGCCGCTGTCTGGGGGCTTCATTAGCGGCATCACACTTGTGTAACCGCTAGAACTCCCACCAAGAACCAATTTCCTGCTACAGGTGCAGTCAATCAGCGTTATTTCTAAAGCATCGCCTTGTATGAAACTTCATTGTGAAACGGATAATGAAGCTGATATTTGGCGTGACCACTTGGCCGGACGTGGCTGATTGTAGTCCAACTGGGTGATGAGTGAGCCTAAAACGCTCATGCAAACGATCAGCCGATCAAACCTCAGCCAGAGGGCGAATTCGGCCTAGCCTTCGGAAGGAATGCGCAAACGAGTACCTCGCGAATGGCGTGCTTGATGCCGATGTACTCGGTAGAGGCTGCGAGGGCCTCGGTATCGAGCTTTAGATGCCAGACAAAGATAGATATGTATTTTATCTTGAAGCTTTCCGAGCTATGTGAATAGGTAGCTGACTTCGGTGGGTGGGTGTAGGCACAATACATCTCTCTTGGTGTGGGGTAACCGAGTTTGCGTATCTGCGATGTGTCTCGAGATGGGAATTAGGCTGGAATTTAATGCATCATATCAGAACATGTGAGGAGGCATCCATCCATTCAGAGGGACGGGTGGGTGGTAGCCGTCGGCAGCGCATCGAGATGCATCTGCTTTGCCCCGTTTGGGAATCTGATGCGACCAGAACAGCAACGGCCATTCCACGAAAGGGAGCAGAATCTGCAGTGGCGAGGTTTAATTCCCATGGCGCAAGGTGGTCTCGTTGTATGTATAAAAAAAATCTGGATGCCGCCCGACACTTGACGACATCGATGACTCGACGCCAGGCGATGGCCACTTGTATCTAGAGGGAGGTCCGTTATCGCGTGCTGTGGCTGCTTATCAGGTGCCGACATCGCCAGCGCTTAGTGACTCGCAGCGGGTGCAACGGCCGTGTGACAGATGGACGTTCCTCCGCATGAGCCACCCTTGCCTGTGCCCCAGCCATGCGCACGCCATCTCTCGCAATCTCCCATTATTGTGCGGCCATCTTGCCGACCAGTTACTTCTTCTCCTCTTCTCGCATCGTAGCTGGCAGGAAACTAGACATTGCCGCCTACCTCTAACCTTCCATACGCCCTTGTTGGCGCCGACCAGCTGACCCGTCTCCTCCCGTTATTGTATCGTCGTATTTGCCTCGCAGACCGACCGAATCGGAGACTTCGCCGTCCTCCTCGAAGCTGCCATCACCCCTCATACCCCGACGGCAAGGGCTCAACGATGCCCGACTCCGCGCCAGTCGACCGAGATGGCCAGCAGACATTCCGCGACGAGCCTCGAGAAGTCGCTTCCGACCAAGAGTCGACCCTAAGCGGCTACGTCGAAGACGATGACACCTACGATTCCGATGCCTCGTACTACCTCAACCGACGTCGCGACCGCCGCAAGAAGCATGCCGTTAGGTTAGTCGCCTTCATGACGGCCAACATGCTGGCCCTCTGCGCTGGCTCCAGTATGGTCTTCTCCATGTATGCGCCGCTCTTCCAGTCCCGACTACATTATAGCCAGCTCCAGGTGAATGGTGCTGCCAGTGCTTGCTCCATTGCACTGTACATGCCCATTTCCGTCCTGGGATATGTATGCGACCGCTACGGGGCACGACCTCTTGCCCTCGTCTCCGCCATCCTCTTCGCCTTCGGCTACGGTCTCGCCGCCGGCATCTATAGAAAGCTCGATCTCGAATACAACTCTGTGGGCAAGCCCCGAGGCGCAAGCGATGGGTCATACCCCTTCATGGTATTTGCCTTTGTGTGCATTGGCGCAGCTACATGTGCTGGGTACATCTCATCGGTCTCGACGGTGGCCAAGAACTTTGGCAAGGGCAAATACCGAGGTCTGGCGCTGGCGATGCCCATTACGTGCTTTGGCCTGAGTGGAATGTGGTTGAGCCAAGCAGGCACCAACGTCTTCTATGAGCGACGCCCTGACGGCTCGCACGGCGATGTGGACGTCTTCCGGTTCTTCATCTTCTTGGCCGTGCTGTTGTTCGTCATGGGCATCATCTGCAGCTTTACCTTGCGTGTGGTGGACGAGCAGGATCTCATCGAAGAGGCCATCGAAGAGCTTGAGAACAGCGGCCTGTTGAACGGCAGCTCTTTCTTGAGCCGGTCTCAGAGCTACGGTGGTGTGGCCTCCGCAGAACCTAATGAGGATGCAGATCCGTTTGATTCTGCAAAGGACGACGTAACGTGGAAGAAGAACTGGGTTCTCAATGCCGAGACTCGCGCCTTTCTATCGGACCACACCATGTATGTATTCGCCTTGGCTTTCCTCCTGGTGATTGGGCCTGGCGAGGCGTTCGTCAACACTCTGGGAAGTGTTTTGGGCACTCTCACCCCTCCGCATACAATCAGCGTGTCTAGCCCGACCTCGGCCGCGACACATGTGTCCATCTTTGGCGTTACGAGTACCATTGCTCGCCTTCTCATTGGTACCCTTACCGACCTCCTCGCCCCCCAGCCACACACCCAGCATGCTCAAGTTGGTGCTGTGCGTCCTTCCTCGCCCCTGGGACGCCTCTCCGTCTCCCGCGTTGCCTTTTACGTCTTCTTCGTTGGTCTCCTTGCTTCTGGTCTGCTGGTTCTCGCATCCGGCGTCGTTCAGAACCATGCCGAGCGGTTCTGGATCGTCTCTGGCCTTATCGGTGCCGGCTATGGAGCCGTCTTCAGCCTGACCCCCTTGATTGTGACGATTATATGGGGAGTGGAGAATTTTGCTACCAATTTCGGTATCATCGCCACTATGCCTGCCATCGGCTCGGTGTTCTGGGGCTTCATCTACTCGACAGTGTATCAAGCCGGGGCCCGAGAGACGCAGAATGCCCCTGGCAGCCAGGATGGCGGCGACGACGATGTTTTCTGTTACGGAAAGCAGTGCTATGCGCCGACATTCTGGGCAGAGGTCATCAGCTGCCTTGCAGCCTGCATCTTATTATTAGTGGCCTGGAAGGGCAAGGGTGGATGGCAGCAGCGTGGCATTGTCATCTGAAGTGGTATATATACCTACCATCATTTTATTCTTTCTAGCAGAGCGATTTGTTTCTTCTCTCATTAAACGGCGTTTTGGTGGCGGCATTTTTATCAATGATTGGATGTAGAACAATATTCCAACGTTTCCATTCTCTTTCTCATTATCTTTATGTCGAAATATTAAGATTGGATGCATTTTTATCTTGGAGAGCAGCATGATGGGTGAACAGGTACATATTCCTGTTCCTCTCTTTACCATAAGACAGCCGACAGCTGTTCTTATTTCAAATACAGATATGACCACAGTCGTCAACGATTCAGTAATCCCAGTTATCAATTATGTGATCCTACGTTTAAACATAGTATGAAAAGTGCACTCAAGCCGTCGATGACGACAATGCTGACCATGATAGAGAGACCACGTGATTCCGCGATTGCCTTTTCGCGTTGGCTGACTCCGCCCCGCGTCTTCTGCCTGGCACAAGCTCTGATCTCTGGCGCCTAAGCGAAGTGGTCGCACAAGCTTTCGTCTGCATTTCATGCCCTCGTTTTATTTGCCCAATTGAAGGGGAAGAGAGGAGAACGGTCCTAGGCCATCATGACAGACACCTCAGGTATTTCTACCAGCTCAAATCCGTGCTCCATTGCGATCTAACCTGCCTATAGAAGCGGACACCATCCGCATCCTGGTTGCGACAGATAACCATGTCGGCTACGAGGAACGAGATGCTATCAGAAAGGACGATAGTTGGCGGACCTTTGACGAGATCATGAACCTTGCTCGCACCGAGGATGTTAGACCCATTCCGCCTTCCCTCCATCGACCATCTCTAATCGATCCCCGTAATTAACATACCGCTGAATACAGGTCGACATGGTTCTTCTCGCCGGCGATCTCTTCCACGAAAACAAGCCGTCCCGCAAGTCCCTCTACCAAGTCATGCGAACGCTCCGACAGAACTGTATAGGCAACCGACCGTGCCCTCTCGAGTTCCTCTCCGATGCCTCCGAAGTCTTTGAAGGTGCCTTCACGCACGTCAACTACGAAGATCCCGACATCAACATTTCCATTCCCGTCTTTTCGATCCACGGTAACCACGACGATCCATCCGGCGACGGCAACTACTGCTCTCTCGACCTACTCCAGGCCAGCGGGCTTCTGAACTACTTTGGGCGAGTGGCCGAGGCCGATAATATCGAAGCGAAGCCGATTCTGCTACAAAAAGGTACTACGAAGCTCGCGCTTTTCGGACTGAGCAATGTGCGCGACGAGCGCATGTTCCGCACGTTTCGAGACAACAAGGTGAAGTGGTTCCACCCCAACGTCCAGGAGCGCGAATGGTTCAACCTCCTGGCCGTGCACCAGAACCATCATGCCCACACGGCGACGTCATACCTCCCCGAGACTGCGCTGCCCGACTGGCTTGATCTGGTCGTCTGGGGACACGAGCATGAGTGCTTGATTGATCCCTCCCAGAACGCAGAGACGGGGATCCATGTAATGCAGCCTGGGTCGTCGGTTGCCACCTCGTTGGTGCCCGGAGAGGCTGTACGGAAACACGTGGCTGTCGTGAGTGTGACGGGAAAGAACTTCAAGATGGAAAAAATCCCACTCAAGTCTGTACGCCCCTTTGTCACCAGAGAGCTGGTACTTTCTCAGGACAAGCGATTCAAGGGCCTCGACAAGAAGAAGGATAACAAACAAGAGGTCACACGGCGGTTGATGGAGGTGGTCGACGAAATGATCGAGGAGGCTAACCAGGACTGGGAGGCCATCCAAACGGATGATGAGGCCCTCGAGGATCGTCCTTTGCCACTTATCCGGCTTAAAGTAGAATTCTCAGCTTTGGAGGGTGGCCTGTTCGAGTGCGAGAACCCCCAGCGTTTCTCAAACCGGTTCGCGGGAAGAGTGGCCAACACCAACGACGTGATTTATTTCCACCGAAAGAAGAAGCAAGAGCGTATGCCAGCCCCAGTCTCGTTCCAACTCCCAACGTGAGCTAACCAAGGCGGACAGGCAAAACGAACGCGACAAACCCAACCCAGGCCCTCGAGGCGCTGAACGACAGTAGCGACGCCGTCAAGGTCGAATCTCTCGTGACGGAGTTCCTCCAAGCACAGTCTCTCAAGGTTCTCCCTCAAGGTCCGTTTGGTGATGCCGTCAACCGATTTGTGACCAAGGACGACAAGCATGCTATGGAACTTTTTGTCACAGATCATCTCACTGGCCAGGTCCAACAGATGCTTGGGCTGGAATCAGATGACGAGGATCTCGGCAGCGCCATGGAGATTTACAAGACTAGAATGGAACAGCAAATGGCAATGGGTGCGGTTACGGCGAACATCCCTGAGCGGAGACGTGTCTTGAAGCCGAAGCCGGATACGTGGGATAGTGATTTTGATGGTGAATGGGCGAACGAGCCGGATGCTTGGACATACGAGGATGCAGGTCAGAGTATGGCTCCGACAACCCAACAGTCTAGCCGACAGTCTCGGGCAAAGGCATCACGGCAAGTAGTCGATGATGAGATGGAAGTGGAGGAGAGCCAACCGCCAGCAAAGACTACAAAGCGCGCGGCAACTTCCAAGACCACGAGAGCAGCTCCAGCAGCTAAGAAGGCTCCGGCGAAGAAAGCGCCAGCTCGATCTACACGTGGTCGTAGGGGAACACAGCAGGTCGAGGATGAAGAAGAGGAGGAGGAGCCAGAACCAGACGTCATCATGGAGTCTGATGAAGATGTGGCACCACCTCTGCCGCCTAAAACTACAACGAGGCAGAAAACTACAAGAAAAGCGGCGCCTCCACCTGCACCCGCACCAACCCGCAGTACGCGGACTCGGCAGACTACGCTGAATTTCTCACAGAGCCAAGCTGGAGCAACGCAGAGCAAGAGGAAGGTTGGCGGTGCTGCTCCCTTTGAGATTAGCGATGATGAGATCTCAGACGATGAAGACGCCTTTGAGCCGGCGCCGGCGCCAGCTCGGGCGACACGCCGGAGGGGTTGATGGGATGTGGATAGATGTTCATTTATTCGGCGGGTTTCTTTTGCTGCATATGGCGAAGCGTTTGTCTATGGATGCATCGATGGTGTTTTGTGACGGTGACGGGGAGATATATACCCTAATAATCTTTCAGATCCAAATACCGTTTCCTCGTCTTGACCATAAATACTGTTATTATTAGCCCCAATAATCTGATCATCCCTGTTGCAAGCTTGAAGATAAAGCAAAGGTGATGTCTGGGAGCATTAACAACTCGCTTGGACAGCCACGGCAAGCCACACTTGTGCACCGCCACAGTAGCGGGGGATAAGATAAGATAAGTGCGGGGCATTTTGCTCGTCATCAGGCTTCTTTGAAGCATGAATCATCTTCAACTTGTTTGTTGGCTGCTGCACTTCGCGCATTTCGCTCGCGCATTTCGCTCTTTTGAACTACACCAAGGGCCAAACACAATTGTCGCAAACATGGGATCAGTAGTCCTTCCTCACCTCAACTCAGGATGGCACGTGGACCAAGCCATCCTGTCAGGTTCGTTGCACTCCCCCTCGTTGCCACGGCGCATCTGCCTTCATGAGCTAGGCTAACCCGTTGTTTTATGAGTATAGAAGAGGATCGTCTCGTCGTTATTCGATTTGGACGTGACCACGACCGGGTAAGATAAGAGCCAGCCCGCTTCCTTGCATTGAGCCCGGCTCTCTGTCCACTTGCTAACTCTTCCTTGCCAGGACTGTATGCTCCAGGATGAGGTCCTCTACAAGATCGCCGACCAGGTCAAGAACTTTGCTGTTGTCTACCTGTGCGATATTGATCAGGTATGCTCTCCCCGGCCGCGCCAAACTCCCGTATTGCTCTACTGACTCCTAACCGCGCGCCAGGTTCCCGACTTCAACGCCATGTACGAGCTGTACGACCCTTGCTCTATCCTCTTCTTCTTTCGCAACAAGCACATGATGTGCGATTTCGGCACCGGTAACAACAACAAGTTGAACTGGGTGCTGGAGGATAAGCAGGAGCTCATTGACATCATTGAGACGATCTACCGGGGCGCCAAGAAGGGCAGAGGTCTGGTGGTGAGCCCCAAGGATTACAGCACGAGGCACCGATATTGATCGGCTTCTCTCTCCGTTTTTTTTCAGAGAGGAGGGGAGGCTATGAAAATTCTACAACAGACTTTTGCGTTAGGCACCAGCTATTCTTTTTTTCGCGGGGCGCTCGTGTTAGGCAGCAATCAATATATCCAATCTTACTGGCTGTTTGATCATCGAATAATTGTTGCCTTGGTTCAAAATATTATCACTAGATTCAGCGTCTATATGTGCTGAAATGGCCTCATATGTAGGGGATCGTTCTACTCCGAGTGTTTGGTCTTAAAAAGCAACACACCGCTCACACTCAGCCACTGTGAGATTCTCACACCGCTTCTCCACTTCAGCGCTGACAACGTGATAGACACCGCAGCTTGGTCAATCGCAATGGGCCATCAAGCAGATGCAATCCCCTGGAAGAGCCTGGCGTCGACCCTTGAGTGGACGTTCGAGGCAGAGTGTTGTTTCGGCGCCACCAACTTCCACCCGCGATGGTTCGATAACCGGCAGGAGATCTTCATCCAATTCGTTGACTCTCTTACCGCGAGGATCCGGAAATGCGCAACGCAGGAACGTCTGAAATTCCCCGAGAGGATTCAGAGCACATCGCCAGAGAATATTGTGATTAGTGATGGAGTGGCTGAGAAGATCAACCCGACTATTGAGGCGTGGCGGAGGGACCGTGAGCTTCGTTGCAAGCTCTATTCGATGGATGAGCCGGAGTGGGAGGAGCTTCCGAACCCGGCAGACCGAGGAGAATTTGAAAAGATGCTCTATCAACGCGGCCATGACGGCATGGAGTATCGTCATGTACTTCCGATCGACCAGCGTAAGATGGAGGCTTTCTTGCACGAGCACACCACGAACGAGTGCCGAACCCTTTTTGAGACCAACGGCCCGGCATTGTTTAGTGCCGAAGTAGCCAAGACGCTCCTGATGCGTGGGGAGATGGAAACACTTCTCCGGATCTGCTCCCACCCAGAGGCAGTTATCCGGACATGGTGGGATGCGCCCCGATGTGGGTGCTCTAGGATAGGCTGTTGCAATCCCTCCGAGGAGATTAGCTGGAGGAGGATGCACACTAGTGCCCTGATGTCGTACATTGTGTTAAACGTCCTGTCTTACTTCCCTGACCAGTTGGGAAAGGGCTCTCAGTATCCAGCTCCCGAGAAGGACTACCGCCGCTCCAAGGCATACCAGAGCATGGTGATACACGCAACCGAGCATAGATGGACAGCTGATGTCAGTCAGATCCCTCACCGGCTGTTCTTTGGCCTTGAGAGAGGTCAGCTGAGCCCAGTACCCAAAAATACGGATGATGGGCCTGACGATGGGGATATCTCCCCCGAATATCCATTCATGTCGAAAGGGTTCATGCCCTACGACCAGTTCTTGAACTGCCAATCCGAAGCAAAGGGTCATCTGCCTACTGCGGTTGACATCGCCCAGGTCAGGGCGGGACTGGTCAACCAGACGCAGCTCCCGCCTGAGCTCGTCAACGACATTCTGGTGGAAGCGGACTATGACACCCCCCAGAGCCGGCTGCGCGTCCCGCACCATCCCTTCCACGCTGACAATGCGGAGGATCTGAAGACGTACATTGAGTACTGTTGGGCTATACTTGTGCGGTGTGAGATGGTTGCGAGGGAACTGGGGGAGGAGATTAGTTGGCAGAATGATATTACTCGGGTCGTGAATGCTTGCTTCAACTGCTATCGCGGGCCGAGGAGCTTGGGTGCGGTTCACTCAGGGCGGGGGATTGGTCCTGGTTCTGGGCGGGATCTTTTGATCCAGTATCAGATGATACGGAAGACTGATTAGTTTGATTTAGAATTTCAACTTGGCGGGCGACTTGAAGTGTAAATAAGAGCTTTCGCCTCCCTTTCCCCCCTCTCTGGAAACTACAACTTCACTTTTCATCACCTACCTCTAGTCGCCATCTCAATCTATTTTCTCCTTCGCTCTATGAATGAGATGGAAAAGACCTCTTATCCCTGGATTTGAATTGACGATTTCATGTTCAACGATCTTCACTATACGACAGCCTTTGAAGATAGCAGATATGTTTAGGATCAAATTTTAGACCTGGGACTTCGCTTAAACCTCGAAATTCAAACTATCCCTTTTATGATTAAGCTCTACCGAAGTCCTGGAGGCCATCCCCAAAGCAGCGTGACCATTTAAAATTCATAAAGGCCACCATATTTATCTCGGTCACTCGACAGAAGAGGAAAATCCCGTTCGTATCTGTGAAACACGCTAGCTATGTGATGAATATGCTCGCTTCTATGGCCGCCTCGAAAAAGGTGGTGAGGCACCCTTGGTGTACATAGCGAGATTTGTATACGAAAGCTTTGATTTGTTCCTGGATTCTGGCCCGTGGGTCTTTTTGATGTTGCGGTACAAGAGGATGGAAAGAAAGGGGGGTTACGCACCCCTATGCACTTGAGCTGAAGTTAAAAGTCGGGATTGGCTTCTACTAGGTGTGTATTTCAAGGGTGCTCATTAGACTTGGGCTTTCCGAGTGTGATTTGGGCGGAGCCTGTTGCCCCTGGAGTCACACCACTGCTTGTTTGTGTCATGGACGTGATGGAGGTAATACCAAGTACATCTACAGCGTACTTTGAGAAAACCCAGGAGCAGGTATTACTTAGATGAAAGAGTGAAATAACCAGTTTGGAGTGGTTCAGGGGTAGAGGATGATGTTCGCTTCGCTTCGGCAATTCATTGTGCCCTGTTGCTTTGAGTAACACAGTTAGAAAGAGTTCCTGAGGCACGATAAAATCTTTGGCTTGAAGGACAATGAACCTTTGGTGTGTTGAACCAGAGAGCATCGATAAGTGCGGATACATAATACCAGACATCACATAGTCTACTTTAAATGTGATGATTTGTTTCGTTGCATGATGTAAGGCCCCCTTTGGTAGCAAATGGAAAAAAAATGTATTGAGCATCTCTTGTCACGTTCGGCAAGAGGAGAATAGTATTAGTTGAACCAGTGAGTCTAACCTCGAACCTCGGAGCGCCCCTCTTTCAGCTCCCACTTCCGTGTTACTGTAATTCCACCTCCGCTGTGGTTTGTGAAGTTGGACGAAGAATCGACATGGATATCGGTGAGAGGAAACTCGTCCTCGAGCCGCTCAAAGTCTCGGTTTACCGGCTTCCTATTGCTTGAAAAGTTCCCGCGGGACTCGTGACTGGGTAAGGCGTCCTTTGACTTGCCACTCAATCCCTCGCTGTTGCCACTTCGAGAGAAACCGAAGGCACCAGGTCCGAACATGTAGGTCAGTGCTGGCATCATAGTCGGCAGACAAGCATTGACCACGCCCAACGCTGGCTCGAGGGCCGACCAGATGGCGATCGGAACGACGGTGTAGGTGAGGTCGGTCAGATCCCAGTTCCAGATCCATATCACTCGCAATAGCGACAGTACGCAGATGCTAAAACCGATTAGTGCCACTTCATATCAGAGGGAGGACAGGCTTGGCCTACACTATACCCAAGCCGAACATGGCTGCAATGCTCAAGCGCTTGGCCATCGACATATGGAGACCGAGAAGCAGTGGCATCGGCATTGTGACAATGATGACGTCGAGGATTAAATTGGTGATGCCCGAGACCAGATATGCAATGTTCTCGCCCTTGCAGTTCCCCCCTTCGATGGTCTTGTCCCATATGAACTGGACGGGCTTGCAAACTAGGAATGCCTCGAGCACGACACTGATGAAATATAATATAGAAAGAACCATGATCGAATAGCAGAGGCGATGGAACTTCTTGCTAGGAAATATCAGGAGATATAGTGACAGGATCGAAAACTTGACGGAGGTATTGGATGCGGCCCAAAAGAGCTGTCCCGGAACGAAGAGCTAGTCACAACCGTTAGCATTGATGCGCCTTGAATTAACTGATGAGAAACCACTACTCACCTTGAGAAATAGACTGAGCTTGGTAGGATCCGTCTTCATGATATCTTGGAGATGTTCTCCTAATCCCGCTTTGATGCAGGCTATGACTGATCAGCACTCGTGACATCGCGTGTTTCCCTCAGCCTAGAATGATATGAGGGATTGGACTTCTCTCCTACCTGCAAATGGCATGCCCATAGAGCCTGCACAGAATACTATGCCCAAGATTACTGCGTAGTCGTTGAAGGCGAGATCGGCTCTCTGGATGTGTCGAGACCATAGTCGAAAGCCCAGAGCGGCGAGGGCCAACGCATAAAAAACAACGGCCGTCACCATAAACTCCACAGCTCCGTGAGGGAGAGCCATGATGGCCACCGAATTAGACTGCCAGCAGCGATTTAGTGTTTATTTGACGCGGGCGGTTCATGAGAGTTGCAAGTGGCGCGAGTGTTCGCAAAAGGAATAACGCCCACCTTTACCGCACACCTACAAAATGGGAAAAAGAGCACAGCACTCGAGTACTTTAAGAGCGAGAATTCTCCTCACCCGACTTTCCTAAACCATGTCTCCGGGATATCTTCCGGGAAGGGGAACCAACTGCCAGGGGACGGGGGACGGCACTTGGGAACACCTTCCCCGTCAAGTCCTTGAAACTACGGCCTTTGCCTCATCTGTGCATATGCACCTCGAAATGGCAGCGTCCTTGATCATCCCTTACCCTTGCTGCATGGGGAGTAAGTTATGTCTAAGCGGGTTACCAAGCGGCGCGGGTTTGAAACGGGCGAACCTGTCTACTGGAAACGGTGGAGTACTTAGCAAGGCAAGGTCTGCTTTTCTGGGAAGTTTTACACGAATAAAACTCCCTGTTATGATAATTCTCCTGGCCCAAGAGCGACTTTGCAGACCGAATCAGGTCAAAAGTCATGCAACGCAACATCCAGGGTGGACTCTCCCCTGCATGGAGACCCTTGAAGTCTCCCAAACTGCGTAGTGCTTACATCTCCACCCGGAAAACGTACGTGAATCCACAAGATAATGTATGTAATGAATTGGGGCAGGCAAAGACCGGGTGAAAAGTGTGATATTACGTACGTATGGGCTGGCTGTTCCCAAATTCCTAACGGGACTTCGGTTTTCTTCAAACGAAGGCTAATTTTCACGGCAGTGGAGAAAGAAGGCTTCGACGACTGGAAACCTTGCTTCTTCTACACCTCTACAGACGCTTGTCCCTGAGCAGCTGCCTCCGCTATGTAGTTTGCTGCAGCGTGGCGGCCCCCGTAGCTGCGGGCCGTCTCTGCCAGAGAGCGGGCTTTGCTCTGCATGGATTTGCTCGACTCTCCTGTCAGTGCCTCGAGGAACCCCTTGGCCAGTGATTCTGCCTCCCAGTCTGGCGTTACTTCCTGCCCTGGCCAGATGCCGATCCCAAGGTACTCTACTGTGCGGCCTGCATTGTACAGATCAAACCATAGGGGGAGAATGACTTGAGGAACGCCAGCACTGAAGACACAATCAGTAAATAAAGCCTTGAAAATGTGTGGGTATGAGGAATGAAGAGTGCAACCAACTTACAAGATAGCTTCGTGGAAACAACCAGCGCCGCCGTGATGAACCGAGACGGCAATGTCGCCCGTTTGCAGCAATGAGATGGGGTCAACATTCAACCACGTCTCGACCCGGAGCCGTCCGTTGCTGATGTATACCCTCACCGGATCGAACACTTCATCACCATATTTCTCTGCTTTACGGAACTTCCAGAGCACCTGGCTGTTCTCCGCGGAAGCCAGGACGATCCTGATAGCCTCGACCATGATCGACGCTCGTTCCTGGGAGTATTGAACCAGGCTGCCCAGGTTCACCATCATCGTCGGGCCCTGCTTCAGCCACGAGGCAAGCTCCGGGTCCTGCTCCTCAACGGTCGCGGCATCTGCCACGACGGGGCCGCAGAACCTCGTCGTGTCGGGGACCACCTCAAGGGGCAAATTAGCTTCGGGGAACGTTGCGATGATTGCAGGGACTCCTGGGACACCGAAGCCCGGCTGGATTGGATTCTTCACCCCGCGCCCCTTGAGATACTTCTGCATAGCGACGATGCGAGGATTGGTCAAGAGCCCGAAAATCATGCGTATCTGCAGCCAGATGTTGGAGGGCACGAGGTTCCAAGGAACGGGGTATGGGTATCCCGATGCGAGGCTGGGAATCTGGTTAGCTAGAGGGTCTGTGAAAATGAATGAGAGTTGTGCTCACGCAGGGTATTTCCAAAAGCCGGCGCCCCATGGTTGATCCATGGCAAAAAGCTCATTTGCCGTGTTTGGGCTCAGAAATGTGAATCGCCGGTTGACGTTGGCCACCAAGTCCCCAGCGGGCGCGAAGACAGCATCCAGGACAATAATGGCGGGATCAACCTCCTCGACGATCTCCAGAAGGCGCTTGTAGATCGCGTAGTGCTCCTCGGGCTCCCAAGAGGTCGAGATGACTCCGTAGTCTCTTAGTGTCTTCTTCAGTCCACGGAACGCAGGAGGCGAGATCAGGTAGTCAAAGTTCTTCCATTCTCGCAGGACAGCATTCGTCATGTCCAGCCCCGGCAGTTCATGAAATTCAATGGGCCGGGTGTTTCCCTCGGCGGCCGAGGAGATGCGGTTCAGCTTCTCACGGAGCTTGGGAAACGAGGCGAAGTGAATCTCAACGGAAGGGTGCTTCTCCAGAAGCGACGTGGTCGCCGCCAGGTGCACATTGGACAGTCCGCTGGCTTCGGTAGTGATGAAGAGAGCGGTGTTGTTCCGGCCAGGCAGGACAGGTCCAGCTGGTTGTGTCCCTCCTCTAGACAGGAAGACGTAGAGGATCGATAGGCCCAGGACTATCGGTGCCAATAGGAACACTCGATTCTTGACAGCCATTTTGGCGGTTCCTTACGTCAAAAGAAGGTAATTGAAAAGCCAATCGCTCCAGAACGAACGGTGCTTCGCCATTGTGCTACAGGCGAATGCTTAAGAGGGATACAGGGAGAGCCCACTTTCCATAAATGGAACGAGCCGTTGGTTGCTGAACTTCTGAATGGGATCATGCCATTGGTATGATGCCATCCCTGGCTGTGGAGAGCTATGCCCTGGTCCTTGTTGGAAGTTGAGACAGTCTGTCAGCTTATGGAGGCGCTACTGTACAAGGACGCAGGGATAGCATCACGCCAACCCACGACCGTCGGCATCATTTCATATTCTGTTGGCTCTAGACCAGGTACCCCCAGAGAATAACATTGCATTGCTGCATAAGGCAATTGTCACTACTTTGTAATATCGTGGTGGTGTGGTTGGTGTTAGGGGTAGCTACTGCACAGCTGAAAAGGAGTCAAATGCAGAGGTGAGCCGGGGAACCATGCCGGCGAACGAATTGCAATGCTGGACATGAGGTTCGTTCGGAGAGATCCTTCTTTGCTACGGTAACATCTCGCCAAGGAGAATTCCCAACGTTGCTTTGCAGAGCCGACACCTTTAAATGTGCCCTGGTCGATCTCCTCCTCGCGCTATTGTGCGTGCAAATCGATTTACCCTAAACAGTCGAGTTTTGCGACGGCATCGACTGTTTCAACGGACGTTACCTGCAATATCATAGACACCAGGCGACCGGTGAATCACGGGGTTACCTATTTGCCATCGCCTTGAAGCAATTTGAGGTTCCAAAATACAAGACCCAAGGATCCAAATAGCAATGCGAAGATGAACAGGCGCGTGTCTGGTGTTGGTGGATTTGGGAAGATGGATGGATGCTTTAGTGGCTCAGATTCTCATCAGGCGCCGGCATTTAGGGGAGAAGTGCCGCTATAGGGGTTTCGGCAACTAAGTTACAGGGGGGCGCGGCAGAAGAAGGCCCCTAATTTAGCTCCCGCACGACTGTCAGATCTCGTGACATCTTCAATCGTCTTGACTTCGCCAGTTGTGATGCCCAACTCGCAGCCCAGCTCCTTTGCTGCACCTCACCTCTGGCGCATTCTAAATTATCCAATATCCCCTCAACGCCTACGCTTCTAGTCAATTTTGCAATCACTTCTGAAGCTGTCCACAGTCCCACCCGCGATATGGCCCCTCAAACCATCGTTCAGTATGAGGATATTCCTGATGATTTACGCCAGACCGGAGATGATATAGTGCTTGCGTACAGATCTTACACATGGGGTCGAGTACCAGTATCTGGTATGAAGCAAGACGATGATAATTCGCATGAAGCACTGATGACGGAAATCAAAGAGGTCCGTCAAAACCATCAAATTTCTCGACCCATCGCAAGTAATCCAAGGTGCTTATCGTCTAACATATCATTATTTTAGGAACTCTGGAAACTTGCATTCAATCCTTCCAACGAATCGACGTGGAATCCTCTGCTCCCAGTTCCCAAGGCCAACCTTCCCGACACACCAAAACACAAAGATCTCCGAGTTTCGTGCGGCTTCTTGTCCAACCACGCGCCGCCCTCCACGTGCCAAGCACGCATGAGTGCCAGAAATAAGATAAAACCTCGAATTCACGAAACCCGCCGTCAAGGCGAGCGCGTATACGTGCAGCCTCGCCCCCGCCACCGGAGGCCGGATGAGATCGAGTACTTTTGGGCTGACGAGAGAGGGAAAGGCGTCAACCTGAAGATTACCAACCTGTATACGTCTGGCACACCGGAACTGATTGAAAAGGTCAAGATGATGGCTATTGCGCAGAGGGATGAGAAGGTTATGCAACACGCTATCCAGTATAACAAGGAGCTGGCAGCCTACTGGCTGAGGTGCCGCTTGGCCAGAGCTTTGCAAGAACGATTTCCCGAAATCCCAGTTCAGCAACGGGTGTCTAATCCCACGAGGGCTGACTTTGAAGAGTTTATCCGACCAATGATTCTGCGTGCTCTTATTCCGGAGGACGAATTGAAGAAAATCAAGGATGAACATCATGCGTTGTTCGAAGAACTAGCAGACGGTTCCTAGGAATATAGCTTCACCGCATATTCGTCTGATTTCTTAAGATTAATAACCAAATGAGCCCTCTTCCACCATAAAAGAGGGGAACGATAGTTATTCCATATCTATCGCCAGAGAATAAGAGAGGGCTATATACTTATCTGCTCAACTAGCAAAAGCCTTGATTAAATTCGGGTTGAGGATTAGGTTATTGTTTTCACCGTAGAATAATCGGCATCGAGTGAAATTATTTAACATAGGAGACACTGAAAAGACAAGTATCGTCCCATAAGCATTGTCCAGTGTCCCCAAACAAAAAGGGCTGGAAATGGAGAAAGAGGCTAGATAGTGACAGAGGAGAAAGAGGTTCCGGGTCTGGAGAACTTTAACAACTTCCCATAATGGTCATATTACTCAACATGGCTCTCAAAAGTGGGATTCACAAGGGCGAGGCTATAAAAGCCCATCAATGTCACAAATACTCTCCAAACAAGATATTCGATGCGACGAAGAGAGGTAGAGACAAATAATATGTAAACGATTAAATGGCGCGGGAGTTTCAGAGTAGCCGATAGTCGATAAGTAAGATATTTACAGAGAGCTAAATGTCGAAATCAGCCCGAGAACTAGAACCGTCATGAGATTTGAAAACACACAAAGATTGAGTCGTATGTCGAAGAAGAAACGAACGCATCGCGACCCTAGATGGAAGTCTGTTTTGGAAATGTTGCGAGCGAAGAGCAAGCGGCACCAACAAAGAAACACAACAGGGAGGACTGCAGGGAGATAAATCGGATGATTTGTATTTAAGGGAGCCTTGATATCATTGAAAACCGAGTTGGAAGAGATGTACATCACAATCTTGCAGTGAAGGTCAGTCTCTTGCTTTAAGTCAGAAGAGATCTCTCTATGCTCCACAGTGCAGCCTAGCCTCAATCATTCATCTGCTTAGTTTTGGATTTGACGACCTTCAATATATCGTGAAAGTCTCCAATTCCAAAAAGTGATGTAACTAATCAAGCTTGTCTTGAGTTGAGACGATGATGATTTAATACTAGCATATCTCTTGTGGCAGGAAAGTGTTGAACCTATTCCCCTTTTTTTCTCTCTCCATATGGACGATGATAACTGTACGTTATGGTGATCGGTTGACGGCATCGGTAGAACAAACCCACACCAAAAAAAGGACCAAGGAATTACTAGCCCAACGCGGGGAAAAAAAAACCGACAACGACAGGGTTCGAACCTGTGCGACCGAAGTCATGAGATTAGAGTATAAGCGACCGGAGTCAATTCAAGTCTCACCCATTAACCACTCTGGCACGTTGCCTGTTGGGCAGCTGATAACACATTCTTTGTATAAGTAAGATTCAACACTCTCTTTACGAAAGCAAGACCCCAACAGATAGCTTTGTTATCCACGAAGAAAATAAATATGGTACAGCGGCATTGATACCAATCTAAGCTTCCGGAATGTTTTAGAGGAGACAATCGAGATGTTCTAATACGCACTCACTCAATCACTGAATCATGTATTACCGACGAAACGTAAAGGAGCACCTCAGCTTCTACATTCGTGCATGTAAGTAAGGCTCCGCCAGATCATTTGCGTACAAACTCATCTAAATTCAAGCCGGAGATGTCGTCTTCCATCCCACTCACGTGCTCTCTAAGAGACCATTTCAAATCGCACTTGTGGAGTGAGGGGATCGAGTTGCGAGCATTGTTGCTCTTAATATAAACGTTTGGAAAGGGCATTCCGTGGAAGTAATCTCTCACTGATAAAAGACTCAGTCCTCGGTGTGGTGCTTCAGAGGGTTCAACTTTTGGAGAACCGACATCCAAGATAGGGAGAATGCCAATGGTATGCATTCCTTGGAGGAGCGCACCGAGATGGGACGATTGGCATTCGAAATTGCATCCGAGTGTACCGCGAATCAAACTATCTCGTAGACCTTCCAAGTACACCATCAATGCATCCAGGAGTTTTATTCGCTCGGCTTCTATGCCATCTTGATGAATTAGATTAATGCATTTGAGACATGAAGATGATCGATGCGAACTGCCTTACCAATGATGGAGGGTCGGATGGGGAGACCAATTGTGTCGAGCCGCTGACAAGCGGACTGAATGGCCACCTGGGTGCATTCTGCAAATATAGATGGCTCATCGAATACTGAGGATATTAGTATCCATCTAACCAAATCCTCGCAGATACAATCAGGAAGGTGCTTTGCTAGTAGACGGATCCATGATTTGACAATGAACCAAACAGCGTCTTCGCATTGTAGGTCATCCACCACTGCAGCAACATCTGCAAGGGTTGCCAGTCCAATTGCAATAGGGACCTTTTTTGTATGCCCGTGTATGATGTTCAGTACGATTTCAAAGGCTTCGGGAGTAAAAAATGGCTCAAACAACCAATGATGTAAACCATCCGTGCCTTCTGACTCCGTTTCCTTCCAAGGGCCGAGGAAGATTTTTTGCGCACGGCGCGAGGCAAGCACCAGATGTTTTTTGGACACTTTCATGCGCACCGTCTCGAGTGTGTCGTCTGCTGGCTGTTCCTCCGAATTGTTGTCCCCATTGGGTATCATTTCTTGGCCATCTGCTGATTGTTTCTCTGAGTTCTCGTCTTCATTGGGAATGGATTCCTGGCCGTCAGCTGCCTCATTGATGTATGGAAGAACGATCAGTGTGTCTCCGTCTTCATCGAAAACAAGCATTTTAGGTGGCTTTGCATCCATGGTAAGATCGAGTCGGCCTAAGGAAGCAGCGGTGGTTGTGAATGAGTGAGTGCGTAGAAGCCATACATGAGACCGAATAATGCAAAGTAATTGAAATCGCCAGGGCCGAGAAGTCGATGCTGTAAAGATGACGCGTCTTGGTGTTCTGGAGCTGTTCGTGAAGAGGGCGCGACGGGCGTGGTGGCACCAACGTCAGTGCTAAAATCTGTATGACAGCATCCTCCTCTTAGGCGCTAAGTTTCGGCCCCCAAGGAGGTCTTAGTGCGCTGCATTAAAAGACAGCTGAAACCATCCATCTAATCGCTAATTGGGTTCATGTTATACATATCAGGTTATCTTTATTTAGAAAAGGTACTTTAACGTCTTTGTTAATAAGTTGGACTTTTACTCGAGCTGATTTTTCCTTTATAGGTAGCTATGTGATCCTACTAGAAGTCAAATCTTTTGTGCCGGACGTGATGGCTCCCTAGTAGGATCCCTCATATCCATATCATACAAGGAACACGAAGTGGAAGTCTCACAGGAAGCATTTTTTGTTACATAGACTAATACAATCAGGATGTGTACTTCGAAGAACTGGATATTCAGTAGGCATGCGTCAAATAGAAACCTATTTTCGCTCTAAAAGTAGGGAAATTGGCCTGACTATCTTTTCGTATCAGCTCATCTGGATCCTAACTCTTCGCTAGATGCCTTAGACACTGCAAACATGAAATAGAGAACGGGGACTAGTCGGTGTAGTGCTAGCCTATACAGCGCTTTGAAACGTAGAAAGAACAGTGCACTTTTTCTTGTCTCAGGTTACCAATCATGAGGAAGTGACGGAATTTCCATTTCTGGTTGCGGACTTCGGGATTTGACCTGCGGAGCAAAGTTGAACCGGCCACAATGGGAACAAAGTTCCTTTTCATCGAAAATATGGCAGCACGCCATCCTGTCACGTCATAACTAATGATTCATGCTCGCGAACCATGTCTCTGGCTGCACGATTAGTAAGAGGAGGGGAACTGTTGCACCGCGCCGAGACAGGCCATATTAAACAACCAACATCCTCCATCTTGCAGTCTCAAAATCTTGACTTTGTGAACGGGATCCCTCTTCATCGGCAAACTACACCATGGCAGAATCGGCGGAGTTGCGGAAATATGACCTCGTGGTGCTGGGAGCAACAGGGTACACTGGAAAATTGACAGCACAATCCGTGGCGAAAAACTTCCCGGGCGACCTCAAGTGGGCGATTGCAGGAAGGTCAAAAACGAAGTTGCAAGAACTCGCTGCGGAATTGAGGGGGATAAGGCCAGATGGATCACATCCAGGTACGCCAGCTCCCGACCGAGTCTGATTGTACTTACTTTGCTAATGCCTCTATAGAAATTGAGATCGCTGATCTCGAGCAGGCGGATCAGGTAGATGCTGTGGTGCGACAAACCAAAGTACTCATCAGCATAGTGACATACTGGAGAGTTGGAGACGTCGTGGTTGAAGCATGTATCAAACACAAGACGGACTACGTTGACGCGTGAGTGAGTCGGCGGTCGGTCTCAGTCCCAAGCTAACCGGCCGAGCTTCCAGTGCAGGAGAACCTTCACATCTCCTGGGATGGATTGAAAAGTATCACGAAAAGGCCGAATCCCAAGGAACCGCAGTAAGCTCCTTTTGAACCAACAGATCAACGGAATGTCCACTGAGATGAGATAGCTTATACACGCCTCCTCGTTGTATAGCGGACCTCAAGATCTCCTAGCTTGGGCAGCCGCGCGAGAATTGAAACGGGTATTTGGAGTAGATACGAAAGAAGTCATTCTCGCTAATACAAAGCAAGAGTATGGACGGATTGATCTTCTTGCGTTTGAGGTATGGAGCTAATGCATATCTTTGACAGCCCGAATCCCAGCGGGGGCACTTTTGAAGGAATGATGCGCGGCGTATCCAAGAAGAAGGATGCCAAAGAACCTGCAGCCCCTCCTAATCCATGGATCGTATCACCCATCCACGGAACAGCAGTGCATCCCCAGGCAACCGGGCTACTCATCCGCGAGGATTCTGATCTCGGTCTGCTGTCGGAGTACGCCATGGCTCGACTTCAAAACCAAGCCATAGTTTATCGTACTTGGGGTCTTCTCCAGGCCGCGAACCAAGGACCAGGCCCAAACTTCCAGTACAACGAGTACGACAGTATTGATTTCAAGGTGGAAGGATTCTTTAAGATGCTTGAAGTCAAGGTAGTGACTACTTTGCTGTCCAACCTCCTGGGGCTGCGCTTGCTCAAGTTATTCATGCCAGCGCCAGGATCGGGCCCCGATGTCCGCAAAACAGCGACGCACCCCATTGAGATGAAGGCTCTGGCAATTGCAGACGGCAATGATGCGCAGCGAGCGACGGCTAGTTTCTCGTTCCCGTCTGGATCTTACCATACCACGGCACTGTTTCTGAGCCAGGCTGCAGCATCGTTGCTTTATTCCAAGTCCCTCGAGGGAGGTATAAAGGGAGGGTGTCTGACGCCTGCTATTCTGGGAGAGGATCTTGTGCAGAGGCTTAGGGCAGCGGGGGCGGTGATCGAGGTCTCGTCAAAGCAAAAGTGAAGCTACATATGTTAGTTAGTTTTGGAATAGAGACCGTATGATGGAATCATCTCAATTTATGTTTTGATTAAAATGAAAGTAAATCTTAGAAATTTATGTCGGTACTTCCGATTTCTCTAGTTGGAGGCACCTTCTAGTCTTCCTGGTAAAGTCCTCTTACTAAAACAATACTAGGAAACAGCTCTGTGTCATAAGCCCCGAGGAGCAAGCGCCCTTCGTGCGCGTTTCGCGCGAGTTTCGGCATATCTTCGTACAGCTCTACCGAGCACACCTTGCCTAGATTAGCTGGTAAGCCTTCATGATTTGTAGCAGCGGACCTAGAATTAAAGAAGAACCCTGGAAAATGTATGTTTTTGAATAAAGCTTGCAGGGGGGTCTCGGAAGCCTGTATTAGGCCCAAATGTTAAGTTTTTGGTGTTTTAGAATACGCTTTTAAACTATTTTCATACCAAATTTACCGATTTAGCTGCAAATTTAGCGGTAAGTTATGCAGCTTTATGTGGTTTCAGGGGTCAGGATGGTACAAGATGGAGATCTCATACCGATATTTCAGATACAAAATGTCCTTGCGCATCTGGGCCTATTATATGTAGCCATGCTGGTGCTTGTAATCCCGTTTTCGGTTTTAGTCCAATCTTGACAACGTAAATGAGGTTGTGGGTCAATCTTGAATAAAAATAAGCGGTTTGAATCCCCAAAAAGGGTCAAACTGCGCGCGTAGGATCTAAGTCTAAACGCATCGCCGCCGATCCCATCTCATCTTACACCGGTGTCGTGGCTTGGAGGGCATCAGCCGCCCCAGGAGGTGCCAGCTTCTGCGTGTTGTACCAAAATTCCCAGAAAAGATAAAAACCCAGGAACATTATAAAACCATATTGCCCTTCCCAGAATAATCAACAGTCTTTTCCATTCTCAACCTTTCAACTCAACACAAATTTCCTATTTGCTACGAAACGATGAGACTCTCGCTCTTCACCTCCCTGGCAATGTCTACCCTCGGGCTCGCAGCTAGTCTCGGTTTTGACTATACTGACGAGTATGCTCAGATCGGTAACAATACATACCATTACCTTAGAGCAGAACCAGAAAATCACAAGAAATATGCCGGGACGGCTTTCCTCGTCCATGGCTGGCCTGATATGGTCTACGGCTGGCACAACCAGATATCCCTCCTCACGTCCATGGGATACCGTGTCATTGCCCCCGATATGCTTGGATTCGGGCAGTCATCCCGTCCCGAGTCTGTTGAGCCCTACGCTCAAAAGAATGTTGTCAGTGACCTCGCCGAGCTTTTCCAGACTGTTCTGGATGATGGAGAAAAGGTGATCGTTGTCGGTCATGACTGGGGTGCTGTGACGGTCTGGGCTCTCGCTGTCCGCCATTCCCAATTATTCAGCGCCGTCATCAACTTGGCGGTTCCGCTCTTCACCCCCGCGCCCGAGTACGTGGATCTTGCCGACGCAATTGAGGCTGGACAGAGAACATCCCAGGGCTATATGCTCCAGTTGCGCCAGCCAGGAATGGAGGAGCGATTCCGAGGAGCTGATAAGTTCAGACAGATGCTCCGGGCTGTAAGCAATCTCCCTAAGCCTGGGCTGGTATTCTTCACTAGTGCTAATGTGTTGCCTATAGGTTTTTGAGGGAACGACTGCCGATGGCCAGCCTGGTGTCAACAACACGAACGGTTTCAACTTCGACCTCCTCGACCAGATGCAGGTGGCCCCTTTCCTGCCTCAGGACATGGAAGACATTTACGTCCGTGAGATGACCAGCCATTACGACGTGCCCGTCGGTCTCTTCAACCCCTACCGTACCGCAAGACTCGATTGGGAGGACGACATCGCTTGGCAGAACAATGGGGGCTCGTGGCAGATTGATATCCCGAGTCTGTTCATCTGTGGCCGGAAGGACCAATTCGTTCCGTGCCAAGCTGCCGAGGGCATGGAAAGGAACTTCAAGGACCTTCAAAAGTTTGAGGTTGACAGTGGCCATTGGATCCAGATCGAGGCCCATGAGAAGGTTAACGAGATTATACAGCACTGGATCGGTTCTCTCAAATGTCATAAGCAGTAAGCGATAGCAGTTGGAGATGGGAATAAAATAGCAATAAAATAGCCTTTTTCACCTGCTCGAATATCTCCCCTTGATAATCAACTATGTGTTTACTAGTAGTAATGTTGATATATAGGATCAAACCCTTCATGTAATCAAGTCGCGTACATAGCTTGATCTTAGGATTATCCTGCAAAGCTTCCAAGTTATAATGTCATTGGACAAGGAACGTTCAAGTCACGATGAAGCTGGCCAATCCAACAGCCGGTCGGGCTCCGATCGGGCTCCGCGAGAATGTCGTTCAACAGTCGTGAAGCCTCCCTGTCAAATGTCATCTCTAATGGACCCTGTCCGGAACCTTGCGGCACCCGAAAGTGCGAAGAAGTCCCACCGGTAGCCCTCAGTAGCCTTCGACCCATATCTGTGCTGTTCCGGCCGTTTGTCATGTTCCTCCCATTGTTTCGCGTTTAGTGATCTCGCATTTTCGGTATAAGCATCCGCGGGTTCAACCACCAGTCACCGCGCAAGCTTCCGATGGAGAATCGCCTTGCTGAAAGCGGAGACTCTGTGCAGCAGAGCACAACAACCGGTTCAGTAGCCCACAGAAAAGCAGTAGGTCGAATACAGAAACGTGATGAACTCTTTTCTGGAGGGTAAACACTCCCAGAGATCGTTGGCTGATAGATATAGTGCAATCCCTGTCGGAATCGCAAAGTATGTAAGCCTTTCCGGTATGCTTAATCCAGCCCATAGCATACTGACCGAACCTTTGAAGATTCGTTGTGATAAGAGCGACCCCTGTGGCAACTGCATAAAAAGCAAGTTGTGTTGCGTAACATCACCTCGTTTACAAAGGCCCAGGCGATCCAAGCCTTTGCCATCATCGCACTAGTAAGTCTCCTCGATGTTCATCATCCAAAGGAAATCTGGACTGATATCTGGTACGATGACCAAGTGAAGGCAAGATTGACAGTATTCAACAAAGAATTACGCAGATGGGGCAACTTATGGACTCTCTGGTGCATCATGATGGTGTACCCAAGATATCCGTAGAATCAAGCGCCTCTCCACATAACACTCAAGATCACCGAGAACCTCGAAACGACCAAAGTAGCAACAACATCGGTGTATCGCCCGTATCCGTTGGGGATCTGCAGGAGAAGCCACATATCAGGAGAGGAGCTTCATGCAGCAGCCAAGATGATAGCACCGTCGCTGTTGAGGGTCCCTCATCATTATCAGCACACTCTACGTTCGCCGTCGACTTCTTACACCGGGCTGCCAATTCTGATCGGGAAAATGGGCTGCACTTCGATACAAGAGGTCTTTTGGAGAGTCTTGGTCAAATTGTAGATGTGATTCAGAAGCAAACCCGATTCTCAGAGACAGAATGTGTTCCGAATGCTCGTCGACATGAAAGAGTTGATAGTGGCACTACGATGCCACAGATGGATGTCACTGCCGCAGTTATAAGACACGGACACGGTATGTATTAATTCCTATGCCACCGAGCAATATTTTACACACACCCATTGATATATGGCAAGGCGAATGCCACCACAATGACATATTAGAACTTACTGATGGCAGCAGATCAAGGGGGCGTCACCTGGGCCGTGTTCTCATTGATGCTAGGCTCGCGCAACTTATCAGATATGTGTTTGAAGATATACTTTTCAGATGATTACAGTGTGGCTGAGTATATCATTTTCAATACAGTTCTCTACTGTGAGTGATTTATCTATTTCTTTAAAATTGGCCTTCTCTTTTTTTTTTATTTTTTTTTTTTTTTTTTTACAAATATAAGCTTACTCTTGGTAGTTCTATGCCCTGTCTCAGATGAGCTCCAAGACAAGTTCTCCGACGCACGATATCTGTACGCTGAGAATATCAAGTCTGCGCTGACAACCCTTTCGTTGTACATCAACCCAACCAAGGACATGGTTCTTGCCTTGGTCCTAGGTGTTCGTAATCAGCACTTCACAACTCGTTTAAATGATTTCATCTAATAACTTCTTTTACCAACCCACCAGGCGGTATTTTCAATAGAAACCTCCAACCCACACCAGGCCTGTGTGTTGATAACCGCAGCATATCAAGCAGCCCAAGCTCTTGGATATCATACAAGACAGGGCGGAACAACTGAGGGCAGAGTGGACCTCAGTAACTCTGGAGTGATCTTCTGGGTAATTTACTGCCTTGAAAAGTCTTTGTCGCTCCGCCTTGGACGGTGTTCCATAATACAGAGATATGACATATCTCTTCCCCTTCCTGGGGATGACCAAGCTTCGCCAACAGCTATCATGAGATATTGCAAAGTCACCATTCAGCTCTCTGATCTCTCAGCTAGAGTGTACAGCAGCCTTTATTCACTGCAGTCGCTAAACGACACGGATCAAGTGAGGATATCGAAGGCCCTGGAATTGTATGAAGAGCTGAAGGGTATTAAACGCGAGCGAGAGAGTATAAAGGCAAGTAGACTAATGAATCCTTTGAACAACGTTCCGTTGAGCCTCCTCCCGCCCAAACGCACTCTATTAATACTGAAACAACACCATACCCCTAACCCCTGGCCTAAGAAAGAGACACAGGAATGACTACAGGGGAAAGAAGGCCAGAAAGCAGAGAACTACGCTAAAGCTCAAGATACTTACGTTTGATTTCAATAGGACCTTTTCCTTCAGAGTATTGAGGAAGTCTACGGAGATGACATGTCCCAGGTCATATACTTGGCCGATGAACTGCAGTACCTGTTGATTCTAACACTTGTTCATTGCGCGGTTCCACCACCAGCTGGCTCATCGACAGCATTCTCTGATGCTTGTATCAACTCTGCTAGAGCTACTTTGGACACGCATCAATTGTGTATGGCGTATGTGGGAACAAAGGGCAACCAATTACTCTCATCATATCTCAACTGGTACGTACAAGACACTCCTTTGTCTTAAATCCATGTATCATTGGACTCCGGAAGCTAAGTAGCGAAATCTCACTTTATCAGGGTGATTCTTTTCTCGCCTTTTATTTCATTCGTCGTGCTGTTCTGCCATGTTATTGAGACTGGAAACGCGGAAGATCTAACTCGAATGGGAAGTTTCGTTGGATCCATAGAGTCCCTTGAGCTAGGATCTGGCCAAATTGCCAATCATCACCGTCTTTTCGAGGTTCTCTACCAAGTTTCCAAGCGGTACAGTGAACTGAAAGCTACTACGACTTCCGCCCAGGCTCAGAACATCGAGTTGATTTCCGAAATGGACACCTATTTTAGCTATCTTGGCTACCATCCTAATCGAGAACCCACTATCAACTCTGAAGTACACAACAGTACGACTGCAGCAGCCCTGGTGGCCACGACTGTTGGGGCAGTCCTGCCTGCCATCGGTGATATGAGCATGCTCTTGGAAAACCCAAATTTAAATCCCGGAAGGGAGCAGAATTCACAGTTGGGGAATTGGTTTCCACTAAGCCAACAAATGATGACATTGCTTGACAACGACCCCTTTTTCGAGTCACCGGGTGCCTAGAGGCTAGTGTTTCTTTTTGGGGGGGAGGCGATGATGTTTGTGAGATTGTGCGACGTGCACGCATGTTCTAGGAATTTCATTTCTTACAACAATTTCAACACCTTCATGATGAGCCATGTGAAGCTCACCGATATTTTCGGAGCTTGAAGTAGTGGGTGCATATTTTAATTACTGGACCATTAGAAGACAACATAATGTAATATTCTGTCAATACCCTCTAATAACTCAATGTCCGAAATTATGACAAGCTGCCTTCTAGATAACTGCAGCTTTGTTCGTTCTCGTAGCTCTGCCAGTGGAATGTAAGACATAGGGTACATCCCGAATCTCACTTTGGCAAAGCGGTACACCAAATGTGGTCTCAAACGACTTTGTCTTAGCTAGTGCCTAAATTTAGCCAAGAAAATCGGAGATCTGCAAGTGTGATTATCAAATCAAATTCCTCGGCTGTCCGCGGCCTCCTAGCAAGCCTGGCTAATGTGGAAGCTCTTACGGAGAAGTATGGGCCCATTGAATACCTACGCAGAATTCCGTCCTGCGGAAATTCGGCACTAAATCAACACCGAAACTGCGATCTCGTATCATTGGGCCACAGGGAGTAAAGCTGTAGGCTAGATGGACCTAGTGATCCTTTCACTACTGTTTGTGATGACAGTCGCCCAGACCCTGACTAAAGGCAAGCATACAACCTTAACTAAATGACATGGATTGAAACCAGATCAACACTGGGTAGGGCTGCCCTTTACCACCAAAAAGACAGATACTATGGCAGAGTACCCAGATGTTGATGCCCGATTATGATTTGATGCGTATGATACTTCCGGCCAATGCCAAGGGATGCGGCAAATTAGTAGAGTTTTACAGAACGTGGCCTATTTCCGATTGGAAATACCGAAAGTCCTTTGACAATATGGCGATTTGTTCAAGGAAGATGTAGTGATCAAGGGAAGAACTTGCTTACGAGACCGGGGTTGTTCATATCCGACCCGGAAATCTCGCAGATTTGGGAAGCGAGTCATGGAGTTTCGGAACCTTGCGCGGTTGCCGGTCGAGAAAAGCGAGTCACTAGCAAATTGGCCCCTTACATTCACGTCATATTAATACTTGCTGTCTGTCATTGTTCTGTACCTATAATTTGGTCCAAAAACGACGTTCTTTCATCCCAAACACGCTCTGTACAACATTGCAGTGGCACCACCTTCTTTTACAGTTCAACAGCCATCGGAGTGGTCAAAAGCACAAATAGCCACGCGGTTTTGGCTGCCAATCGTCCCAAAATGGCATATTCGGACAAAGAGAAGGATGGAGACCCAGAATCTGCGGCGGATGGAAGCGGAAACGCGGTAGAACAGACCAATCCTGGCAACAGCTACTTTGTAAGTTCTAACTTTGGGCCCCCCATGTGAAACTTCAATGACTCTGACTCTGTCCCTAGAGGGTTTTTCGGTACGGTAGTTCTGCTGAACTCGGAATGCAAGCTCTGGCAACAATCTGTGCATTGGCATCTGGAGTGGGCATAGCCATGGTGAATCTGGTCTTCGGACAATTTATCACGGTGATTACGGATTATGTGACTGAGAAATCAACCCCCGACGAGTTTCGTCACGATTCCGCCAGGCTCGCGTAAGTCGCCTGGAGGATTTGGAAGAGATTCTGATTAGCCTGCTAATACATGCCGAATAGACTTTACTTCTTCATTATTGGCATCGGACGGCTTATTGTTTCCTACGGTTACAGCACTTTATTCACCATAGCCGCATATCGCGTCACTCGAAACATACGATATCTTTATCTCAAGTCTGCGCTCAGTCAAGAGATTGCCTACTTCGATGCCGGGACGAGCGGATCGATCGCAATGCAAGCCACATCCAACGGCAAACTCATACAGGGGGGCATCTCCGAGAAACTGGGCATGGTCTGCCAGGGGCTTTCGGCCTTTATCGCTGCCTTTGTCCTGGCGTTTGTTACGCAGTGGAAACTGACGCTCATCTGTTGCTGCATTGCGCCTGCTACACTGATTGTCATGGGTGTGAGTTCCACTTTCGAGGCTGCCATTGAGACCAAGATTCTCCATGTCACTGCACAAGGGGGTTCTTTTGTTGAAAGCATTTTGTCGACCGCTCGAACTGTCCAAGCTTTTGATCTACGTGAAAGGTTGATGAATGGGTTTGATAAGTATCTTCGAGATGCTCGGGCGCTCGGTGATAAGAAGAACCTTGTCTTCGGGTGCATGTTCTCCGCAGAATATTTCATTATCTTCGCTGGAATAGGCTTATGCTTCTGGCAAGCGATTGGCATGCTCGCCCGAGGGGAAGTTGAAAAACCTGGCGATGTTTTCATGTTAGTTTCCACTGTCCAATGGTGCTCGAGCGACTGAGAGATTTCAGCTACTAATTGTATCATAGAGTGCTTATGTCCGTGATTATCGGCTCGACAAGTTTGACCGCGATTGCTCCATACCTTATCGACTTCAGTCGTGCTGCATCCGCGGCTGCGGAGCTGTTCCGTCTGATCGACCGGACTTCAGTCATCGACCCCTTTAACGAAGGTGGAGAGCAGCCCACTGAGGTTGTCGGCAACATTGACCTACAGGGGGTTTCTTTCTCATATCCCATGCGACCCGGCGTTAAGGTGCTAGATGACTTCACTCTACACATCCCTGCTGGCAAAGTCACAGCTCTTGTTGGAGCTAGCGGGTCTGGCAAGAGTACGATCATAGGCCTGATTGAGCGATGGTATAATCCAGATGCTGGTACCATCTTGCTTGATGGCAAGCCTATTGACAAGTTAAACCTGGGGTGGTTACGAAAACACGCCAGACTTGTTCAGCAAGAGCCTGTCCTGTTCGCGGGCACCGTTTTTGACAATATTGCTAATGGTCTGGTCGGCACCAAGTGGCAGAATGAGTCAAGGGAGGAAAAGCTTGCCAGGGTAACAGAAGCTGCCAAGATTGCCTTTGCACATGATTTCATTTCGGCCCTCCCTAATGGCTATGATACCGTTATTGGAGAGCGTGGTGGCTTACTGTCTGGAGGCCAGAAGCAACGAGTTGCTATAGCTCGCAGTGTAGTGTCCCAACCTAGGATTCTCCTTTTGGATGAAGCTACCAGCGCTCTTGATCCTCATGCTGAGGAGGTTGTACAAGAAGCGCTGAATAATGTTTCCAAGGGCCGCACTACCATCACCATTGCTCACAAGCTGGCTACAATTCGCAATGCTGACAACATTGTTGTCATGGGAAAAGGTCTTATCATCGAACAGGGCACACATCATGACCTTCTGAGAGCAGATGGTGCATATAGCCGACTTGTGAAGGCCCAAGATCTGTCCGTGGCGGCTGATGCCCTCGCCGAATCCGAGTCTACGGATATTGGAACTGAGGAAGATGATGAGCATATGAATCTAGAGATGGCCAAGACGGAAACTCACTATTCGCTCGGAACTAACGAACGTATGAAATCACACTCAAGTCGGGATGATTACGACAACTGGAAACCATATGGTCTTCTTCACACAATATGGAGATTAGTGATTTCATCCCCCGAGTTGAAATGGGTTTACATCATTCTGTTTATTACCTGTCTGCTTTCAGGTAAGTATATTCGAATCCAGCTCTCTCCAGTGACGTCCATTTTCTGATTACTTCCTCAGCGGCATCATATCCCGGCCAAGCAATTCTCATGTCAAGATTCATCGAAGTCTTTAAGTTCACTGGCGATGAGATGCGGAAGAAGGGCAACTTCTTTTCCTTGATGTTTCTCGTTATAGCGTGCGGATGCCTTGTCGTCTACTTCGTCATGGGTTTCACATCCAACATTGTCGCCCAGGTAAGTCATTCATTCTAATGCGTCTCAACGGAATGGTATGTTAACCTGATTCTTTAGACTCTCAACCAGAAATATAGACGGCAGATTGTACATGATATGCTTCGACAAGATTTGCAGTTCTTTGACCGCCCAGAGAACACCACAGGTGCACTTACCAGTCGAACAGATTCCTATCCTTATGCAGTTTTTGAGCTCATGGGCTTCAATGTTGCCATGATCCTCACGGCAGTTATTGGTGTTCTTTCTTGTTGTGCAGTTGCTCTAGCATACGGATGGAAGTTAGGCCTCGTCATTATATTTGCAGGCCTTCCACCTATGCTATTGTCCGGTTATGCTCGTATCAGGATGGAGGCTGCAATGGACAGCAAGATATCCAAGAGGTTCTCTATGAGTGCCTCCATTGCTTCCGAAGCAGTCAATGCAATCCGAACTGTCTCCTCATTAGCAATCGAGGAATCTGTATTGGAGCGGTACACTTCAGAACTGGATCATGCCATCTCAGACTCAACCAAGCCAATCATGTCTATAATGGTCGTGTTTGCTTTTACACAAAGTGTTGAGTACTTTTTCCAGGCTTTAGGATTCTGGTTCGTTCTTCCTTTTCCTCCTTCCACCTTCCTTAGATTTTAGTTTCTATTCTATGACAGAGCTTGGTTGCATTCGCTAACAAAATTCGCAACAGGTATGGCTGCCGTTTGGTATCTTTCGGCGATCTAAATATGGTTAATTTCTTCACTGCCTTCCTGGCAGTGTTCTTCTCCGGCCAGCAAGCGTCAATTCTCTTCGGGTTCTCAAGCAGTATGTGTCCTCAAACCAAAACATCGAATTAAACGACCAGGCTCACTAACAGGAGAGCAGGCATGACCAAAGCAACAAATGCAGCCAATTACATCTTCTGGCTTGAGCAACTGAATCCTTTGATCACTGACACAGATCAGAACCGCAAAATTGGCCCAACCAACATAGAATCTCTTGACTTCCATAACGTTCAGTTTTCGTATCCCATGAGGCCTCATGCCCGTGTTTTGCGTGGCATTGATCTTAACGTGAGTATACCTAGACTATTTCCACTCTCTATGTCGCATCATTCTAACAACATCCGTGCTAGATCAAGAAAGGCCAATTCATTGCATTTGTGGGCGCATCCGGTTGTGGTAAGAGTACGATGATATCTATGCTGGAACGCTATTACGACCCCGTGAAGGGTCAGATTGTGGTGGATGGCACACCACTATGCGACATGAATCCTTGGAAGTATCGTGCAGATGTCGCTTTGGTCCAGCAGGAGCCGACCTTATATCCCGGGTCTATACGTCAAAACATCTCAATGGGTATACCGGCACGAGATGGCTCAGCGATCAAAGACGAAACTATCATTGCTGCTTGTAGGTCAGCAAATGCCTGGGACTTCATTTGCTCTCTTCCAGATGGCCTAGACACCCCTTGCGGAACGAATGGTCTTCAGATGTCAGGCGGGCAGCGGCAGCGTATCGCAATTGCCCGGGCGCTCATCAGAAACCCCAAGCTTCTTCTGCTTGATGAGGCGACTAGTGCCTTGGACACCCAGTCAGAGAGGATCGTGCAGGAGGCATTGAACGAGGCTGCAGCTACCGGAGACAGAACTACTATTGCCGTCGCTCATCGACTGTCTACTGTTAGACACGCTGACATGATTTTGGTCTTCCATGGAGGCAAGATTGCCGCTGCTGGCACTCATGAGGAGCTGGTAGCGACAAGTGAAATGTACCGGAAGATGTGTGAGGCCCAGAATCTTGATGGCTGAGATCACAACCCCTTCCTTTCCCTTCCTGTCTCTTGCCCTTTTTTGTTCGTTCATACACTGTCTTCTCAATAACTAAATCCTGTAATTATATTGAATCTGAATAGCATAGATAGACTAGAATCATTTTCCTTTGTTATTACTGTTATTGGTTGTGTGTGATAAGCTGTTCAGGTCAACGTTTCGCCACACCCGTGAGAGTGTCACTTGCGACGAATAAAGGTATAGAGAGCTGGTTGAGTGTTCTCGGTTTGAATAGGAACTAGCACAGCCGGCAGTCTATTTTGGCTTCATTGCCTCTGAGGATCCTGTGATGAAGTCTGAAATGCAGCGCGACGATCTCGCCAGACAAAAAGGGGTGATTGGATTTGAGATGGAATTGCCCACTTCGCTGCCCGCTCCACTCGCGTAAGTATAGCCGGGCTGCCGGATCCCGAATGAACCTTACTTGTGCAGATACCGGGCCGGCCGGGGTTTTGCAATAATTTTAGTAAATGCCCGAAACCCCGGACAGCCTCTTTGCGCTCTTCATACTGAACGCCAGGCAGCCATAGCATTCCAACGCGAAATGTACTGTAATACTTTGCTTCCTGTTACTATAGATGTTGAATAGAATAGTTATAACTGTAAATGGACTAAGCCTCAGTATTTTCTTAGCAAACCAACAGCAGTCCTAACAAGTAGAGAAACAACAAAGACCACACACAGATGCCCGTACAATAACGCTCCCAAAACATCATTTGTCAGATGATTGGTAATCAACACGGTCTGGTGGGGACTGGTAGTGGCCGGGAATCTTGGATGCTTTCTTTAATAAGCCGCGCTATGCTTGAGCTGCGTGTAGACCGAGCATGGCCTGTCAAATCGGCTACAAAGAGTTATCATCTTGTGTCAACATGAAGGTCCTTGTGATTGGAGGAACTGGCATGATAGGGGGCCACGCTGCCCTTCACTTACAGTCCGAAGGCCACAAAGTTACTATTGCAGGCCGCCGCCCCAGCAATGTTCCTGCTCTTTCGTCGATGCCTTTCATAAAAGGCGACTATGTTCATGAAGACTTCAGCAAAGACCAGCTTTCTGGGTTCAATGCCGTTGTCTTCACCGCTGGTGCCGACATGCGTCATGTCCCCGCAGACGTTGACCCAGAAACATACCTCCAGCAAGCAAACGGAACAGCCGTGCCCAAGGTGGCAGCACTCGCTCGTGACGCCGGCGTTGAGTACTTTGTCCACGTTGGCAGCGCCTACCCGCACATTCTACCGGACCAAGTCGAGAAGAATGCCTACATCCGGTCTCGCAAGTTGGCGTCCGAAGGCGTCGCCAGTCTTGCTACGCCCTCGTTCAAAGCCACGAGCCTGGACCCGCCCTTCGTGGTTGGGACTATTCCCGGCATGGACATTTCCATGTTCCAGGCCTATGTGAAGTATGCCGAGGGCCAAATTCCTCTGCCCCCCTTTGCACCACGAGGCGGTCTTAATTTCATATCGGCCCAGTCGCTGTCTGAGGCAATTTCAGGGGCGTTAAGAAACGCTGACGAGGTTGCCGGGCGGGCCGTTCTTATCGGGGACGAAAACCTCACGTATGCCGAGTATTTCGATAAGTTTTTCAAAGCAGTAGGCCGCGAGGTAGGACAGATTGAAGCCAAAGACGAGGAGCATCCCTTGTTGCCCCGATCCGCTCTATTCGCTGGTGACAAGGTTGTCAGGTATGCGATGGACCCTGAAGATGAGAAAATATTGGGAAGCTTTAGACGTAACGATATTGATCGAGCAATCCGTGAGATTGTCGAGCAGTATTGCTCTATTTGAAGCATACCGTTTGGAAATAATGATCATGCAAGAAATTAGCAAACTACGGTTCGGTTTAGTCGCCTTCTCTTCCTCTAGCCTGACACTATATTGTGACTACTCTCATTGTTAATTTCTTGTGATTTCTTCTCTCTCTCTCCATCCAAATCTTAGCTTCAGGCACCTTCAAAGAATCTACTCCGGGGCTTCGGCTCGTATGTCGGAGGCCGTGGTGGGTCGGCTGGCCGACTTCTCAACAAGCCTAGAACGAACGGGGGAACACGCGTTTGTGTAGAAGGGCCGCAGAGAAGCTCCAGAGAAATTGGAGACATCGAATTTATGGACCAGGTGGCCTAAGTTGACGAGGATCCTACAAAATTTCGGATCCTACTCGGCCCCATAAAGTTTTCACCCAGGCACACCAAGCGAGCTCTTCTTAGTACTTCATGGCCCTTTTCTTAGCCTTTTCTTCCTCCCACTCCCCCCTTTTCTTTGTTCATCCATACTCTGCTTTCGTAAGTCTGACATCTTCTTCGTGCCTATGACCGGTGCGGATGCTAACATGCGCTGATCAAGAACAATGACGGACACCTCTTCTACGAAAATCCCGACCGGCAGCGACCCTTCGAACGTATACAACAATGGTCAGGCTAGGTACAGAGGTACAGACGATGGTGGTTGTATGTTGGCCCCTACAAAAGATGTGGCAGACCAAGCGCTCGAAGCGATGGGTTACAAAGCCGAACTGATCCGGACACGTTCAACCTTGCACGTCGCCTTCATGTCCTTCGTGCTTGCTTCTGTTCCTTATGGGCTCGCAACAATGCTTGCGTATCCCATTATTGGAGGCGGCCCTGTGGCGGTCATATGGGGTTGGCTCGCTGTGTCAGCGATCATCTTCTGCGTGGCTGCATCGTTAGCTGAAATAACCAGTGTCTACCCAACAGCTGGCGGTAAGCCAAAAGCCCAGATATTCTGCCGTCATTGTTCATTTACGCCAACTTACATTCATGATGTCGCTAGGCGTCTACTACCAGACTTTCATGCTTGCCCCCTCTCGATGGCGACGTGTAGCCGCTTGGGTATGTGGCTGGTTCTATACTGTCGGGACTATATCTATTACTCTATCTGTAAATTTCGGAACAACTCTTTTCTTTGTGAGTTGTATCAACGTTTTTGAGACTGAGTCTGGTGTTGGAATATTCAACCCTCCAGATTGGCAATTGTATTTAGTCTTTGTCGGAATTACCTTGCTCTGTACTGCGGTCTCGTCTCTTGGTAATCGTTGGTTGCATATCCTTGACGTAAGATCTACCAATATGCCATGCCCCTTGCCATTCTTTAGGCAATTTCAAATGCTGACCCGGTGTCATAGACTGCTGCCATATTCTGGACCTTAGCGGGAGTTCTCGCAATTATTATCACGGTCCTAGTAATGGCAAAGGGCGGAAGACGGTCTGCTGACTTTGTGTTTACGCACTTTGAATCTAATTCTGGGTGGCCGGACGGATGGTCTTTCATGGTAGGACTCTTACACGCCGCATACGCCACGTCATCCACTGGTATGATCATTTCCATGTGCGAGGAAGTCAAGGAGCCTTCGACTCAAGTACCTAAGGCTATGCTTGCCACAGTCTGCATCAACACATTTGCCGGCTTGCTCTTCATGATCCCGCTCATGTTTGTCCTTCCGGATATCCAGGGTCTTCTGTCCTCTTCACAGCCCGTTCCCGTTATAATCAAAGCTGCTGTTGGGTCGCCTGGCGCTAGCATTGCCCTATGCCTCCCTCTCCTTGTGCTTGGAGTTATCTGCGGCATTGGTTGCACCACCGCTGCCAGCCGATGCACGTGGGCTTGTGCTAGAGATGGAGCAATCCCAGGATCTCGGTTGTGGATGCAAGTCCACCCCAGGCTTGGTGTTCCTCTAAACGCAATACTGCTTTGTACAGTGGTCCAGATCGTGCTTGGACTCATTTGGTTTGGGTCAACGCAGGCCTTTAATGCCTTTTCCGGTGTAGGTGTCATTACACTGACTGCGGCATATGCGAGCCCCATTGCTATCAGCTTGTTTACTGGCCGCAAGGCTGTGGAGAATGCTAAGTTCAGCCTTGGACGCTTTGGAGTCTTTGCTAATATCATCGCCCTCGGTATGTCTAATCGTATATCCCATCTACTCTAGTATGTTGTCTAATCTTTTCTTATTACGTCGTTGAAAAGCTTGGTCTGCCCTTGCACTTCCACTTTTCTGCATGCCATCTGCTGTTCCGGCGACTCCTCAAACAGTCAATTACGCACCCGCAGTTTTCTTGCTTGCTACTGGGGTATCAGCCTTCTGGTATTTTTGGCGAGGCCGGAGAACATATTCTGGCCCTCCTACTACGGATTAATTATACAATGGCTGGTTGATATTTGACGATATGGAGGACGACGTGTGGGATCAAAGGAAGGTTTCATCTATAATACCAAGAACAATTAGTGTAGATTTTCAACCCATAGCCCTAAAGTATACGCTCCATTAAAAAAAGGAACTGTGCTTGAAGGCCATAAAATGTACTTGATAGACGGCTCAAGGATGACCGGGGCACTCAGAACGGGGTTCGTAGTATCGATCAATCTTGAACACTTTTCACTCAGAGCAAATATCAATTCAATCATAGTTAGCGGCTATTTTATCTTGTTCATTTTGAAAACTCGATGCTTCAGACATCCAACGTGCCAATTCCCGGGGTAATTCTAATTGATACTATACAAGTGTTCTGTGCTGCCCGTTGTGCCCAGAGCTTGTTTTCCGAATGGAATAGTCTAACTGATGGATGTAGACATTTAATGTTGTGATGGGGGGATCCAGTCCATCATCTGTTGATTCATGGCAAACCAGTTAAGATTGGGAGCCCACCCATCAGCCCACCCATCTACAAATCCATCACCCGCACCCTGCAAAGGTGCCCCCCCATTCGGTAAGCTCGCAGGGAATAGCTGGCCCGGGCTACTAATGCCCGCGATCTGCAGCTCTTGGTCGGCGTGGTTACTCGCTTGGATTCCGACGGTGGAGAAACACGTTTCTATCTGTTGTTCAAGTTCACTGCCCTGTTGTTGCGGGGGCTCCAAAGGATCCTTTGGCTTGAGGTAGCCGTCCGCGGCGTTATAAAAGGCTTCGAAAAGACGATGGTGGCTTGCAAACCTCGAGTGCTCCGATGCCGGGCTGATCGAGTCCACAAACGCTTTTAGGCATGCCAAGTCATTCCTGTCCCTTTTCTGTATTACGTGACAGAAAAGGACAAAAAAGGGAATAAAAGGCAGGAAAATCAAGGTCCTGTCAGGTCCAAAATTAATATATACCTTGCATATTACTCGTCACATGAAACTCACCAATTCATGTAAGTCAACAGAAGTGGTGCCTGGTTGATGTCGACTTCATTGTGACGTGACAATGCTGCTCGGGCATGTAAGAGACATTCTTCGGTAAAGGATTGCTCAGATTCCTGTGTTGGTGGGGATGCGCGATGTATTAATGTTAGTATCGAAAGGTAGAGAACCTCATCTGAAGCAGAAATGAAATCCAAGAAATCTTTCGTTCTGTTCTGGTGCTTGGACAGATTTTGAAGAAGACGCTTCGGATCGAATTAGACATGTACTCTGTTGATTAAGTTGGAGCCGGGAGTTACTTACATTGTTCGTTATTGTTTCCTGTTGTATGCTCTTGGCCTCTTGGGAGAGCCCGTTCACTTTTTGACGTTTCGTTTCTTGGTCGGAGAGGAGGGCTTGATGAGAATACAGCTCTGTATAGATTCGCCCGGCGAGTCGAGCCACTTTTACTTGTAGCTGGCAGTAACGCATCGCTGGGCTTGGGAGCACTCCTTCTCCGCCAGGGAAGGGGATACTGATGTCCATGTCTGGTATTGTTGAACTACGTCCGAGACGAAGACTTAGAATCTTTTCGAAAAAGTAAATGACCCAGAACAACAGGCCGAAATGGTTTGGGGCGCCTAGTACGTCATCAGTGCCGGTTCGTCTTTGGTGGAACCCAAGCTGATGAGATGTCTGTTGCGCCCAGACAATCAAGGTCCAAGCTAGAGAAGGCTTTGCTATCTCCATAGAATAGATGGACTGGTGCCAGCTGATGAGTATCATGTAGAAAAGTCCGATGATTAACGAGCGACGGGGGAGCTTACAGTCAATGTGAGTGCCAGCACCATCCTGTGAGATCGTTGAACGAACAAGGGCAGCGCTGCCACTGAAGATTCAATATTCCTCGCGCATAACAAAGTGTAGTCTGTGGCCACGTCGTCTTGGCCTCCAATGCCTGGCCATGACTCGCTTCTTTCGTTGAGAAGATCTGCACGTATTATCATTAACATAACCGGCATCAAAATCTCCAAAATAATCTACCTACAGAACAGCATAAAGTTGACAATTAGGAAGTCCGCCTCGTCATGTTCCGGAGAAAAGTAGACATTCATACACAAATCTATGAGGCTGGGTGAAGGCAAGAGTGCGCAAAAGAATGTGTGCAGTAAGCTGTTTTGCGCTTATAGCCGCATACGTTCCGTCAGTGAGTCTTCATTACAGGTCTTGGGATATTGAAATGTGGCTTAACCTACCTTTAGCTTTTCCGATGACCTCCACGGCAACCTCAAGAGGGGGCATCTTATCCTTTTGTTGTGATGAAACTGTAAACACGCTCTTGGAGGGGAGGCAATCACCCGGGGAACGATGCTGTTTTTGAACAGTTTCCACCATATGGCTCAAAGTCTCCAAAAGACCATGGGCATCACTGCTCATACTGCCTCCCTGGTCTAAGCTGACGACCTTGTTCATAAAATCAACTGCAAATGATGAATGGGCAGATAGCGATGAATGGCCCTCAGAGTCGACATAGTTCGCATTTTGGCCGGTTTTCTGGCCATCATCTCCGCCATTTTTCGCGTTATTGATACCTCCATTAGGGGCGGATCGGTGTGCTTGTTGGGCGGCTAGAGAGTCATCACTCGTGTGGGACGGAGCGGATGCCGGGCTTCTCCCATCCAAATCGTTATGATACACCACTTGGTCAGAACTTCGCGAGGGCACATTTGAAGCTGGTGATTCTGAAGCTTCTGTTAGAGGCTGCGAAACTGAACTTCCGGCCATTGTCTGGATCAGCTGATCCAGCTGGTGAAGACGTTGGTCAATGGAAGTGATTTTTCCCACGCTGTCAACCGATGCTGCTGTCAACGACATACCTGAATGGAGCATTTTGTAGGGCGACTTACACTTGGTTGGTGATTGTTGGGCGAGGACGCTTGGGTCTTGCGTGGCGAGGCGAGAATGTACAGTCATCTCCAACGCGTAAGCAATTGGCGCAGGGAGCGCGCCGATTGCAGCGTATCTGATTCTCAATCATCAGCAGGCAGATAGGACATCAAAGAGAGGAGCGACTCCCTCACCTTGCGTCGAGCACAGGGGTCACACTACAGTCGGCAAAGTTGGATGTGAGTGATGGGAACTAACGGCCCGTTGCAGCAGATCAAACTCACAGCTTTGTTCCTGGTATTGGATGCGTAGAGCGAATCATCAGCGCCAGCGTTATCTGTCGCGTCTGTAGGGGGCATCATGGCCGTTCAAAAATGGAAACCTGGGTCTCTAGCCAGGGTCTATCAAAGCGCCGTGGACGCTATTGAGGGATTTTGAGTGCCGATACAAGTGCCGATTTCCCGTTGACCCTTAGTTGATTGGGGGTTAAGGAGGGAAAGGACGCCGTGCAGCATGAAATTGGAGTGAGGAGCGGCAAGTGTATCGCAAAATCGATGCCGGCGCCGAAGTTCGTGTGGGGGGACACCTTGCGGAGTTCCGGGTTTTCGCTGCAGTCCCGGAAAGCCGGGCTTGACTCCACTTGTCGGCGCTCTATGAATCATTACATCACAAGATAGCCGGATGCCGAAGAGCTTGGTGGAGGTGTGTCACATCACGCAGCCAGTTAGACCATACAGCATGCCCATATAAACTCTCCCAAGCTCCACTTTCGGATTTTATGTTGAGTGACATTGATAATTCTCGTGTCTTATCAGCTGAAACATCTACGTGGTCATCTTAATGTTGCAATACAACCTCGATCGAACAAACCAAAGTACACAGTGGGCTAAATAGGGAAGACAGAAAATGAATTCTACATCAGATAAGGGAATACAGTACCTTGTTCGGAGGATACCGAAAAGATGACAACTTCCACGATAGGGGCTGATAACCATCGAGCTAGAACCCGACCAACAACATTTATGAAAAGGCATGGGTATGTTTCGCCGTGCAACAACTCTATCTATCGTCGTCCGGGCTACAGTTTGAATCAAACTCGCGGTATATTGGTACAGAAGTTGGACATGTGTTTGGATGGGTGGGTTTTGCTTTTGCGGATACCGAAAATGCGAGTTGTGACATTAGGCTCAGGCAAGATGCTACGCTCGGACATCTTCGGGCTGCAAAGCTACTAAGGAAAGGAAAGATCTTCACATCGTCTTTGCGACAATTCGGGGGCTCGGATCACTGAGCTTTCCGATCACTGAATGCAAGATGCATATAAATTGTGCGTCGAGTGTGAGGATTTCTTTCTTGTCAACAATCAACACCTCCGCCATTAACCAGTCGCATCTCAATGGTTCTCCTCGACGGCTTGCCGGCGCTCTGCGTCCATTTAGCTTTTGACAATTTTGCCCAGACACTTGGTGTCACACTAGCATTGGTAGTTGCCTACCGATGCTTTGTGCTTCAGCGAGATGATCTTCCTGAGTTAAATCCTCGAAAGCCATATGAATTAACCGACCGCCGCCGCGTGCACGAATTTGTTCAGAACAGCAAGCAGCTGCTCGCCAAAGGCAGAGAGCTATATGCACATAAACCATATAAGCTTATGTCTGAATGGGGCTCGGTGGTCGTGCTACCACCCGAACAGATTGATGAATTGAAGAGCGATCCGAGGATGGACTTTGAAACTCCGACGACGGAAGTAAGAAGAAGAAACCAACGTTGGATAATCTTAACATCAAGAAGCTTACAAAAACCGTCTGTAGGATTCCCATGGATACATAAAGGGCTTTGATGCCTTCGATGCCGATCCCAGCATGACCCAAGTCGTCACAAAGTATTTGACCAAGGCTTTGAGTAAGCATCCTTTTGAATCCACTGAATGAAATGTCTCTAATGATAAATACCCGGCAGACAAGCTTACCGGTCCCATCTCACATGAGGCTGCTATTGCTACTAGAGAAGTGCTCGGAACTCATCCAGGTATGATTACAGCGAGGATTTAAACCACTTTGACCACACCTCTTTTCCACGTCAATGTATAGATCACGTCTAATGTAACCTCCTCTTAGACTGGCGTGAACTTCACCCCGCAAAAGATTTGCTTCAACTTGTTGCTCGCATGTCTACAAGGGTCTTTCTCGGTGAGGAGATGTGTCGGAACCACGAATGGATTGAGGCGTCGTCCCAGTATGCTGCTCTCGCATTCAGCGTTGGAGACAAGCTAAGAATCTACCCCCGGACCGTCCGGCCTCTGGTACACTGGTTCATGCCATCTTGTTGGGAGCTGAGACGCTCGCTGCGACGATGCCGGGAATCCTTAAAGCCATACATCAAGAAACGAAAATCTCTTGCGGGAGCAGTGGACGAACAGGGCAAGCCGTTAAAGTTTGACGACTCCATCGAATGGTTCGAGCGAGAACTGGGCCCCAACCATGATGCAGCCCTGAAGCAGGTAACACTCTCTGTAGTCGCTATTCACACCACGACCGATCTGCTCCTCCAGACTATGACCGATTTGGCACAGAATCCGGAGGTGTTACACGCAATCCGTGAGGAGGTGATACATGTGCTTGGATCTGAAGGGCTTAGCAAGATCTCGCTGCATGGCTTGAAGTTGATGGATAGCGCACTGAAAGAAAGCCAACGCCTCAGACCTACACTTCTCGGTCAGTCGTTTTTTCTTTACGTCAATTGTTCTAGGAGACTGTACTGACCAATTGTCAAGGCTCATTCCGTCGGCAAGCTACCAGCGATATCAAACTAAAGAATGGATTCGTCCTGAGGAAAGGAACCAGAGTTGTCGTTGATAACACTCACATGTGGCATCCAGATTACTACACTGACCCTCTCCGGTATGATGGCTTCCGTTTTTTCAACAAGCGTAACACGCCAGGGGAGGACAAGAACACACTGTTGGTTAGCACAAGCGCCAATCACCTCGGTTTCGGCCATGGTGTTCATGCTTGCCCTGGACGCTTCTTTGCCTCCAACGAGATCAAGATCGCGCTTTGCCATATCATACTCAAGTATGAGTGGCGTCTTCCAGACGGGTTCAAGCCGCAGCCACTCAATTTGGGAATGACTTATCTATCGGATCCCACCATCAGGATGAGCGTTAGGCCTCGCAAGCCTGAGATTGATATTGAAAGACTGACGAGCCAAACAGCGTAGACGTAATATCTCACCAGATATTCAGCGTTTACTAGATTGACTCAATATATCAACCATCACAAAAATAGTTTAGTGCAAGAGTCAGCAAATCTTCACTCTAAAATTGGATAAATATCATGGATTTTGGTCGTTATCACTAGCACATAGTAGGAAAGTCTTATGAATTACAAATACCTGTCTAATCGTCATAGATTCCTAATAATGTGTCGATTTATTGGTTGGAATATTATTGGCCGCAAGCAGAGAGATGTGAAGCCCAAAAATGATTAACAAATATTGACACTTTTCATGACTCCGCGAAATTGAACCTCTCTATGACAGAATTATGCTACCCAATAATGCGAGTATCGAGTTGCAACAAACTTCCCCTTACTATTCACGTAAATCCAAGCAATCTCGTACCAGAATCAGCTGCTCCTAGCGACGGGCAGAGCCTTTTACGGATATCGGATAAAGAGAAATACAAGACCCTAACCTTGGCTACTTAACTGGTACAAGAATCTCTCCGTAATGTGCTAAAACGAATTGCTACTTCTGTTCCTCACCTAGCGCTATGCAGGGCGTGAAAAGTCATCGGGTCATTGTCCATCAACCCCATCATCTGCTGACTGATTTGAAACCAAGAAGGTAGATGCATAGTCGGCTGATCGGCGTCTGCCATTTCTCTAGAGAAAGAAGCCATTGCCGGCTCGCCCACTGCCTCGCCCGTTGAACCCTGTTGACAGAAACCCATGGCGTTGAGGTAGCTGTCAATCTCATGGGTCTGTTGTATTTCGTCACTACACAGAGATGCACCAAAACTCTGCTTCAACTCGGTGTAGCGTAGAGCAACGTTGTAGAATACTTGGAAAAGGCGTTGGTGATTGCGAGCCGCAACAGAACTCGAAGTAAAGGACTCCAAAGACTTGACAAAGTCGCGCATGCGTTGCAAATCCTCCTGATCCCCAGTCTCTATAACATTGCAAAACAGGACAATGTAGGGCGTGAAAGGTCGCAGCATGATAAACCTAGGATGCGGTATGTTAAAGGAACACGTGGCTTTCCCATGACTATCTACCAAAACAAGGCCGCAAACTCACCAACTCATATATGAAGAAAAGAAACCAGACATCCTACTGGCAGTAACGACAGGGCATGTCTGGTGGCAAGCCAGGGCTTTGCGAGCAGAATCAATGCACTGTGTTGTAAGGCTTGCCGTTGGGCTGGAAGGCACTGTTTCAGTGCGGTAGATTAGAGTCTCGATGGAGTATAGTAAAACCTTGTCCGAATACAACATGAACTCAATTAGTTCAGACCATTCATTCTTTGGAGTGCAAAGACTCCATTCGCTCTGGAATATTCTGTTAAAATGAATGTGATAGTTGAGTGGTACAATAGGACGGCAGCTAGAAAAAGAATTTTAGCTGGACAGACTCACCATGGCGCCCTGTGATTCAGCTGATAGTCGATCAAGCTCCTGTGACAGCTCCTTGACAGGAAGCACCCCGTTGTTGCGTAGAACAGCCATGGCGGACGGTCCATAGAGGCTTTCATATATCTTACCGGTCAGCTTCGCAAGCTTGATCATGGATCGTGCGTAGTTCAGACCAGCTTGCCCCCCTGGCATGGGCAAAGAGATGTCGCCTTCGGGGATCCGAGAGCACCGCCCAAGACGGAGGCAAAGAGTCTTCTCGAGGAAGTATATGACCCAGAATAGCAGACCAGGCTCATTGGAGAGATCACAATAGTCCCCATTGTCAGGTCTTGCCAAATGGTAGCCAAGAGAATGGCACGCCTGATATGCAGCGGACACCAACAACCAAGCCCAGTGAGGCTTCAAAATCTCAATGGCATGTACTGCCTAGTAGTACCGATCAGCCCATGTGTATAATCAACCACACATTCTACAGACCCCTAAAGTTAGAGCAAGAACTAGCTCCATGCTTGGCCAGATGTGAAGATGAAGACTTAAGAGGGCCGTCTCTAGATTCTTTTGGCAGGAAGACTTGAACTCGGCCGTGTCCATTGATATGTTCGGAGGCTTCTGAATCATGATCTGATTGTCGAAAAAGTCTTGGCTACTCATTAGCGAATTAGAAGCATAATGGAAGAGTGTCGCCTACATGTGAGAGCAGCATTGATGATTATATAGTCGGCCACGGAGTAGTCGGATGCAAAGTATACCCTAAGGCAAATATCGGAAAGTGACTGTGAACGCAGGAATGTTTGTATAAAGAGAAACGTAACGTGATGGCTTTCTATGTACAACGAGATCAGAAGGACGACACAACGAAAACGAAAAAGAATGGGGACAAAATGCGCACTTACGCTGCGCCCCCCGTATGGCAGCCACTGACGCCTCAATGGGCGGCATTGCACAAGCTTTTGGGAATTGGTTGAGTTGTTGCACGCCCATATTAGGGTAGCAATTCGACATTGTTTGTGGAGCCTTGATGGCTTGAACAATCTGGTCAAGGTCGTCTAAAAGGTCCCGAGTGTCAAAGTTGTATCCACGATCTCGATCAACAACCGCGACCCTATCAAGGAAGCCAATGGCCATCTTCGAATGGGCGGATAGGGAGGTTGGACCCTCCACCATCACCAAAGAAGGCTCGTTCTCGTCTGCTGATCTAGCGAGCAGATTGTCGGATTCGGAATGAGTGATGTCGGGAGATGGTGGGCTGCTGATTTCAATTCGAGCGCGATGCCCAGGCACAGTTGGTTCTTGATACAAGGAGACGGCAGAGGATACTGCTGAATTGCTGGGGGAGGCATCTTCAGACAAGTCTGGGCCATGGCGCTGGATGTCCGGCGATTGGTCGGAGATGTTGGAGTTGGCGGATCGTGCATGCTCGAGTTGTCGTTCCAAGTAGCGGATTTTCGAGAGACTACACAATTTGTGCCATTAGCAGCCTAGACGGAACGGATGCGTCACGTTGAAAGTAGGACCTACTAGGCGACTGAATCAAGCTGTCGGTGTCTTCTTGGGCGTGCCACACGTGGGGACTTTGTGCATGCGATGCCTCGCTGCTGGCAATTCACGCAAGGCTGATTGCGGTCACATCGTACCTGTGGATAGAGAATCGAAAGAACGTAAGCGTCTACCTACAGAGCCCTTAGTGTAACGACAGAAACACATGTTCCACTACCTTTTTGATTCGGCAATTATCACACTAGGTCAGGGTGGAGTGATCATTGATTAGCTAGAGCTAGGCGCATCGAGCAAGCAGTCAGAGGGTTTCCAGTCTTACAGCTTTCGTTGCCGGGACAGCATCCGCCATGGACAAGGAGAGCCTCCCCGATAAGGCCAGCGGATATCGAACCAAGGTGAAGACCGATGCCCAGACAACGTGTAAGTCAGTACTTGCGACGTGGTTTGCAGGCTGGGGGTCACTATCGCGCGATAGGAGTGTTAGAGCAAGAGACATTGGAGCGGGTGCGAGGGGTTCCGGGAATTTAATGGTCTCGGGCTCCGAATCTTCGGGTCCCGAAATACCGGCGCTAATTGTGTTAGCGCAATGTCATCGTGCGGGCTTGTGGGGTAAGGCTGACGCTAATGCAGCGCTAGCAAAAGAGGTTAGCGCGACATCATCGTGATCCAACGTCATAATCCGGGTCACCTCATAGGACAACAAGAGATTGTACTGAGAATTTGAAGAAGTTACAGTTAGGGACGAGTGTGGCCCATATATTTACAGAACTCTCGAAAAAGGTTCTGAGGTTCTGAGTGCGCCAGCTCATTCATCACAGGGGTGTGCTATAGACGCGTTGATAAGGCAAAAACTTCGATACGATTCAAAATTGGCTAACGAAGGAGGAAATTGATTGGTCCATGACTGTGGAAAAAGACTTGGTTCATCTACGATTGGGAAAGATTAATCTTAGGGTGCAGCTTATTGGGGGTTTTCCCTGAAGAAGTCACACACTTTTACCCGTTAATGAATACGTACTGCAAGCACACTTTAGCTCACTATAGGGTAGGACTTATTTAGATCGCCGCTGTACCCCGCACAATTGATAAGCGAAGACGCGGTCCAGACCCATACCGTGCCGAGTTTCCGAGATGTAATGAATTCAGCTGTTGCATCAACTAAAAGCAGTTACCGGCAGTGTTTCGACAAGGCCTCATTGACTTTCAAAGCGTCTGGAACCCCACACAAACCCAGCAGTGCATCTTATCTCTTGGCAAAATCTGATCCTGGCTTGGTCTGGGCTGCGAGATTTCACCCTGGTTGCCACGCGCAAGATAACGATCGTGCTGGTGGCTGCTTCCATGTCCTGCTGGCGCGTTTGAGATAGGAATCTTCTACCACAACTGGATAGTGATCTTACAACAGGACGGAGCATCTGCGACGTGAAAAAGCATCCTAGCAAGTTCCTTTTGTCCAGCCAACCAGCGGAGAGGATTTCTTATCTCAGGTTTGTGGTGTAGTAGCTCCATCCACCTGGTATATATGTATGAATACCGCTCTGGTGATTTGGTTGAAGCCAACCTCCAAGTACTCTAATCTATTATTGAGGTCAAGTTTTCCTGCTTGAACGCTGTTCTGCCTTTATGCAAACTATGGCTCCGCAGCGACAAACTCCCCAGAGGCCACAAGATGACCCTTCTTTAGACCAAGACAAGTATAAAGAAGGAGGGAATGACATGGACAAAGACGGTGACCTGATACGCTCCATGAGCATTACAGAAGGCCAGGTCACATGTGTTCCAGACCCAGCCAGCCCCCACGGCTCCTTTCTAGAGGCTGCAAGGGCATGGCCGTATGCCATAGTCTGGTCTATTGTGTTCTCCAACACTCTAATTCTGTGAGAAGCGTCTTCACTCAATCATCTATTATTGGTATCCAAGTTTGTTCAACATTGACCCATGATCTTGTATCCATCATTAGAGTTGCATACTGCCCGGCGTGGATTGCCCAATTATACGCACTGCCGGCGTTCACTACGCGTTTCGGCTATGAATATCAGGGTCAATATGTCATTGATGCAAAATGGCAGGCGGCCCTAGCTGCCGCTTCGATGGGAGGCCAGTTCATCGGGGCTCCGGCGATCGCAATACTCATGGTAAGTGAAGAGATGTCCCTCGCCGATAATATCCTAATCGCCTCTATCTCTGACATGATGCAGGACAAATATGGTCGGAAGCCCGCCTTCATGGGCTGTCTTGTTGTGATCGCAAGTTTTACGTTTATACAGATCTTCAGCACGACCCTCCCTGTTCTCCTGACTGGCACAATACTTGTTGGCACCGCGCTGGGCTGCTTCGGCGTGTTGTCCTTGACGTACGCGATGGAGGTGGCACCGTTGCACTTGCGAGGTGTCCTTGGGGGAGTTTATAGCATTGGAATTGTCATTGGACCTTTGCTCTCGGTCGTGATCGCTCAGGGGGCCGTTCACATGAGCAGTGTCTGGGGATACCGGATGGGATTCGCTGTCCAGTGGGCTTGGCCGCTGTTTCTTCTCCCATCCGTCGCCTTTGCCCCGGAAAGGTAAGCAGCTCTCAACTTTGCCTGATTTCAAGGAGCTTGCCCTGATAAGCGTTATGATGCTAATACAAGAGTCAATGAAAGCCCGGTCTGGTTGATACGCCAAGGCCGTGCAGCTGATGCTGAAGCGGCCCTCAGGCGATTGGCAGTCTGGGATCTGGATGTTTTGCCCGATTTAGAGCGCATCGTAGCGTTGGATCTCCACGAACAGGCTCTTGAGGCTAGTTCCAGTTATCTGGATATCTTCAAGGGCACCAATCTCCGACGCACCTTGATCTCTGCGGTTAGCTACGCATCCATAGCGACTACTGGAAACACACTGACCAATAGTGGGGCTTATTTCATGCTGTGTACGTATTACTTGTTATTGCCCCTCTTTGATTGTATATCATAGGTGCCGATCAGGGCAGGAAGGGGCTGACCAAGAGCGATATGTAGTGGTTGGAGTGGATGCTAATACAGGGTTCTACTGGTCATTGGCCTGTAGCCTTGGTGCATTTCTTGGCTCTCTCCCAAGTTTGTGGATTCTTGCCAAGTACCGGAGACGATGGATCTACTTCTGGGCCCAGCTTTCTGGCGCAGTCTGTTTGCTTGCCATTGGCTTCATTCAGATCAATCCTCAGTACTACGAGACGTACAACAGTGTTTTCACACAGGGTGCTTTTATGGTCATCTGGAATCTCATTTACGGCGCAGCCATCGGCCCTCTGTCCACCGTCATCATGGGCGAGGTTCCTAGCAACGCTCTCAGGGCCAAGACAGTGGCGTTTGCAACGATGACCCAGGTGGCACTCATGGTGGTGGGCTTGACTATCAACCCTTACTTTCTGGATCCCGAACATGGCCATCTCCAGGGCTATGTCGGGTTTATCGCTGGGGGGAGCGAGCTCCTTTGGACAGTCTGGTCATTCTTCTGCTTGCCGGAAACGAGCCTCAGTGTCGAGAGATTGGATGAACTCTTTAATAATAAGGTTAGTGCGAGGCATTTTGTGGAATAAACACGCTGGCCGAGGAGGTAGCAATGTATTTACCGAGCGGTTGGATAGCGCGAAGAATATAGGACTTTGAGAGAGCGCAAAGGTAGATAGCAAATGGTGATTTCATTGCCAATTTTAGGCGCGTAGTTGATTGGTGCGTTGCGCAGAGAGCACCTCGGCAAGCAAAAAGAGGGTAAGACATGCCGTAACTACGTGCATTTGCTGCGGGAGGACACAGCTCAATCCGGGTCTCAAACGAGAGACTATCAAGCCGAAGTCCCGGGACGCCGCTATCCCGAAAGCCCGTGATAAGGGGCAACGTTGGCAAGGAAATCGTCAACGCTAGGGATAGATACCAGTGGGTGGGCCACGGGATTCTATACTGGACGACTCTTCAGAATGTATATGTACAGACAGACATTAAGACTAAGGTGAAGGCTTGACTGGTCAGTCCCTGGTAGTAACCATAAGAGGGCATTCTTAAACTTCATATTGAAACAAGCACAAACATCACACACTGGGCAGCAATGAGTTTCGTTGGCAAAATTTACGTGGTGACTGGCGCTGGGTCCGGCATTGGAAAAGCCACTGTGAAGAAGCTCCTTGACCAAGGGGCCACGGTGCACGCTCTTGATATCACAAAGATATCGGTGCACGAAAATACAGGCGGCCACCAAATTTCACACGAGAATGTCGACATCAGTTCACGCAACTCAGTCAAAGCAGCCCTGAACGAGATTTGGCAAGCTAAGAATGACAACCAATGGCTTGATGGGCTTGTTAATTGCGCGGGTGTCCTGCGCCCAACTGCGTACAATACCAGCACTGAGGAGGACAAAGTGTTTGACTTGCTGTGGAAGGTCAACGTCATGGGCGCATGGCACGTGACTACGGAGTTTCATGCTCGGCTGCAACATCTCCGTCAATCCGAAGGCACCCAGTATGCTAAAGCTACAGCGAGCATAGTCAATATTGGCTCGATGGCTTCAGTGCGAGGCATTCCTGGGATGGCGGCATACGTGGCTAGCAAGCACGCAGTACACGGGCTGACAAGAACTCTTGCCCAGGATCTCGGTCCCTCTGGGTACCGAGTTAACACAGTGGCGCCAGGGGCTGTCAATACGCCGATGATAGCAACGGAGCTTCGGGACGGCACTCATGAAACAGACAGGGCTTTTCGGGGTGCGTTCAAGACATCATCGGAGCCGGAGGAAATTGCTGATACCATTTTGTTTCTCTTGGGAGACGGATCGTCGTCGATTTCTGGGCAGCTCCTGGAAGTGAATGGTGGCTGGCCGTAGCAGATTTCCACGCCCTGTTTTATTTATAGGATCCTTTGATGAATTTATTCAATATTGTGTTGGGGGAAAAACGAACAACACCACAGCTGTTAGCGAGCTTGAAATGCAGACTGCTAATCATACCAAAATCTAACAACCTTCTACAACAGCTATAAAAAGGAAGTTTTGAGTTTGGTGTATATTCTTATTTGATCAAATGGATCATATTTATAGCTAGTCAATTGACTGATCGTAGCCGCTGTGAGGTTACAAAAGACGTATCTTTCGTAAGAAGGGATTTTTAAAAGCGAAAATAAGAAGGGGTAAAAAGCATGTCTTTTACTACGGATACGGAAAAATAGCTAATTTATCTAACCTGCCCGGATTGATAAGTGGGCCCCGACTCAGTAGATAGCGTAGGGAATGATCAATAATAATTTTGAGTCAATCAGTATTGTATATGTCGTAGAGAATGCTGTCGGTATTCATAGTGAATTTGAACGAATAGAGACATACCATCACAACGACAAAGCAGTTAATAAGGAAAGGTAAGATTCCTGTTTTTGCATGCAAGGATTCTTATCATCAATGTATAGAATCTTCCTACGGTTTGCGGGCCTTGATGATATTGTGCCTTGGAAATTTGAACAGTGTCTTGTATGCTTGTGTGAAGATGTCCGCTGTACATAATCCACTCTGCCTTTGATTGCGTGAAACGAGACCTAACTGAGATCAAACCAAATTTATATCTATGTTGCTGATAAGAGCCTCTATTCTACTAGCCTATCGAGGGGACTTTGCAAGAAAATGACCTCTGGAAGCGATGGCAACTCACTTCAAATCAAAACGGGACCAGTCTTCCAAGGCTTGTTCAGTCTCCTTCCGCCATTCTTGAAGACCCAATGTCCAAAATAATGGCTCTCTCACTTTCCCGGGAATATTGGAACCGTTCCACCAGGAAGGCGTATCCTTGGCTAGTGATTGGCCATACACATCAAGATTGCGTTGAACGTATTTCTTGGCAGCGGCAGACTTGGCCTCAAATGTAGTGGCCTTTTCATCTTTCAGTTTTCCAAGGAATCTTATAACCCAGTCGACCTGCAGCTCAAGAAAAGGCGGCCCGTTGGCGAGACCCGAAGGTGCCTGGGGCCCGTAGAGCATGAACATGTTGGGCAGCCCAGGGGCGACCATGCCCAAATAAGTCTGGATGGACGAGGACCAGCGCTCTTGCAGGCGCACGCCGTCTTTGCCATGAATGTTCATCTCATACAAACTCCCCGTGACTCCGTCGTAGCCGGTTGCCATAATCACCACATCCAAGTCGTAAGAGTGTGTAGCTCCCTCGACGGTGGCATTATCAGTGATGACCTCGGTGACGATGCCCGTTCTGGTGAATTCTCGGATGGCTTCCTTTTTGAGGCTCACCAGCTTGACATTCGGCCGATCGATCATCTCATAGTAATCCATCTCCAAGTTGGGTCTCTTGGTGCCGATCCACTGGAACTGCTGCAATGGGGCCATTATGTCCTTCTTCACCGGATCTGTTATGCGTGCACGAGTAGTCTTGGCCCAGTATTGGTAAAGCTCTGCGTTGGCGGCTTTATCATAGGTGTGCTCGGGATAGTTGCATGTCAGGATGGCGTAGCTGCCTCGAGCCCAGAGGTCGCTGTAAAACTGCTCGCGCTGCTCAGGTGTGTCCTGATGAAAGGAGCGAGTTGGAAGGTCGTACGCGTAGCCTGACTCATCCTTGGTTTTGGCGTGTGAGAAGAGTACATCGTAGGCATTCTTCTTCTCTTCAGACTCTGCGGCAGAAATAGCTCTCTGCCCCATAGGCAGTGCAGTTGGCGGGTTTCTCACAAAGACAGTCAGGTCCGCTCCAACATCTTCCTTAGCCAGCTCTTGGAGTATCTGAAGACCGGAAGCACCCTGGCCAACAATGCCCACCTTCTTGCCACGAAGGTCAAGATTAGATGGCCATCGACAGGGGTGTAAAATAGTCCCTTGATAGTTGTCCAGTCCTGGAAATTGTGGGATATACGGCTTATTGGTAGTTCCCGTTGCAAATATGGCGTACTTTGACGTGGTAATAATGCCATTATCCGTACTCATGGTCCAAGAATCCGAGGCAGCGTCGAACTTCGCCTCGATAACACGAGAATCAAATATGGCATCTCTGTGAAGGTCGAGAGCATTGCTCATTTGGGCAAAGTAATCACGAAGCTCGACATGACCAGGAAAGCGCTCCGTGAAGTTGAAGGAACGCCACGTTTCTGCAGGCTTGCTCAGTTGATACAAGGGCACTTCAGAGTCCACACGCGCTCCGGGATATTTGTTGAAGTGCCACACTCCACCAAAGTCGCTCCCGGCTTCGATTAGCTTGACGTTGTATCCAGCTTGACGTAGCCAATAAAGGGCGCTGCAGCCTCCAAAGCCACCACCGACAATGACAATGTCAGCCGTGATGGATCGTGTACCGTTTGAGTGTTGGTTTCCGAGAGTCATCTTTGGTTGATCGACCGCGTGGTACCGTCTAGAATGTTGGTTCTCTGGTAATGAGGTGAGATCTTTGGTCAAATAAATGTAGATGAAAGTGATGGACAGGTCTGATCTATATGTAAACGCATGGTTATGATCTGATACTATGGCATGTACGTTTGATACTCGGCTCGGAGGGTTCTCAATAGTCCGCAAAGTGAAGAATGGATTCCCTGGAAATACCATGCCAAATTTCTAATCATGCTCACACCTTTGAAACTTGGGACCACAGTTATTCGAGAACGTTGCTCAGCCTGATGCTAGAGCGGGTGCCGGCAGAGCATCATAATCCCGAGTGGCTACTGAACGAGGCCACGGTCAGATGCGCAGCGTTCACATAGGCCTAATGACGCTATTCCGTGGCAGAAATGATAGTAGGGGTGTAGAATAGGCAAAGCTCAAGTGGTGGAGTGGTGACACGCAGCCCCATTCCGGGGTTTCGGGATGCGAGATGCATATCGGGATTCTCGCTGCATGGCATCAAATCTCTTCTTCGTCGATCATTATCAAGGAAGCCGAAAGCCCGACATCCGAAAACCCGGAACAGCCGCAACATTTCGTCCTTCGCTTAGCCAAAGAACGGACAAACGCACACTTCCGAAACCCCAGTGTCATCTTCTCGGGTATTGCGGAATAGTAGAGCTATGGTCCATGTTGCATGAGAGGACGTCAAATCAGCCCAGCCCAGACACATATACAGCCCTCCTGGCAATGCTGTGTTAGCTTTTGAAGAAGTTGGCCTGATCCGGCAAGTTTCGTTATTCTAAAAATAGCTGAAGCATCAATTCATCGATTTCAAGATCCTTAGACTGTCGTCATGGCTTTGTCCGTTGATGAAGAGTTCATCACCGCTCTTGGGCCTTTCCTTCAAGCTCAACAGGGCGTCGCAAAACCAGCTCTTCACGATGTGAATGCCAGAAGAGCACGCTATGAAGCAATCGGTGGCCTAGAGCCAAAAATACCTGACAATGTGGCCTTTGAGATCATTACCGTCCCGGGGGATGGCAACTCTACCCTCAAATTATACCATTTTAAACTACGCGAGCAGCCGGATACACCACCTGCCGTCATACACTTTCATGGAGGAGGCTTTATAAGCCTTACTCCTGACATTGTGATCGAAAGGCTTGCCTCGATAGTGCGCGACACGGGCGTGCAAGCGTTTTCGGTGGATTACAGGCTCGCCCCTGAACACCCATATCCCGCTGCCTTCAACGATGGATGGTCCGCTCTGACATGGATCCGCGAGAATGCTCAGGCGCTCAACATAAACCCAGCACGCATTGCTGTCATGGGAGATAGCGCTGGAGGTGGTCTCGCTGCTGCTATAACTATTCAAGCACGCAATGTCCAACTCCATCCTCCTATTTCTTACCAGATTCTATGCTCGCCTATGCTTGACGACCGAACTCTGGGAGAAGTTCCCGGTGACTTCAAGCTTTGGGATGAAGAAGACAATCTGACCGGCTGGACTGCATATCTAGGCAAGCCCCCTGGTGGGGAAGATGTACCTGACACTGCAGCACCGGCCCGTGTCAAGGACGTCACTGGCCTGCCAAGACTGTATCTGGATACATCTCAGTTTGACTTGTTTGTCAAAGAGAATGTTGAATATGTGAAGAGGTTTATTGAAGCAGGAATTGAGGTGGAATGCCACGTTAGCCCGGGCCTCCCTCACGGTTTCGACGGCCTTTTGCCGAGCCATCGGGTGTCTCTGGCATATGAGGAGAATAGAAAACGAGTACTTAGACTTCTTTAGTCATGTTGGGTTTTGTATTCAACTGAAGAGATGATGAAGATTTATTTGATGTTTGAAGAACCATCAGTTAAACATGCTTATCGTTTCAGGATCTTGCTGATGAACGACCACTCTATGTTAGTTAGCCATCATAAGCCCGTACTAAAGACCAATGTGAGTCTTTTGGTACTATACACACAGTTCCCACAGCGGTTATAGCTCTGATAAAATTGTACCTGCCCAGCCTCTATCATTATGATTATGTCTTGCCATGGCGAGCGATAGGTGCGGACCTGAACTCTTTGTGTGGTGTTAAGATTAGTGATCGCTGTAAGCCAGACCTCGCGGCCAGCGGTTGCAATAGTCAACTGGCGGAGATCTGACCTAGCCTTTTACTGTCCAGACGTGTGGTCGATGTGTAGCCGAACGTCTTGCGTTACAACGAGACATCGCCGGAAGCTGGGCCTCGTGGCCAGTGCCTGCGATAGCCAGCTCATGAGGAGTTGACTTAGCTATCTTTTTCTTAGGAAAGCGATCTCTATGATTTTCTTCCCAGAATCTGTCTCTAAAAATGAAATTTCGATGTCGCTATGGTGGTTGAGCAGCATGAGTGATGGCTTGATTGTCTGTGGCGACGAAGGCAGCGATGTGTGACACTTGGATTGTTTGAGACGACGAAGGCAGCGATTTGCGAATTGTCGATACTATCGCAAGTTCAGATAGACTTGAGCTGTGCAGTTCATTCAGGCCAGTATTAGCAGCCTTTAATAGATAAAAATCAGTATCTTAAGGTTCATAAAAGGAGTCATACTGGCGAAAGAGTTACTGCCGGGTACAGCCTTTGGTATTAATAAACCATATGTACGATATAAGTATAGCTATTTTGGTTTTAAACCTTGGATACAGCCGGGTATAAGGCTCGTAGCCGTAAGGCTGAAGTTTATTGTGTTATAATACCTGGGTATGGTATCAAGTAATCAAATTACTGGTGTCTGGGAATTTCCCCCTTTTTTTTTCAGCAGCTGTACAGCTCCCTCACTTACTACTACGTGATGGCTCGATAAGGCTTGCATCAAAAGTTCAATAAGCTGTATTTATCGCTCATTGCCTGCATATTAGACGACTTCGTCCTAAATCCCGCGCTAAGGTGTCTGATTGCTGGGCTGATTGGCTGTCTATCATGACAGCCGGTAGCTGCAATCCTGACCTAGCCACAGGTTGCAAAAGCTTGGTCCGGCTCATAGCAAGAGGCTGTCTTGAGCGGCTAATTAGCTGCCTATTGTAACAGGCGCGTTAACCCTGTAGTGAGAGGTTGTCTTAAGATGTACTGTTTGGGAGAATGAGCTACGTGTCAAGTCTATTATTAACCCTGGATCTACCTACAACTTCCTCATACGACCTCCTCATACCCTCAAACTTCATCAGACCATCAACTATTTTAGGGAGTCCATTATAGCACGTTGTAATCAATATATTCAGCCTCTGCGGAGTGAAAAGTTGTATATATCATCCCTGTCTTACTGCAGCTGCTATGAATTCACTTCTACAGCTTGACAGCCTCCACAAAGATCTCAATTGTAGCACCTGGCCAAGCAATAGACGAAGCACCAATTGCCATGGTGGTGGGCCTGCTTTCTCCGCAAAATTTTTGGATATTGGCCAAATATTCCTGAAGCCTTTCCTGCGAATTGTCGAGAGTTAGGAAATGAACCTTGTAGACAGCCTCCCAACCCTTGTCGACGCCGGCAGCCTTGAGCACAGTCTCGACGTTTTCGAATGCTTGGCGAAACTCTTGACGAAAGTCCGAGGAAACCTCTCCAGACTCAACGTTGCCGACTTGTCCTGTGATATGGACTACGGTGGCACTGGCTGGGACCGTGATGGCGTTGGACAAATGGCCCTGCTCTGCAAGGGCTTGCTGCGCCCCGGGGACATTGAAGGAGCGGACACCCGCCTTGTTGAGGTATGTGCTATTGTATTCGATCGACATGGTGCTGATCTAGGGTAGTGGTAGGTGGTTTTGGTTTTATTTGGATGTAGAAGTTACAACTTTGGTATTCTGATTTTTGTTCAAGTTCTTTAGCGATTGATGGACAGTTATACCCTCATCGATGGCCATTACGTTATTTCATGTACACCTCCTTTTGCTCTGTTTTCTTACCAAGCATATCTACGGACTGGTAAGCATTCCGCACCACCGGAGTTACGCTACATATCGGCATCCGGAATGGCGATGGAGATCTCACTAGAGGGCATGGTATGACTTCATTCATTCATTATCAGTACACTCCACCTGAACAGAAGAACCTTGCAGACGAAAGGTGCATATCTCAAACGGTATGGTCCAGTGTGTGGGGAAGGCATGGAGCCACAGGGAGCCCATTCTAGAATCGCCCACGGGGGCCGCGGGGCGCCGATCTTTAGCCTATACCGGGGTTTCGGGGGATTCTGGAACGGAATCTCACGGCCAGGTACAATTTGGAATTGACCCTATCCCAAATTGGCTAAATTAGCCTTATCTTGGGCATTGGCTAAATTAGCCTTATCTTGGAGCATCAGTAGCCACGATGGATGCCGATGATCACACTGGGGAAGATAGGCGTGGTTAGGGACAAATGGAGGACGAAGCGAGGTTGCATCGGAGGACAGTGAGAAGACACTAAGACTTTGTCCTGAGAAAGGAGTAACGAAGTAAAGGATGGCAAGTCCCCATATGTTACTATCGCAAGAGAACATGGACTCAAGAATCTACTTAAGGAGAGTGCGATACCATTGATGCTTTCCAGTTTGATCGCTAAGAAGACTGACATTCCTCGCGAATTCAAGAATCCCTACTTTCATACTACTGATCAGCTACCAACGCATCCGACATGCCCTTCTCAACAGACGGATACCGATGGACCCCAGAAGAGGGTCTCAAGACTGGCGTTCCCACGGATGCTGTGATAGTGCCCCAGTCTCTCAACATCGATGCAGACACTGTATATGATGCCATAGTGGTTGGTGCCGGCTATGCTGGCCTGCGCGCCACGAGAGATCTCTCTCTCCAAGGTAGAATTCATCATCGTTTGTTTCTAGCTTCGTTCCTTAAAGCATTGGGAAGAGTTAGCTGGATCAGCATGGATGCTGACATTAAACTCTTTAGGCCACAAGGTACTCATTTTGGAGGGTAGAGATCGTATCGGGGGTAGAACCTGCTCGGTCAAAGCGGATGGATATGTCTACGAAGCGGGCGGTACCTGGGTGCATCGTAACCAAGCGCTGGTTTGGTCAGAGATTGTGCGCTATGGTTTTGAGAACCGCCTAAAAGACAGTCAAGAGTTTTACGAAGGCTCCCGTTGTCCAACAGCCATCCGAAATGACGCGGTCCACGAGGTTCCTTGGACTGACCAGGTGCGACCGACTTCAATCAATACTACCTTAGGTCCCATTACGTTATGATATACTGACCACCGAATAGACTTCAGCAACCGGATTCGCCAAGTTTTGTAACATTGATGGCCAAATGGGCAATTCTGTTTTTGGTCTTCACCAGCCAGCGGATTGGCTGCGCCATGAGGACTTTATCAAATGGGATAGCATGTCCTGCCAGGACCGCCTTGATCAAATTAAAGAGGACCTAAGTGCAGAGGAGATTGAAGGTATCATCCATCTATTGCTAGCCCTGAGCAAAGGACCCCTTACACGCCCATCTTACGGTGAAGTGCTAAGGTGGGTGGCGCTGAGTGGCGGTAATCTCGCTAGCATGGGTGAGCATACTGCCCGTTGGAAGCTGGCTGACGGACAGACGGCTTTGGCCCTGGCCATGTTCGACGACGCCTTGAAAACTGGAAACTTGGCGTATAGCTTTTCCTCCAATGTGTCGTCTGTAACGACGGAGGGTCATATCACAACCGTGACAACAACCGCTGGCCAGTCCTTCAAAACCTCGTCCGTGGTCGTGGCGGCTCCACTGAACTGCCTCGCCGATATACAATTTTCCCCTGCACTGGACCAGACCAAGGCTGAGGCTATAGCCCAAGGTCACACGAACCACGCGTACAAGGTGTGTGTTGAGGCCAAGGGTAAGCAGTGGAGAAACTGGATGGGCAATGCCTACCCGCATAAAGGTGTTCCTTTCCTTAATGGTGACGGGATTAACCCTTCGGGAAATTCCTACCTTATCTCGACTCCAGGCAATTATATAGATCCTCAAAACGAGATGGACAAGCTACTAGAGGGACTGCAATATCTGCACCCGGAATTGGAGGTCTTGCGCATAGTAAGTGAGCCCCCTGTCACCTCGATTTATCTACCATCACAACTAATCACCGAGTCACAACAGTTTGGAATGGATTACCACAGTCACCCTCTCTCCAAGGGCGGCTGGGCGGTTCATGGGCCAGGTTATGTTACAAAGTACCTGGAAAGCCTCCAGGCGCCGGCTGGCAATGTTTATTTTGCCAGTGCGGACTGGGCGGATGTCTGGAGGGGATTCATTGACGGAGCGCTTGAATCGGGAGCCAAAGCAGCTTGGAGTGCTCACAAGCAGCTGCGCAACGCGTCATCTTGATGATTCGTTGATGTCCAGACAATAGCGAGATTTTGTTGATGTAAGGACCAGCAGTAGGCTGTATTTTCGCACATCAAAGGATTCTGTTGAGCTTAGTGTCATCTATTGAGTAGTTACCTCGTGGTTTAATGAAAGTTCGTATAGCTGAAATCTCTTGATCGATGAAATCTCCAGCACAAATTATAGCACAAGGAGCTAGACCTCGGATTGATAGTTATTTGCGGGTATTGTGGCTGTATATAATGTACCGGCAAGCGTCTTGTTTATATCTCATACCCCGAAGCCGGCTATGAGCGTCAGATCCCTCTATGAGTTATGCGCTATAGGTAGTTGGTATAGTAACAACCTGATGCGCCTGAAGATAGCTTTCTGATCCGTGATACTGAGATTAGATTATGATGGGGATCTGATGCTTTTTGTCTTCGGCTTCATGGCTCTGATCTTGTAATCGTACTTTATCCCCTTATCACTATTCAGGTATCAAGCTGTTTGTGCCCACTTGATGCTCGCAATCCTCTTTATTTGGATTGATTGTTCCTGCAGCTACTGCAAGAGGGGCTAGTGGCGGCTACGGTTGAATGAACCCGAGGGTTGGCAATAGTCAGTGCTTGAATATCGCTTCATCGGTAGGTGACGATATTGCCTACTTAGCTGCTGATCCTAACGGACTTCTATATCGGTAAGTTCATAGCCATATTGATAGAGCCTGAATATTCTTTCGCGTTTTAAGGCGTGATAGAAGAGGTTCGAGAGTGTCAACTGCTTATTGAATTTCCAATTAAGGATAATGTTAGATCTCGTCCCTTGGGCTTATGCCATCAATTTATCTCGGTAGTTGGTCGATAAACCAAGTTCCTCCTGTCTGTACACCCCCGTAAGGTTCTCTATCTGAATCTGTCTACTTCTGACCGAGCTTGTAGCCTCCGCTGCACAGAACTTGGAAGGTCTTCTTGGGATCATGCTTAGCAGAAATCTCTCGGAGCCGCTTCAAGTTGTCCGGGGCATAGCTGCCGATGACATCGTCATCGGGGCCAGCATTGTTCATCCAAATATGTGGTTTGAGCACGCCACGCTTTTGGGCGGCAGCGCGCAGACGCTCGATGCATCGATTCCCCGTACTCAGCATGTATTCATCGTCGTCGCCCCGTATCCAAGCATTGTCAAGAAAAACAACTACTCGTTGTTAGTTATCTTTCCAACCATTCGACATTGGGCTTGGTCGTTGAGGGTACATACTCGTCTGATCCTCCTCGTCCCAACCGGGAGCCGTGCCTCCCCTCTTGTTGGAAATCCGAATGGTTCGTGCCGCAATTGGAGAAAAGTTCAAACATGCGATGGCCCCTTTGGTCTGGTTCGAGTCTGCGTAAGTCTCAAAGAAAATCTCGGCCGCCTCCTGTAGGTACGACAGATCTGTCTTGACCGTGATGTTGAGCATACTCGATCTATGACTATTAGTTCCCAGACATCTTCATCCATGATGGTTTCAAAGCACGCACCGAGTACTTTCAGAAAAATAGATGGGCGAATGCTCGTTTCCCTCTTCAATAACATCATGGGCAGCAAGCTCACTAGGCTTGCAGTTGCCGGCCTGTCCGCCAGGACTTAGATCATAGAAGCCATCGAATGCTTCAGGGTGACCGCCTCCAGGAACATTGCGATCCGCAGATAGGACGCATTGAATGTATTTGTGGCCGTTGAAGACTCCCCAACCTGCGAGCGTCTCCACGCCGGGATCAACGCCGATGCGCTGCATAGCAAAGTCGTAATACGCCGCGACCGTGTTGCGCTGTATCTCCGGACTATGCTCCCAGTAGATATTGCCTCCCCAGACCCCATTAGGGCAGGGAAATGTCTTCATGTCCAGGCGTGTGACAATGCCAAAGTTGTTGGAACCTCCCTTCAGAGCCCACCAAAGATCAGCATTGTCGTCTTGGTTACAGTTGAGAATATTCCCTCCGCTAGTGACAATTTCGAAGTTGACCACATTCTCGCTAGACCATCCGTATTTGTGAAACCAAGGGGAGTTTCCGCCTAGAAAGTATCAGCGAGCCAGGTCTTGATGATATCAAACATATGTGTCGGTAACCCACAGCCTGTGATCTGGCCTACACATCCCACTGGGGCCGAGTGGCCACCAGTAGTGATGAGTTTGAATTCATCTAGGTACTTGTACACATCCCGCCAGCGGTTGCCGGCGCCAATACTGACGACACCAGACTTCTCATTCAGCTCCAGCCTGTTCAGGCGGTCAGTGCTGATGAGTAGACCATCCTGTATTCCCGCCCAGCCTGGGTTTGGAGAGTGTCCTCCTCCCCGGATCGCAAACTTTTCTCCGAAAAACTCAAGTGCTTTGAGAATTGAAGCCACCTGGCCGGGAGAGGTTGGATGAAAGACAGCCGAGGCTTCTCTTCGGGCAAGGTATGACCTTGGAAAGAAATATAAGCCATGTGAGATCAGGAATTATCAATCATGAGAGCAAGGGTGGGGGATGAGCGTACCAATTCCCTTTGATCGACTGCGTGTAAGTCTCAGCACCGGGAAAGTCAACTTGATCCGGGTATAGCTGTGAGACCACAGACGCTACCACTTTACTGTTCTTTTTCGAGACCTCCTCCAAGATCACATTGCCCTGGGGTGCCTTAAGGCCAAGCCCAAGTAGGAACTCAGTTGTCTGCTCAATTGTGTGGCTCATTGTTGTTCAAGATTTCTCAGTGGTTAGTCAAGTGACTGTTTAGTCAAGTAATCAGAGTATGGATAAATCTATTTCTACATCGCATTATATATTGTATTTCCACCCTCGTGGTATCAACTCATCAACCAATGTGAAACCCGTTACCATTCGTCGTTGCCCAAAGTGAAGTTTCATTGTGGAGTAAGTCTTATCTTCTCGAACTGACGTATGGCTTCGGGCTCCGGAGACCAATTGATGTCCCGAAATCCCGGGCGATCAACCAACGCAAGTACGGAGGATCTTTAGTTCACTCCTACCTCAACTCCCCACTCCCGGATGCCGTTGAGCCGCTTCGTATTAAAATGTTTCATGCATGAATGTATCTAATATACCGATACCGATATGGTGGAAGCCCGCGGAACCCGAGCGAGGAATGGTACTACAATGGCCGCTATTTCGGGCTCTCAACCATACTCCATTTCCTATCATCTCAGTCCAAGTAGCAATGATAGTAAGCAATAAAAGTAAATCTTCGTTGGCTTCGTCTAAAAGCGAGTTCAAATAGTAGCTGCTGGACTGAGCATCAGGCATCCTCGGATCAGCGGTTCTTATCTTCGCCTACAAGGTCGCGAAACAAAGTCTCTACTTCCTGGCATTACTCTTTACCCACTGCTCTTAAATCAACCTCTCACACTAGCTTTATCTCAGCAGGTAAAGCTTGAAACCGGGAACCGTTTACACCTGCTACTTAGTATCCAGAGCACGGTCCTTGCCAAAATTACCACAAGTCGCCATTTCCTCCCACCATGCCAACCTCTTCGTCAGAGTACCGTGCAGAGGGTTCGCCCCTTCTCCAGGCAGGAGTGCGATGCTACAACGCACCCGGTGCCTCTGCGGACTTTGCAGAGTTTGCAAACCTTTCCAATGCAGTCACCGTCCCTGCTAATGCCACCATCGTTCATATCACTGGTCAAATTGGTCTTGACGACCAAGGCGTTCCTTTTAAAGACGCTCGCCAACAGCTCCACGCTGCATTTCTCAACGTTGAGAAGAACTTGATAGCAGCTGGAGCCAAGGATGGCTGGAAAAACGTTTATAAATGCGTTGCATACCATAGCCCCAACTTGAATGAGGAGCGACTTGGTATCTACGCTGGTCTGATCCGGGAGTTTTGCGGTGCCAATAGGCCTTCGCAGACATCTGTTACCGTCCCTGAGCTGTGGCAGGGCGCGTATGTCGAGATCACCGTTGAAGCAATAATTCCAGCGTAAGGCCAAACTACTTTATGGATATTGCATATGCTACATGGAGGACTGCAACTTGGCTGTATAGAATGCATTTAGATGTCGATCAAGGGGCCAGCATCTAAAAGCTCACAAGGGAGATATAGTCACAAATTCAGATTGAACCAAGGTCTTTGCACCACACTCATCGCGAGCCCCTTAACAAATTTTGAGCCAGTAGATGGCGGGGATACCGCCAAAACCACAAAGCCATAGTTCATCACATTTTCAATACATGTCCACTAGCAATCGATTTTTGGAGGCAAACTAACTCATACTCATATAGCTCACCATTCATTAGACCTCAACAGTGTGTCAACACCTTAACCACTCGTTTTACGCGGTTTTTGAGCTTTTCTCTAATTCTATTTTCCCTCCCTGGCAGCTTCACGTCCAAACGTGCTGTAATCAAGATTAATCAGACCCCAATGCCATCTTTGCAGCATGTTCCCCCGCCCTGATTCCGGAAAAGACACCATCAGCAATAGAAAGCCCGCTGATGTACGAGTTGGAGCATATCCCGACAGCGGTCCTTCCAGCTGCGTACAGCCTCTTAATCTTAGAACCATCCTTGCGGCAGACCAGTCCTGTTTCGCCATCAACAGTCAGACCTCCCAACGTGAGCCCGTGAGTGACTTGGATGCCGGTAGGCTGCGCTGAGATGTCGACTCCATAAAAGGGACCTTGGCTAAGCGGAGTGCAGTATTCGGCCGACTTGTGCATAGGATCCGTCTCTCCTTCGGCAATGGCTCGATTGTATGCAGAGGCTGTCTGGCAGAGGGCATCCGGAGATATGCCAAACTTGAGTGCCAAGCCTTCTAGAGTCGACGACTTCTTGTGTCCCCATAAGAGCGTGTGAAGTCTCTGAAGCTTGAGGGGCGACTGCGTTTGCTCGCCAAGCTGTGATTTGGCCTTGGCCCACTGGATCGAGTCGTAAATGGCAAATGCGGTGCTTTTGTGTTCGCGGATCATGCCGTCACTCATGGTCGCCCCGTAGATGTCTTCGCTAATAAATCGATTGCCGTCGCGTGACACCACGATGCCCTCGAGGAAAGCTGTTGGGGGATATAAGAAACGCCATGCGGACATGCTATTCATCTTGCCCACGGCACCACCAGCAGACTGGCCAAGACGAATGCCTGACCCATCATCACCTCGTGTGCCCAGAGGTGCTACTTGGGAGAACTCGGGGAGGTACTCTTGCCGCATCTTTTTGTTGAAAGCGAATCCGCCAGCAGCCAGGATGATGGCTGGTGCGTGGAGAGTGGAAGAAGTGCTTGATTTTTCCCAGATGGCTTCTGCTCGGTTCAAAAAGAGATCGGCTAACTCAGGTACCATTAGTTGAGAATTATGGCCCAGACGTGCGAGTCGTTTATGGCGGGAGAAATCACGTGTATCGGGCTCGATGGACCGTATGGCAACACCATTTGGATCCTGATCGAAGAGCAGGCGATCAACCCTGGTGGCAGGCTTGACGTGGACACCAAGCTTGAGAACACTCTGAAACATGGCTCGCCACAAAGCGGCACCGGACATGCCGGGGCTCTTCATTCGGTGGCCTCGAGGAGCGGGTTCGGCAGCTGTGTTGTAAGGCCAGGACTTTTCATTGCCTGAAAAGTACAGGTAATGCTTGTCGGTCGGATAACTAGTCTTCCATGGGCACAGCGAGGCTTCAAACTTCGCGCCGTGGCGCTCCATCCACTTGAGCCGTTGCGCGCTGCCATCGCAGAAAGTCTGCAGAGTCTTGTCATCAACAGTACCTGCCACCTCCTGCTTGAGGTAGTTGAACATGTTGGAGGGTGTATCATGTCCATAGCCTGCGGCCTTTTGCTGGTCGGTGCCTCCGCCCGCATAGACGACACCCCCGGACTGCGCTGATGCGCCTCCTCCATGGGCTGCGTCAAGCAGGATGACACTGGCGCCCTTCTCGGCCGCCGCAATACTTGCCGAAACACCAGCTATGCCTGCACCAACAACAATGACATCGGCGTCTCTGCGCGACCTGGCTGCATGTTGATTGGAAGTGGCGTAGCTGCGGATTGGTAAGACGCTGCCGTGGTGGAAAAGTGCAAAATTGATTTTGCGCATTGAGGACCGGCACCACATCGTTCTGACACAAGTCAAATGATACTTCTACCAGGTCAAAAAATATAATAATATGATTTTAGAAGCGAGTAGAGCGAATTAAGCTGGATTATTTGAGACACAGAAAGCAATGTGATAACCATATTTGGCGGTTGACTGGGAACCATTCTATTAAACAGAACAAGGATTGGACGCTCGTCATCCGCTCATCAACGCGAGTCGGTGACAGTAATCTAACAACTGCAAAGGCAAATTCAACGGAGGACAGAAGTACAGACACCCTTGTTGCTCAGCGGAAATAGAAAACCAAAGCCCGATTACGAGACAGTGTGCCGGAGTTGTTCGGAAGCCGTATGCCCGGGCCCGGGCAAGAGAGATTATAGCTCCGCGAAGCGGACTTGTTGAGGTTAGACTCATCACTTCTAGTGCCGAGTTACACGGTTGGGGTGCGGGTTCAAGAGACGCCATGTAGTGTAGGGGGTGCTAAAGACACGTTCGGTTTACCATGTATGTTCCACGGCCTTTAATAAGCAGTCGATCAACTGTGTAACATGGCAGCACTCATTTCTTTATATGAAGTGCTCTGCTTCACTCACCATTAAACTATGAAGCTAGGTTCCTTATTCGGTGACTTTCGCTCTGTTCGTCTCCTTTGACATTGTTTGTTTGCCTCGCAGGCCACTGCTCTTTCACTCTACCCCCATTCTCTTGTTATTGATCTTCTCAACACGAGGCTTGACTTTAGATGTAATGCGGACTACAAGTTTGCGACGATGTCAGCACATCTCTTTGGGTTCGACTTCAAAGTTACCCTGCTACGTACGACGGTTTTACTCCGCCACAAGTACTAGTGGAGATGGAGCTTATCAACGCACGTTCGACGAGGAGACTGACATGCTCATTGTCGGCTCCGGGGCTGGTGCGCTCACAGCATGCCTTCGTGGTGCTCAACTTGGACTTCGCACCATGGTGGTTGAGAAGGAAGAGACAGTGGGCGGCGCATCTGTTATTTCTGGGGGCGGCTTATGGATACCCTGCAACCCCGTCGCGAAGGCCCATGGCATCAAAGACACTGAGCAGGGAGCTCTAAAGTATTTCGAAAAGGCGGTGGGCGACGTAGGACCAGCTTCGTCTTTGGAGAAGAGGCAGGCGTATCTGTCTAATGGCCCACGCATGGTCTCATGGCTCCAGGAACAGGGCTTTGAGTTTCACTTCAGCAAAGGATATCCAGACTATTATCCATCTCTCCATGGTGCTTTTGGTAAAGGTGGCGGTCGCACCATAGAGTCAAAGGTGTTTAATGCCAAAAAGCTTGGGAAATGGCGGGCTCGGCTGCCCCCGAGCGATCTTCCGGTTGCCATATATACAAACGATGCCCCGTTGTTCAGTCGCCTCACTTCATCATTCGGTGCCTTTGTTGAGGCAACAATCAAGGTTTTGCCTCTTCTCGCAAAAATTATTGCTAGGCATGACTCCGCCAGCCTTGGCCGGGCTCTTGTGGCTCAACTGCTCCATCTCAATCTCAGGAGAAATCCAAATAGCGACATCCGTTTCAATACCAGACTGTCAAGACTTATCCAATCACCGGAAGGCAGCGTGATTGGGGCTGAGCTACTGACGCCCAAGGGTATCGTGACAGTTGGTGCAGCAAAGGGGGTTATTCTAGCTGCTGGAGGATTCGCACGCAACGAGGCGATGCGTCAACAATTCCTCCCGAAACCAGCTACCACCGAGTGGACCAGCTCTCCAAAGGGAGACACCGGCGATGCAATCCGAGAAGGCATTCGACTTGGAGCTGCTACGTCGCTCATGGATGATGCGTGGTGGGGGCCTACCATCATCGATCCGGTCAGCGGCAACGTCTCATTCGCTCTCATCGAACGCGCGAGACCACATTGTTTCATTGTGGACTCGACCGGTTCACGATTCATGAACGAAGCACAGTCCTATACGGATGCAGGCCATGATCAGTACAACAGGAACCAGACAGTCAAAGCGATTCCAGCCTGGCTCATTATGGACCAGTCCCATCGGGACAAGTACATTCTTGGCGGCCTCTTTGCAAGACAGAGACCTTCCAAGCAGATGCTCAAAGAAAAGAGAATATTCATAGCTTCGACTCTTGAGGAGCTTGCGAGTCAGATTGGGGTTGATTCTAATGGCCTGCGTGTCACTACTGACAAATATAATTCCATGTGCGTGCGAGGCGTTGACCTAGACTATGGCAAGGGATCGTCCGAATATGATCAGTTTTTTGGCGATCCAAAGTGTCAGCCCAATCCAAACCTTGGACCTGTGAAGAAAGGGCCGTTCTATGCGATCCAGATCTACCCGGGAGACTTGGGAACCAAAGGTGGACTCTTGACCGATGTGTCTCAGCGCGTCATGAAGCAGGACGGAACTCCCATTCCCGGCCTTTATGCCATCGGTAATACAGCAGCCAGCATCATGGGGCGGACGTATCTCGGAGCGGGATCGACCCTAGGACCAGCGATGACACATGCATATATTGCAGTCAACAAGATCAAGAATACTTAGATAAAGTTTTGTAGGAAATCTCACCCCTGTTGTCATATCTCTAAGTTGATGATAGACATGGCTTAATTCCACGAAAGTATATAAATCGAAATATACCCGAATGGACTAGATTAAGTAATGACCTTGTATCCGACCTCCCCGTAGAGGATCGACCCCATCCCCGACAGTCTCGTTTCGGGACTTATCCAACAGAACGAGTGCCAATCGAACCAGGTTCAGTACCCCTTTGTCTTGTACTCATATTCTCCCGTTCGGATGTTTGCTTCATCTTGAATCTAATTTGTTTTCTTTTTCATTTTCCTTGTTCAAATCTAACTAAGCTTGGTACTCCGCCGATTAGTTTCCCAGCTTTGTTCTACCATTCTGTTGTCTCCACCGCAATTCTTTGTTGCTCGATGTATTCACCATGGTCTCTTTTATGGACAGTGAGCATGGCTGAGAGCACATCAACAGCTTAGTAATAGAATTCGTGGATAATTTAGAGCTTCACAACAGAGACACGACAGAGAGTGAAAGCAGAATTTCGCGATAGACTTATATAAGGGCAGCACAAAAGCTCTCCTTGGTCCAGAAAATGGGTTTTGTTTACAACATCACATACACGCAACATCACATACACACAACCTCACATACACACAACCTCACATACACACAACTTTGTGCAAAACCACCCATTGGGCCATTCCTGCTGTCCCATTGAGCCATACACAGTCGTTACCATGTATCCGGATTGGCCCAGATCTGAAGCTGATCTGGTCCCCCTGCCACGCTGCGACGGTCCCAAGCTGGAGCCGTTCGACTTTAAGGGCCCGCAACAGATCCAGTTCCTCGAATACCTCGGAGAGGGTACGCATTCGCAAGTCCTCAAAGTGAAAATCCTGGGTCAGATATATGCATTGAAACTGGTAAGTCTCATCTAACGAATGGTAGGGCCTACGTATCTAATATCAATTGCCTGCAGTTTCGATTCTGCTGGGATGAAGATTGGTTGGGCCGCGGCCCGGACAATGAGGAGGATGATCTCGAAGCCAACACTGCTTTTTACAATTACTTGGAGCCCTTCAGCAGCGAATGCCGTGCTTTTGGCCGCCTCCGCGAAGCCGGTCATGAAGAGCTGGCGGTCAAGTGCTTCGGCTACGTGCTGCTCGACGAGGAACACGAACGTGCCATGCTGAGCCAGTTCAGCAACCTCGAGCTGAATGGCAGCTGTCCCGGATTCGACGACATGCGCTTGCGCTTCCTGGGCAGAGACGGTAGGCCGCCGCCCATCCGAGGCATCGTCAAAGAATTTGGCCCCGCCATGGAGAATATGCGCAACCTCGAGATGCGCAGGATCCTCCGCGACATGGTTGGATTGCAGCAGCTTGGCATTGTTTACATCGATATCGCGGACCGACAGATCATAGGCGGAAAGATCTCCGACTTCAGCACAGCATTGACCGTGCCGCATTATCTCTTGACCCCCGAACTCAATCCGCACCTGACTCCCGAGTGGATTTCTGCGATGGAGTATGAGGCCTTCCGGTTCAGTCTCCACGACTTCATAGATTTTAACGAGATGGCGAGGATCTGGAATGAAGAACACCCGGAGCAAAAGACCAAAATATCATTCAGGGCACTTCCTCGCGGCTATGGATGTGACGGATATAAGTTTAGAAGGACGCCGTCACGTGAAGCTGTTTATTCTTTGGTTGACCCAAGACTGTATGACTGGAAGGATTCCACCGTCGGTGAGAAGCCGAGGTCTATCAAGGGACAGGTCGGAACAAAGCAGAGCGGCTCCGGAAAGCATCCCCAAGGGATTTTCAGGTCTCGTCGACGGCTCCAGGCGAAGCCGCCCCGATGGCACTATGATTGCAGCCAGAAGACGGCGGCAGTCCTGAAATCTGACTCATTTAGTACCTCGATCCAATGGGTGTATAAAGATGGTCATATATTTCCTCAGAAGAAAACATCATATGTCTGACATGACGTATGATGTTTTGGCTGCTTAAGGCCCTGATTCAAGAGGTGAAATTTCCAATGCTGAGAAATAGAAATCTGTATAATTTATATAAAAATTGAAACTATACCTCTTTTTAGGAGGGATCGTTAGTATAAATTATATATTCTTTCTAAACCCTTATATAATCTATAGGAATTTGTATCTTTTCCTTTGAATAAAGATAGGGTAGTAATTAGGGGGTCTGAATACCTTAAAGTAGCCTAGATACTAAGGATTACTATATTTTCTACTGCTTTTAAATTATTATATAAAAAGTAGGAATTTTAAAATAAAAATAAAATTCTAATAATTATTAGTATTTTTATACTATAACCTTGAGAGGTTTAAAGCTGGATAATATTATTAGTAATAGAGGAAGCTGATAAAGATATAAGCTTACTAGGGCTAGTAGTTATAATAATAAAGCTAAGAGCTAAAGGGGCTTCTAATAATAGAATTACTTATATCCAGACCTTCTATTATAGTTATCTTAGTATTAAAATTAATAATAATAACTTAGATAACCCTGAGCTTCTTGCTTATCTTTACCTGGAGGAGGGAAGAAGAGAGATATAGTAGCTGTTTAAAGAGATCTCTAATAATAAATTTTATAACCTATTCTATATAAATAGACTGATTTTTTATTATTTCTATAGTTAGCTGGCTGTAAATATAATAGTAGCTGTATTATAAAGTTAAACTATTAAATAAAAGGTTATAATCTTCTTATAGATTATAGTATATAATGAGCCTTAACGGAATACTGTTTATAGGTTCTAAATTAGCTAGTTTTCTATATTTTGAATTATATAGAAGCTATTAAAGCCTATAGAAAATCTTTACTGGGTTTTTATATAGTTTCCTAATCTAACTTATTAATTATTATATATTAAGTTAAACCCGAAATATAGCTAATTTAATAGTATAATTAGAGCTATTAATAGAATATATATATAAACCTATATTCCTTATTATCTTTAGAAAAGATAGTAATCTCGGAAGTTATTAATCTTATAGAATATATTTATTATAGTAATATTTAATAGCCTCTTTTTATATATAATACTAGGTACTGAGGGGTCTTTTAATAACACCTTAATTATAGCCTAGGCTTTTACTAGAGGCTTTAAAATTCCTAATAATTAATTTTATTTTATAGATATAGGATTTAGTAAAAAGAAGGGAATTATTATACTATTTAGTAGCCTAATATATTATCTTCCTACTTAGAAGTAAGAAGGCTAGAGGCTAATAACTTTAAAAGAGCTATATAACTATCAGTATTTATAACTTTATATGATTATTAAGCAGATATTTAGTATATATAAAAGAAAATAGAAAATTATAAGAAATTCTATACCTGAATATTCCCTAGAAGATTAAATTAGTATTATTTTTATAATAATAGGACTATTTAATTTTATCTAACTAGGCAGATAGACTCTATAGGAGGCCTGGTATAATAATATTATAGCCCTTAATATTACTAACTTATATACCCTTAAATTTACTATAGAAAGATATAATAAAGTTATACTATATTATTTATTAGCTATAATATATAAGATACTCAGAAAATATATTTAGTAGTAATATCAGATATATATTTATACTATAAGGGGTATTTAGTTAGAGGATAAAGATAAGGAAATTAATAAGTAGGAAAGTAATTAGTTATATAGTAATAACCTTATAATTAGCCTTAGGCTATAAGAAGTTACTAGAGCTAGCTAGGCTAGAGAGGGTATAGGTTTCTTTATAATAACTTATATTTAATTAACTTTTAAAGAGATCTTTAATAAATATAGCTCTATCTTTATCTTTCTTAAGGGAATTCTATATTACTGGATTTATAGGATCCTTATAAAGCTACAGTATTAATTTTTTATAAAGCTCTTGCTTTTCCGGGCTATAATATTATAAGATACTATATACTACCTTCTCTAGGTTATCCGCTCTATTAAGCCTCCTCCCTACTGTAAAGTAAGATAATATTAAGCTAGCTAATAATATAATAGGGTTATTCTATAAAGAGATTTAATTTCCTTAAGCCTTCTTTCTTCTATTATTAAGAGAATTATTTAATATAACTATTAGAATACTTACAGGAGCCTTTCGTTTATAGAGGCTACTTATAGATATAGGTATTGAAAACTGTAAGATAGATAAAGGTATTAATAGTACCTGACTTAATAATAAACCTAACGAGGGCTCCAGTTTAGAGTTAATAGCTTCTGAAGTAATATTATCTTTAACTTCTTTATCTTTATTATTCCTAAAAGCCTTATTATCTGACTATCAGGTCTGAATTAAATCCTATATCCGCTCCTTGATCTAACTGTCTACTATTAATTTATATATCTTACTTTAAAGGTCTTGGATTATTATACTGCCCGGGGGGTTATTAGAGAAGATATTTATATATATATTATATATAATACTACTAACTTTATCTACTTTAGTTAAAATTATTATCCCTTAACTAATAGCCTTAAGGCTAAAAGCCCAGTAGTTTATTATCTCCTTCTATAATATATTATTTAGCTGTAGTTTCTCTGTTTCTTTATTATATTTAATACTGGACCTCTCTGAGAGAGGTTAGAATACCCTCTAAAGACTGTATATTTATTTAAATTAGTATAGAAGATACTTATATTACTAGTATTAGTAGTCTGTTTTATAATAGAACTATAGGATTATATGTTTGAGGGTATTTATTAGGTTTAGCTTTTACAGGCTATTAAGCTGGTTATTCTAATATAATTTATTAAGAAGAGTTAAGAATAATAAAATATTATCTCTTTACTATATAATACTTACTTCCTAACTAGAAGCTAGTATTATATATAGTATAGTTAAAGGGGGTATCTTATAGTTTATAATATAATACTATATTTATATAGGTATTACGAACTTTAATATATTAAGGTAGTAAAAGTAGTTAGAAGAGAAGATAACTTAGCTAATTCTGATTAGATATAGTATATTAATAAAGTCCTATAGTTTTATAAGCTAAAGTTGTACTCTTAGTATTATGGAGTAAAAGTAATTTTATCTCTTGAATCAGGGCCTAAAGATTATACGTGGTGTGTTGAAGGAGTAATCAAAATTTTAGTTTGTTGGTATTTTAGTTTATAGGAGCGTACTGTAGGAAATAGAGGTCAACTACGATTTTTCTTTGAAACTACAATCGACGTTCTAAGCAGGCTCGTCAGATGCAGAGGCGTGAAGAAGCTGTGGATTGTGCTATCTAAATGCGAAATGAGACATTACTCAACGCCGGAGCTGAAGCAAGAGCCCCAGTTAGCCTTGGACGAGAGCCGAAGGGTGGCTCGTGCGATATATTGCCGGGGTAATGTTTGGGGCTGTTTATTTTTACGAGAATCTAGCACAAAATGAAGAGCCAAAGAAAACCAGGGCAGGGGGCAAGTCTGGTATCATCGACTCACATGATTTCGTCATGGACGGAAGCCCCTATCCGCGCTTGGTTACCCGAATAGGTATGATTCTGCGCCAAATAGACCCGAGTTCCGTAATATTTATAGTTCAAAAAAGCTAAGAGAAAGGTAAGTTGACCTCATTGTTTCAATTTGATTATTTTTGCTTTGTAAGACTCAGCCAACTCGATGTAGATACACTTACAATGTGGTGGACTGATCATCAGCGACGAGTGAGTGTCGTGGATAATAGGTTACCGAGCGCAGCTGAACATAATTTGTGCGTAGTCTTGATACTCAATTATTGCTTTTACTTTCATAATAAAAAGGCAAATTGCACAGGTAGCCTCAAATCGTATATGTATTGAATATCTACCCTTTGATTGTAGCACTGCCGGAGAGATATTTCAAACAATGCGAAATATGTATATAGGGTAGTGTAAATACCTAATCTTTAGAACTGCAGGATCATCCTAGTCACCTCTGTGACTGGGATGCCGGATCCTCGGGCGGCTTTATATACCGTATCAAGAAATTCGGCTTTGTTGCCCCCAGTTATATCCGTTTTCCTGCACAAACCCATCTGCCGTGGCAGGGGAGAGAGTCGGGGCGCTAAGATTACGATTTTCTTTTTGAGATAATACGGTAGTCCCCAGATGCTATCCATAGGTCCATCATGGTTACACACATGCCCGTAGCGATGCTTGCCTCCCTGAAACCCAGAGCCACTGGACGCTCCACAGCGGATCCGACAGTAAATTAATTTGGGATCAATTGCCGGGAAGAGGCAAGTAAGTGACTGTGGTCTGCCCAGCAATCCTGCAAGAGTACTGACACTTCCACCACGATTTCGATACATCCACCGCGCTAAATCCCGTTTCAATTTGTATAGATACTTCATCAATCTCCTCTGCCGTATTGGAATTCATACTAAATTGCAACAGCCAGATCAGGCTTCCAGTAATTTACTGTTGTAATACACTGAATTAGTAGTTAATCACAACAGCTAAGTCGGGCTACAGAAGCTGGCTGTTACGCTGTACAGCTAACTTTTTGTTTAACTGTAATAGCCAGGCTATTGAGAAGTTGCTGGCGGTATGGAGGGAGATGTGGCTATGATAGAGAAAGAAAGTACCTGTACAAGCTGGCGATGAGAGTCACTGCTAAAAATATAGCTGAAAATGTACAAGACCGTGATGCTGGCAGGCCATTATAGGGGTAGGCAAAGCTGACGAAGCCGGGGTTTTACATGTATACGATCCGACTTACCTTCTTGAGACTGCTCGAGGCAGCAGCTGTTGATCGTATTCATTAGTATCGCGGCGGATGGGATCTGACTAACCTGCCCGAAGCAGCCCGAGGCTGTGGCCGTTGATCGTATTCATTATCGTCACGGCAAATAGGATCTGACTTACCTGCCCGAAGCAGCCCGAGGCTGTGACTATTGATCGCATTCATCAGCATCGCGGCGGATAGGATCAGACTCACCTGCTCGAGATAGCTTGGAGCTGTAGCTGTTGATTGTATTCATCGGTATCACGGCGGATAGGATCGAAATTACTTGCTCGAGGCTGCTCGAGACTACAGCTGTTGATTGTATTCATAAGGTTATAACAAGCGCGCGTACACTTCCTCACTATGCTACGAAACGCCTTCCTTGAACTTCATGATGGCATTATCGACGACGGGATGACCCGGGGCTAATTTTATCTCGACCAGTAGCTGATTGTTTGAGAATCCAGTAGCCAATAGCTATCGATGTGTGGAGCGACCTACCCTCATATAAATATGCAAAGCTGGAAGCTGCATCCAACCCCTGAAGGGGTTAGGTAACACCTTCTCTTTTCCAGCTTTGCCTAATTAACGTGGTGGATGTGTCAAAATCGTGGTGGATGTATCAGTGCACCCCTCTGGGATCACAAATGTTAGGGTCCGTATCACTATATCATAATTGGTCTTGATTTTTTTTTTGGGTATTGAGTACTCTATCATCCATACTGTAAACCCTGAATGAGGGTTCCAGTAACAGATGTAGATCAGTAAATCCAAGGTGGCAATAAGGAGACCTATCGCCATAATGTAGATCTACTTATTTGCTCGTACTAATATCCATGGAATATACGTACAGTTTACCTAGCATCATAGTGGAGATATGTAACAAAGTAACCTTTGTGATCCCTGAGACCTGTACTCGTCCTGCAACGGGAATGCGGTCTTCAAAGGATCAACTGTGAGACATGATTGAGGCACAGTTATTCTTACTACCCCCCGGTCAACCATGCTCTCGGTCTATATAAGATGAGCTTTTCTTGCAGTTGATAGAAAGGACCTCTTCATCTAAAGCATCTTCCTTTTTATACATCTTTCTCTTTTCTCATTTTTTTTCCACAACTCAATATTTCCTTTGTAAGGTTTTCTGTTAGCTGGTCAACAGCAATCTTTCATTCATTATGGTTTCCATCAAGCAACTTTCTGTTATTTCGACCCTCCTGTTTGGCCTCGGCCAACAGGTAGTGGCCGACTTTTCAGACGACAATGGGCTTGTCGCCCGTGGTGAGGACGAGCTCGAAGTCCGTTACGGCGAGGATCTCGAGGCGCGAGGTATCGACGGAGACCTCAGCGAGAGGGGGCTACCCCTTTACCCTCGTCCTCCGAAGATCGTGGTTACACCTCCCCCAAAGCCTAAGCGAAGCCTCAGTGAGAGGGGGTTACCCCTTTACCCTCGTCCTCCGAAGATCGTGGTTACGCCCCCACCTAAACCCAAGCGAAGCCTCGGCGAGAGGGGGCTACCCCTTTACCCTCGTCCTCCGAAGATCGTGGTTACACCTCCCCCTAAGCCCAAGCGCCGAAGCCTGTGAAGTGCCGAGGCAAGGCTTCTGGAGTGACGTTGGGGGAGCAGGAGTGTGGAAGGTATTGCCATCTTGATGATACCCGCTTGTACGATATGTCCCAGGAACTTGGATTATCTGTTTGGAACTGCTCTGGGAAACATCCCTATTCGGCGAGCTCCTGCCTTGTTAGTCATATGATTTTACGCTGCAATAGGCCTTGGAATGTTGCCGGGAGCGGTAAGGCCGAGCTCAATTCTTATATATAAAAACACAAAGTGGTATTGGGATTGAGATATGTATTATTTAGATTCTGAATATTTAGTGCTATCACTTTGATTTGCTGTCGCTTCCCTTTTATGATTCGTGTTTATGTTTTTACGCATGGTAATTGACTACTATATAGTATAGGATGGTAGCTTATTGCTATTACGTATCTAGCTTATGCACGTTATAACCAAGCTATCAGAACACAATATGTGTACATTCGTCAACAGATGCTTCATCAAGCGGTTGTCGGGAGTTTCTATTAAAAGCCGGCGATGTACGGCAAACTTCAAACTCGAAATTCCGTGTCGTCAAGCAAGAAAGATCTCTTTCCATGCTAGCCCTGGTTCGAGGCTATCATATAAAGCTGTTGCATGAAGCCAGCCGGTTCCTCTTCGCTCACTGATTCCATCACGTGTCTCGATACACATGACAAAGAAAAGGGCGGATTCACCAAATCGCTTCGGAACGTAGATTCCCCAATCCGCGGCACAGAGCAGGATGACTTCAAAGACCGTTTGATCGACAAAGAAGGCGTCCTCGTCATAGCCATCCATGAAAAGTTCGCCGCCATTGCATCCGCCACGGGTACCCAGGCTCGCGAGGCCACGGAGAACATCAACATTTCTCAGGTGGAAAAAGGCTGAGAGAGTTCAGAAGTTCAGAATTGTGTAGTCTTTGAATCGAGCAGCGATTTCTCGGCCGCGTGTGGAGGGCTCGGTGCGGTAGGTTGGAAACGGCAAGTTCAGACGAAAGGATTCAAACGGACGTCTTGATATAACACGGTCACAATTTCGACCCGGCGCAAGTCTTTTGCTGCCCGAAACGGTTGCCTTGTACCAGGTAATCCAATGACAATTTTCCAGCCAGGCATTGTCTAGGCGCTCCTGCTCGTACCTCTTGGTAAACGGTTTCCTTATGTCAGAGAAATTGAGATGGCCTATCCAGCCCAACCAAGAATAACTGGGGAATCCCTTCCGACGGCGCAGTGAAGTATGGCTGCTATAAAACAAAAGAAACTCGTCCAAGGCGTAAACAGGAAGGCCTTCCAAAAAGGGGGTGTTTTGCATATCTGCCCCCAACCGTCTCGTCATACCAGCAATGGCACGGCTCGCATCGCTTTGGTACGTCAATGCGCGCTGGCTGTAGAGAGCAATGAGCAATCTGAAGCCTTGGAGTGGTCCCGTCCTCATAATGCTGTCGAGAGTCCCGTCGGAGAGGGTTTCAACTGGAGACTGCTCCAAGTCTACTTGTACCATTGTTTCAGAGTACGCTCGGTGGAAGCAGCGAAAGTATACTTGGTCATTGACGAAATAAAGTGATCGGCGAGATAAAGCCTGTTCCTGCAACCTTTTCGTTTAAAACTTGGATGTTAATAGCGGAGAGTGTTTCTAAGAGGGATAGATGTAGCGAAGTACTCACGTCCAAGCTCGCGAATCGTATACTGTATCTTTCAAGAGATAGCAAGGATCCGTGTAGACAGCTAGTCGAAGCCCGGGCTTTATTTCAGCTATTGTTGTCTGTGACGTTCCGCGGCTTCCGGGGCCAACCCCCCGTAGGCCGGCGTTTGCATCCTTCCCACCGGCCGCTATGATACAAAGGATGGATTGCTCATAGATGAGATCCATGACGCCTGTGCCATCCTGTAGATCTTCGGGATCATTTTGCATAAGACACAGGGAATCCACCCATAAGTAACGCTCTCCGATCACTTGTGTCGTCGTGATGGCATCTTGGATGGTCTTGGGAATAAGATGCCAGGCCTGTCGCATCGCGCCGGGTTGCATCAGGCGATATCTGTTTGCCCTTGAAAGACGAAGACTGGGGACAGATCCCCAGACGTAGCTGAGCGTCACATACCGAGAAAACTCGCAGACTTCGACGAGACAATGCTGGTGAACATCAATCAAGCGCAGAACTTTCAACCCGGGGAAGATGTCTCCTAGCACGGCTTGTCGACGTCGTATAAAACCATAGCAAGAGGAATGGGCTTCTTCGCACTCTGATAACCAACCTCTCACTTTTCCAAAGTCAATCTGCGACTGCGAAATGGGCATGTAAAGGCCGGACGAGCTCGTATGGGTCGACTCAGATCTCAGCCTGACAAAAGACAGAACCGTTCCCCTAGAGATGCCTCTCGAGGCAAATCAGACGGAAAATGCCCCGGACTCGGGCGTGTGGGCGAGCCACCACAAGCCAACCTCGTCGCCGTCGTCTAGCGAGTAGTTCTCGGTCCGCTGGATTTCGAGCGTGGCAAACGTGACGAGCTTGCAGAGTGGGCAGTCTCGCAATCGCACCTCGCCCAAACGGCCGAGCTTGAGTATGGCCTTGGGTTTGAAGATGTTATTTTCAGCGAGGACGTTCTTACCGAAGGGTGGGTGGTCCTTGTCGAAGCCGAAGCCGCTACAGATACGGCACAGCCTACCCCGAATCGCCATTGGTTTGGTGCCCTTTGGGCCACTTGCTTTGTCTTCGGATTTCAGCCGGCCTCGGGTGTCAATGCGGTAGAGTTGGTGAAGTTTCCAGTGTATAACGATGAACGTTGTGAGTAAGAATATGCGACGCGCTATATAATGGGCAACCGCGGATAAGTAGGCAAGGATTTTCCTTTTGCCTAGTTGGCCCAATCTGTGACAGAAATGGATCCTTATGATCGCTTTAGCACGCGCTTTTGGGAGGGTGAGATTTTGATAAGACTGCGCCTCTAAGAGTATCAATCCACGCAAGGCAGATTTTCTGACACCTAGCAAGGCATCCAAACTAGACCACCTTTACAATAACACACATTACTTAGCCCAAGTCAGACGCAAGACGCCATAGGGTAACATCGCAAAGAGTACCTAAGAGTTCCTCACTGAAACCCCTCTCGCTCTGCCGTGCTGATCAGGTGACGATAACATTACAGAACTTGAGATTTTCGCTTGGTATTAGCAGTCCTGACCGAAACAGTCTATTAATGAAAAATATACCAATCGCGCTTGAGTTATCCAAACTATACTAAATATATATTTCTAGTAGACACTAGTTCTTCTTAGGAATAATAGGTAATACTATATAGTTCTTATAGTCTCTCCCAAAATGAATATGGTTAGAACCCTTAAAAACAGCCTCGGATCTACACATTGTTAGCTGTCAATACAGAGACTATAGTCATCGTGAACTCGCCTGTCTCTCGTATCATTGTGGGTAAAGAATCCAGTGCCAGCCAGATCTCGGGAGCCGATATCTAGGACAAGCTTTTCTCCCTTTTGCAAAACCACGTTGGTTGGCCAAATCTCCACATCCACTCCATACACCTCATTAGGAATGATAGGAAGCACACTAGAAGAACTGTACTCTCGATAAGGCAACCAAGATCTGTGTCGTCGATGTTCGGGATTCGTCTTTCTCAAGCTTGTCCGAAGGAAGCCCTTGGTAATTGGAGCTGCCTCTCCGGTCGTACCTGTATAGAAAACCTCGTTGCCAGTGGCATCTAGATGACGCAGGGACAAGAAAAGGTCAATATCGGAAGGAGTAGGCGTGGAGTTGTTGGGGCTAAGTGACACATTGAGGTGAACAACGATGTGGCCTGTGATTTCTGTCTCCTCCTCAAATGGCGCTGAAGTGAATGATACAAACTCATGTTCACTTTGTTCCGCAAATGCTTGATATGTGAGCTTGTGAGGGGCACTGTTATTTGGCTCAGCCCATTGTAAGAGATGGTTCGAGCTGAGAAACATCTCCCGGTACTGCGTTCTGGCAATCGGCCATTCGTTCTCCTTCCTGCGTTGAAACTGACTCTCAGCCTCTGGGTCGTTGTATCCTACATTGCCCTTGCGGATAATGAGGTCAACCGGTGGGAGCTTGCCCTTGACTTTCCAACCCTCTCGATCGTCGTCTTTAAGGAAAGCATCCAAAAAGCTCTCTTGAACCTTGACCTCTTCGGGGGAGTAAAAAGGCAGGTCATGTCTTCCTACTATGAATCGAAGATACTTGAGTTCGGACGCGGAATGCATGAATCCTTGAACGTTGCCGCGTAGATGCAATAAGATTCCTCCCCAGTTCGCAACGCTCAGCACCGGAACCTTGATGTCTTCCAAGTTGAGGTTGACGGATGCGAATCGCTCGCCGTCGGCAAAGCGATTCACGCGTGCAGAATCGATGAGTCTTGTTGAATTGCGAGAAAGCTCCTCATCCGATAACGGACCATCATTGGGGTCATCACCCCAGCCTCGTGCCTCTTTGCCAGGAAGGCCGTACTGAGAGGGGCCAATTTGTCTGTCCCAGATGAGGTCCAAGCCGCCGTTAGATAAAATACCTCCATGACGGCACGCGTCGCGATATACGTCAGAGGCAGCTTCCCAAGGGACAATAGCGGCAAGACCCTTGGGATGCCGGGCTGCGACGTGCCACTGAGTGATGCCATAGTAGCTGATACCTAAAAGGCCAACCTTACCGTTGCTCCACGGCTGCTCCGCTGCCCACTCAATAAGATCAACGAAGGCATCGATAGTTCCCCTAGATATTATGTCTAGATGGCCTGGCGACTGACCAGCACCAGGCTCATCGGCTCGAACAACCACGTAGCCTCTAGCAGTCCAGTGGCTAGGTGTTGGGGTCTCCCATACAGAGTGACTGGTTTTATGGGCAGCTGGTACCTCCGAGTAACTGTGAGGATTAAAGCTTGATGATAACTTAGCAGCAACTCAGTTGTTAAGCTTGAGCGGACTTTCCTACTTTTCATAATGTACATCTTTTCCATAAGCGCCGATAGTCGCAAGAACAGGATATTTGGCGTCTAGGTTCTCGGCTTTGGGGCGAAACACGTTGCATCGGATCATGCCACCTGCTTTGGTCTTGATACCCACGTTCTTTTCAAAGAGAAAAGAGTGAGATCCGGCTTCGACAGTGGAAATGTTGGTAGCTTCAGACATTTTCAAATGTTGTTAGGCTTTAAGCAATGTGCAGCTTTTTTTGCCTAGAAACCAGTCGCAAGCGAGGAACTCTATATATACACATACACTGAAGAGGCGAGAGTAAAGGAAGGAACTTCCAGCGCATCCGGGAAAGGGTAATGCAATTTGCCGAATATCGGGAAATGCTGCCTAAGGCGCCTCACTTGGTGCATAGAAAAACCAATTCACCTATCATATAATACAGTTAAACAGGCGTCCGGACTGGGCAGTGGGAATTTACCGTCGGCCAATGTAAAGGTTCGACCAAATGCCGATTGAGGGTCTGAATTCTTATGCTCGTGCGCTTGTTATGTAGCCCTAACGCATCTCAAGGAAACATTGAACTGTTACCGGCTTTTATGAAAACCTCGCGTCGCTAACTTATCTCTTTAGCCTAGCATTATTCAGTTCTTCCTTATAAGTGGACGTCTGTATGAATCTAACACTGGCTCTAGTTGCTGGCCATGGCGATTCCAGTGGTGCTTCGATTCAAGTGATCTATCGCGGTACTTCCGAAACGTGTTTTTCAAAGAGATTGCAGAACCTCTACCTTACGTTGCGTTTCTGGCAACCATATTGAATTCTACTAAGTGAGTTCCAAGTTTACCGGTGTAATAAATTCAGAGCCACGCCAGTCAAACCCCGTTAACCAGTCCTCATCAGCCAACACTACTGAGTTTGACCATTGAAGTCCTTGAAATGCATCAACGCACTCCGGAACGACGTCGTTCTGCATGAGATCCTGAAATTGAGACTCCGAGTTTAGGTGGCCGTTCCAGAATATTCCACCTGCATTGTCCAGATCACTTGTCTCTGTTGGGCATAGGTGCGCTTCTGGCCGTGTCTGATCTTCCGTTTCATCGAGGAAACCGAGCCCCAAGTCGTCAAAAAGAGTGCCGTTGTCGATTGAGCCATTCTTCCAAACGATTTCGTTGTGTCCCAGTATTGAGATTCTGGCTTGCTTAGGGATGCTTTTGTGTCGATTGAGTTCTGATGCATCCAATGCCATCGGTTCATCAGCAAGAGAATACGCCATACTTTGGTGGTGACAATAAAGTGCCGGGATGAAGGAAGCCTGTTGCGAGAAGACTCTGTTAGATGCATAATCACTAAAGAGGTTCACTTAGAAATGAGAGCTTACAAGTCTCGAAACAAGTCTCCATCGCTTGCTAATAGCTTGCATGACGGTCATGTTTTTCCTAATGTCATTCAACGTTCTTTGTCTTACTCCTTCTTTTCTGCACCAGAGAAACGGTATCTGAATTGCCGAGGAACAGTATGCAGCGTAACCAACAAACGCTGGAGCTTGCGAAATGGCGGGGTGGCTAGTTTCAAGAAGAGAAGATATAGAGCGCGCATGCATAAGAGCAGTTTGTGCCGATATCGCCTGAGAATAGCCATGCTCTTCTATTGGGATGCCAAGGGAGAGCAGGGGAACTATTGACGAATGGATTGCGCAGCCAATCATGTGGTATAGGATACCTATAAACACCCTTTGACTGAGAGTGATTGATGGCGCTGGCAAGACGGATGAGTCAAAGCCAAAGTCAGGATGGGCTTGGCGTTTCCATACTTTCAACTCGCTGTCGAGTTTTTGAATGTTGACGAGTTTGATATCGATATCAAGCTCATCATCGCATGCCATTCGACAAGCCGATGCCCTACCTATGTCAACAAGGCTGCCAATATATCTGGAATATGGGGACCACACCATAGGCTTCCGAGTTCGATAAGCTCAGCATAGAAGTTCGGTGTTCTGCCAGGATCGCACCGGGTAAACTGATGTTGAGGAATATTATCTTCTTCGAATAACTTGTCGTCGCTTGGAAGAGACACCTTTCGAAGTAACTGGATATCGGGCTCCGGAGATGTAGACCGAGTAACAAATTGCTTAATCAGAATGCAGGCCCAGAACCTCCTCCGACTCAACTCAGCCTTGATAGTGGTAGCTCCATTGTCACGCCCGTTTTCGAGTCCCAATAGACGCCAGGTGCACTGTGCATTGCTTTCAAATACCATCATACGCTGCCACTGGCCCCTACTATACCAGAAAAGGGCGAGGTTAATGAATGTGACGATATTTTCTTCGGCGGGGCGATCGGCTTGGGCAAAGACGCGCCGGCCTGCCTCTTCCGCCCAAGACTGGGCATCATCATGCAGACAAGGCTGCTGATCAACAAACCTACCGAGTTTTTAGAGTCTCGTACATCAATAATGCAGGCATGAGGGCATATATCGTACCTTGAACCGAGGGCGCAGACACCAAGAAGTATGTGCTGCTCGATGGATCCATCCAATATAGACTGGAGAAACGTAGGACGATGGAGAAGCAAGTTCGCGTTGTATATGTTGGTAAAATAATGATCAACCAGACTAGATACAAGATGTGAGGGAATATTGATGTTCTGATAGTTTAGTACACGAGTTGCAGAACTGTCAGAGGCCAGTTGTGGCAACCCTTGGCGGGACGCTGAGCCTCGATTTCGACGGCGTGTTCCTATCCATTGACAAGAACGACCGAGACGTAAGCACCTAGAGCATGTTGGTTTCTCCCCTGAGCAGCGAAGCTAGAGCAATAGTTTGTTTAGTACATGCTGATCAATGGCGTGGAAGACAGATAGCTCTTGTGTGGTGCCGAAGCTCACCTTGCTAAAATTGCACTGGCTACAAGCAGTCTTTGGCCGGCCTGCCATTGTCTACCCTGTTTAGTACGGCTTTTAAGAACCAAGAACCCTGGGCACGCAGGGCGAAAGGTGAATTTTGGTACTGGTCCAGATGCAGGAGAGGGCATAGGAAATGATTTCATGGCCGGAAGCCACGGATAATCGAGCCCCATTTGGCATGTACTGGTAATAAACGGCCAGGAACGACGGCCCTCGGCAAAGGTATCATCTTTAGGCTGCAACAACGAATCTTGATCTTTTCATCATGTAAAACCTCGTACATTACTCATAATGTCTCCCTCAAATAAAATTACGATACTCTTAATAAAGTTCGAAATTAAACATAAAGTTTATCCCACGAACAGGCAAAACGCGGGGTCCATGAGTACATGTAGACGGAGCATCCGCGGGCTTTCCATGGACGGACCAGGGAGTACATAACTGCGGTCCTCTGACTCAAGCTCACTATGGCCCACCGCTGTATAGGCTAAATCCGACGTCGTTTTGTCAAACCCGTGATCTTCCATACTATTGTCTCTAATAAAAAGCATGTTTAGCAGCTACTCCTGTTAGTGATGCCCAACTAAAACTGTATGTATGAAGTCTTGAACTTTGAAAACTGAAAAACTAGCTGTCAGTGACGACACATCTAGGCTTGATATCTTACCGTCATAGGGTTAGGTTTGGTTTAAAGTCAAACCAACGAAGAAAAATGCCATTGTCGTTGGCAAGATTCTTAATCATATCTGATAGTGGAATCTCCCAGTTATATTGGACACAGGGAACTCGTGGGTTTCATAGATAACCGCAAAATGTCGGCTGGGGGGATAGCATTTCCCGCATCGTGGTGACCAGCAACAAGTCGGCGAGGGTGAGAGAAGGGGTATATTGGCAATTGAATTAAAATATTGGGGGCACCCAGAGAGAAACAGAGGTCTTGTTTACACTTATACTTATTACTGTACATGTGTCAAAATGATATGTAGTGTCTATCATGCCAGTGTAAGCTCGGAAATGGCGTGGGTTCGGGAAATACGGGAAATACAGAATATGCAGATATAAACCAACAAAGATGCCAAGCCGACGGCGATTCCGTATAGACTTAATACATTATACCAAAATCGGGTTATTGAACCTGCTCTAGACATACCTAGCTAATGTTAGAAGAACGAGACGCTGAATTTCATATTGACTATTTTTGGATTGTGCACTGCACTGTAGGGTAAGCCTCTGTTGTGACGCCAAGGAGCGGAGGATCAGAAACAAAAGAAATTAATACCGGAAATATGCGGAAGTAGGTATATGGACATTGTGGGCACAATATGGGGAGACTTCCGTTTTCACCCCAGTCAAGCTGCTCGACCTTGTCATTTTCGGCAGCGAAGTAAACCAGTCGTGAGTCATGAGGCAAGAGTCAAACACGTGTGTGCACTTGGTAAGAAAACTATGTTTTTTGCTACTATCAACGCTAGGTACCTAGTGGTACTTGTTTATATGAAAGCACGGTAATATTTACTCAGACCTGAGACTAAGCTCAACGACGCTCTCAGGAGAAGCAGGATTGGAGTAGATGTTGGCGATCTCAAAGCCAGCTTCGGTGACAATGGCAGTCCACTCCTCGGTAGAGCGTTCGCGAGATTCGCCGAAGTGGCCCAGCATCATCATATCCATTGAGGTAGCAGGCACAGAGGGCTTCTCCTCAGACAAGACAATCTCATTAAGGAGGACACGTGAGTAGCCTGGGGTAAGAGCGGGCTTGAGGTTCTGCAGTATCCGGACTCCATCCTTGTCGCTCCAGTCGTGGAGGATGGAGTGCAGGAAGTAAACTCGAGCACTCTTCACGGGCTGAGGGGTGTAGAAATCATGGGCTTGAATCTCGAAAAGGTCCGTCTTCTCGACGCTGGCAACGACATCGGGCTGGTCTTGGAGGACAAGCTTTCCGGGAGCGGCATTGATGCCATTGGCGAATGACATGAGGTCGTGGCCACGGCCACCACCAACATCAACTACAAAGTTCTCACTCACAGCCTTGTCAAACCCCTCGGTGAGTCTCTCGGCAACGGGGTAGAATTGCCACCAGTCTAGTTGGCCGGCACGGTACACAGACATGAATGAAGCAAAGTAGTCGACAAAGGGGGGAGTAGCACCAAGCCAGTGGAAGAATGGGAGATCAGTCTTGTGAGCGGATTGGAACGGCCCATCAGTGAGGCCGGGAGGCTTGTAACTGGCAGCCTTGAAATGCTCTGGAAAGCCCTTGAAGGAGGTGGCGGCAGCTCGCTGGCAAAACAAGATGCTGTGCTGGTAGTTCTCGGCGGCCAGGGTCTTGGAGAGCTCGGTTGACTGCCACCCCTTGGACTTGGAGAACTTGACAATGCTGTTGGCGACGAAATGTCTCATCATGCGCACGAGAACGGGGGCAGTGATGCCAGTCTTCTCAGCCAGGGCGTCCGTGCTGATGCCCTCACCAGCATCACGAACATGCTGGAAAAGTTGGGTGTTGACAGCAATCTCCAGGCATCCGGACAACGAGTGCTACTAGATATTTAGTCATTCTCTCGCGAGCCAAAAGGGGAAGGTTTTAGTCACCTACCGTGGCGAAGTAGACGCGCTGGAGAAACTCGGAAGGAGTCTCGAGCTCGGCAAGGAGCTCTCGGTTGAGGCTTAGGAGAGTCTCACGAGAACCGATCTCGTTATTTGCTAGAGCAGTGGCAGCTGCCTGCATGCGCTCAACAATATCAGAGGGGGCCATACCGACGATTTTGTGCAAGTATCGGTTTAACAAACGAGGGATGAGACACGAACCCCGGCGAGATACAAATGTGGCGTCTTGGGCCTTTAACCATGCATAGATTACCCAAAACGAGCCAGCAAAGACTTTGTATGTGGTATTCCATTGTTTTACCGAGGTGGAACATTTGCCCATAATAAAGAAATGAACTGTATGCGGTTCCCTCGGCTCCTGCATATTATATTGGCCCTGGTCGGTACATGCTGCCGATGCTGCGAATCGTGATGTTTATTGAGTCAATGCCTGCCCGGACGACAGTTCCAACACCATGCCAGATCCATCACCGACCGCGTGTATGGCCAATTGACGTCCTACACTAGCCTTGTCAAAGTTCCCAATGGACCCAGTTCCATCTCCATTCTTGCCATCCATCGTCTGTCTTAGGCATAGCTGGTTGTCTGTTACCGCAATCAGCTCATTGTCTGACCCCAGTACGGTTAAAATTGGTGCTAGTTGGTGGGTTGGTCAGGTGCCAGTTGGTGATTGTTGGATTTGTTTGTCTGTCTGGTAGGGATGTGGCAACTAAATAGGTGGAGATGCTGTGCCGAGAATAGGTTTCACCCATAGCTTCAGCCTTGTCATGGGTATCATGCTGTTGGTGCCTAGCACAGAATGATTCGCAATCAAACACGGATCCGAGCAATTGCTGAACGTTCTGGTAAGTGGGCTCCCTGACTACTTTATGATGTGATTGTGTTGGCTGTGGTAACCTAGAACGTCTCACCCTAGGAGAGAACAGTGGATCATTGACCAGGGGTTTGACCTGAAGTTGGACCATTCAACCTGACCGACCACATTATCCTGGTCCGACCAGCTCGATCCACGAGTGAACGGCGGGTCAGTGAGATGGAACCAGTCTACCGGCACCAAGACATGCATGATGTCCCTCTCGCGGCCTGTGGCTGTGTCTAGGATTTTGGTTTTGATAGTGTTGCCAAATATCTTGTTGCATGAACGCAGCCCGAAAGTTTTCTTCTTGATCACATGATGACATCAACTTGACAGCACAAGACTACCAACACAGTTCTGTTCTTGACCCATTTGGGCTGGAACATGGCAATATGGGTCCTTTTCCTTTCTTTTTTCAAGCTCCATAATCCACCTGCAGCTACATGGGTGCAAGAAGTTGCTCCTTCGCCCTGAATATCTCCTGGGAAGAACCCGGGAGCCCGATGGCGAGCAGATTACTGGACTATATCATAGTACCTGTCCTATGATAGCTCAACAAGCAAAGATACCTCGAATCATATGGTAGATTCATGCTACAGTAGGTATGAAGACATAGATGAGTTACAATATCGTACAGTTTGCGTAATAACTACAGATCGTCAACGCTATTTCATCCTTTGTCCATCTGAAGCAAGCATTCTCCGGAGCCCTATTCATCCCGAGCTACTGTCTTCCGTGAGTCCGTATGCACGCAATCATAAGGGGTCGACCGCGATCGAGCGTCTATCCCCCTCTTACCAACACCCGAAATTTCCCAGAAAGCCCCTTGCTACTCTATTATTGTGGAATTCCCCGCCGAGTGTTTTTTTAAGGCACAGATGACAGATGAAGAAAAGGCCCCGCCTTTGTCAAATATGAACCGTTCGGACGCTCTTCCTGGCAACACATTCCCCATTTTGTTCCCAAGCCATTGCCATGGACACTTCCGAGGCTGTGACCGGCGGGTCTAAGCAGCTCGAGCTGAGTCTCGTCGCTTGGATCTTCACGAGCTTTGCTATTGTGACCGTCTTTGGTAAAATATATACGACGACATTTGTGCTTCGGCGGCCTGGCTGGGATGATTTGATGATTTTCTTGTCACTGGTAAGGATCTCTACATATACTACAATGAAGAAACAAGGAGCTCACGTTTTAGTAGCTGGCCAGTATTGTCGCCTCAGGTCTCATCCAAGCATCTGTCGATCTGGGTTTAGGAAAGCACACGGCAGAAGTAAAGGCTCAACCAGGGGGTTCAGCTGGAATGGTGATGACGAAGAAGCTTCAAGTCCTTGGGTATCGTGAGTTCACACCCATTCCTTCAGAGCGTGGACGCCGAAATGCTAACATGCAGAGGCACTTAGCATTCAATATCTTGGCCTATAGTCTTCCGAATGTCGCTATCTTGATCCTCATCGAACGAATAGTCGGATATACCGAAACCGTGTCTCGGGCATTCTTACGAGGGGTGGTGGTTGCCCAACTTATCCTCGCCTTTGTTTCGGTTATCGTCATTTTCGTCCAGTGCCAGCCAACGGCATATTCGTGGGACCAGACGATCGAAGGGGGTAAATGCTGGGACCCGAACGTGTTCAACTACACCTCCTATGTTGTCAGCGCAGTTACCGCCTTTACCGACCTAGTGCTCGCGGTGGTTCCTATCTCCGCGTTCTGGAGGCTCCAGATAAAACTTCACCAAAAGATTGAGATGGCTGTCATGCTTGGGCTCACTCTCATCTCTGCCATCTTCACAGTCGTCAAGGCAACATATCTGCCTTTGTTCAATGACCGAATTGATCCACGTAGGTCAAAATTTCACCTGACGGATTGGGCTCAACTGACGGTTCATAGTGTACAATGTTGTGATCTTGGTTGTCTGGGGTCTTATCGAGCAAAATGTCGTCATTATGGCGGCGAGCATTCCAACTCTTCGACCGTTATTCCGCCATATAAGGAAGAAGGGACCTTTCACGACCCCTACAAGCTATATCCGGAGCGGGAATAATACGAAGGAGCGAAGAACGTCGGTGTCGGAGCTGCCACTGGAACAGATGAAGGTCAATGTGGCTCGGGGAAGTAGGAGAAGCTTTGAAATGCACAACTCTTCAGAGGAGCTTCACGAGGAGGAGCGACCACAGGCCGCGACACGTTGGTAATGATAATTGTGCATGATTTTTGCCTCCCGAACAGGATGATGTCGGATTTATATAGACACACGCACCAATTGCAACATATGACTGACGTGTAACGCGCCTTACTTCCCAGCCAAGGCCTTTTCATTTGAGACTAGAGCCTATATGGTTTTGAACTTAGTGAGCTTTCCGCTGAGAGACCATTTTCAATTTCCAGCGTCAGTCTAATGGACAGAGTTTGCGCCTCCTGTTATTCAAACACTTCAGCCTCTGGCTGCTTTGACCTTTTGACTACCTGTACACTTGATGTTGTATTCTTTCCACTGGTGTGTAAAAATAGTTCAACCTCTTCGAACTCACAACATAGATACAAATGCTAATAACACGGTATCCGTGATAAGAATAGACAATAAATACTTCCCTTGTAAAGTAGCAAACAAGCAAACAGCTTGAGTGTCTTTCCCGCTCCTCCCCAAGTGTGGGGTCCTCCCACATGTCGATACCCCCTTAAAGGCGAAGGACTTGCGTATTGTTCTGGAGCCAATTGAATGAGTCGGAACGAAAATCGTCCTTTGTGATGAACGACTTATCCGACGTGAATTGCATGAGCATGTTGTCCTCGGTCCATTTCGGCCAGAATGGGTAAGCGCTTTGGCTCTCGTCATTGGGATTAAGATGATCAACAAAGTTGATGAAAGCTGCGCGGATACTTTTAGCAGCATAATTGTCCTTGATGCCGAAGAAAACTTGCAGGATATCGGCACCGTGGAATGTACCCAGGATAGGGGTTCCCCTATTGTAAGAGGAGATATAACCCCAGGTAGAGAGATCAGATCTAGCTTCTTGAACCCTAGTGAATAGCAGCCGTCTCGTGAGGGTGAAGAAAATGTCTCCGATTATAGAAGCCCGGCGCTTGAAGCCTGGGAAAATCTCATTCAGTAACCCGGTGCCGTAGGGACTATTGTCGGTAATTTGGTCGATGCCTTGTCCATAGGTGTCGATAAAACTCTCTAGTTCGTCCGCCGTCGCTTCGGAATAGTAATGCTGCTGGAGGTAATTGATAAGACCATCGGTAGTAGTGAGATTGGACTGAAAAAGGGCAAAGAGAGTGCCTTCGTCCTCCTGATTTCCAGCTATAAATGGTACGGGCGCGTATTTACCATTAGCAGCCAGGACCTCTGCACTGTTGAGTAAACTCTTGCCATCGGGGCGAGGGATGTAGTCCAAACCAAGGGCAGTGTATGACAGCATGCCGGGAGCCGCTGATACAGCGTTCAAGAATGTCGTATAGTCAACACTTCGCAAGCACTCTAAGGTGTCTGAAGCTTCGCTACAGCCAGCGTGAGTAACCACGCGGTCGTAGACAGCCTGAGCTTTGGCTGAGTCGATGGACTGTGCAGGAAGTATACCACCTGACGCAAGAATAGCGCCTCGGAAAAGGTCTTTCCCCTTGTAGATGATGTCGCCGTCGTAAAGGCTCATCTGATTGAAAACAGACCAGGCGCCTGCCGATTCGCCCCATATAGAGACTTTTTCGGGATCTCCCCCAAAGTAACCGATATTATCAGCTACCCATTCCAGCGCCATTCTCTGGTCGAGTAAGCCGAGATTTCCTGATCCATCTTTCAGGATCTCTTTTCCGGGGAGGAAGCCAAAGCCATTGACCCGGTAGTTGGCAACGACGAAAACAAATGGTTTGCCTATCTCAACCCCGTACTTGACGAGACCGCTGCCATCGTACATAGAAGACCAACCAAGCTTGGAGGGATATTAGAAAAAATACTAAAAAGGTGAGCGATAAGGGAACGCTCCGGCTATGACTTACCTGATAGCCGCCACCGTAGATGTAGAAAAGAACAGGAAGCCTTTCCACTTCGGTGGTGCCTTCAGGACGAGCAACAGTGATTGTTAGGCAATCCTCGCTTTGACCTGTGACGTTGTGTACGAACGGAAGATTGGCGATGCTTCCGATAGTCTGGAACAGGAAGTTGGAGCTTTCTGTTGACAGAACCATTTGAGGGCAAGCCCCGGCTGCTCCCGTGGCGTCAACGTCTCCTAGTTCCCTCTTAAGGCGCTGAGGGGCTTTCAAGCGGAGGGGTCCAATAGGTGGCTCTGCGAACGGAATACCGCTAAAGGACTCGACATTGTCTTTCACGTTGCCAACAATAGATGCACCCGGCACGTGGACTGTAGCGCGACCTGGCTCTGAGCCCTTGACCGAGCCCAGTAATCCAAGGAGTAGAATGTGGCTTAAGGCTTGGATCAACATGTTTGGTTTGCAAGTGATTGCTACGATGGGCAGACTTGGGCGTAAATATGCTTTGCGAGCGAGAATCAAGGTAGAGAATCGGAACAAGTATACTGGTCGAAAAGGAAGCAGTCCGGTTCTCACGTTTCGTCCCCCAAACACCTTTTTAAGAATTCATGATTCTGCCATATCTGCCAAAGTCCGACTGAAGCCGAGGCTGCGCTTGGTGCTTCTAGCTGAAGTGGAAAAGATCTGGCAGTTAGGAGCAGGTAGGTATCTGCCATCTTAGTTTCCAACCCCTTGCATGAATCGGCATTCATTATCTGGGCAGGAGCCAAAAATGCGGAGAGGTGGTCCACTTTGCAGGGATAGATTCGCTAAACTACATAAACAGTTTGCGGGGGAAGCGAACCTCCATACCGAGATTCAGGGCCAGATCGACGTCGAACAGAGCTTGCTATTCGTCGAGGAGCTGGATTGATTTCGGTCAAATTAATCGGGCGAACGGAAAGGCTGGGTTTTGAGATCTATTAAAGTTACATTGAGGATGAGTGAAACCTCATTTAAACTTGTTTAGCCGAGACGTAGATCTTAGCATGTGAACGCCGGAATTTAGGCTTGCTGTTGGTTGAGGAGCTGGATTGGATTTCGATCAAAGTAGTCGGACGAACGGAAAGGCCGACTTTGAGGCCTCTTGCACTTGCATTGATGATGGGTGAAACCTCATTTAAACTTGTTAAGCCGAGGCACAGATCGAAGCACATGAACGCCGGACTCCAGGCTTGGCTAAGAAAAGAAGACTGCTCGTAAACGAAAACGATCCGAAAACGCGGTGGTCAATACGAAAGCGAACTTTGTGAAGCCAATGCCCCTGAGGCATCAATGAGGTCTTGCTTGGAAAGACGTTAGCAGGACTAGCACACCAACAGGGATATGTTATCTGCTATGTTAGAACTTCGGGTGTCCGAAACTCCGCGCTCGAGAAACCGTATCCCGATAGTGCCGCTCTCAACGGCGGCTGAGGAGTTACACGGGTGCGCGTAGTAAACCATTACCTCAGATAAAGTTCCTCGCCGATATACCACACACCAGGTTTATGGTCGACTCGTCCTCTTAGGTAACTAGACCAGTGATTCTTAAAATATAGTTTTTCTTCTAACCAGTTTCTATTCACTATAAGTACTCAAAGTAGTACTAGATAAACTAAACAGGTTTCCGCATCTTGTACATGCTTGGGTTGAGGTCGATGAACAAATTGCACCTTCACGAGTATTCCGCACCACAATCCACCTCATATTTCTTCACCACCAGGCCGAAGCCAATCGAAAGTATCCAGTAGGTCAAAGTTAAAGTCCAGTTGCATGGGATATCCCCAGTCCACTGACTCCAACATCTCTCCCCCGACCCTCTCATCAGGGGCATTCAAGTGCTCGTCAAGCACTCTCTGAATAATCAATTTGGAATCAGCGCACAGGGTCCCATTCGGTGCCGATGGTCGCATCCAGTCCAGAAAAGCGACGACAAGGCTCAGCTTCTGAATGATGCTTGAGCGAGTCAACCGCGCGTCTTTGGGATGTGAGCGCTTGAATGTTGGGCGGAGAAGTTCCACACACAAAACACCAGCGGCGGGGACCGCATATGAGATGAACTAAGAGAAAGAAGGTTAGAAAACTTTTGGCTTCCAGGGGAGAAGAATACTAACCAGCCAACCAGCATGCCTTTGACGTTGACCAGCCGATCGATCTCTCTGGTTCAAGCAGAGAGTCATGGCCAGCATGTCAAAGCTCGTTATGAGCAAATCCCCTGAGTCCGGGTATCCGTGCCGAAGCAGAAGCCTTTGAATGAGAAATAGGCTCTGCACGTGCTCTAATCTGAGAAGTATCTTCCCGAAGCGTTGATCGTTCATCGAATCCGGCTGCTCGAGATCCTGTGGCGAGTACTTGAACCACGCTGGCAGCTGCTCGTCGAAAGCTGAGTGTTTTGCTTCGAGTGATCTATGAGGCAGAGTATTAGTTCATGTCTTGGTTGACGAGCAGCATGGAAGCGCCTTGAGCTTACAACAACTGATCAATCGTCACAAGGTTGGGATCTCCAAGAGCAATCTCAATCAACTCGTCGCGGATAAAAGATCCTAGGTACCGGGCCCGGATGAGTGTCGATGAATAAAGCCGCCCTTTGGTGTTCCACCCATTGGCGTCCAGAGCACGAACAGCCTGTTCAAACGCCATGGGATCTGCGGCCAGCTCCTCGTCCGAAAGATCCAGTGGCAGCGGCGTCTTGCAGAACCGGCGGCTGATCAGCGGGGGCCTCCCAGTGAAACAGACGAAGAGCTTGTCGCTGATGAATGTTTGCGCGAACAGGCGACGTTTATACTCTGAGCACAGCGAAGGTTTGAAATCCGCCGACCCCTGCTGGGCGTGCAGCCCGAGATATGTCGCCATGGTGACGTTGAGGCCATGGAGGAGCGAGGAGCAATACGTGCCATCGCCATCGACGACGGTATGCAAGGCCGATTGTCTGCGACAGATATCAACAAGTAAGTCGTTTCCATCGCAGAGATACCGGGATATTTCAATAATGTAATCCACAGAAGTACGACAAGTTTCATGGGACTCCTTACCGTCCTTCCAGGCTACTCGTCGAGTGAGCGGAGAGTCGACGGGATCGGACACGCGGTTCATGTGTAACCAGAGAATGCCGAGAGCTTCCCACCTGAGACTTGTTCCGCAGAACTGATCTAGAAACTCACTGGAACTGCTAGTGACATCTCGCCAAGGCTGTACAGTGTTGTGACAAAGGATTTCTGCGATAGAATTCAGCGCGACTGCCTCATCCTCGGCGGCAAATGTTTCGAATAGTGAGTTGATGGACGCGATGATGCGGTCCACTGCGATATGCATAAACCCAGTTGACGCAAACGAGGAATCCTTGAACACCATCTGCTCGTTGGCCTGTCCTGGCAGGGTCTGCAGCACATAAATGGCCATCTCTCTTATAGGAGCCGGTAGCTTCTCAAATGAAACGAACTGGCGCGTCAGGCGGTCGAGGCGACCATAAGTGGGCGTTGGCCCACTGGCGAGCGAGAGCGTGCCAATTGTTTCGTTCAAGACGCTGTTGTAGCTGATTTCCCCCAGGTACCCGGTGCCGATCCTCGTTGGGTTGTCTATCGGCGACTGTTGATATTGCGATATTGAGGACAGGGCCGAACCCGGCGTGTCTGGTTGTGATTGATTCCGCGACGGAACGCCAAGAGGCCGAGGAGTAGACTGTGAATACACGCACCGGGCGCTCTGCTCCCGTCTCTGGCATCTCAAGCATACTGGTCGCGTGTGATCGCACGCGACCTTTCGAGATCTACATGGGTCACAAGCAGCCTGACGGCCATTCCGGCGACGGTGGGAGTTGGATGCCATGAGCCGCGGTGAAAAGACTCTTCCCTTGTTGAGAGTACTGAAGTAGTAGGATTCGAAGGCTCGGTGATGACTCTTTGCTTCGCGTCCGAGTTCGGGTCTGACAAACGGCCGGGATCAGGATGGGACTGGTGATCGTGATTTGGCCAATAGAAACTTGGCATCCAACCACCTCAGCGAGCAGGCCTGTCTTACAGCGACTACAGCTTGAAATAGCGGATGGTTAGAACCTGAAGAGGCCTATATCCGGACCCACGTAATCCTTCCAAATGTTCAGCAAGGTTGACACCTGTTGGCAGCATGGAAGTACTGAACGTATTAATGTCTCTAAGGCTGTTCTGTTATTAAGATTGAGTTGAGATGGACCTTCATCATTGATTCCCGCTGTATCTACCGCCTTTTCGCGAAGAAACCTAAAACGATGTTCCAGACAACGCCCAATGTAAAGCCGAGCTGGCTATCAGCAAACTCCTTGGGCCTGTCGCCTACTTCTGCCATTTTGCAGCCCAGCTCAACAACTGCGGAGGGAAAGTGTTTCGATGAGCGAGCATAAGCAGCAACCAGGTCATTTCCGTTCGTGATGCCTCCTAGATCGAACCATTAGAAAAGACGTTTGGGGACAACTTCGAGTCCAGAGGAAGGGAAAAAGCTGCGTACCGCTTGACCAGAAATTTCCATCCTGGACCCATCTGTATCTCTCGCCAACAAATGTTGCTGTCGGATACATCTTCTTCAGTGCATCTTGTAAGCCTCTTGGGCCGCACACTGTCCGGCCGTCCAATAAGCCGGCAGCGCCACAGAGGTAAATGCCAGTACACACACTAAGGACGTCGGTATTTGGGCTCTTTGAGTGATTGAGAAGAAAATCCAGGATAGGCTGGTCCCATTTAGCTTCCGGGTCGGGGCCGGGAACTAGGACAATGTCGAGTTTCCCAGGCTGCACATCAGGGTGAGTGATGTCGTGTGTTGCTCGAACTGTCAAGTTGGACGACAGTGAAACCATCTTGTCGTTAGCCGCAGGCGCGGTAATGTAAAATATACTGACACTGGGAGCAATGTCTGCAATGTGCGAAGGTAGGAGTTTGAGGAGTGAAAGATACTCCTTGCTCATCATGTGCAGGACATCAACACAGGCGAGATCGAGAAGCTGCGTGTCTCCGGGTATGAATACCCCGAGTCGAATGCCCGTTTTGCTAGACATGTTGCAAGCCAACAAACAATAACCACGCTTCAAAATATTAAAAATGGATTATTGAGACCTGGATGTGAGATACAGAATTTCATTTTGTCCTCGTAGAAGGGCGAGACGGTTGGGCTTAAAGGGGCTCGTAGTCTCCGGAAAATCGGGTCTACGGGCCATCTTCCCTCCTGTCGCCGAATCCCTTCGGGTTGGATAAAAGGAAGCTAAGTATCGGTTAGAAGTCCTTCTACTGTATTTCAAAAGCTTAAAAGTATTTCTATTAATACTACCTCTTAGAACCTTTCCTTTATATTACTCTATTTATTCTTTTAGATAGCTATAGATAACTATAGTAATTTAATCTTAGATACTAGAAATATCTACTATATTAATTTACTTCTTTTTAATTTTATAATAATATTTATATCTAGTTTTTTCATATAAATAATTAATTAATATTTTTATTCTAAAACTAAATACTACTGAACCGACCTAGCTTATGCCCGGTCTGAGTACGGAAGACGCCTCTTCTTCTCCAGAGTTTCCTGCAAAAACGTCCGAAATGAAGTTGGCACAAAGTCGGCGTATAGCTCAGTGGAGGAGACATAGCCCAGGCGCTTTATGCCATCTGGACTGTTATCACAGTCGATGAAAGAAGAGTAGTAGTACTCAAGCCAACTCTTGCCGACGAAGAGGAAGTAGTCATCTGGACTACCTTCAAGCTTCGCGTTCAGGCCAGCAATCATATTTTTGAGCCCTTCCGCCGACACCTTGTGAAGAGTGATGAGCTTCCGTTGTTATGCAGGCCACGATGGAGATCAATAAAGAAAATGATATTTGGACATACATTTCTACGTTCAGGTTTTTCACCAGTCAGTTCTTCAGCGATGGCAAACATGTCATCAAACGAGAGGGCGGTGCCTGAGGCCATCACCCGCTTGTTGATAGTTCTTGGGTCAGTAATAATGCGGGCGACCAGACGACCGACATCCTGATTGTCGATAACATGGGTCTTTACAGTGCCGTCCCCAGGTACAAGATTCCTGATGAAGTCCGGTAGAGCAATAGCAAAATCTGTGAATCCTGATGGCACTTGAGGGATGAAGCCATTATACCACCATCCAACGTCGATAATAGTATAAGGAATGCTAGAGGCTACGAGCTCAGCATAAATTCGTTCTTTCTAAATATCAAGAGGTATTAATACCAGGATAAAGAGGTCGAAAGGGGAAGGTAAGATATCGCGTTGGGTATATACCTCTATTTGCACGCCACAAATACCGGATGGGGCAATAGCCATGGCGAAGGCGCTGGGAACAAAACGCTGGATATTGGCAAGCTTCGCAGCGCGGATAAGAGGAAGCTGGGAATCCAACGCATTAGGGGGCACTGAGGCAATGACAATATCCTGTCCCTCTAGAGCTTCAGCAATTTGAATATCTGACCCGTCGAGATCGACCGCGATAATTCTGATGCCTTTCGTAGCGAGCTTAATGTAAGATGCCTTGGACACAGATGATGGTCGCGCCAAGGCGGTAATTTCCTAGATGAATCGTTCAAAGTATCAGCATTCAGATATCTCGTTCCGGCTGGACCTCGAAGGTCGTGCAAAGCACACACAAACTTGGGCTCCTTGGAAGCGAGTAGTCCGTCTAGGATTAAGCCAGCATTTTCACCGGCAGCGCCAAGGACAGCGACCTTGATTGTTTCAACCGACATTATGATGTGATTCATATAAACTTATTTGGATCAGACCCCTATCGTGAGGTGAGGAGGCTACAACAAGCACCTCAGTCATTGGTCATGTGGAATGGTCACTACAGTTGGCAACATGGCTATATTTAAAGACCTCACGGGGACTTCAAGGACCCCGACAACGTCCGCAGTAACCCGGCGATATGCCTACAATGTGGTATTTGACGTAGTAGATGACAAATCCGGCGTCCTCTTGCACCTTTATCTGCCCCATTAGTGAGGCTAACCCCTTCCTGGTGAGAAACCGTAACAGCCTGAACGGCGCAATCAAGAAATTGCTTCACTTACTCTTCTTATCTGCGCCACCTTCTGCAGGTACCGAGTGCTCCATCAACAACTAGAAATGATTTGGACAGCCCGTTCACGGGCATTCGCTACGAAGGCACACATAAAGTTTCCTATCTGAATCGGATTTGTTTCCAGCAGCCTCTCTCCTATCAATGCTCAAAAGAACAACACAGATTCGCATCCCTAATATCATTATCCCGGAGGAAATAGCCCAAATATTAGAATAAAGAAGATATCAGATCTAACAAACTTAATATAATAAATCTCCTCAAGGAGGAAAATATCAGACTGAACCTGCAGCGAGATGGTATCATACCAAGGGTCCATTCGCTCGCTCTAGGGGAAGAAGGTAATGCAGGAGCATTTGATCGATCGCTGGATATCTCTGTTACTGCGGCCTATACATTCCGAGGCGCCCAGGATACTAGAGCTTGCTGGTATTGCGGGATTCAAGGGCATTACCCCCAGGATTGCCAGGAACTCAAAATAGATAAAGAAGTGGTTGGATGGTGCTCGCCAAGTCTGGGAAAACCAATGAAAACACTAGTCTAGATTCCTTTCAAATGCCTGTCACAAAATATCACAGTTTGAGAAGTAGAAACAAAATCAAATAAAAAATTAAGCTGTTACAAACTTGATGTGCTGGTCAACTCGCGCTCAAAAGGTTAATTTGTAGCCTCCTTTTCAGCCTCCTCAACGACTTCGGACATGCCCAAAACATCCTCACCCAAGATCACAAACTCCTTACTGTCCCTAGGAATATCCTTCTCAAGATAGTCAATCTCATCCTCAGGCTCATCCTCCTTCTTCGTAGCTGAAGCAATGTAGTAGCCTTCATGAATCAAGCAAACGCGGTAACCAGTCTTGGGACTGTACCGCTGTGTTTGGTAGATGGCAAAGAGAAGGGACTTTGCTGTCTTGCCAGTCTCCTTATCACGTACACCTCGGTGGAAGATGTAGTGGCGGATCCCTCCTGGAATGTTTGTAATCTCATCCAGAGCTGCAGACGTAGCCAGCTGGTCGAAGAGCTGAAGAGAGGGGGGAGAGGAATCGGACAAGAGTTGGACCTGCATCTTGACGACCGAAATACAGGTAAATGTAGAGTAGTGAAGAGAGAGATGGAAACAAAAACAGTAGTGAGTTTTGCGATTGCTGCCCTGGCGTGTGCGGCGCAAGAGCGAGGAGTGGTCTTCAGGAGTTTTGTTTACCTGAAGCACTCGCCGTACTCGAGTTTCTTGTCAAATGCTTCGTTTACACTCTGTAATGGTTATTAGGATTGGAATGATACGCAACAACGAGGGGAAGTTAACGACTTACGTAGCAAGTGGCGACGTCGTTCTGAACGCACAGATAGGAGTGGCCTCCAATATGCTTTGTTTTACACTTGTGTGCTCCCATATAACCCACGCTGTTTTGCGGGTGACACTTTCCTTTGTAGAGGGGTTTGACACGCTTGATATTTCCCTGGTTGGTGCACTTGATTGTTCCGGCTCGTCTGTAGAGGTCGGCCGCTCGGATCTCAACGTCCTCAATGTCCAGGTACTCGGGTTCCCGTTCGTAAAGGTAATCTCTCACTTCGTAGTTGTAGTGGCGGCGCTGGGCGAGAACGAGGTGCAAGGGGCTAATCGTGAGCAGGGCAGCGATGAAGATGGAAGAAAGTTGCATTTCGAAACAAGGTGAGGGGAGCCTCTTTTATATATAGGTGTGGGGAAGGATAGGCGGGGTCAGATCATGCAAGGCAGATGCATGTACTTTTTGGGGACACGGATAATGTGTTGGCTGGATTGCTGTAGTTGCTGAAGCACAAGCAACTTTGGTGACAGTTAAAGGTATTCTTATACCTCCTTATTCTTGGCATTCATACAGTCATTCATACACTCTCTACGAGGCAAAATCCGAGCAATCTTCCCAGATGCACACCGCTGTGTTTTTTTCTGGAAGGATTTTTGCACCTCTGACACACCCCCTAGAATAGGTGGCTTACAGCCCTTCGGAATCCGGTCATGGGTCATGGATCATAGACCATGCATAATAGATAATGCTAATGGATAATGGTAAGGGGCCTTGTGGCTGTTCATATTGCTGGAGATGAGAAAATGATGATGGGCTTCTTTGCTCTCGGCGACCTCTCAACGAGGGTAATTCCGATACTCCCCATTGACATGCTGTTACCATTGAGCACTCCGACCATCAAAACAATACAATACATTTCATATCAGGTAGTCATTGCGATTGATTTAGAAGCAGATTGAGACACTGGCTGCTTAGCTGTTGAACCAATTCTTGCCCCCCAAGCTATTCTCACCGTGTCTGTGCCTGGCTCGGCTGGACTGGACTACGCCGCAGGTCTCAAGCAGCTCGAATATTTTGTCCCCATCAGGTATGATAGTCCCCCTGGCCACCTTCAGCCTTATCTCGCTAAGAAATGAAGGATTGCGGTCAGCATTAGCAAAGTGTGACCCCGTATCACAGTGGGGCTTCCATACAGATGGAATGACTTTACGCCGTTCCCTGCCGCGCGTTTTCTTTTTTAAACTCATAGTCCTTGCTAGTATCTCCTTGAAGCTTCAAAAGTTGTAGCGGGGTAATTTCTCCACTTGTTTATGCTATACAAGGATATTAGAAGAGGCCAAATGAGGCCCTAGAACATCGAAGAATAGGTGCAATTCTGGTTACGGCAAAGTCCACCCTAGTAGAGTACTGATTAACCATACCTCAACATCCAGCGACCTTAGAAGGCTGGCAGGGCTACAAACAAGGTTCACGTTGGCCTAATTCTATCGGGCGAATCAATCCCCGGTTAGTTACTTGCTGTAGCTTTCAAGGAGACAAAGGAGGATCAGCAAGGAGCTTCTAGTAATGTTTTATCCATGAGTCCGAGGAAACCGATCAGCCCAATTAGAATATACAGCAATTATTGCAGCTGTACAAGGTGGCGAAAGCCACCGCACAATCCATCAGCTGACCCAAGCCGGCCGCCAAGCCTCGGTATTGGAGTGGTACGGGGAATGGGTCGCTTTGGCGATGCGACCTGAAGCAGGGGGACATTTTGGGCAGAAGTTCCAAGTTTTCGGAAAGAGCAAGGGTGGAAGGTATGGCGAGGTTGGCGATAAAAGACTTCAAGGCAACGGCCAGCACATACATATTGATAAAGGAGCTGCCAGACCGAACTATGTGGTGCCGCCAGACTGGGGAGGCAGCAATGACGTTTCCTTTACTATCGTTCGGTACTTGATGACTGTGACCACCCAGTTACTCAACACAAGAACAATCCTTCTGCTGCATTGCGTGTTACATTACAGCGTTACAGTGTCAAACAAAAGTCGTTATATGCACTACCTGGATCTCCACATAAACTCCATATTAAGGCTACCTAGTAGTTAAGCGAAGCAATCCATCCCAGTAAGCTGGGCTTGTTCCGACCCCCTGGTCGCCGTGTCCCTGTCTGTCGGACTCTGTCTATGTCCAGCAGTAAGCGACAGTGATGATCAACTCGTGGGAGCTTGGCCTCCTTGTTCGCTGTTGAGACAGGCGATCGCAATAGAGCTGACCTCCGTATCTATCCCTGCTACTACCCGCTGTGGTATATCTTACCTGTTGTAGAAAGGATGCCTAAAGTGTATGTCTAGTGGTATGAAAAGTCGAATGCTCTACGTATATGTCTGACTTCAGGCTAGGGTATATCCTAAAGAAATCCAGGGCAAGAACTCGGTTCTGCGTTTCTTATACGTAAAGCTCCACTATCCCTACTCCTAACGATCGTCTATAGCTATGTAATAGTAAGTCTGTCCTAGAAATTATTATGATTAATTAAACTCCAGGCTATGTTATTATACACCATCCAGGTTTATATTATAACACCGATATATAATCGGCAATTGGTGGATTCTTGTTCACTCTACCATTCCCTCAGTGACAATTGCGAGGTTTGGCCAAGTTCCACCGTTAGATTAAGCATAATTTATTCCCCAACTGATAAGACAAGGAATCCCTTCCAAATCCCAAAAGGGAACTCGTTAAGTTAACCATATCTATTCCTTCATACCGCGTTGTTGTTTATCGTCTATGGCTGGGCAGTTCAAAACGCAGTCTGATGCTGGGATGACTTCTTCTGGTAACCGCCTGCAGCACGGTCCCGTAATAGTCCGCGGGGATGTCCAGACTGGCGCCATATTCGAGCAGAAGGTCGACGACCTCGGTCTGATTACGTACCGCCGCAATGCTCAACGCTGTGCCGCTCATGGGGGCAACTCGGTTAATGAGGGCGCCCCTATCAAGCAGCAATTTCACGAGTTCTTTACGACCTCGGGTTGCCGCCAGGTGCAGTGGAAGAAACCCTTCTGAATCAGGTGTGTTTATCTCCGCGCCGTCTAAGATTAATCGCCGAGCAATATGCACCTCGTCAGCTGAGAGGGCTTCTACCAAGGTATACTGCTCGTCCCGGTGAGGATTCACCGAGTCTTTAAACTTCTTGTCTGTCAACTTCCTGATAGCTGATGTAGCCCAGGATTTGATAGCCGTGCGTACACTGTAGACTGAAACAGGTTCTGGCGTTGAACACGATTGGTCCCCAATTTGAGCTAACAGTTTGTGATCTCGTATGTTCTGAACCAGGTCGTGGAAAAGGATTTCGACAGGAGATCTGTCCGCCACAGTGAACTCCACGAACTTAACCCCAAGCTCTGCACCAAGGGCTACTCCCTCCTCTGTTGAAACCATTCTTGAATCTCCCATTTCAGGTATACTGCCCGCTAGTATTATGGGCATCGGTGGTATTCGGTGTTGGTGCCAAAACCGCCGGCTTGGATCGAGCTCTCTGCGCAGTCGCTCGATTAAGTCGTACTCTCCCCGCACTCTATTGAACGTGTTTCGGCTCGTAACACTATACACGAGCAGCACAGCATCAGCATCCCGGATGAACTCTTCAGATAACGGCTTAGAGCCGCCAGGTGGTGCGGAAAGGTTCTCCGACATGAATGCTTCTGTCTCCGTGTCGCCTTTTACTGTATTGCCCGCATCCTCTCCGACACCAGGTATGCTTTCATCGGCCTTTCGTCTTGAAAAGTGGTGATTACAATAAGTAGTTATTGCATCACCCTCGCCGACGCTGCCTAATGTCACAAGTAATAGCTTCATTGGTCTTCTGGGCGCGGGAGACGACATTTTGAAGGTACGTTTGATTTGCATCAATAACCAAACAACCTTCGACTGAGCTTGGCTGAACGCAAAATATATGTGCTCGGTTCATATCGTGGGACAACGAAGGGTTACCAGCCAACGAATGTCAGGGAACTTGGAATGACCTCAGACAAAACGGCTTGTACGATGAGGTGTCAATCATTGTTCCCACGCCTCGCTGACTGAATCCCTAAAGCTAATATTCAACACGCGGGGTTCCTCCAGTTTTGAACTTTGGGTTGCCATGATGACAGACACCGGTTTGGATGTGAAGACTGTTCGTGGCACCTAAAAATAGCCCGCTAACAGGGGACGACTAGGCTTAGCGGACATGTTGTACTCCGTACAGGCCTGATTGTCACAGTGGCCATCCAGCGCGGCCTCGTATTATGGTACATGCCTTCATTGACAAAACAGCTTGGCTTAACAAACACGAGAGATCAGGCAACCGTTCGCCTAAGCAGGCAGACATTTACGTACCCCGCCAACACACGGCCTTTGTAAATAGAAACGAAATGCTGACTCAAACCTGCCAATAAATAAAAAAAATATCATGATTCTGGCACATATGTGCCGTGGTCCACCTGACCAACTCTTTCTTCCCAGCCAACTGCACTGGCCATCCAAGCCACCGACCAAGTTTTGTGGCTTCATGTATATTGTGGCTGTGCCGAGGCCACAGACCAGTGGCGCAACCTGGGGTCATTACTTGCCTACCTACCCTAGAGCACCTTTTCACCCTCGTAAATGACTACATGTTGGGACTCATTAAGTGAGCCCAAGTCCGTTCTCAGGTACTACTTGCCTTCGGGAGATTCCTTTAATCTTATCAAAATACGCCAGGCTGAATTCATTATCAAATTGGTAAGTAAATACTGGTATCGGGGTTTGGTAATTTTATAGATTCAATTATAAGGTAAATTCAACAGCGGAGCGATCAGATAGTCAAGGCCTGAGCTTTAACCAGTCATTCTAAATGTTCCGCGATATAACCAGACGAGCCTTATAATGTTCCTGATTTAGGCTCTCTCATGGCGTTGAACTTTCCACTGAGTCAGATCTCTGTAGTCACATCACGCCTGCGCCCCCACAGACACAGTGACGGCTGTATGAGGGGACGCGTAAATCACCTTACCCATGCTTCTAAACTGGACAAGGCCGTTGTTCGCGTCTCTCCATTTGTTATTTAAGCGCTTCTTGTTCACATGTATACTTTACTGGGGATTTGATAATTCAGATGAAAGCGGCTCAGTGCTAGAATTTGGGGTCCACTCAACACTACCATCTATAACATGAATAAGGCTCAAGGCTAAGACTGTGATTATCCAGGGCCTACAAAATCTAATCATAGGGTATTTTCCTTATTATTCTTGTATTCGAAAAAGAAGAGTCACCATACGTATCTAAAAGTTTTCCAGGCTATTATTTCCATCATACACATACCTACACATTATCTTGCGGATGTAAGATCGTTCAAATCTCAATATATTTAATAATCACGGATCGGCGTTAATTCAAACTATGGCATTCCGAATCACTATCACTTCCCCGTTCTGGTCTCATATTTGACCTCCATAACAGTGTCTACCATCACATTAAGAGGGTCGGAATATTTTGGATAGGCCTGATCAAATGTTTGAGGGGACTGCATCTTTAATAAGTCCTGGAGAATACTTTCCACATCTTCAAGTCCTTCCTGGATCAGATTCACCCGAAAAATCCGGAAGGTCTTTCGGTCCCTCGTTTGCGGTATTCTACTCGAAAATTGGCTCTCCAAATAGGTTAGGTAGTCCCTCTTGTAACCTGAAGAGCCTGGTATGCGTGAAGAAGTGAAATCAGGAAAGCAATCCGTCACTGGAATACGCACCAGTATATCGTCAAGGTGATCCACGTGAGTCAATACGAGCACTAGGCGGGTGTTTGTCAACCGGGGGGAATTTGCAATGCGACTAAATAAAGAAAGTTCTTCCGTCACGCGAACGACATCCTTAACCTCACACAGCACTTTTGAATAGGACGTCACGTCAGCCGTGAAAATCACCACCGAAGTATTCGGGAACGCATGAATCCATCTCTCCCTCTGTGATCTAGTACCGCCCACATCGCAGATCAGGAAGGACCTATACTTGTAGTGCATAGGGAATTCGTGAATGCCTGTGGTCCTGACATACACCTGGAGGATATCCTGCGTGGTCGCCCTATCAGCCAAGTTCGGGATTCGGTTTGCCAGCTGTTTGATGTTGGCGGGTTGCCTGCGGTGCGACCAGGAAAATAAATCCAGAAAAACCTCGTCTTTCCAAAGGGAGGAGATGGCCGGTTCCACGTTTTGTAATTCGGAGCGCCCGTGACTGCGTAGACTCGCAATGTGATGCTTGTTAATGTCTGGGTATTCTAGAAGGGTGCCATCTTCTTTCATAAAATCCAACGCCATCAGAGTTTCATGAACCACATGTGCCCGTATATTGTCTGCCCAGTCGGCACGTTCCTCGCTGGTAGGTTCCCCATCAAGGAGATATTGGATGCGTTTTAGTAATGTGGTCTTCCCCGATTGTGATGCCCCAAGTATCAGTATTTTGTCGTCCGGCTTTTGTTCCACAAGATGGGGTTGTTTCTGAGGCATGGGAGGCATGGGTTTACGCCGCGAGCGCCATGGAGTAATCTCTAACCAGCTTCCAGGATGAAATCTTTGCCCGGATCGCACTGGAGGAGAGACTTTCGAGCGTATGGGCCTGCGGCCATTGCTCCAATCACTATTTGTGGATTCTCCCGACTCTTCCTGGATGGGCCCTAGCAGCCTTTCAGATCTGTTCTCGGATATTGCTTCCTCTGCATCGAATGAACCATCTGGACGGCTAGCTTTGATTGCCTGTCTCAAATGTGATCTATGAGCAGTTTGATAAACCCTGGAGCCCAAAACGATAGCATCAAAGTCGAATTGAATGCTCAGAGCGTTTGTATTATCTGAATCAATACTCGTCTTACTGTCAGCGAGCCCTGCAATCGAGGACGTGCAGTCTCTGGCTGAAGCCAGTATAGCTTGGCTGTCGTCTTGCCCAACCTTGAACTTTTGCTCAGCCCACGTATTGCTAAGAGCTCGTTAGTTCAACATTCGTGGAGTTCAATAGTCTGGACGAGACTTGCCACTGTATGGCCTGGAGAAAGAGATTCAGCGCGTTTACCTGGCGGTCGACCAGGCTTAAATAGACATCTATGTCCTTCTCGTTCCACATGTATTGTAACTTATTCTGGGTATGGGAAGAGTCACAGTCTGAAACTATTTCAAATTTGTCAAGGTATTTGCCCAGAGCCAAGATGAGAGGACAAAAGCTGTCTAGCGAGGCCTCTATCTGCGAGGCTAGCTCAAGATACCGTGATTCATTAAGGAAGGTGGACGACTTCCACTGCGTCAATTGGCCAACTGCTGCCTGGATAATATAAAGCTGGCCAACTAAGGTGGTGATCTGGAAAGGCGCATGATGATAGCGGCTCCTGAGGTCGCTCAGTTTTCGAATGCTCTTCGCGACGACATCGCCGATGGAAACGACCGATCCGATCAAGCCAACAATTGCAATGGGATCCATCGTGACTGGTGACCAAACGCATAGGTCGCAGTGGAATTCAAATGAGGAATACTCCTGGGAATATGCCTGAGATGTGAAGAGTTTTACACATTCTCAGCTGTCAGCCCAGGGTGGCTGAGCGGGGTATAAGAACAGCCAAGGCATTCAATATATTCCCTCTCCTCAATTGTTTCCCCGATGGCAGTAGACGACTTAGATAAGCTCAGCATGCCATCACATGCAACATGGTAAGCGCCATGTCTGGTGGTGTTGTTGTGGCGGTTTGTAATTCGCCAGCGCAACAGCAACCATAACAAAGTGCAATAATTCGTCAGACATTCCCAAAACAAACTCGCCGATTATCTACGAATTGCACATTCTCACACCTGTTCCCATCGTCAATTTGTATGTTCTAATAAAAATGACTTGTCTAATACGTATCTTACAAATTTCCCAACCTATCGTACCTTTCAACAAATATTCTCAATCTTGTGAAGACTCGAGACAATCTTATCCTGTCCTCTCAACACTATATGGCTTACCACCCTCTAGCCACTCTCTCCATATGTATGATCGACTCTTGGGTTCTCTGGTTTGGCCAATCTCCCCGGCCAGCTTGGAACAAAGGCCCAGAGAAAGACCATCCCAAAAGCGGCAATCCCAAGAGCCCATCCACCATGGAGGCCCTCGATATATGCGTGTCTCACTCCTTCGAGGTCCTGGCCCTGGTACGCATCTTTTATTCCTTCAGCGCCAGCGGCGAGAACGGCATGAGGGTCAATACTAGGAACATAGTTGGGGAGTTTCTGCAATAGGAGGTTGTTCAGAATGGCATCGGAAACAGCCACGCCCCAGCCACCTGCAAGGAGCATGAAAACTGCAAGAGCAAGAACATAGTGTCAGTATGGGGTTGACGGCTCTGCGATTGATAGGTGAGTGTGGGAACTCACAGGAGACAGTGGCCACTGCGATCGATACATCTTCAGCGCGACTTGATACGGTAGCTACAAGGTTTGGAGTTTGTACCCCGAGGCCTGTACCGACTCCGTATAAGATCTGGTATCCAATGATGGGACCTAGGCCTGTGTTGATATCACACGTGTAAATGAGGCCACCGGCGATGGTAGAGATGAGGCCTGAGGCAATCAAAAACGGCTGGTAGAATTGAAGCTTGCCGATTGCGATTGATGCGACCATAGTAGAGACAGCTGAGTTGTGTGAGATGTGATTAGTATAAGGGCTGAACGCAGACATTTATGCGTACTTACCCGTGGACAAAATAGATGGGATCATCTTGATACCGCTCTGTACAGGGCTGTCGCCCTGAATGGCTTGAAAGTAGATGGGGAGATTGTACTGCAGTGCAATGTTTGCCGCGTTAAGACTATTCTCATGTAAGTGAACCAGTCGAGAGCATGTATCAGCAGGGACTTACAAAAAAATCAGACCAGAGCAACCGCCAATGGACCTTAGGCGTAGCAATCGATAGACAATAAGAGCTCGATCACCTTGGAACCACTCATTAATAGCGAAGAGAGCCAGGAGCACCACGCAACCGACAAGAAGCCCAATGACCTCGGAGGAGTTCCAAGGCTTTGCCACACCGCCCCATTGCACGGCGAGGAAGAAACAGAGGACACCCGAGAACATGAGAACAAGTCCTACGGGGTCGAAGTTCTTCAAAATCTCTTTCAAGGATACCTGATGGCTTAGTTTAGCGCGCGCCGGGGTTCTGAAGAATACTGCCATACAGCCCATGGTGATTCCACCGATGGGCAGATTGATATAAAAGCACCAGCGCCACGACACGCCAGATGTAAAGGCACCACCAAGGAGAGGTCCCGCGACGCTGGCAACGGTGAAGACGGAACCCATCAGCCCGACCACGGTTGGTTGCACGCTGGGTGGCACGACAAATGCTGATATGGTGTAGCCTCCGCCTGCGACGCCTGCGGCTCCGGCGCCCTGGATGGCACGGCCGATGATGAGGGCTGTGCTCGACGGGGCAAGGGCACAGACTAGGCTGCCGACTTCGAAGATAGCGATGGCTAAGATGTAAACAATTCGCAAGGAGAAGTACTTGTAGGCTTTCCCCCATGCCGCAATGAATGTAGCCAATGTTAGGAAGAAGGCGCTGTGCGAGAGACCGGTCGTGTTAGCGATCGCCACCAATAGTTTGGATTTAAAACACAAATTTCCATTTTTTTTGTAGGCAGGGTAAGGAGCTTCAGGAGTACATGAGAGGGAGTTCAATACATACCTTCCATACCAGCCGGCGTCGGCCATACTGTTGAATTCGGTCGTGATTTTCGGGATGGCAGTGCCCACGATGCTCTTTACCAAGTATTAGATCTATGGAAGCTATTATATTCGGAGCTTTGGCTTACCATGTCAAGGGCAATCTGCGGCAGGAAGATTGTTAGTGAGCCAAGGGCATTATAGGTTGGAATCACTTACCAAAAAAGTGGCTAGCATCAAACTCAAGACCACGATACTGCGAACCAAGATAGAAGGGTAGACTATCTCTTCACCCCTCTCGGCTGGGTCGTCTTTCTGGCTCGTCGTGGCATCATCGCTGCTTGGTTTCTCCCACTTCGCAGGGGGGTGGCTTGGTGCTGCTTCGTTGGTGGTTTCCATCTTTGACAACATAAAAGGGAAAACGAAAGAACGATAATGTACAATTAACTTGAATAGGCAAATAATGCTATAGTAACAGTGTATGAGACACTCTCCAAAAGATCTCGAGAAGGAAATGGCGAGTCTTTATAAACCAGCCTCAGCACAGGAAACTCGATTAGGAATGACTTGTCTCATTGGCCAGATGCCCCTGTATACCCAGAATTATTTCATCCCAATTGGGAAAAACTTCTCTCATTGGTCCAGCGGGGGACAATTATCGAAGTGTGGAGAAGAGCGGTGTTAGACACAGTCATTTGATCCCTTCATCCTTGTCAGGTTTTCAGTTATGGCGGCCGAGATTAGAGTCGAGGTAATTTGGAAGTTCGGATTCAAGTGGGGTGTGCCAACAAATAGCTACAATTATTCTTTCCTCGGGGACATGGGGCCTATGAAGAAGCAAGTTGTTAAGTCACCCCAAACAGATGAACATAATGTATAAATTCTGTCGGGCATTGCTTACACCATCACTTTCGGATCGCCGGGCAGAGACATTAGCTCCAGCATCAGAAACGCCAAATCGTAGCGTCCTCAATAGATCCGATCACTAGTTGTTGCGCGTCTGGTGAGAAGGTAATGGATACTACATCGCCTTGACTAGGCAATATCCATGTCTCATCAAACTTGTCTCCGCGCACGTTCTTCACCCATATGGCAACCCCAGACCGCGGTCTCGCTTGAATTGTTGCCAGGAATGTTCCGTCAGATGAGAACGCAGCCATGTTTGGCTCCTGACCCCATAGTTGCTGGATCTCCTCATACGACCCGAGTATGTTTTTGCGTAGAAGAACTACTTTATCATCCTCGCTCATCATAGCCAATAGGCTGTGATCCGCCGAGAAACTTATCACATCCCCCGATAGCTGCTGGAATTGCTCAAACGTAGTTCTGCTAGGAGACCGCCAAATGGTGGAACCAATGGAGTCAACGGCATGTGCTGCAAACTGTCGCCCATCCGGAGAGACCATAATGTACTTAACACGTTTTTCAAGCTTTGTCGACAACAGGGATAACAATTCGTCTCTGGCGGATAAGTGAAACGCACGTATATGAGGCTCATATTTGCTTGTTGTATTACAGCCCAGTACGAGTGTTGTCGAATCCTGCGAGAGGGCCCAAGCATCGAAGTAGAGTTCGTCAGCTCGCAATGGCTGCGTGTGTTTGGATTCATAGTGTCCCTTTCTCTTTCGCCACAGTTCAAGCGAATGATTGCCGCCAAGTTTACGCGTCAGCGCAACGATTCGCCGGTCAGTCACTGCCATGCATTCTATGAACTGCCAGGCAGGATTTCTTAGGGTATCCATGTCGTTGAACTGCCCATCTTCTCCCATGGTATAGGTGTGAATCGCGTACTTCGTACATACGGCGAGAGTTTTCCCGTCTGGGCTGTAAGCGGTGGATACTATCGCGCCGTCGTGTCTATCGCCTACCCTTAGAGCTTGGGCACGCGGGTTTCTGAGTTTCTCGGAGGTCTGATTTGCATTCGTGGCGCAAGGAGAAGAGCCAATCTTTTTCTGCTGAAACTCAAAACCCTCTTCAGGGGGGGGCTTTCCATCGTTCGGCGGCTCTGGGCGGACACCAATCCAAGTGTTGGCTGAAACGTCCGCAAGTAAGCTTACTCTTGGCGTGTTAGATTTAGACGTGCCCGAGGCTTTGATGAACGAATCTGTTTTCACGTTGATGCCACTTGACGCAGTTGGCCACTCTGCCGAGGCCTCAACAGTCGAATTTTCAGCTCCCAGATTGAGGTCTTCAACCGGAACCACAATTTCCTCATGCAAATCTGCTGAGATAGATGAAGCTAGATTTAACCACGGGTGAGATAAGGCTTTTGCCGCGCTTGGTCGTTGTTTTGGTGAGGCGTGCATTGCGCTGCTAACAAATGCATTGCACTCCGCACTGAGAGATTCCTCGAAGGGAAACGCGGAACCTTGGACAACATAGGCATACAAGTCCCGCGGAGCACCGAATGGTGTGCGCCCGGTGGCCATTCTAAACGCAATGGCGCCGACTGCCCAGATGTCTACCGCAAGAGGGAAGAGCCGTTCGGTATTGTCCGCCATGTCAGCTGGTGTGAAGATTCCACGGACTTCGGGCGCCTGGTATGTCTCGGTCCCTACGCCTGTGCGCAGGACAGTTGTCTCGATCTGCTTAGTCGTACCAAAGTCGGAAATCTTAACCCACCAATTTGGGCCGGCATGCTGAACGAGGATGTTCTATATTGCTCCAGTCAGTCCCTTGTGGGTTTTAACCATTCATCCAAATCCGCTCTGTGAAACGAACTGACATTTGGTTTCAAATCTCGGTGGGCAAACTTATTCCTGTGCATAATCTCAAGTCCCTCCAGGAGCTGGAGAACTATCAAACTAGCCTCGGCCTCTGGAAGAGGATTCTTCAGATATCTCGACAAGTCGCCACGAGGGAGGTACTCCATGGTAATATAGAGATAATCCAGACTATCGTACCACCCAAATGACTGAACGAAGCAATGCCGATACTATGAAAGGGTCAGCAAATATTCAAACTGGTGGGTGTGTAGGCTGGAAGCACCAATTCGTGAGAGAACTTCATAATAGCAGAGAGTTCCCCCGACAGGGCCTTGGCAGAAACGGACATGGGGCTAAAGTTCTTATAGATTTGCTTTACGGCTCGCACTTGGCCAGCGCTGGGACCTGAAGTGCATCGCTCAAACCAGACGGTGCCAAAGGTGCCGTGGCCGAGGGCTTTGGCGTCGCCTCGCTCCCATTTTTCCTCGATTGCCATCCGCCGTACGCCTCTGGCGGGATCCGATATGTACTTGGTATGAACAATATACCCCGGTCTGATTGTGTATTGGAGCTCCCAGTCGCGGACTAGATCTGATATCAAATCCTCCATTTAACCGGGTTGCTTCTGTTGTGTAAGGTCTCAACTTCCATGTACGCTGAATAAAGTGACTCTACGAACAACGTGCTTATGTTAACGGGTAGAGACTTTGATTTTGGGCGCGTATGTACTGTGCCAGGTGGCTATGCTGCATGCACATGACGTGGAGTCGCCCAATTGGCGGAGAGCAAACCCCCCCTTGATGGATGCAAAGACCTCGTCATTGCATCCCATTTGCACCTTGCGGAAGCGGTAGCGCTCGTACACTTCTGTTAGGATTCAAGTCTCTTTAATCCAAGAGTCTGTTAGAAGGATGGACTAGTACATGAATCTGTTGAGTCGACTCCTGGGCTTAGACCGAGTAAAATGGGCAAACACTCTCCCTCAGTCTTAATAAATATGGGCGAAGGGTCGTTATTACCAGAGTATCTTTCGATTTTGAATTGTAGGTTAGATCCCCATGAGCAGTGTAAATCTAGAACGTGGTTGGACGTCTTTGGCTGGGCGTCTAAAAGGCGTCACGTACTGGCTCGGCCTCCTCTTAACGGGCTGTTTGAGACACCGTCCAAGGACAATGAATGGGTCAGCGAGCCACGAGTAGATGTTCAACGTCGATTTATTTTATACTTTTATCATAATTAAATATTTAAAAACTCAGTACACGCATTGTCACGAGATGGTCTAGTTTCATGCTTCCTCGTTTGTCATAAAGGAAAATTCATGCCCAGCCGGGACCTCAGCTTTTATGGTAAGTCCATTCGTCGAAATGAAAGGGTATGTGGGAGCATCTGTTCTTAGAATAAGACTGCTATCTCCCATAGATGTCTAGAAGGCTCAGTATGCATGTGATGAATCCACGGAAAACAACATAGGATACTCTGCATGTGCGCCCAGCTATCAACAGCTAACAACTGAGTGATTTCCTTTATACGCTGTAGTAACCATGGCTGGTCTGATTCTTCCAAGACTGATATTCCACCCATGAAAAGTAGCCATAACAGAGGCCTCTTGTCTGGCTCATGCTGTCCTCGATTGACAATATCCCGTAAACGCCGAGCAACGAGGCGATATTTCAGAAATCTTCTACCTCCGGTTTGCAGAAATAAAGTAGTCAGAAAAGCGACCAGGCCAATGTGATATACCGAGTTCAAAAAGCCCTCCATGGGAGGACTACCCAATGAGCAAAATAGAACCAGGCGGTATCCGACTGATACAATGATCTCTTGCAGATCATCCGGATCTGCGTCAAAGCTGTCATCGTTATTGAACCAGCACGCAAGGCTATTGACATCTTGAATTATTTTCTGGAGATCTGGCCTTGCTTCTGCCAAGCATGGCTTAGAGAAGATAGAGCCCTCACCGACAAGGCCGAACTCTTTAGCAGCCTGAGCCCTGCGGTCCCTGAATAAAACAACTGAGGTCCCGTAGTGAAGTGCAAAGTCGATATCGGTTCTATTGAGTCTTAATATCAAGTTTATGTCATTTGAAGATTTGTAGTAGGACTCACTTGGCTATTTTCAAAGCAAGGGTACGGTCCTCTATCGTGCAGAGGCCACCGCGCAATTCCAGCATCTTCTGCAGCCCTCGTAGATGTATCCTTGCACTGGCTTCGTCTTCTTTGAATATATCTCGTATGACGAGGAAATTGACCACTGCCAGGTTCGAATTTGACAAGGCGTCTGCGGTATCAAGCTTCTCATTCACGAGGGCCACAGCTTGACCTAGATGGTACGTGGCCTCCCATGACACCGGCTCCCTGCCAAAAACAAAGGCGTTTAATATAGACATTAAAGCAAGAGAGCAGTGGTAGGCTAGAGGAAAGCAGTGAGTGCTTGCTCGTTCCAATCATTTCGAAGCGAATACTAACAGGTCTGATCCAAAAACATCATGCGAACCCAGTATAACTTGATGCGGTCTAGTGAGAGGCAGAGCTTCGAGGGATACACAGCCATTATAACAGATGTGAAGTCTGCATTCAACGGTAAGCTTTCTCATACTTTGAATAGTAAAGAGGTCATACACTGACATGTCTTGGCCACCTCGAGACTCCAAGGTGTGACGTCCATTGACAGAAGCGGGGGGAGAGACCGGCAAATGAGCATCGAATCAGTCATATCAAGGCAGCCATGCGATGATAAAGCGTTGTCTCGTCTGCCGCCATTTTCTTGCGAAGTTGACAGGCCAGTCTTGCCTCGAGCAGGTTTCAAACCCCGATGATGTGTCTTCCCGATATTCTTCTCCCTCATCGCATGACTGCGGGCAGCCCTCTTCGTAGATATATCCGACTTCGTGCCGTCAATGAATATGAATCCTTTGCCCATATTTCCCGCTTGCTCTCAACGCCGATGTCGAATTATCGTTGTCAAAATGGATTGGCTGGGCGTAAATCTTCCAATATGGGGCTGGGCTCGGAGAGTCGGAGTTAAGCTTACCAAATTCCATTCAGGCCCTTGCAATTGAAGGGCTCACCAGGCCTGGCCAATCAGAGTCACCCTCTCCATGACGAGCGATGATTTCAGCCAGCTGGCGGGCTCAGCCTTTTTCTTCCAACGTTTGAAGTGCACGCTTTCGGCATCATAAAAAGCAGGGCTCACACCACCGTCAATAACCGTGTGTATGAGGATGATCTCAGAGCATCGCAATATTAAGTGCATTCGCTACCATGGTGAACTCAGGTGCGTTACTGCACCTGGCTGACTGACAAGACAATCTCGTCAGGTGAGTGTCCATAACCTGACCTAAGTATTCATACGTGCATATATCGCCGAAGTTTGCACCTTTTCTTTTTACTCGCGTAGAAAGTACTTTTATCTCAGCCTTATTAATTGAAGATCAAGTTGACTTCAGCTTATAGTTATTATTGTGGTTGTTGTCGTGGTTTTTGTTGTGGTTGTTGTTGTGGGTAATGTCGGAATGCAAAGATTCCAAGTCAGGAGTAAGGTGCTGTACTTTGGTATGCCAAAGCCTGGAGACTCTTTTCCGCTCGACTGTTTGTTTATGCAGGTAACTTTTCATATCATTCCATACAGGTAGATATCGATCAATAAGAAGGGCATGAATTTGGGGAAAGAGCAAGCTCCAGCAATACCATCCTGGGTAGAGAATTAAGTGCAAAGCCTCCCGGAACGACAAGATGAAATGACAGGTCAGACGACTAGGACACCGCGAAAGCTCTCGACTGTTGGTTTCTTCATCTTTCGTGTGCTGCAGATTTCTCTCTCCTGCTTCACTATTTTGGAGACTTATGACCCACGGTGCGCCCGAAGAAAATCATTAACAACAGCGTTAAAAGCTGCGATTTCCGCTTCCAGTTCCTCAAGGTCCGAATCCGACCCGAGGATTTCCATCAATCCACCAGCATCCGTTGAGTCTGGAATTTCTCCCAGTGGTGCGAGATTCGAATCCGACCTAATATATTCCTTTAATTCATCATCATCCATTGAGTTTGTAATTTCTTCCAATGACGCATGGTCCGAATTCGGCCCAAGGGTATCCATTAATTCATCATCGTCCATCGAGCATAGAATTTCTTCCAGCGACGCGAGGTCTGGAACCGACCCAGAGTTATCCATTAATCGATCACCATCCGTCGATATTGGAATTGCTGAATTCAGATTGGGAGCAGCATCGCCTTGCTGCACTGAAACGCTCTGATCATTCCCCTGTTCATGAGTGTCATCCTCCAGAATGATCTGACTTTGGGAAAGTGTCGACATTTCTTGAGGGAGGGAGGCGTGAGCATGTGGAGGTCTTTTCTTCCCAACGTGCTTACGAGCAGTAGTCGCTACACCCATCGTGGATGGCGAAGGCATACTTCTCTTTGTTTGAGGAGCGATTAGGGAAGAATGATGTGTTGCGTCGGTTCGAATGGGAATTGAAAGAATGATGTATTGCAGCGGATTGAATTAGAGGGCATCAGGATATTTGTAGTGGACGGTTAGGACTCTTAGCTCACAGTATGACTCATTTACTAAAGTTAACCTTTCCGTGGCTTTGTTAACCTTTCACACTTTTTGAAAAAACTTCCTCTCGCAGGATCAGTCAGAGGCCAATCGATTTAGGCCGGCGGCGTTCCTCCCAAATGACGTCGGAACTGTGCCTGAGCGAAACTTAACCAAACCTTAGCATGCTGAGCCAAGAATTAATCCTGCAGCGTTTTACTAAGGTCATAAGTCAGAGACCAGCTTATTGATGTGGATGTTGGAGATGATTGTGTTCCAAGAATGGCTACAGAGGTAGTCATCCTCTAGCTACCCTAGAGTTGAAGGTCTCATATTAAGTTGGGGGAGAAGAACAAATGTCTGAATAATAATAATAATAAACTAGAAGAGGGATACAATCTTAATCACTCTGTTAATCTTCCTGTTAAACATAAGTAAGAGTGGACTCGGCAGGAGAGAGATAAGGTGGAGAAAGAAATAAAGGACTTTCTTCCACTATTAGTAGAACTGATTAAGTTGTTAAGATAATACTCTGAAATTTAATTCCCAGTCTAGCAGATAAGATCAAGCTAACTATAACTAGTTTTTAAGGTACTTGAAACTAGATAAATACCATATAAAATATAGTATCAAATATATAGTACTAGTTAAAAGGAAGGGTACTACTGCTTCATAGATCTCTAGCTAATACAACTTAAAAGGAGTACGGTATACTAGCCACTTATCCTATATCGCTAAGTCTAGTCAAAATGCTAAGATCAGTTTGACGCTCACTTATAGGGGGTAGTGAGGAATATCCACGAGTCCGTCCGCAACGTAGTTATAACAGTCTCCTGAGCAGCCTATATTTCCACCATTTGTAATAAGGAGCTTGGGCTCGCCCCCAGCGGCACTCGTATCCGGAGTCTGAATAATGCGAAGCTCGCGTGAATAAGCTGACCACTGCCCGACATTAACAGGCTTCCAACCCTTGGGGTCCACAGTATCTGTGTTGACAAAGATTTCCTCCCGGCTGTTTCCATTAGCAATGAAGATTCCCTTCCCCTCATTTCCGGGTTCAGGAGTCCAGATGACAAATGGACTGCCGTTGGGATTCAGGATTCCGTCATTAGGAACGATAGGCTGTGCAGTAGCAGACCCAAAGGCGAGAGGGTCTGTGGATACCTTGTAGTAAACAGGGCAACCACCAGTAAGAGGTCCACCGCAGTACTCAAACGTCATGACATATTTCTCGGAGACAGGGCTGTAGGCGACAGTTGCCATGCCAGGACGTTGATCAGTATCAGGGTAGGCGACATCGTCAACAGCATCGCTCCACTGGCGTAGATCCTTGGTTGTCTTGTGCGAGAGCTTCTGGTTGAACTTGGGGTCGACTTGGGTGGAATAATAACAAACAAGCTGGTCTTGATGCATCATGAGAAACGGCTCCCAAACGGCTTGATCACCCTTGGTGATAGTCTCGGGTCCAGGGCCGTAAACAATGTGGCTGACAAACTCCCAGTCTTTGCCTTGATTCTCACTGGCATAGAGGTCGATGTAGGCTTCGGTCAAATTGCGAGGTGTGGAAACGCCGGCGAGGAGAATCGTGCCTTTGCGGTATTCTCCAAAATCCTTGGGCAACTCGTAGAGAAAAGGCTGGTACCAGTTACCCCAGCCGTTGACCTGGTCCTCAACTCTAGCAAAGGGCTCATATGACGCACCGCCATCTGTAGACTTGTAGATGGGGAAGTAGGTCAATTCCACATCGGGGTCGTAGTCCTCCCACGACAGAAGAAGTGACTTGTCGGGTAGCTGCAGAGTTCGGCCATAGAGGGTTCGCCAGCTAGTAGCTTCCTTCTTGGGCTTAAAAATAGCATTGTTGTTGAAGTTGGACCAAGGCGTCACGGCTCTTGGTGCCAGTGAAGCTGCGAGACTCGCGGTAGTGAGAACCGCGGTCGCGAATAGGCGGCTAGAGATCATGGCGCAAGATGAATAGATAATCAGAAAACAGTGGTTGGTTTGCTTGATGGCTCTTGGAGAGTGATGTTTACTGAGACCGAGGCCGGGGAAGCCATATTTATAGATATTTCCATGGTGTTACGACAACAGCTTGCAGTGACAACGCAAACGTCGTCGTGCCTCGTATGATTGAACCAAAGCGCACGTATCACGCAGTTTCCCTCGATGCGCATAGACATTGACTTATTATTGGTGCGCAAGTTACTCCACGAAGTCGCTTCTTGCCCCCCTAATAGCTCTAAAGCTAGTTACTTCTCCTCTTACTCCAGACTACCCCATGCTGTAGTGAGGGGCAATCGGCGTAAAAGCCAATCAGAGACTACTATTTCCGATGGCGGGGGGAATGTGGGCAAAGCTCAAAACCGATGTTGTTGTATTCCGCCCCCTGCTGCCCCGTGCAATATTCCAATTCTTTAAACAGAAAGACCACTACTCACTCAATACGATGAAGCCCCTCAAAGCGTGCCATGAGTGCCGAAGAAGTAAGCGGAAATGCACCCGCCGAAGCGGCCAAGTCGGAGACTCGTGCGATCATTGCCAAGTCAAGAATCTCAAGTGCACAGCTTCCTTGGCCAATGTCCCGCCCCGAGGCCATGCCTTGCTACCAAACTTGAATCCCACACAGTATCAGGAGAATTCGATCGACGTGCCTGTTGACGTCGCTGCTCGCCTTGTTGATTACTACCTCACCAAGCTTCACAATCGACCTCATAGCTTGTTCCACCCAGCTACCCTAAAGCAGCAGGTACAAGACGGCTCTATCAAGAAAGCTCTACTGCTCTCCATCTGTAGTATGGGCGCCAGATTCGACACCGATGACGAGATTCGCTCTTTAGAAAACACGTATATTAACGAGTCTAGGCGATTGCTTTTGGCTGATTTGGAGAATATTTGTATCGAGAATGTGCAGACGTGCATCCTAATCGCTAATCTCTGCGCTGCCCATCTGAATCCGTCTTCTGAAGCCCTATTTTTCCGTAAGCGGTATCAACAGAACATTCTATTATGCTAAAAGCTTACCTTTCACAGGCATCGGCGTCAACCTATTGCAAATCATGGATGTTGGGACTTCTTCAGCGGCCAAGACATTGATAGACCGCGAGATAAGTATAAGGACGTGGTGGACGCTGTACATGGCTGATCGTTGGTCATCCTCTAGTCTTGGACTGGCACCTCAGATCCGAGACTCCTATATTGCCGTTGATCTTCCAATACATGAGCCCATCTTTGAGTCTCTCTCTCCAGAAGAGACTAAACTCAACGTCCCCTGGCAGCCAGGACTTTGGGCGCACAAGATTTCCCTTGTTCGCTTGTTCGGACCTATTAACGATCTCAACCATCGCAGTGTCTATGGAAACATTGACCCTGACGAGATCGAATCGACTGTTATGTCCCTCTCTAAATTGCTAGATGATTGGGAATGGACAATTCCTCCGAACGTCAGGATGAGTCCAGAGAATCTTGAGCGATATATTGAAGTTGGTCATGGGGGCGCCTTCATAGCTCTCCATTTAGGCTATCATCACTACGCGACGCTGCTATACTTTCGGTTCCTCGAGCCCGCGGCATCATCCTCGCCTCTGGCGGCGATATACCGTGCTAAATGCAAGTTCCACGCTTCATCATACAGCGACCTTGTGAAACTAGCTCGTCAGAAAGAAAACTGCGAAGTCATTTACCCAACTGTCGGTCACATGGCGGTAGTATCATCTTCGGTCCTACTCCATACACTTCTGTTCAGCGTGGAAGGGGATGTCCAACCTGCTCGGAATGCCCTGAAATCCAACTTTGAGGCGATTCTTGAACTACGGCGTTACTGGCCGAACACTGAGTCCATGGTACGTTGGTCCTGCGTGTGAAAGTGGATGAGACTGATGCTTGACAGATTCATCGACTTGTTACCTTTCAAAATTATTGTCTACTTTCCAACGATTACAGAACACATAAACTTGACGGGTGGATGCTACGTTTCTTAATACAGTACTCGCTTCCTCTTGGTGAAAAGGAAGTTGCACCAGTAATATCGGGCATGGATCTTGATATGAACAGTTTTTCAGCTCGTACTCAAGCCGTGACTGAACAGGGTAGATACACTGCATTTGATATTGAGGACTTGATGATAGATGGCATAAACATGTTTGCCGTTGACGAAAAGATTGGGAATTGAGACATGTAGTATCAGAGTAGGACAAAAGAAGGAGTTTGAAAACTTGATAAGTCATATATATAAAAAAAGCGTTTAACAACACCGAAAGTGTTTAGGATTCATCAGCTACTCAGAGATAGAGTAAAAGGTTACCTCGGCAATCATTGTCCTGGCTGGGACAGTAACAGAGATAGGAAAGCCGCCATAGTCAGGGTCCTCATTAGGCATCATGGCAAAACTGCCACTTCTCGTCTCATCTCCATTCAAGACACGCACCGTCCGTAGGCGGCCTGTTTCTTCATCATCAACAGCCTTTTCCTCGAATTTCAGGATCCCCGTGAACGTTGCATTCTGCAATGAACTCTTTGCGCTGACTTGGAATCCCCAGCCAATCAACAGGAACTTGCCATGCCCCCGATGAATAACCATGCCCGCTCCTGGTCCTGGCTTCCCAAAGACGAAACATCGGTCAATTGTGATGTCGTAATCACCCCAGCTCCGCTTCAGAGGGTGAGAAATATTGTCCGATGCGCCGTTTGGTATCTCGTCGAAACAAAAGCCAACTGATGACTTGGGTAGACGCTGGGCTTCAAGTACAATAGCTGACACTGACTTGAGGAGCCCGTAATGCTTGGTGAAGGGATTGTCGGCATGCTCTAGAGTGTCAACGCCAAAGGGAGCCACGCCCATCGCCGCATGGGATCCATAGGCAATCCACATACGCCGAGCGCCATAGTCATCGCGTCGCTGCTCCGGAACGAAGAGCGGCTGATTTCTATGTCGATATTTCGCACAGGACTTGTCGTAATCGTTGAGGTAGATATCAGGACCGAGGAAATCCAGGTTTGGCGCAAAGTGCATCCAGACATCCATGACATTGCTCACGGCACCGCCGGAAGGGTAATCCCCCGGCATGCCTCCCCCGCCCACGATGACTGGAAAGTCATTGTCTGTATCGTCCCCGGCGTAGTTCATCCACATGTTAGTATAGTGAGGAATTGGATACTGCGACTTGCCAGCTCCTGCGACTTGGTTGACGTAGAGAGCGTAGTGGTATGCCATGAACAGTTCATCGGTCCTTGGGCTGGATCCAAAAACAGTCTCCCAGTCGCCGCCTTCATGTTCTACAGGGCTGAAGTGTGCTAGGTTGTGCCTTTTTATATCGTCGTGGAGGTGTTCCCAGCTTGAAGTGAAGAATTCGATCAGCTCCCGTGGAACAGGTTGGCTAAAGGCCTTTTCGGCCATTTCAGACCCATCTCGAGAATCACCCAACAGGCCACTCTCATTCTCAACCTGAACCATGATCACAGTGGAGTGAGAGCGGTCCAAGTCCCGTAGATGCTCCATGAGCGCACCGAACGCTTTAGCATCAGCGTTGCGAGACTCTGGATGGAAGACTGATAGAACATCGGCAGTTTCAAGCCGACCGCCAGCTTTGCGTAGTTTCGCTCGAGGGAATCGCGTCGGGTTCTGCTTAACCCACGGCGGCACGTATGTCGAAAGCCCTAATCCCTGTCAGTCCTTGTGCGCCGCTGTATGGAATGGGAGAATCACCGTTTTTGAATGAGCCGAACCAGAGTAACACAAGATGCATCGAATGCTTCCGTGCTGCGAGAATAATCTCATCGAGAACAGAAAAGTCAAAAGCATCTTCTTCAGGCTCTATCATCTCCCAGGTTACGCAGCCCAGCAGAGTGTTGATGTTTGTATCGGCCATCTTTTGCCAGACTGGCTCCATGTACTCGACTGATGTCAATGAAGAGTTTTGGAGCTCGCCCCCTCGTATGAGGAACGGGCGCCCGTTGACTATGAGCTGCTTGGAATTCTCATTGCGCTGCAGATGAGGCATGTCGATGTTGAGCGATCTCATGTTGGAAGATGATTGATGCCCCGGTGAGATAATTACAAGATGCAATTCTGTTCAAGGTGTAAGGAAATACAAGCTGTAAGGGGTTTGGCACAGAACAGAGTGGTAGAATGAGTGGAAAATGGAATCTTGTCGCTACCGTAGCTCAATACTCCGCAGATCTCGATAAGCACAGTCCCGTGTTCTCATACTGACCGGAATTAGACTATTGTGATTGGTTGATAAGCCGAATGGGGTTATCCAAGGTTATTGCCATACTAAATTAGCTAACTCGGAATATCAGACTTCTGAGTGGCTGCAATCCCGCTTCCCAAGAGCGCGTGGCGTGATTATACGAGTAATAAGTGATGAAAGAAAGCAAGTGTCCGATGGGTCTAGAAATCTAGGCCCGTTCAATGAAAGTGGCTGATGTACCTCTGGATCTGGGGTAATCGAATAATGCGCCTGTTCTACTTCCCCAGGTTCAACCACATACCACAAACTTGCTGTGTTCAAATCTCGGGGCTTTAAGAAGGTGGCCTTTTCCCATAACATTTTCGAACAATGTTCACATTCAATTAGCTTCTACTTCTTTCTATGACATTGACCTTTTCTACTTACTTGACCATCATGTCTTCCGACAAGAACGACGCGTATTCCGTCTATCATGAAGAACAGCCTCATCTTGAAGTCCCGCCTGTCACATGGTACAAGCACGCCGGCCTACGTAGTCTATACATTCGATTGCCACTTCTCATGCTATGCGCTACAATCAACGGTATTAGTACAAACATGCTCTTCTGAGAAAAACGCAATCTAATGGATGAACTCTTCAGGATATGACGGAAGTCTGCTCAACGGTTTGCAGACTATTGAGAACTGGCGAGCTTGTATGTTTGATTGCTCGTTATTTTATTACATTGCGTGTATCAAGCGAATTTAACACTCATGACAGACTTTGGCCATCCTTCTGGCTCCACGCTTGGCTTGTATACTGCAATCGTTAATATTGGTGCTTTCAGCGCCCTATTCTTCTGTAAGTTCCGTTGCCTTGCTTATTATAGTATGTGAGCCAATATATTCCGTATAACAGCCCCTTATATTGCCGACCAGTTCGGACGTCGCATTGCAACTGCCTTGGGCTGCGTCACACTCCTTGTTGGTGTTGTTATTCAAGGTACGTCGAATTCAGGCTATCTTGGAACAGGAGCTGAATTACTATAGCGGTGCCATCTGTCAACGAGGGCATGTTTATCGGAGGTCGGTTTCTTGTCGGATTCGGATCCAACATCTCCATTGGTGCCGGGCCACTTCTGATCATGGAGCTGGCGTACCCTCAACATCGCGGACGGCTGACTGTCATGTACAACACCTTGTGGTACGTTGGATCAATCATCGCGGCATGGACGGTATTTGGGACGATTAAATACACCGGAGAAGCCTCGTGGCGTATCCCTGTTGCCCTTCAAGCTCTTATGCCAATGCTGCAATTGCTTGGAGTGTTTACCCTGCCCGAGAGTCCTCGTTGGCTTTGCTCTAAGGGCAGAAATGAAGAAGCTTTGAATATCTTGATCAAGGTGCGTATTAGATAACCTTGTCGCTCAGCTCCCTTTGTCAAGGTACTTACACCAGAATTTCAATAGTACCACGCGAACGGCGACACGAGCGACCCTTTTATTCAAGCTGAGTACACAGAGATTCAAGATACCATTCAACTCGAGACTCAAGCGGCTGAGAATGGCTGGATGGTTTTCTTGCAAACCCCTGGCAATCGCAAGCGTCTACTGCTCATCGTCTTGACCTCATTCTTTTCTCAATGTTCAGGTACGGAACCTGAAAGGCTGTGCATCGAACCACAAAACTGACATCTACAGGAAACGGTCTCGTATCTTACTATCTCCATGATATTCTGAACTCTGTTGGAATCCAAAAGCCCTATGACCAGTCCTTATTCAACGGCGGACTTCAGATCTGGTCTTTCCTTGTGGCAATTGGATTCTCCGTCTACTTTGTCGAAAAGTTAGGTCGCAGAATGCTCTTTCTCATTGCAGCTGTGGGTATGCTAGTGGTTTTCAGTGTGTGGACAGGGTAAAGTCCCTTGACATAACTCAACTTTTCACAGCGACTGACGTTTTAGTAGATGTTCCGCGGTATATGCCGATACAGGTAACACAGGTGCCGGAAGAGCCGTTCTGGCAATGATCTTCCTCTTCTACGGAGTCGCTGGCTTCGCATGGCCAGGCTTGACAGTTGCCTATTGCTCCGAGATCCTCCCGTACAGCATCCGCGCTAAAGGGTTGGCCATCTGCCTAGGTGTGACGGCTCTATCCGGTGTTCTAAACCAATACGTGAACCCCGTCGGCTTGGCCAAGCTAGCTTGGAAGTTTTACTTTGTCTACATTGTTATTTTGGTCATTGAGGTGGCTTGCATCTGGTTTTTGTTCGTTGAGACTAAAGGTCCGACGCTTGAGGAGATTGCTATTCTTTTTGATGGCAAGGGTGCAAAGGTCTCGAAAAAGCTAACCGAAGGCAGAAAGCAACAGACATTTGAGAAGAAGATCGAGGTTTAAGGCTGTAGCAGGACTGTCTAGACTACTAGACTTATACTAAGGTCCTTACGGATTATCTAGTCTCATAGCAAGGATTTTATCATTTTAAGCAAAAATTGTCTGATTAAACGCTCTGGGGGGGTGCAATGCCTTTGGACGTGACGTACTTGCGGCGCGAGCCTTGAGCGGGGGAGCTCGGACTATCGTCGTGCCTCTTTAGCTCTATCTTGACCAACTTCCCTCTGCCCTTTTTGTGGTCGTGTTCCATGCTGTCTGGAGATCTAGGTGTCTCTCAAGGAAGAGCAACTCCTCAACATAAGTTGTAATGTGATCTTATCTTAGCGGCTAAGCAGCTAGGCTATGAAACATAGCACTACACCCAGGCCCTGGGCAGCCTAAGCCTTATGGCAAACGACAGCCAGGGCAAAGAATATGTTGGTAGTGCTGGTCATGTGGTAGGTCGTACTAGTACATGCTGGATAATGTCTGCATGATCGAATGTCTTGACTAAGAACTTTGTTCTAGCCACCACAACAGGCGGCAGTCTGAGCGGTATTATATAATAGAGTTCTCTGAAAGGCCACTCGCCATATTCTCCTTTTGTCTTTGGAGGCTGAGGCTAGTTCTAGTGACCTATAACTCAAGTGAGTCCATGTCCCAGATCATCACTTGTTAAGTTGTAAGGATTCACTACAGCTCCTGTTCATAGTATCATAGAGAGAAAAGAAAGTAGAAGGGATTGGTCTACTAGGACAGAGCCTTCACAATAACACTTCCTAGCCCTTGGAATCTATGAAAGACAAGACAGGAGGAGCCATAAAACACAGGCGGAATCGGTCATTATGAGGTTATTACGAGCTATAATAATAACATATCGATCCCACTGATCCACTAGCAACCAGATGCAGTCGTAGATTGTCCTTGACGCACGAGGATGTCACCACGGTGACATTTCAAATGGATATACCTGCGCCCTGGGGTTAAAAGCCCATATATTAATAGTTAGCGAATGAATTGCCGCAAAGTATCCAGCAAGAGGGGAGATAATAACGCACAACAATATTTGTACCAACTAGACAGAGCTGAGGTAAAGTGGTATTTGGGTGTTATACTTACCTTTTCCATAAAGTTTATAATGAATATTCATACTCGTTGCGCTCTGTAGCTGTGTTCCGACAAACGGTGTTTATAGGCTATATACACCGCCTCTTATGCCAGCAGGGATGGTCTTCGTCAATGCGCGTAGTGCATTTCGTGTTTGTCTGATCGCCGTTCGGAATACTTCCGGTGCCTCCCCAGCAGACTTCCGACGGGATTGAAAGAGTGCCCGATCACGTCGTAATCTGTGGATGCCCTTCAGGATGAGAAATGTCTCAATCTTGGCACGGGGACTAAACACGATCCGACGCCGAGACCAGATTTCCGTTTTCCCGACTTCCAACTTGCCAAAAGCATAATACATACAGCTCAAGTCCACGCGGCTGATCTTGAAACAGCCCATACAGACTCTCGAGACTTTTTAGGTGCAAGGCCATTCTGTTAAATCGTCATCACTTAGAGAATCTCGAAGAGTTGCACGATGTCTTTCCGCGTTGTCATTGTGGGTGGTAGTGTGGCTGGCCTGGCATTGGCCAACATGCTTGAAAAGTTCAATATCGACTACGTCGTGTTGGAAGCGTATCCTGATATCGCTCCTCAGGTTGGAGCAAGTATTGGTTTATTGCCCAACGGTCTCCGCATCCTGGACCAGCTTGGCTGTTACGATGCCTATCGGGCAAAGGCGGAGGACCAAGTTTATCAGCACGCATACTTGAGAGAGCCGACCGGCAAGGCGTATGGCTATCAGCATGATCTTATGGCTATGTGGGAGAAGATGTGAGTTAAGCTTTTGCCTCTGAGGATCCTATAACTGAGGCTGATAGGACGGCAGGCTCGGGTATCCGATGATATTCATCGACAGACAAATGCTCATCCAGGTGCTCTACTCAAATCTAAATCACAGAGAGAGGGTTCTCACCTCCAAGCGGGTCATCTCTGTCGACATCCTGGAAGCTTCTGCTCAAGTTACAACGAAGGATGGTCAAGTCTTCAGCGGTGACATTGTCGTCGGAGCTGATGGTATTCACAGCACTGTGAGAAAGGAAATGTGGCGACACGCGCCTCCTGGCTATTTCCCCCATGACGAGTATTCTAGAGTCCCGGCTTCAACTCTTTGCATCTTTGGAATTTCTCACCGCCCTGATGCCTACCCTGGCGCCAGTCAGCACAACACCCTATCAGAAGGTCACAGTTACTTTGTCATGGCTGCGCCAGGCAATAGAGTTTACTGGTTCTTGTTTATGGAATTGAAGGAGACGCTTTATGGGGAGAACATTCCGAGGTCTGTCAAATAGCAGAATCGCTGGAAGTTCCATGACTAACATGACCTAGGTACACCAAAGACGACGAGGCCGAAATTGTGAAGCAGCATTTTGACGATTACATTCTTGACAATATGACCTTCAAAGACTTATACGACAAGCGTATTGTAACCACTTTGGCGCCGCTTCAGACTTATGTGTTTGAGAAGTGGCACTACAAAAGACTTGTAACCATCGGAGATTCCGCTCATAAAGTAAGTCGAATCACATTCGCATTCAAACATGAGAACTGCTGCCCCGGGGACGCTACAAGCATTCGTGCTAAGAAAAGTGTCTCTCTCAGGTCGATCCCGTCACGGGCCAGGGTGGAAATGGCGCCATTGAATCAGGGGCACTTCTAGTCAATGCCCTTCTCCGAAAGTTAGACACGAGTCCGAATGGTCTGAACGAGAAGCAGGTGGAAGAAGTATTCGCAGAGATACATACCGGTAGATTCGTAAGTGACGAGCGCCCCGCAAACTGACCGACTTGCAATGCCAACCATATGATATGTCCAGAATCGGGCCCAAGATGTCGTGCAGCAGGGTTACTGGCTTCAGAACGCCTTCACACAACGCTCAACGATGGGGAAACTCATTGCGCAATATTTCATGCCAGCTCTTGGGTCTTATGGAGTCCTTTACAGAGGTGTGGAATTTTGCTCTCCGGCAACCAGCTTGTCCAGGCTTGAAACCCCTCGACGTCCTCGGGCTGTCCCATTCGAAGACGAGCTGCCTGCAAAACCAGTGAAAAGTCTCAACCAGCTCAGCAAACTAGCATCTATCGCTATCACTATGTGCCTATGTGCTTTGGGCGCTGACCTATTGCACTTACCCAAGCGCCTTGATTTAGCCATTGACGCCTTATGCTCAATGAAAATATCAACGGCATCACTCTTACCGGTCATTACCTTTGTGGTCAAAATAGCCTCCCTCCTGGCGATGGCACTAGTTGAGTCCAACCGAGTTGGTAACAAGCTTACTTCATGGGTCCTGTAGGTTTCTCCCACATACATAGTCTTGGTGAATGTCTATACGAAGTCTTCTCTTGAGGTAGCACTAACTGAGAGACTAGAATTGCCATATTTGCCATTGTCAACAACTTCCTTGGTCCAGGCGCGTTAGGCCCGCTGGCCGCACTGTTTGCCCACTGGTCATGCGGCCTCATTGTCGGAAGACACGTGCCAGTTGAAGCTGCAAGAATGATCCTACCGATCGTCATAATCGGGTATATCCTTCCGGCTACTATCGCTATATCCAGGATGGATTCTACCTCAATCATGATCTGGAAGAATGCCCCCATCATCTGCTTCATGCTTGCAAGAAGTCTTTTGCCGCTTTCGAACCCTTCAGGATCACATATAGCTGATGACGAAAAGCTCAAGCTTGATATTGAAAGGGAAAGGACTCGCAATATGTTTACAAAAGCAGATTTGCCATATATTCGACTTGTCCACTACTCTGCTTTCCTCATGTCGGCGGCCACTCAACTGATCAACGTCTATCATCATGGTAGCCTGATAAGCTTGATATTAGCAGGAAAGAATGCTAGACTAGCGCTTCTGGGGTTTTCTAGGTACGATGATCTGGCTTTTACACTTTCGTCGCTGATGCTCGCGCTCGGAGCTGCGCCCTTGAGCCTGCGCCTGCGTGGGTACATCACGACAAGTCAGTCTTTTGCATCTGCCCTTTTAATCTGTTTGGGACTTCCGATCGTTGGTCCAACAGCCACGATCGCGGGTATGGCCATTTACCGAGAGTCCGTTCTCGCGGGATTTGGACAGTAGCCTAGATGTCCTACTAAGTAGCATATTGTCGTTCTTATGCCTACTATGCGGACATTGATGGATGGAAACGCTTCGAAACGACTGGTGGATTCAATCGTACCCAGGAGAAGGAGTAACTATACCAGTTGGTTCGAATGGTTCTAATAATTCCAACATAATTAACCGTCAATGCTTAAAAATGCTACTTACCGTGAAATAAATATCACTCGCAATACCGATTCAAAACGCCCTGTTCTTAACACGTCCTTAAATTATTCTGTTGAATATACCTGAGCTATCCACGGAATGACTAATGGTGAACAACGGGCTGGGAATGCATAAATCCGGACATCTGGCTAATCCACATCGTTCGCTAACCATTGAGTGTGCGAGAAGGCAAATAGGCATGTGTTATTCTCATCTCCCAGTCGAGCAACAAGGTCAAATGTATGTAGCCCCGTCTCCACAAACATCCCTACGACGATGAGCTCGGCCAACATTTCGCTCTCCCCAGGCCCAGGAAGATAGTCCACGTATGTGCCATTCGTGTGCCGTATAGACAATTGACCTATACCCATACTACCGCGAAACGCTCTCAGCGGAATGACATAAGATCTCGGTTCGTCGGGCTTGCCAACCGGATCAAGGCGGTTGACAGTTATATTGAAGGTTGCTTTCGCCAGCGCAGCCTCGAGATTCCTTATGTGTTCAGTTTTGGATGGCGGAAGGTGCCCGGACAAAAGGAAGAACAGGCGCCGATTTCTGTGGAAGGGTTAGCTGGCGGCCCAAACTGCTAGCATTCAGGGTAGTTGATCATACATAGTCGCGGGAAATGGAGCAATGTCGAATCCATCGGTGACGTAGATCTGCTCAGCTTTTGGTACTGGGCCGAAGGTGACATTATGATCCCAGGAAACTCTATCTCCAATCGCGGTGCTGCTGGTTATGCCAGCCTCACCCAAATACACTTGGTCAGTGGAGATAGGGCGAAGACCGACGGCAAGCGTGGCGGGGAGAGCCGTCAAAATTGGTAGAAATAACATGGTGAGCGGGTTGAAGATCAGGCGGAGGCGAAGGAAATAACAGGGATGTTAGGTTCTTATGGTTTTGTAAACGCCTAGAAGTGGCGCAGCCACTCATTATGGCACTTTGGTCTTCTATATCATGCATGAATACTTTTGTCGTCTCTGGATTACATGTGAAGATATAGAAAGAAATGATAAGAGTCCAGAGACTTGGAAAAAATCAGGGAATAGCAGTGAATTGAAACATCAGATTAAGTTAAAATAGACGTCTTCTCAGGTGGCTAAGGGAATGCCATGTGAATCTCGATTAGACACTGCTTCCAAAAGATGATGCACGTTGGCGTGATGAAACGAGACGTTCGGCCACTACCCTTTTAATCGCCCAGCCCAACCCACCTCAGTGATGGACTCGGCGGATGCTGAACATGGCATGCCTCTTCCGATAAGTTCCTATGCTATGTGCGAAATATAGAGCTTATCTTAGAGTAAGGTAGTTGGCATGCCATTAGGTTTCCCGTCCCACGCAGAAACGCTTCGTCGAAATCTTACCCGCTTCAGCCTTCGAGGGAGAAACGATTCTGCCTAGAGTTATGATTCAGAGCAGGAAGCTTAGCTGATGGCGATCCAGAGTCATAAAATAGAGAAATATAGACATATCTTGGCTAGTCTATTGAGCATCTAGGATATGATTCTTTGTTTAAGTGAGACACATTTTCTTATATCAAATCGGGAAGTCACCCAACCCTACCTCTCAATGGAAAGACCGCTCGGAGGACCATTGAGACGAGCAACGGCGAGCTAGTTTCTACTTATTTCCAGCTATTTCTTCTCGAAATTTTAGATTCGGATTACTCTGTCTGTATTCACTTTCTCCAGATTTCAGGGTCTGTTACATGGCCATTTGACCGAGATAAAACGCAGACTGGTCCAACGCATCGCATCAGCAACGATATCCTTTTGTTGGTACAAGGAGGGGGAACTTACTTTTTTTAGGTCCCAAACCATACAGTTCATGTCTCTTCCAATCATATCCATCAACTATCAGGTCAAGTCAACACATCCTGTCGGATCGAGGTTGTCCTACAACATTGACAGCAACTTAGGAGGGTGCTCCAAGTCAGGCTCAGCAACGTGCAGCCAGTAACCATTTCTTCTTACCTGTTGTGACTGATGCTCACGGTCAACACTTCCCGGGGCAGAATTTAGTACCGGGGAAGGTAACTCCCTCCAACAAGCTATTCCTCCAATACCTGGCTGAATCATTAAGGTCTTGTCTTTTCCCTGGACCTCAAACAGCTTGAGGTCAAATAAACTGTAGATGCCCCATTCCTGCCAGGATACTATAATTTCTGCAGTCGACGGGGCGATTCGGGTTAACAAAGAATCCAGCTTCGGAAGAAAGTATTCATAGATTGTTTCGCTTTCCTTCTGTCTCTGCTGGGGATGAAAGTTATGCCTCAACTGGATGCCAAATGATTTCTCACCCCGAATGACGGTTTGAATGCTATTCGAAGATATCGTAGAGCAGGAAATGTCACGGATGGATACTCTATACTGGAGACGTAGCAAGGCACGGTGGCAATGTGTCTGGAAAACGCTTCCTCAACTGTAAATTCTTCCAGTCTCCAAACGAGCTCAACCGATGTCATCATTGAAAGAACATTCAATGTTAGGAAGTTGTGTATGTCTTGGATTAGAGCTGAAGACGCGATGTGGATTGTGTTGGTGCGATACAAAACCTGCATACCTTCCCAGTATCTACAGTCAACGGTTTTAGTTTCATAGATTTGACAGATGGGAATGCGGGAGCTTACGCTTGTCGACAAGTTAATAGCCAACCCATGACGCCAATAAAACATTTGTCTGGCCATTTCCCTGGATGTTCGGCACAAAACCCTGTGGCTTGAAAACATTTGTCCAGCTGGGGCTCTCTCATTGTTGGAGCAAGAGCGCTTCCTCTTCTTCCGTGGGAGAGTTGATGATCAGGGTGGTGTCTGTGGCAAACGCAACTATACCACCTCCATCTTTCCGGCCTCCGTCTATCGCGGACATCGAATATTGATCCCGGACCTTCCAGATTTATAGAGATATTTGCATGCATATGATGATGATGTCGTTGCCGCTTATTCTTCAAGTCCCTTTTGTTAGATGTCAGCACCTTAAAAGGATGGCGGAAAGTAAGATCCATGTGGACTGTCTGATCGCCGAAAGCTTCCCGGAGAATCTGCTCGCGAACATCTGGACTCAACAAAAAGAACGGACTCTTGGATTTGCTCCACTGGCAGACGCGACTTTTGTTCAGGTCGGGCGAACTCTTGGGCGGGACTTGTCGGTCTATTGCCCCTTTCTCCTCTTGTCGGCGCTTCTTCTTAAATTTGTAGTCAAACCGAGTCTTGAGGTGGCATAGCGACCAACCCATTGTTACTTGTTGAATAGACGCAAAACCATCATGCATCTTCTGTGTTGGCCCATGCGTGGAGATGATGGATGAGGCCACCTCCCGCGCGAGGTCACGTGTCCCTTTCGATGTTACCTTGAGCTATCGAAGGATTTTCTCGATTCCTCTCCTCTAGGGTGCGAATCATAATAGTACCTGAAAGAGGGACCCTTGTGTCTTTTCCTTTCAAAGAATCCATCGTCAATATTGCGTGTAGAAATCTCAATTTATCACGATCATGCAACGCATCTTGATATATCTGACGCACGATATTCACCACAGCATTTTATTATTTAAGCCATCGAAAGATTTTGCTTTATTATAGTACTGATGAAAGGAGGGCGGAAACCTTCATTTATATTTTTCATGAAGCGGACACGTCTCTGAACGAAGGGGACCCCAAAGACTGGGATATGAAGATCGAGTAATGAGGCTAGAAAAATCACATGTGATCGGCATCTACTGGCTTCGCTAATAGAGAAGATGAAATATTGGTTTATGTCGTAGACGAATCTCCTCAAACTGCTTAGTCAATTGGGGAATGTCCACCAGAGTTCGCCACAGTTGTGCGTATGCATAGGTGGCGATGGAAGACGCAACACCAATCAATTGACGAGACTCTCAAGGGCTATTCAATTGGAGTCGTAGCTGGTTGAATCACGTCTGTAGGGAAAACGAATCCTCAGTTACCGTAAATATAAACAAGTGGTGACCAAGGCAATGACCAAGACAGTTGTCATCTCTCACGGCTAGGATAAGAATCTCAAACGTTCAAATGATCGCTTTATCTGAGGAAAAGCCCGGCGATTACCTGCGGCCGACGCTTGTAATCTGGTTCGATTTAACAAGGGATCAGAGGGACTAAAACATGTCCTAGTATTGACTATATCAAGATGTCGGGTCTAGTGTCTTAATTGCCGGTTTTTTTTTTCCTTTGTACTCAAACTCTCTCATCAATAAACATCTGCTAAGGGATTAAAAGGTCATGAGTTTCTAATTTCGGTGTGAAGACGGCATTTACGGGGCAAGGGGAGCTTCGTGTCTGGGGCTTGGAGCGGGGTATGAGCTGAACCAAGTACATACGGTGAGACCATGTCTCGAGATGCTGACTCACTCGCTTTCAAAGAACGGAGATCTTCTTCTTCTTCTTCTATTCACAATGGTTCAGATAGGTAAATGGCCAGTTTGCATATACAGAAGCATCGAGCATCACAAATGTGACATATGACAAAGAGAATGGGGTGGTTTCGCTTATCCCCTCCGTCAGCAGCTGCGTAATATACAGTGCGCTGTATCTGCCTGTAGACTGTGGGAACTAACTTGATCCCCACCCGTCTCACCCCACTTGAACCCTTTTCTGCCGTCTTGCTCCTTTCTCAATTTGTTACTCCCACACTCAAGCGTGTGTTGGATGATCACAACACAGCACCACCACGTTCAATTGCACAATCAAAGAGCCATATACCCGAGATGGACGCCTCACTGCTGAGTTTACCACCTGAGTTGCAGACCCGTATCCTATCTCAACTCATTGCAGACGGTGGCATCCAATCCGTTCACCCCCTTCTCTATACGTGCAAGCAGCTTCACTCCATCGCCCTCCCGCTCTCGGTGCAAGTCTTCAGGTTGAAACACAAATCATCAGACAGCACCCTACTTGATCGAACTCGGGCCTTGCAGTTCCTCCGGTACATCACCATCGTCAAGCCTGAGCTGGCCAAGCATGTCAGGACGCTCATCATACCCGAGTGGCTGTGGCCTCAGTTCGAAAGTCCTCTTGCAAAATCCGGCCCTACAAGTGAGGAGATGGAAGTTTACAAAGCCTGGATTACAAAGACATTGAGCCTGGATCCTGATGGCGGCGAAGGTTCCAACAGAGATCAAGCGCAATGGATTGCGGAGCTCGAAAAGGGGCATTCACAAGCAATATACGCCATGTTGGTCATTGTTTGCACTGGACTGAAAGACTTTTGCTTCGGAGCAAGTTCGGACCGGCCCTATTTCCACCGTATCCTCGAGCTGGCGGCGCGACAGCCGTCGACATCAACCGTTCACCAAGGCCAGCGAATCTCCAGCCCGCTTTCTAACGTGACCGAGATCTATCACGAGGCACGAAGCGGCCAAGTTGAGTGGGACTTCCAGCCGCAATGGTTGCTTCGGCTTCCTAGCCTGCGTTCATACGAATGCGTCATGGCCAGCATCGAGGATAAAGTCCAGGAAGCCATCGCCGAGGTCCCACCAGGGTCTTGTTCAATACAGCACATCTACCTTCGCAAATCCCGTGCCTCTGCAACGGCAATCACTCCATTCTTAGCAATATGCAAGTCGCTCCGATCATTCGAGTACATCAGGCAGGTGGACGGCGTGGTTTTTGATGAGATGATGCCTCTTGATCTCATGATTGCCCTGCGGCCACATGCCAAAACCCTCGAACATCTCCACGTCAATTTCGACGATGATCGGGACAAGAGAGGATGGGGCAGGCAAAAACATAAACTCTGCATGGGCTTTGAGCTCCGGACCCTAACTGCATTGAAGACATTGACTATCGGATACCAGCCTCTGACCGGCATGCTGGACAGCCAGCCCTACCCAGCATACGGCGAAGATGACGCTGAAGAGGTCCCTCTGGAAGCCGAGGGTTCGCCGCGATTAGTGGAATGTCTGCCAGAAAATCTTGAGCGACTGGAGATTCTGTCTTGCGGTGAGAAGATAATCGGACAGGTGGACGAGCTACTGCAAGTCATCTCGTCAGGTACCTCATTCGGACGCCTTACCTGCATCCGCCTGCTCTTTAACAATGAGACAATCGACTTGAGCGGAGTCGACTACAACAAGACCTCGCCCCGTGTGAAGATTGAGGTGGTTTCTCAGACTGCCAAGAACCGAGCATTCGACATGAGCCCGGGCTGTGTGCGTAGAGGCCAGAGCGTCAATGCCATTTGCTCACGACTCCAAGCACCCCATCTCGGGCTGCGTCAAGAGTGGTTGGATAATCGATGCTCAGACCAAGCGTGGGTGTCAGCCGATGGCGGTATCGTTGTTACGGAGCCAGATACCGGTATCTTGGTCACACTGGCATCATAGAGGAGGGATTAGGAGACAATGATGCTAGAGGACTCGAAATCGGAGCATTGGATCAGGGGCACGCGACGGAGGTAGATCCAACTAGTACCGGAGTTTGCCGTACCCAGTCGAGTGTATTGCATCAATAATCTGTTAGAGCACCTCGGGCTCTAGATTTCTTTTACACATTGCCGAAAACACGAATATACTGTTATTACGTTACACCTAGTGGAGCACTTATACCATTGTAATTTCTATACTAATTTGATATCTCCAGATTTAGTGGCACACCGATGTCTCTTCAGCTTGACCCTAAATCATGGAGGAGTGTCCTCCGTCCACCACAAGTCCATGTCCAGTGACGTAACGGGCCAGAGGGCTGCAGAGGAAGATGACAGCGTCAGAAATCTCCTCTGGGGTTGCAAGCCTTTTCATGGGATTCGAGTTGGTCAGCGAGGCTCCCAATTCCGCCGTGGCGTCAGGGTGAGACATGAAACCATCGGAGACTGTATATCCCGCCAGGAGAGAGTTGACACGAATTCCCTCAGCACCATGATCAACAGCTATCGAATGACAGTTAGTTAAAATCTCAATTATATATAAGGGGCATCAAGACATACCTGCTGATTTGGTCATTCCCAGCCGGCTCCAAGTAGTAGGAATGTAAGATCCGCTCATTGGCATAGCACCAAGCGCAGTAGCGGATGAGACATTGACAATGCAGCCACGCTCAGCAGACGCGGTTGTGCTTGTCAATCCCTTTACATCCTTGAGAGGTTGTTGAAGCATGGCCTTGATCTCCTCACGAGTGCAAAGAAAGCTTCCGCGTGCATTTGTGTTGCTCATTTTGTCCAACTCCTCAGTCGATACGGCTGCGAAAGGAATGAACTTTTGTGCAATATACTAAAGAGACATTTAGGTGTTAGAAGAGACAGAAGCTTGCGAAGAGTCAGTACAGAAGAATTAGACGAGACGTACCCCTGCGTTATTGACAGCATAGTCAATCTTGCCAAACTTCTCAACGGCCTTTTTAATCACATTGACGATGTCATCTTCCTGAGAAATGTCACCGACGACAACAAGAGTCTCAAAACTGGAATTTGTCGCGAGCTCCTTCGCCTTGGCAGCGGTTTCTTCCAGCTTCGCGTCGTTTCGAGCGGAAAGGACAAGACCTCTGACACCAGCAGCAGCAAAGCCGAGTGCAGTGGCGCGCCCGATACCCTGACCTGGATTTGATGTGTCAATATATATATACATTTCTTTCATTGTTCAGGATTTATGGCAGTCTTACTTGCGCCGGTTACCAGAGCGATTCCGGGGAGCTGGATAAGAGAGGAAGAGGTAGACATCGTGTATATAGTCTGCGAGTGGCTATTTTACTTTTGAGTGTAATGTTATAAGGTAGAATAGGTTGTTATGATATTCTGGAATCTTTCTTGATAAAATGTATGAATACAAACTGCTGGTAATGCTCACCATTTTATAGATTTATTCTCACAGCTTTAATCACAGCTCAAAGGTGATCTGCCGCTTATCTCGAGGTAAGACGCCCCACTAAACGCCGACAGTCTCCACTTACAGCCGCCTCGCTGAAATATCTGTCCCGACAACTTGCATGAAGTGGCTGAGGAATGGTTGGAAGTTGTCCCGTTGCTTTATAAGCTGATGATATTAAAACTCTTTCTTATTTGGTTTATACTTAACGCAAAATTAAATCCTGTCCGGTCGCCCAAGAGCAGAAAGTGGGTAGCTGCTCCCTGAAAGAGCTGTTCTATATCGCCCTATGTGGCGATGCCTAGATATCCGGCGCAAAGCTGGCACAAAGCGACGATGACGTGCCGTATTCCATACACCAACTGTGCAGATCTCTAATGAGCTCACCATGTTTTCCATTATCCAAACCTCCGCGAAGAGAAATCATTTTCTTAATACCGTCCATATGAGCGGTCCACTCACTGTGGTTGTCGAGATGCTACAACGTCATATGGATTAGCTTCAAGTCACCCTAATCTCGGTAGTGTGCTGGACGTAGTGAATACCTTGTTGTAGCTCATAGTCATGAATAGAACGGCAAGGATATCAGCTTCAGATATAACCGTACAGCCCTCTACGGCTTGTCGAATATTTTCTATGGCTGCGACCTTGAATTGAAGACAAGAGTCAGGGGGAAGCTTCCCTCTTGTGCATCCAAGCTGGGCCGCATACATGCGTGCGCCGAGATAAATGAGAGAAAACTTGACCGAGTCATTGTCCAGAAGTTCAGGATATAAGAACGAGAGATCAATAGCTCGCGGACGGGTTGTGCAGTATTGCGACCGTAAATTGAACAAAATAGGAACTGGTGGATGTCAGCATAGAGCACCAGATGGTAGTTAAGATGGGATCATATCTAGTTCAAACATACATGATTCTAGCAGATAGTTCACACTGCTGGCGGGACAAGGAATTATGAGCTCAACATCTAGGTGATGTATTACAAGGTCAGACGACCACGACATCCATAATTCCTATCATGTTTGGTCAGCCATTAATCATAATATGTAGGTAAGATGCAAGGCTCTCAGGATCACCCACTTTATCCTTCTGCACAGGGCAATGGCTCGTGGTCTCATCATCTTTGTGAGCCGCGGCCGTCAAAAGCCGCGACTCATGGAACCGCTTTTCGTGTCTTAAGAGGTGGCTCTCGTTGCGATGAGAGTAAATGCACTCTGCACCTTGTAGGAAGCAATTGTTGCAAGGCAACATGCGATTGCACTATGATGTCCCGTTAGTGTTTGCAGCTTCCCGATCACGGAGAAACGAACCTTCTTCTTTCGGCCACGACATCTGGTACAAGATAGCACTGCGCGATGCCTTTGAAAGACCGGATCGGTTACCATCACGCCGAACTTGGGGATATCCAGCAGGCAAAGGAGCGACTGCGGATTTGGGATGGTCCTTAAATCCGGGCGCAGGAGTTCGGATGGACATTTGTCAGCGCGGGTTTTATGGGTTTTATTCGGCTAAATCTCTTACCAGGGGTTGGTCTAAGATTAGAACAAGATCATTTATGCTGGATAAAACGAGAGTTTTTTTGAAGAGTAATATTATATTACCAAGTGCCTTGTTCTTTTTTTTCTACTTGAAGGTATGTGTCTCTATGGTGAGAGATAAGAGATTAATCTACCGTTACATTGATATCTGGGGAGGGTATTAGAATATCTTGATTCACATCATTCTGACCTATCTAGATAACCTACATATCCATGACCGTGGACGGCAATCTCGGGGCATAATCTCTAAATAAAATTGGATAGTCTAGGCGTTGAAGTTATTTTGGTGCAAAGAGCCTAAAAGTCTTTTCCTTTATTTTCTATCATACCAAATAAAGTTATTTTCCTACCGTGTATGTGCCTGAGATTGAGAGGTGGCTGTATATAGGGTAGCTTCGAGCTGGAGGTAGCCAAGATGCCTGGGGATTTTAATCAAGCTTTAGAAATGCTCAGTTAGGTTACGATCTAGATGTAGGCGTGGGATAAATAGATATCGAATAAATCAGTTAAGTCATCGCCGGAAAGCATTTGATCACTCTAATGACAGGCATTCCTTTGATTGTGTTATTTCCTGGATGTGCAATTAAGATGTAAAAAAGTGCTAATAGCATTTCCAAAACAGACGTCCACGTTAAACGGCAAAATATATGTATACACGCTGTTTTTGAGCATCAGATACGTTACTTAAATGCTAGTAGAAGGAATGCTTAAGTGGGTATCTAGGATACGATCCTACGATAATGCTATCAACTACGTTCTTTACTATTCGCCCCTCCTCAGCAAGATTTCTCCTCCCTCCATTGTTCGTCCAGCCTGTGGGACTTTCAAGATACCCTTCTCCACCAAGTCCTTGGCAAGCCGAGGCAAGATCCCGTCGCAGCCCTTTGCCACCAGGACATTCACCGTCACAGGTAGTAGCTCATCCTTTCCAGTGATGGAGCTGTTTGTAGCCGCCTCGCCGAGAGGGAATACGTTATCGGGCACCTCGCTGAAGACGCTAATTCGGCTCGTGCCGAACCCCGTGGCCGGTCCAGGCTCCTCAAAATACTCATTTCGAGGTGTGGGAGTTCCATCCATACCCGGATACAGGAGAATAGATTCCGAACACTGAGCCTCATCACTGGAACGTGGTAGCACCTCTTTGTTGAACCAATCCATGAAAGCAGTCTTGTTTTGCAGGGCAGCTTCGTAAGACCCTTCTGGCAGAGCCTCAGCCCATGCCCATCGGATCAGCGGGACAGGATTAACGAAAGGCCGTCGGCCGTCATAGGCGGCTGCGTAGTCGGCGTAAAAGGGATCACGGACCAGCTTGATCTGCTCAAGACCGATCAATGCTGCGTAGGTGTTACGAAGCATGGCATTCAATGGGTCGCCTCCCGGGCCTGTGGAGCTCCATGCAGAGTCCAGATCGAAGGCAGTTGGGCGGTCAGCGCCAACAAACGATGCCAAATCGTTGGCAAAGTTGGTTATCAGGGAATGGGCGCCATCAAAACCGTAGGTATACACCTTGCTTGGGTACTTGACAGCTGAGAAGGATTCGTATGAGGTATAGTTCGTTCCATAGAGCACCTTGTTGGCAACATCCCAAAGGGCAGGGTCTCGGACGATGAATCCAGCAGTATCAAGGGTCGTGCTCAGAGGCATTGCGCCGTCAAGTGTAACCAGTCCCTTGGATGGTCTGTTCCCGAATACACCTTGCGCCCCAGCTGGCCCTCGAATGGAGCCGCCTGTATCTGTGCCAATGGAAATATCAAGCCACTCATAGGCTCCAATAGAGGCACCGCCACCCGAGGATGAGGAGTAGGGATCATTATAGCCGTCTCCGCGAGGATTGAACGGGGAATGATAATCTACCCAGTCGCCCGTCGGTTGCTCACCGTTAGCAAACTGGGACATCTTGTTGTAACCAACAATGACAGCACCCGCGTCAACCAGGCTCTGAATGCAAGGCGCCGTTTTGGTTGCTGCTGGGTACAAACGCCACCAAGCCCGATTCCCGTTTGATTTTCGCATACCAGCAAGGTCATAGAGTTCTTTAACTCCAAGGCGAATGCCAGCAAGCGGCTTCTCTGGAGAGGGTGTGGAATATAAGCGCGAGGGTACGCCAATGGTGACGGCGTCAGAGGAGGGAACCTGCGCCGACAGTTGCTGAAATGAGTCACCCTTCGGACTTTGAAGTATACCTGCACTGAAAGCCCCAACAACGTCTCTGTAGAGGCGGAAAGTTTGGTATAGCTCTCCAGATGCAACATTGAGAAAGTAGGGGCCCGACGGAATAGCCGACTCTTTAGCAAGAGGGACGACTAGTGAGTCCTCAAACCCACCATACAAGGTTTGTTTTGAGGCAACGTTGTCTTGGGAGTTAGCGATAAAGATCACGGAGAGGAATTCTGAATTCCAAACATCATCTTTCGTCGACCAATTCCCAAATAATTCTCCCAGAGCAGACTGTGCGGTGTTATCGGCTACCACAGTGACAGGCGCAAAACCAAAGACTTGCAGAAGTGATGTGGAGTTTAGGGAACCGTCAAAAGCCCTCCCTTGGGGGAATGGTGACGCATAGTAATAGTTGTCCTTGATCTTGAATGACGCGCCTGTGCTGACAAGCTGTGAGGCTGCTGAGCTGACAAGGCCCAGGATCGCAAATCCCTTCATTAGTGGCGGATGAGGCTGCCGGATCTTATTGAAGAAGACAATCTCAACTGTTCTGAGAACAAACTTTATTAAGAAGATTTTTGAAAACTTTCAGTAATTCCAGGATTGCTGATCGAGTGCCATATAAACCACTTCAAACATGAGCAACTCCCGTCAAGGTCTAAAGAGCAGCGGGGCACCAGTCAAGGGTCCCTGAGCTTGAATGAAAGAAGGATTGTGCAGCCTGGTAGAAACGGCTCGATTTTATTGGATGGGCTACGAATCCCTACCCTTGTCAATTTCACTCCATAATTCAATCTCCGCCATTCTTTCCCTGGTTCTGTGTAGATAGAGTATAGAACAAACGGTGTAGCCTGTAGGAACGCTTGCTCTATGCGTATTGGCTTCCGCTTTATTTTAGGAAGGTCAGTCGTTTTCAGGCCCGCCAACAAACCATTAAACCGGGCACGAAGGTAGGGAATTTATAGTTATCCGGTGATGATCTGATCTGTAATGCGAATGACATTGGGCGTCCGTAGAGGATGATTAGATTAACAAGGGCGCCGTGAGAAATCTAAGCCTCTTCGGATTGTACAAGCGCTTGTGGCTCCAAGAGTAGGCCTAATATTGTCGAGCAAGTAAACATTATCAGGAAAATAAACATTGTTAAGCAAGTTAAATATTATCAAGCACGCAGAGGTTTGGGTGTTAACTTCCACTCTTGTAGGATCAACACCTTGTGCTACGAATGACCAGTAGAACTAAGAATAATTGTCAATTTCAGAGTATCTTTTAAAATCAATAGTACTCCGTAAGTACTTGAGATAACTTTAGGAATTAGAGGCGTTGCAACGGAATATCTGAACCGAGATGAGCTGGAGCTTTGACAGCCATGCAAGCAACATTCGCCCCTCGGGTTCATGGAGGCTTGAAGCTGCCATCGATGTCTGACTCGACAAGGAGATGAAGCAGAACGTCGCCTACTAGGAATACGAGTCAGGTCTTGTTGGATTGATGCGTTTGTTTGCGTTGAAGTGTCTCTTTCAATGCTCTCAGCCATTCCTCACCCGCCACTCACTTCTGTTTCTTTTCCCATTTCCGCCCCATTGTCTTTCGTCATCTAGTCCAAATTATTCCTCTGAATATCGTAGAAACTTTCACATCACCATACGATATTTCCAAATCCTCAAACCTTGATCTCACGACTCACTTGCCCCTTCGTTCGCCCCAGCCAAGGCGCAGGCCAACTCTGTCCAAGAGCTTGATCGTCAGTCATGGAAAACGAAGACTACCCCAGTCCGACGGGGCATAAGCGATTGCCTGATTTCTGCGTGGATGGCCAACGAGCATGCGAAAACTGCCACGAACCCGGAGCTTCAATGTTTTGCGCGAATTGCAAGGTGACGGACATCGGCAACATCTGCACAAGATACTGCTCTCAACACTGCCAGCAACAAGACTGGGAAAGGCACAAGAAGGTTTGTCACGACCGCCGTCGGCTCATACGCGCCGCTAGAGCTTTCGTTTTAATTTGGGACGAAGTCCAGGCACTCACCTACGACCGAGACTACAACTTCATTCGCTCAGACCAGGATCGCAGAGTCATTCATATAGGACGCCCGGACCATCGCAGCGCTCTTGATTATGGAGGATGGACTGGGGAGGCCATATTCCGCCCTTTTCTAGGTTCTGTGGTTCCAGCTAATGTCGATGATGATGTCCAGCGAGCCATCCTCCACAGAAACAAATGCACCGAAGTCGTTGATATTGGACGCCCTCTCATCGATTACATCTTAAAACGTACGTTTGTCTACTTTGTCCCCAAATCCCTAGATTTCTTTGGCCGAGCTAACAGTCATGCAGCGCTTTGTACTCAGATTCTAGTAGCAGACGTGGGGCCAAAGAACGTCGCCATGGTCACGGTTTCCAAGCAGGTATCGCCAATGTCCGACGCTCATGCTATCCTTTCTCTTGAGCTCGCAAGCGGCGAGAGATTCGCCCTCGATGTTTCCGGCTGTCAATACGGGTGGCAGGAAAGTATTTATACGTGGGATTGTTTTTTCCGCTACCGTGCAAACCTCGCCTCCTACGCAAGCCTTGACGAAGTCAGTCAAATCCTAGCACAGAGCATGGAACCATTGCGCCTTGCGCCGACTCACATTGGGCGAGCTTCATGCGAGCTTCGCCAGGAAATTGTTCAACAGGTAGCTGAGTCCATCAAGGCGTTCCTCAAGACGAAGCAGACGAGCGTCCGAAGCCTCATGTCCGCGGGGAATGATTCGTTTCCTGACAAAGTTGCAGATCTAACCTCCCACGCGACCGCCAAGATTCAGGAGAGCATTCATCACATGACAGTCAATCGAGGCGTGGGAAGATGGTACTTGGACATTGAAAATTGTGGGCTTAGAAGAATGGTCTTACGAGATGAGGAGCTCGCGCACAAGATGAAGAGGGTCTTTTTGACCAAGGAGGACATTGATTCCGTTCGACTCAAATACAAGGATGAGCCACAAGAGATCGCGGAGGAGAAACGAGTGGAGGAAGTGGCTCAACTTTGGAACGAACGCGCCAGGAAATATGGCTGTCTGTCTTAGCTTAGGTAGACTGAAGCTCTCATAACTCGAGGCTTTTTATACCTTTAGCAGCTGCGGAAAAATACGAGCCCATGTTAAATGCATAACCCCTCCTGTTCAAAGCGTGAGCTCACTAAATATCAATGTCCCCGTACCTCTAAAGCATGCATGTATCGAGCTGTTAGCACGATGCCGATCAACAGAAGACCGCTGCATACTACAAGCCGGTCTTCGCGGCTTTCGTCCGCTTCAGTTGTGGTTAGCGAAGGAATATGTCGGGTAGGTCAACTCGTCGAGTACTTACTGTCTTCAACCTTGGAGAGGACAAACATAACGAAGGCATTCACTGGAACTCTCATGGCCCCGTAAATCTTTGCCCGGTGTTCTTCTGGAACCAAAATACCTTTAACGTACGCGACTGCTGGGAAGTATATTCCGAGCGAAAGTTCAAACAGACATAGCGCCCAGAATCGGAAAATCGCCCGTTCAAGCATGACAGCGAGCAGAAGACCGGATGCGGCGAATGACAAGGCTATTTGGATCGCATGTGAAGAGGCTTGAAGTGAGTGGTTGCCGTTTCCCGTCTCAATTTCGAAGATATACGAGCCAAGGGTCATTGAACTCATAAATGACGCGAAAATTATCCCGAACGGGAGGCTAGCTGAGTTATTCGAGGCTTTGTCGGCTGAGATAAGAATTCCTGTCCAGGAAAATACCATGATGTACATTGACCCTTCGAGAAAAGCTGTCACGTAGGTCACAGTAAAGATTCTCGGCCCTTCCATGTCACGTTAGCCTGTATTTTCGCCAGGGTGAGAGGTGAGACAGAGAAGTACATAGTCGGGACAATGTTTCATCGGAGGGCACACGGGAACTTAGATTCCTTTGACCGTAATTCTCAGCCTGGAATATTCAGTTTAGCATAAGGATCAATATGGCAGACCGGAATGAGTGCATACCCATGTAGTTGAGATGAGATATGAAGCCGGCACAAGACAGAAAATACTGGCTATAAATGGCGACTTCTCAGAAGAAGTCAGTTTCACGAGAAGCTGAGATACCAGTCCACAAGCGATGGCAATGAAGCCATTGAGAACCGACATGGTTCCAAAAATGGAGTTCAATATCCCATCTTCGTCCCCAAACCCGAGCCTATTGCATCCGGCAATCATCCAAGCCTCAAAGGCCGTAAATAGAATGGTTGTGCCAAGACCGCTCAAAACCCTTCCAATGTAGAGTGTTTTTAGATTTGGAGACAGTATCAGCAGACAAGACACTGCGTATAAGAAGCAATATAACAAACATGCTCGTTTTCGACCGAACCTGTCGGCAAAGGTGCCAGCGAAGAATGCCCCGATTCCTGCACTTAGAAAACCTGTGATGAAAAGGGATGCGATTGTCGTCTCGGTGAGCTGGTGGGTGTTTCTATAAAGGCTGTATGTGAAAGATCCCTATATATGATTAGATACCCCGTCCAAATCATAGCACACTCTCATGATTTACCTGCAACCAATCCGCAGCAATGGCGAGGGAGTAGATCTGTAGGTATCTGGCGCGGAAAGTGGCGAGTTCATCACCAACAGTATCCAGCTCTTCATTTTCAACTTGTGTAATAATCAACAGCGGAGCACTTCTAGATTTGCTCCGGCAAAGGAATACAACAGCCAAAATGATCAACAGAGCCACCAGGGTCGGCGTGTAAGCATCCATAACGAGAGAAAGAGAGAAAAGCTGCCTGTTGAATACTGCGGCGGAATGGAAAATTTCTGTATTATAATGTCAGAAATTCAAGTCTTCATTCAATTAATAAAGGGAGAGCCTGGAGGGAGATTTTAGAGATGTCCTTCTACTTATTGCGGCGGCATCAATAGCCAAAGCTGGCTTTTAGACGTTGGTTCTATTGATCCACAGCCAGTTCTTCTAGACCGGGCAAATCAGTTAGTGTCAATTGAGTTCGTGCCCTACCGTCAATAAAATCAAAGGGAGAGAACGGGGATCTTTTGGAAGGAGCCGGCCATAGGTCAAAGTGGCGGCGGGGACAATAGCCTCCCTTGCTTGGGCTTGCCAAGGTTGGGTATCAGACCAAACTTGTATAAGGAGACCACACTCGTTTGCATATATGAGATGCTTTCGATTGTTTCATGAATTTCTTTTGTACGATTGCATTAAAAAAATATTCATCCCGTGTTTATTCTCATCTCTACCCAGGATGCCGTACATGACTGCACCAAGCAGGATAGCTGCATTGACGACGATTTTTGCTACAGTATTGCTTCTGATCAAGCTCGCTTCCAATTCATTTCTCCTGTCGGCGAGCGGTTTGACTAGTTCTCTAGCCAGTTCTCGGATAACTCGTCCAAATGTTCACATCTCCTTGCACGACAGGTTAGCACATGCCGAGAGGTTATGGCTTCAATCTACTCAAGATCGTCAGACAATGCTGGCAGAGGTGGGCGTGAACAAGCGATTTCCGGATGGATACATATATCCCTACAATATCTGGGATTTTGCCAGGCCGAGCTTCTTCTGCCCCCACGACCTGGAGAGAGTAGGCACTCTGGGCGACGGTGGGAAGGTCATCTGCGGGATGTCCCAATATGAGAACATATCACCCGGCCCCTCGTCTTCGAGAAACAGCGCCCCCGAACTCATCGTATATTCATTTGGTGTCAGCGATGACTCGTCTTTCGAGGCTGCACTACTCGAGCGTACCAATGCCAAAATCTGGGGCTATGACTTCAGCGTGGAGTCTTGGTCCGAAGAAATTTCGGAGGATCAATACGATCGAGCTTATTTCAAGAAAGCCGGTATTGGGAGGTCGGATGAGAATGCTAGCCCGCCAATGTATACGGTTCAAGACGTTATGAAGATGAATGGCCACTCTTACGTCGACATTATTAAGATGGATATTGAGGGGGCTGAGTTTAACGCGCTTACATCCCTAATTGAGTTCATCCAGAGCGAGGATAGTGATGGAAACATGCCATTTGGACAACTACTCCTAGAAATTCATTTCATGAGGGATCCTCAAGGGTTTAGCATTCCCAAAACCCTTCAATCTTGGGTGGATTGGTGGGAGTCGCTTGAGCAAATGGGTCTTCGGCCAGTGAATAATGAAGGTAATTGGATTGGGGACGCGCAGTTTGGAAGGCCAAGATTTATGGAGGTAAGACCTTTTCTCTTCTTTTCTCTTCTCTTGGATACGGCAATTGAAGAGGCATTGCTAATACACAGTTCAGTATACGTTCATCAACGCAGTAGACTATAAACGGAACAAGCTCTTACCAAGCCAGTGAAACATAATTTATCCTACCTTTCAGAAGAAATATCTCGATTCATTGATGCAATCGAAATCATTTACTGCCTAAATTGCTGTGATAGCTGTAGATTGTTAGCTCTAGATACAGCAGAATCTTAGGGATTCTTATTGAAGCCTCAATTCAGAATAGTGGCGTTGGCTAAAAGCCGCTTGGATCAAAGAATTACAATAGATATCACATCATGCTTCGTTGAATAGAGTTTAGCTAACTGTAGGAAAGTTCCTAGACCAGACACAATAAAGTTAGCACTAAGTACCTGATCACATCAATAGCAAAGGCTAAACGCCTTGCGTACTTCGCCAGCCACTGCCAATCTGACTTACTCGCAGAATACAATCTCCAGGCCAGAAAGCCTTGGACGGTGAGCTCGATGAACTATATTTGATCGGAGACCTTCTGTAGTAACCCCTCGACCTCGCCTCCGATTTGATCCTTGAGCCAATCTAGACCTTTCTCTGCAACCAGATCCCAAATTTCTTTCTCTTCGGTGAAATATTTCTTGAGAAAGGCGATTGTGCAAGCTGTAGCCAGAATATCGCCACTAATTTTATGATTGGCAACGGAGACCGGAAGATCGAGCTCGAGAAGAGAATGAAATTTGGGTTTTACGATTTCCTCGAAATATATGCTCCAGCCCCAGCAACCGCCAAAGTCTTGCAAAGCAATGAGGCTTTGAAGCTTGGAGTGGTTGGAATAAGCGCTGTCTGCCTTGCTGCCACCATTATCCATCGGCTGGCTGTTCCCAGCTTCCCCAGAGCTCGCTGGTGTGGCTTTCGGTTTCGAATGGGAAAAGGCTCCTGTGGACGAGGAACTGGGCGCCTTGCTGGATAACCCAACAGCTCTGCGTTTGCCAATCTGTGCGCAAAATCCCCTTTGGCTGGCGTTGCCCGAGACCTGCGCCCTGTCGCGGGGCATCGAACGTGAGCTGCAGGCGATGGGCCTCACATCAGTCGGCAACTGAGAAATTTCAATCTCACCAATCTCCTTCTCCAATCCAGCGAGGCCTCTACTTTGCGGCGGCTCCACGGCTACAAACGAGCACCATTTGCCCACGACCTGAAACTGCACTCCCAGTCGAACAGCCTCTCTTTTCGCCATATTGGAAAAGCCGGGACGGAATTGCTCTCTTAGCAGCGTCCCGCCATCGTCTCTGGCTACAGAAAGCCAACCTCGATTCTGTTCTAGATCCCTGATCTCCTTGCGAGCCGCCATCTGGTGGATAACGGACGCTTTCTCAGAAAGGTGGACAATGGGGATCTCTAACTCTAGGGGCCCTTGATGGCAAGATCCTTTCAAGATGACCGACTTTGGCTCGAGATTTTGATTTTGATTTTGATTTGACAGCAGAACATATGTTGTAGTTCGATTGAAGGGAAAGACCTGGGTGATTTGGCTTGGAACCTGAATATAGTCTGGGGCTGGTATTGCAGGCAAACTTACACGTTTTGGTTGAAGCGGTTGAGTAGGAGGACTTAAATCAGACTTCTCATCGCCCTTCGGGATCTGGGGGTCCGTTTCCCTTACAGTCTGGCTCTCTACCTCAACCCATTCTTCATCATCCTTGTAATGAACCAACAGGGAGTCTGAAACACTCTCGATGATTTCAAAGTCCTCGTCATTCTGGGCATCAACTTTGCCATATTTGATCTCAAGGCTGTAATCCTTTATATGGGGAAGTAGGGCACCCTTGAGCATCCGGATGACCTTCTTGTCCATCGTCTCCGAAACGTGGACAGTCTGCGCGAAGCCGTTGCCTGCCCGTGCAATTCCCTCAACTAGGGCAGAGCTCACATTTAACCCAACACCAAGACTGAAAACGCGTATATTCTGGTTGGACTTGGCCGTCCACTTGTGTATGAGGTCGAAAAGTTTGTCTTGGTCACTGATTCTGCCGTCAGTAAGAACAAACACCTCGAGGTTCATGTCGCTATGACGATGCTCGAAAGTGGCCTCAAGAGGATCAAAGATATTCGTTCCGCCGTAGCCAGCTTCAAAATCCTCTATGTGATACTTTGCTTCCTCGAAAGATTCCTTATCATAAGCTTTCGACCGCTCCCAGAGAAAGGTGTGGTTTGTACCGAAGCTGCAGATGTTGAATTTAACTCCAGCGGGTAGCGATCTGAGGAAAATATGAAGAGCAGCCACAAGGTTTTTTATTTCAGGCCTCATACTGCCGCTTCGATCGCAAAGAAACACAATCTCCGGCTTTATCGGGGCAAGATTGAACTTTGGGACAAGGGTCATCATGAGGGCTCTTTGATTGGGGATTGTTGGATGGGTTTCGAGGAATGCAGCAGGCTCAGCAAGGTTCGTAGCCACGATATCAATAACAACATCGATATCCAAGCCGACTGACAATTGAGTGAAGCTAGCAGATGCCTTGCTAAGAGCTGGCTCCGACTGCGGCGCGGTAGACAGTGTGCCGATGGCGACAGACATAGGATGGGATGGTGACTGAATGGATCTGATCACAGAGCCTCTTGGCATCTCGACATCGACTGTGATAGACATTCCACGCTCTTTGACCCCAGGAGCTCCTGTTTCCCAGGCAGCAGATCCATGACGGGGAGAAATCCGAGTGGGAATCGTGACGCGCAGCCCGTTGATCTCAGCATCATGCTTCAATTCCTCAAGGTACGTCAGCTCAACGCGCACTTCCCCGCCTGCAGGGAGGTTCCCAATAGTCGTGGAAAAAACATCAGAGGCCTTGCGGGATCGTTGAAACAAGACGGCGGTCTTGCCCTGGGCCTTGGCTTTGCCAAAGTCTGCCTGAGCCTCCCGTGATTCCTTCACTACACCCTTGATCACGCGATCACCCACGTAACAAGTGAAGCCAACGACAGACACCTCGCCGTGCAGGGGAAATATATACTTGACTTCCCGAGCCACCTGGCTCTGAGATGGATTGATAAAGGTTTGTGTGAGATTGGTCTTACATATCGAATCCAGGATTGTTGTGTGGATCTTGGCCTCAACTTGCGGGAGATATTTTGCTAAATCGTCACTGACAATGTAGCAACCGCCGGCTAGACTTGGTTTGGGAAGCATCGCAACAAACGCTCTGTTAACTCGTAGGAGATTTGCTGAAGTATAGAAGTAGACGAACGAGAGTGATGGAAGGTGATGCGATGGGCTACCGGAGATTGAGGCGCAATGAGCATCTATCAACAAATATCCATCCCTATGCTATCTCCTGTACTGGCCTAGAAGGCTCCCAATCGTGTAGTGCTGACTGTCCGCCTAAAGAGTCACACGCGGCGATCTTACAAGGGCCATTAGTATCGTACTTCCTAATAAGGCCCATGAGTGGTGTGTATTGATGACGAGGCCTAGTCGAGGATGACTCTTATGACTCTTATGAGTCAATTTGCTAGAAACCACATACCCCGCCCTCGTATTTACGCGTACCAAGGAACCGCCAACAACAAGCATATGGCCATGGAGTAGTATTACGTTTTAAAAGAATAAGGAACACGCAACATAGAATTTTTTATCACTGTATGACGCGAATGCCGTGCGCATTAGGACATTGGATGTTGAGATTTTCGTTGTTTATTTCATGCAGTATCAAATCCCAAAACCTGACATGTTTATTACTTACCTGGGCCTTTTTGTAGACAAATATTAGTCACGTCTTAGGGGAGCCCATTGCTGGCTAAGGGTTGCCCGAAAGATTAAGACCATTGATCATATACTCCATCTTCCCATAAGGCTTGAATGAAACAGGCATACTTGTTCAGGTCCTATTCTATTGAACCCCTATACATTCGCCTCGATGTCCGATGAATCTTGAGGACCGATGTTTTCACATACTGCAAAGCAGATTCGAATGCCTGATGATATGCACAGTCAAGAGTTACCACCTTTGCCGAAAAAATCAATTCATGTCCAGATGTCTTATCACTTAGCAAAGACTCAAGCGCCTGGATTTCTCTCTACTTTAAGCAGATATTTGATAGGGCGTGGATGATACTTAGACCAAGAACGGCTTGAGAGGGCGTTTATTTACCGACCATAAGCCGATATATTCCTCTCCGGGTTCGGATTTCTCGTTTCAAGGTGTACGTTCCTGAAGAAGAGCCGACAAGGGCAAAGCCGGTGGTGAACGCACCTGAGCATCCACTTCAGCGTATTCGCCAACGTATTCTCAGATTTATGCTCGTAACGAGCCTACCCAATTATCTACATTGCTACAAGACTCTAACCTAAATCTCCGGTCTCAAAACTTCTGGACTCTTTGGCCAGGAAAGTTACCCTGGTAAGTAACGTTACATGAAGCAATACTTTATCATCATGTGTTGTAACTCGCTTAGCACACGATGAGGATTTCCATCTTCGTCTTCGCGAACGACACCGCTTTCACGTACACCATACGGCATGGGCGCTCTATAACCACAAAACCTGGCGGAGAGACAATTGGAGCCTCCCCATGTAGAGTGTTGCAGTGGGATCGGGGCTGAATCGATATTGTATATCCTCCAGGGTCGGACGTTCACAGACAGGTTTGGTAGGGTTGAGGTTGAATCAATATTTCCAGGGGACTGGACGTTGACAGGCACCACGATATCAGCTTTTGTTTTAGCGAGCTCTGTGAACACGAACAGTCTTAGCGATGCTACTCAAGCTGAACTGTGATTGGCTTGGGATGCTATTGCATGATCATGGGTATCATGCCTGGGATCAAGCCAACTGTGGGTCGTGCAGCTCGCACTGAAGTCTACATTGGGCAAAATTTCTGGACAATCCGGCTGTCCTTCAATATACAGATGATAGAATAATGTAAGAGATTTATAGAAATATGTGAATGATGATAATGTCTGACTGAATTTGGAAGTAAGGTTGTATTCCATACCTTGACTGTTTACGCACTGAGCTCTTCAATTATAAAAGAGCAAGACGCCACTCTGCAATGGCTTGTAATTTGATTCAACAAGCTCCCTTCAACGACAGTTTATAGCTCTACTAAATAACTTTTCCCACCAGCATCATGTTGCTCTGCCCAACTATCCTTCTTCTCTTCGCCCTTCCTTTCTCCTCGGCCAATGAGTGTATCAAATACTCATGCAGTGCCTGTGCTTGCTATGAATGGGAAAACCCCTCCCCAACCGTCACTGTTGAGCCCTCCCCGACGCCTACGGGTCCTGCTAATCTCATCATCAATGGCGGGTGGGAGTCGTTTGATGGTGGAGGCATTGCTCCGTGGATCTCGAAGCAGGGCACAGGTGGCTCCAGGCCTTGGAACGACGACGATGAGCCATATATGCCTCCATACATTCCATATCATTCCCGCAGCGGTAAATGGGTTCTGTAAGGCGATTCTCCATTGATGAAAGAAGAGACAAACTGATTTGCCTGTTAAATAGCATCATGGCAAACCCCACAGACTGGCAGGGAAACGTTATAGAGGAAACCATGTCCCAAACGGTCAGCCTGGTGAGCGGGACCGAGTACCGCTTCGAGGCTTACTACAGTCTTTTGTTCCTCCCCAAGACAACGACTACGTGCCGCTTTTGGGCGTCAATTGATGGGGTTGAGAAGGGGGGAGTGACTGTCGGCAACAGCGATCTTGGAGACCCCTATAATTTCGACTTGATCGCCTTTCCATACACACCTTCGACTACTGGAGACAGCACAGTGAGCATACAATTCAAGTGCAATGATGCTACTTTCGAGGAAGGAGGTGTTATAGGCGTGGACGATATCAGCCTGACTGAAGTAACCACCTCATGATCTGAAAGATTGTTTGCCCAGATTATGTGCCCACCTTCTGGGTCGCTGGCTTTTCTGTTCCCAATTTTTCTCATGGGTTGAACTGATTTTATCCATCAGACTAATGGGGAGTGCGTCCTGGGGTATTGGATGTTGCATGCTACCCCTTGATCTTGTGCGCTGAGCTTGTGCGCTGGACTAAGATCTTCCGTTGTGGAAGCTATTCATCTAACTTGGTCTGAAACTTTTTATTGCTGCAATTGGATTTTGAGAATGTATAGATCCTCGGCGAACTTTACATGGAGATAGTTGTGTCCTGCTTCAATTATGCGCTGCAATGTGTTATGCCCCCATGTGAAAACTGCTATCATTGAGCAGGAGCTCCAAGCTCCAAGCCGATGATCTATATCAGGCCCTTGCAACTCCATGTTATTGTCAAGATTGACCCAGATTCACTTTCTACAATAAAAAGCGTCTTCCCGTCTGGGCCACCCCATGTCATATTAGTACTTCCATAACCATATTTTTGTGTAGAGATGCGGGCTTTTGGCAATCCCCGTTTGTCGTGGACATATATAGTCCCAAGGGTCGAATGAGCAACGAAGATATTTCCCTCCTCATCCGTAGCCATTCCATCAGGCCCACCAACACCCCCATATATCGAGAAGCGTCCAGTTCTCTGCACGCTTCCGTCGCCATACAATGGTGCCAGCCAGACGCTGTTATCTCTAGTCATAGCCACAAATAGTGTAGTTTCGGTCGCATCGAGGACAAGGCCGTTGGGAGAGGGACAATTTCGAAGCAGAATATCGGTTCTACCATCTAGCTGGATGCGATAGACTCTTCCGGTAGGATCCTGTAGGCCAGACATGCCTTGATCCGTAAATATGATACTACCGCTGCGGGTAATAACCAGATCATTGGGACCCTTGAGACGCTCTCCGTTGAATCGATTCATAACTGTTGATATTTTCTTAGTGATGGTATCCAAGGCCAAAACACCCTGTTTGAAATCCGCAATGATAATCTGTTGGCGTTGTTCATGCCAAGCAAGGCCATTCGGTTCACCGTCATACTCGACAACTAAACTCCACTCTTTCGTAAGTAGGTCGACTGTGAAAATCCGGCCATAGGGAATATCAGTGAGATAGAGCAAATTCCCTCTCACGAGGGGTCCTTCCAAAAAGCTGTCCAGCGAGCGGCCTCTCTTCTGGTTTTGAGAATGCTCGGATAGGCCGAAGTGCCGGAATTTCGAGGGAAGAGTCGTCAATTCTTGGGCGTTGACTGTTGGAGGTGGCTGATACCAAGCATCGAGTCCAAACGACATGATTATGACAACTGCCACCGGAGACGAGCAGGATATCGGTATTAGTGTCTGGCTGTATCTGGACAGCTGAAGATGTAACCTAATCAAGGTCATATGCGTTCTCCACGCTTTTACTATTATGATGCTCAGGGATAACTGTTAACTTCGCGCGGGCCAATTCCGTTAGCCCCTGGCTCAAAGAGGCTACATCTCGGGTGGTGTGGTGGTAATGGAGAATCTCCGCCACCGCGACTCGTCCCACGGGGAATATCCGTCCTGGGGTTCGGACATTGCCGCTCTACTTGACTGGAAGAGAGGCACAATCTCAATTTACCCCGTGGGGGCTACATTCACTGGAGCGGTGTGTGATGGAGCCCTTCGAGTTACCCCAGATCTTATAGTTATAAAAAGCATATAAATTAAGGGGTCAGCTCCTTAATCTACTAACACTTCACCAGCTTCTCTCCTCCCTCTGGAACAGCATACTGCAACAAGACCTATCTTGATAAGCTATCAGAATCTCTACAATGAGTGGTGACAATGACACAGAAAAACCCTGCGGAATACTCGAGGTTGAGGACAGCAGAATTTCCAAGCTAGATGGAGATATGGTACCTCCAATGCCAGATCCAGATGCTGAGAGACGCCTCGTACGCAAACTGGATCGCACGATTCTCCCCTGGATTATGCTGCTCTACTTGTTATCGTACCTCGACAGGTAAGTTTCATTCACGTTGTGTTTTCCAGAATCCGTTATTTTGTCTCGAAGCAGTCAACTAACTTCCTTGATTCAATTCTAGAGCCAATATGGGAAATGCTCGAAACATCGGTCTCGCAACGGATATCGGCCTCGGTAGTACGATGTATCAGGTCGCCTCAGCCTCATTCTATATTGGGACGGTTATCTTCGGAACAGTGGGAGGTCTCATGCTCAAAGTATTCAAGCCATCGACCTGGCTCGGACTTTGTGCTATTGGCTGGGGCGCAACAAGCACCTTACAAGCCGCCTGTACCAACCCAGGTGGTCTAATTGCCGTTCGGTTCTTTCTTGGTGCATTCGAAGCGTCATTTGCACCTGGATGTGCCTTGTATCTCAGCTTCTGGTACCTGAAATCTGAGCTCTCTCTGCGTATTGCTGCATATGCTGGGATGAGCGCCGTTAGTGGCGTCTTATCCGGGCTGATTGCATACGGAGTCGGTCTCGCCCAGGGCAAGATGGCTATAACTGCCTGGCAGACGTTGTTCATCGTGGAAGGGCTGCCCACTGTCGTCGTTGGTGTTCTCACACTCTGGATACTACCTGGACGCCCCGAGTCTGAGAGATCTCATTGGTTCACTGAAGCGGAACATGAGATCATTCTGAGCCGACGTAATAGGTTCACCAAAAATGCTGACACTGGAATCAATATGGAACAAGTGAAGAAGTAAGTCATTCACCCAAACTCTCAGGTTGACAATCAAGCATACTGAGATAATGTACAGTGCATTCAAAGACTACCGGCTATACCTATTCTGCCTAATTTATTCTGGGCTTTCTCTATCTTTGGCCGTTGCCGCTGTTTTTCTTCCTACCATCGTGGAGGATCTCGGCTATCACTCTGTTACGGCCAATCTCATGACCGCCCCCGTTTATGGCACAGCTTACGCTTGCCTCCTCATTACTGCCACCTTGTCCGACCGATTCCGTATACGGGGTGCCCCTATTGCCCTCGGTGGTTTGATTTCTGGAATAGGGTATCTATTACTGGGACTGCTGAGACAAGGAAACGCACGTTATGCTTGCTGCTTCCTAGCAGTTACTGTGAGTTTACCTTCGCATTTCACAGATTTCCAAGACTAATGAGGATATTATAGGGAACTTACATGGCTTTCCCAATCGTTTTAACCTGGATCACGTCGACATTTGCGGGTGATACCAAGGCTGGCGTTGGTGTCGGAATAGTTATTGCTGTCACTCACGCGATTGGAGTTGCTGCTTCTACAATCTATCCAAAGCAAGACGCACCCTACTATCTAACTGGAAACGCAGTATCCAGTGCACTTGCTCTCGCGACCACCGTCTCAGCTATAGCTATGAGCATTTTGCTTTATCGGGAGAACCAAAAGCGAGACCGTCGCTATGGGAAGCCAGAAGCCCGTGCTCCTGTCGACATGGGTGGTGATGCTGACAAGGCCCAGGACTATAGATACGATATCTAAGGTCAGGAAGTATCAGGTTGTGATTAAGATGATGTATTCATAATTCATGGTAGTTTAGTTTCTTAGCCTGTGATTAGAAAGCTTACACAGCTGCACATTCATCTGTTGCCAGGTATCCCATATTCCATCAACCAGTTTTTCAATTTCGGTATGGTCAATATAATTGGGATGTCATCTCGAACAGCCAAGCAGATACGGTACATCATTTATGTACCTACCTCGTGACTATCATATGGGAGTAACTAAATACGCACACATCAATTTTTGAATACGAATACATGGCATTAAGCCTAGTGATGACTCGATATAGGTAAGCACCCAATATGGAACTTCAGTCAGTGTGCCTTACCACCAAAACTTAAGAGTGCCTAACCGATATTTTCAGACCTCACCCATTGGTCATATACCCCTGCTAGACGCTCACCAGCATGAAGTGCTTCCATATTGGCAAGGTTTACGTGAATAACAGCTAGTGATGAAGGATTGCCCCTTGTCTGATGCTTAAATCACAATTGTTACCCTCCTCCCACAAAACCATAGAGGCACAACCAAGTCTCTGGGGCCTTGCCATTGATCATCCACTTCTACATTGAAAGATCTAGCAACAGAGAAACGATGGCACAGGATGAGGCAGTTACTACGGTGTGTCCGCCACCATACGATCCGACAGTCCAGCCATCTCCAAAACCTCAACGGCACCGACGCCGGCCGCGCGTTCCTCAGGCTTACGGTTTCGTTGACTGCATCAAACGAACTCTAGGAGCACTCTTAGACATATCAATCATCGCCGTCAGTGTAAGACTCTCAGTCATGTGGCCGGGCATAGCTGGCTTCAGTGTGCCAGGAACACTAGGGGTAATTCTCCTTCCTAAATGATCCCTTTCCCATATCAGCCCTTCCACTCATACGCCATGTAAGAACGACACATGGAACCAAGTTAACGCTGGACAGGGCATCATTGCCTTGATACTTGATGTATCCGACGTAGTAGGAACCTTGGATCGATCGAGACGAATTGCCAGACCCTCCGCCCCGTTGACCTTCAGCATGGACCTAATTATCTTTATAATTTTCATAGCTGGTATTGCTGTCTTCATGCTAATGGATTACCAATTCGGTGTGAATGAGAGTCGAAAGCCTCTAAGCTTGCAACAAGACAGAATGCAGTGTGTTTGGACGATGGTCCCAGGCGCGTTAGTTTGCTCTCCCAGCCACAGAGCTCCCATAACCAGTTGCTGACCATTTTACGGTATAGATGTTTGCGAGTAATATTTCTTATATGGGGTTGTTTCGATCGCAAAGCCCGGCGCAAGGAAGTCCGACCCATTCAGGCTCCTGTCGCGCTTGAAACCCTTCCGTCCAGCCAACCACCCAGATACTCACTTGTCGACGGTGGGCAGCCACAAAGCACATTGACTCCTCGACCGGCCTTTACTGCTCAACCCAATCCGCCAGGGCCCCGAACTACGATGCCCCCGGATTACAATTAATACTCGATTCCTTCGGTGGTGTCATTCAATATCCTAGTCAAGACACGGGTTAATGTATCAAGTAAATTTGTTCCTAGTCGATTTATGTTTGGAAAATTACGTTATCATTGCCGAGTAAATCTTCGGAGCAATACACCTATGTTCTCGTCATAATTACTTCTTAATATTACAAATAAATTAATACTCTTTGAAAGTCTATATGCTTCCCCGAGGCACCTAATTATAAGCAGTACACTGAATCTCATCCAACGCGAGCGAATTCTTTCTATTCACGCCGGGATTCTGAGGACTCTCGGCAGTAATCCAGATCCTCGACGTCCCATCCGCAGGCGTGGTGAAATCGAAGCTACCTCTGAGCCACACCCCGGTATCCGCGTCACTCTCCGGATACCGGTTTCCAATAACGGTATTGCCCTGCCAGATGCGCACGTAGGGAACGTAATTCGTGTCCCCCCTTCTTACGGAGTAGTACTTGTCCCACTTCCACCAGTACGTGCAGAAGAAGCGGGTGTTCCCGCAGGTCTGGATGTCTTGGTACATCTCCAGATACTGGGGGTAGTCAAAGTTGCGGGTGTTGAATTTGAAGTTGGTCCCGGCGTAACCACCGGGGCTAACCGTAGTCAGGACGTTGTTGCTACCGCTAAGCCTCCATGGGCGAAAGGAGCCTGTTTCGAAGTCTCCGTTCTTGATGGGCGTTACACTATCACATGTGGGTTGGGGTTGGCTGGATGTGGTTGTTGACGGCACAGTCGATGAAGGGGTGGAAGATTCAGGTGTTGTGGATGTAGCCTCTGGTGTTGACGTGGGTGAGAGCTCGCTTGTGGAAGAACTAGCAACTGGTGTAGATGAGACCTCGGTGCTAGAGATGGGAGTCACGGATGGTGTGGTTGAGGTGCTGCTGGCTATGGCACTGGAGTCTGGTGCAGATGGCGTTTCAGTGCTTGAAATCGGGGTTGGGGTTCCGGGCGTAGAAGCGACAGAGCTAGCATCTGAGGCAGATGGGGTCTCCGTGCTTGAAACGGGAGTCGATGATTCAGTCGGAGGGGTTGAAGTAGGGGTTGAAGGAGTGCTGATTTCCGATGCAGATGGTGTCTCTATGGTTGAGGCTGGAGTCTCAGATGTAGATGGGGTTGAAATATCAGTCGTTGGAGTCGTTGATGAAACTGGACTCTCACTTGCAGATGGGATTGAAATCTCTGTCCCTGGAGTCGTTGATACAATCGGTGTACTAGGCGTTGTAGTCTGAGATGTCGGCGTAGTGGCCTCGCTTGTTGCTGGAGTTGAGATGCCGGCCTCAGGTGTTGATGTGCCCGATGGGGTCGCGGTATCAGAGCTGGGCGTTGAAGGCGTTGACAGGCTTTCTTGACTGCTGCTTGGCGTGGTCGATTCAGTAGCAGAAGGAGTTGCCGGTGTGGATGGCGAAACAGAATCGGACGTGCTGGGAGTCGAAGACGAGATGACAGTAGAGAGAGTCGTTGGAGTCGAAAGAGTGACGCTGATATGGCTAGTGGTCGGAGTGGCGCTGATGGCCGAGTCCAACGGTGTGGAGATGGTGGAAAGAGTGGATGAACGGACGCATTTTCGTCTGCCTGCGCTGGCTACCGAGCTGAAGAGAAGGGCAAGTAGAAGAGAGCGGGTGAGGTGCGGCGCCATCTTGATCTTGGTGCTCCCCCTGACTAAACGAGTGAATACAGAGATGAAGAGAGTCAAGCAAGAGAGGGCAGTCAAGAAGGAGGCCTGCCTTTTACATTTTCCGCCAGTCCAGCTTTTCAATTATGATCTGCATCCTGCAGGAGTAACTATTGAGGCGAATCGGTGATGGCTAACTCATCATTGGTGGGCTCCATTATCGGTTCTCCCAACATCTCGGGTCGAGACCTGATCGTTGACGCTAGAGATCATCTCGGCTAGTTACTTTAATAGTCTGCCACGCTCTGGAGGCACATCCGGGATAGCCTTGCTTTGAAACAGGCGCCGCCTCTCAATAGTTTAATGACCACACCACCACACTTCGGCGCGGCCAAGCCGTCATCCCCACCAGTTGAAGTTGTCAATGAGGACAAGCAGCTTTCAATAGGTTCATGATGAATTAAAGAACGCAGGAACCTGGGCCTAACTCACGACAAGGTTAGTGTTGTAGGGATTGAGCTTCTGGTCCGGCCAGGTACATGTAGTACGACACCCACACACCAGATAGTTAGAACGCAATCATCAGAACCGTTGAGAGGGCTACAGAAAGTGGATATTGCAGCGGCCGTTGAAGTGGTACGGCTAAGGCTGAATATAATCAATAATACTGGCATCGGCCCCGTCTGGCCTGATTGAAGTTCACGCAAGTGTTCGCTGCCTCTGTCATGACAGCCGGCATTGGGTGTTTCCCCTCTTCGCTCATGCATGTATCTGGTGAACTTTTCCTCTCTAGAATGCATCGGATCTCATTGTCTAATTCATTAGCGACAAAATGCAGAGTTGAGGTATGTTTTCCTTCAAAATCCTGAAAGCCGATCGTGAGAACACTGTCATCTTTCTTGTTCGCTATGTCCTCGCATGAGCCCCAAGTTCCCCAACCTCGTTAGTCAATGAAGCCTGATGTGTTTGCGGTGCTGTATTGGGCCGAGGACAAGGCGTTGCAGATAACATGCTTGCTGTGTTCTGACCAAAATGGGGAAATCGAAACTACAGCATACAATTATCTTAAATTTCTCAATATTCTTCACAGTTATCGAATTCAGGAAGACTAGTTCTCAGCGCAAGCTTTCCTCGCCTGCAGTGTGATGTGTGGCAATGATCAGACAAAGACGAGGTACTTGATAGCTTTGGAGCTCTCCAGCCTCGACGATGATTGAAGAATCCCGCACAGCTTCTAGGTATTCATCACATGCTACGTCCATGAGCGGCAAAGTATAAGTTTTACTAGGTAACACTTTTTGCGTTTAGTTTCATGCTTTATTTACATTTAAGTTACGTGGATATATGACGAGGCAAACAAGTCATGCGACTAGATAATATCTAACTAAATATTGAAGAAGGGTCACAAAGTAGCGTCCTGCAATGGATGCGCCCGTGTGAAAATAGACTACAGTTCACCCTTGCGAGGGCGAAGTCCAAGAAATCCAACTCTATGCAATGCAGTCGATCTGGACCAAATTTGGAGGCACGCCGTGGCTACCGTGGAAGCAGAGACGGTAACCTCCTCGGCACATGGGGCTCGAATATTCCCGCGCAGCTCATAAGATTGAACTTTGACGTGAGAATTGGAGCCGGCGTGAGAATCGGGCGCTCAGTCGTCAATGTTGTAAGGCCGTGGCAGGGCCATGTCGACCGCAATGCAGTCGGTAAGTCGTCCGTTGTGTGGCATCCAGCGACACCGGGCTCGCCTCCATTCACGGCTCTCTGTGGGTGTAGCCAGACACCCCACGCAGTGCTGTTCTTCTATTTATCCGCTGAGGGAGCAGTATCCTCAATCAGTGGCGGTAATCCAGTAGAAGAAGGCAGCGCTGCCCAATGCCAGCAGAATGGTGAGGATGCTGGCACCAGCCCGATCACCGGCGGTGATGGGCTCGAAATTTCTCGCGCTCGGGTCCTTACTCTTCTCGCCAGCATTCGGATTGCCCTTGGACGTGCCGCCCGTCTTGTTCGTCGTAGGCTCGTCCACATCATCAATCAGCAATGACGAGACCGCCGCCAAGACATTCATGGCCTCTCCAGCGCCACTCGTGTGATCCGTCGATACGGGGTAGAATTTCCGCTCCGACCAGTAGAACCCGCACGCGCGGCCCGTATCCCCTCCCGTGCACTGGCTGATGGCGGCCTCAGTGGACTTGCGCAGTACGTCCTTGATCGTGTCGTGGGTGTGTGGCGCGACCTGGCCGACGGTGGACATCCAGCGGTGGAGGTATCCCTTAAACGAGAGCATGTCAGGGGTGCAGCTGCCCTTGTTGGGCTCGCAGCTGGCTTCGTATGCGACATTCTCGGGGAAGAATCGTTTCAGAACCGCCTCGAGGAGCTTGTCCAGTCTTGTCTTCCACTTCTCGTCCTTGGTCTGCATTGGAGCAATTAGCGCATTGACAACGCCAAGTCAAGCAAGGCGAAACTTACAAAAGAATACATGAATGCAGACCCCTGCAAGAGGACGGCAGCATTGTAGGAAAAGGTCTGCTTGTCAATGTCGGTACAGTTGTGTTCAACATGGCCTCCGTCGTATACATTCCATGTGTCATGATCGATGTATTTCACGGCCCACAGCCAATCCCAGGTCTTCTCAGCATGCTCAGCGTATGTCGCGTTGTCGGTATATCGAGCCAGTCGGGCACCCATGTTGAAAAAGATACCGTTGGAAATGGCTAGGAGGGGACAGGAGGGGTTAGCAAGGCAATGGCGGACAACGGAATGCCAGTCCAAGTGTTGGGATACCACTCACTATTCTTGTAATTGTACCCAGTGTTAGTCGGAGGAATCTGCCAGCGCATTCCTCCATTGCACTCGGAGTCATGACGCTTGGGCTGAACCTGGGTATTCCATACAGCCTGTGCCAACTCGAGCCATTGATACTGATCCGCGGGCGGATCGGGAAATTTGTTTTCGGCAGCGAGCAAGGCAGACATGCCCCAGAAGCCCTGGTCATCGTTGCCCAGCGAAAGAGTGTGGTTCTCGGGCATGTAGTCGCCGTTGTCGCCAGTCTGATGCAGCATGCCCTGGGTCACAACAGCATTGTAGCTGGTGTCGCCCGTCAGCTTCCAGTAGTCGATGTAGGTTCCCATCATGGCGCCGCCCTGCCACCAGTAGTAGTCGCCCTTGTGCTCGGTCGGCGGTCCAGGAAGAATACCGGGGATCATGCCAGTCTGGTTGCCGGTGTACTGAAGCATCAGGTCGTAAGCGAGGGTTCGTGCGGATTGCTTGATCTCGTCTGCGACAGATATGTTAGATTGAAGGTAACCAAGAAAAGCAGCCGATCGGATTCTTGGAAAATATTACCTTTTGTGCCGATTTTATAATACTGTGCTGCGACGCGGATATCGAGAAAGAGCGACATGCACAGCACAAGCAGGCCCTTTGGCAGGGTGCCAAGCGATCGTGGTGGACTCATTTTTGGTGGGTTGTGTGCGGGTGATTTTAGGTTGGCGATGGGCTCGATTCACCACGATCCAATTCAGTGGGGTTTCCGCAGCGGTATCGAAGGAAACGCTGCGAATCAGCCGCTTTTCGTCGTCGAGGGAGCGAGTGATGGAGATGTCCTCCAGTGGCGGAGGATAATACAGAGCGAGAGACACAAGCACGCAGAAGCAGAAACGAGAGCGAAGGATGGAGAAGAAGAAGAGACGGCCGGTGGATACGAACGGCAAGAGGATGGATGGAACGTCTTATTTAGCAGCATGACGAGGGAGGAATTCGCCAAGGGACGGGACGGTGCAGCAGCGGCAGGGAGGAACAAACCTACCTACAGGCTTTGGGTTCTCCCGCTCTCCCAGTCGAGACCAGAGTCAGCGTATGTCTGACCACGCCGCCAAGCCACAGGCCCTCCCAGTCTCCATATGGCTGGCTGGTACTGTCTTGCCTGAGTCTCGTCTGCTGTCTGATTGTCTGCGGGGGCCGGGCGTATGACGTGTGACCCATCAAAACAAACACGGTTTCTTGATGTCACCCGCACCCACAATACGAGGGCATTGCAAGTATTATTGGTACCAGGCCCCTCCAGCCATGGCGCCGACGTCGATCAGTGGCCCATGCCCGCTCTGATCGGGGTCGTCGGAGGTGATGGGAAACGAGCATGCGATCAGTGGGGAGGCGGATGGATGATGGAAGATGGAAGGATGGAACATTTGGAAGGTTGAGGAATTGTCGCTCAACTGCTTCCGCCAGCATTCCAGCGAGTCCAGGCACAGCTCAGAGCTTCATGCCACTGACGCTTGGCGATAAATGCCCGCCGCCAGTGCAGTAGCAACAACTACAGTGCCTACAAACAGGGATCGCCTCCGCGGCGGCGTATCAGTGATAAGGGACCTGCGATTCTCAGCATCGGTTCTCGGCTGCATGGTTTGTTTCACATGATGCCACATGTCGGCGGAAAGAAAAGGAAAATATGAGGCGGTCCTATGCCAGCAATGGATTGGGATCATCCTCAAAATCCGTCTGGTCCTCCAATTTCCTCATCAAACACCAGTCGCCAGGTCTGTCAGATTGTTTGAGGCTGTGCAGCAGAGAGGGCATTTGATTGCTAATTCAGTGCCCACCCACATGCCATCCAGCCCTGCCGCCCGCCAAAAAATCCCGCCCTCCAACAAGGTTAAATCAAGCATGATCGGAACACGGGGCCTTTCCTCCAGTCACGCTCCCACCCGACAGCCATCATTCCATACCTTCTTCGTAGCGCACACACTATTTAGCCGTAGGTACAGCAGGTACAGCAGACACCAATGACGAGGTGATGCCGAGGTGCAGCATTCATTCTCATGTTCAGCCGCTGGGCGATTCGCCTGCCACCCTGATTATCGCACCGTATTCTCTGCGACAACGTGTTTGACCCTGCTTAGCCACCGCATTATTGTCGGCGTACACAAGCGCCATCTCGGAAGCACCAGCCCAGACCTGAGTCTTCCCCTCAGTTCCAGCCCGCCCATTTGACCCGACTCCTCAAGCATCAGCGTAAACGGCCCATCCAGCGTATCGACTGCGTATGCCATCAAATCAATAGACACTGTACGCTGAGCCAAGTCCAAGGCCTCATGTCTGTCGGCCCCTGCTAGCGGCTTGGCCTCTCCAGGAGTCCAGAAGCTCCAGAAGGTCAGCCAAGCCGGAGTCGGCATCTGTCAGCTTGGTCTTATCCATCGCATGGATGCCCCAGTTCACGCCATACCATTGCTATTGTTTGGCCTGCATTGTTACTCCACCAGTAGCACAGAGCCAAGAGAGCCTGCTCATATTGCCGATTACATAATATACAGACAGAACCATCTGGCGTGCCCTCGGAAAATTATCAAGTAGATCACGACGGTGGTTAGGTGAAGCCATGCATATCCGCTACAATTGAATATCATCAGTAAATCCATTTCTATTAGGCCAGTGGCGATGAAAAAAAAACCCTATCTAGTTACTTCCAAAACCGTCTTTCCTTGACTAAACCGTCTTTCTTTATCGGCTCATATCCTGTTCCCCGAAGCGCTCGGTTATCGTTTCATCTCTTGTCGATCACAACATCTTGACTCGGTGCACTGATGTCCCTGTCTGTATGCGTACCGCATCCCTGCACCTATTACTTTTGAAGATTCTAATAACGATGGATTTCTATTTTCTATTTTCTAGAACTTCCCGGAATATATCGAGCGCTCTAACATAATGAAGTTGGTTAGTTCCCGTGCCATCTGTTCAATTGCCGAGAGTCTAGGGTAGGTGGATCAAGGGAGCACCGTTGCTCTCCGCATTCAAGCCAATAGAGAGCGTGTTTACAAGAATTAATTTTGTGTTGACATAACCCAAATACGTTACTTAATTAATTGAAAGTAACACACAATGCATGTCTAAAAACACACCTAGAACAGACTAGATAATGGGTTGTGGCTGTACCATTATGGGGCTCTGGAAACGACGGGTATATGACACCTGCAAAGACCGAGCTTTCAGGGATCGTTCACGATCGACAACCAGTGCTCCCAAAATCGTATCCTGCGACCAGATGCGGACCCCTAATCAACTTACTCGTCCGATTGAGGCTGTGTAAACATTAATCTTACAACGACTCACCGCACAAGCTTGACATTTTTAGAAGGAGACAACTCCTTCCGCCCACATCTGCTGATGTCTTGGGCCAAGGGGTGGACTTGGCTCACGACCGTGAGCATGAACTGCTCCTTCCTGGACACTAGGGCTTTTTTATTTAACTTAGAAATGATCAGCAAATGATCTTCAAGTGTGCACGAATTTAGCTTGCTTCAGGTCTCTTGGCTAACAGAGAATCATATAAGCTTACCGACTATCCATTGGCAACCTCTCAGTCTCCACAGACTTGAAATTAATCTATTGCTCTTGAAATTACGAGAGTGGGAGAATGAATGGGCAATATTCTCTACCTGTACCTACCCGTGGATGAGCGAAAAAATGATGCTAGGTTTGAAAGTTTCCCCTGAACTCTGGAGGCTTCAGTTCCTGGAAACGACTCACCGCATAGAGTTTAGAACCTAAGAGATCATACATACATCGAGGAGTTGTATTCGCATTGCTAGAAATCACCGTTGCAAGGAAGTTATGTATTGCTGAAAGCTCCAATAGAACTAAGACTTGACCTAACCACTTCCCCATGAATTTGAGTTTTGTGTTTGCGGAAGCATCTCGACATATATGGACCGAATGAGTCTAAAGATAATTCAAGAGTGTCAGATTACGAAAATGGCGGAAAGAGTATCATTGAAGAGTGTTCCTCCTGAACAACAAGAGAGAGAAGGACGAAAGGTAAAATGGAATGTGGCAAGCTTGTTAGGATTAAAACCAAACTTTGGATGCAATGTGTTGGATTCTGACGTCTAAATTTCTGATCGCGATTTATGAGCTCAGTTTATCAATGGTGTTCGAGCTGCGACTTGAAATTAATCAACTGTATCGATATGTGTGGAGCGAACTCTATCCTCTCAAAACGATGGGAAAATGCAGCGGCTCAACGTATGTAGATATTGTCTATTGTCATTCTATGAAAATACTATGCGAGCAGAATCTTGACCTGCGTGTTCTGATACGCCCTCGGAGGGCTGTTTATAAATCCAAGAAAAGAGTAAAGAAAGCACACGCCAGGGCCATCATGCCAACGCTGTTCACCGTAGCGCCATTATCATTAATAACATTAGTTTGACTGCCACCCGTATTATTATCTCCATCTCCGCCTGGCTTGTTGGTAGTCGAGTCTCCGCCTCCACTATTATTACCGCTGTTGTTGCTCTCGTCATTGGATGAATTGGTCGTCGACATACTCGTCGAGTTGGCATTCTCCCACGTCTTGTTGTACGAGTATCCCGGGTTCTCGATGATCGTATCATTGACTTGTGAGCCAGGCCCGTTGGTCGAGTTGCGCACGCAGACGGACTTGTCGCCGCCGGCAAACTTGGCTGCCGTTTTCCACAGCACAGAAATGTCACGCACCATGTCCCCCGTCCAGAACAGCCGGCAGTTTGCAGCCTCGTAGACGAACTGACGGGGCATATCTGGGCTCTTGGGCAGGATCGAATCAAGCATGTTGACTCCGGCGGCCCGCGTGTCCACGAACCACGGCGCGTCGCTGAGCAGCCCGGGAAGGTTGGTGATATCATTAGCGGTAACACCGATCTTGCCGAGGAAGGTGTTGAACTTGCTGCCAGAGAGGCTGCGTATATTTTTGATCGTGTCCGTGGTGCCGCTGATGTAAGAGAAGGTCCTGTCATTGCTTCCTCTGGTGCCGCCCACGCCCTGCATCGGTCCGCTCTGGGGAATTCCGCCGACGACGACCGTCTTGACGGAAGCATCGGTCTTCATCATCGCCGCGAACGTGTGGCAGGTGCTGGCGCAGTACCCGTCGGTGAGCAAGATGATATCGTCAGCTTTCCAGGGCTGCTCGTAGTTGATACTGTTGTCGCCGTAGTTGGCAATGAAGAACCCAAGCTCGTCCGCGATGGCTTTGCTCGAGTAGTCGTATTGCGCATTATTTGTGAAATTGTCCTCCGTATTACTGCTTTTGACGGGGCCAAAGAAGTCGTTATACGACTGCCACTGCGTCCCTCCCGTTGTTCTGGTGAATCCCTTGTTGAGAAACCCCGAATTGTTGTAGAAATTACGAACAGGGTGGACGATATTGTTGTCCAGCACATTATCCTTATTCTCGATGAGACCAGTTATTAGAGTTCCATATGTCTTCAGCTCGGGTATAGCACGAGCTCGAAATAATGGAGTTGGCTGGATCCGAGGGAAGAACTGACGGAACACGTCAAAGGCGAGGAAAATGGTGCCACCGCCGTTGCCAGACAAGTCGATGACGATCTTGGTGGCATTGGCACTCTTGGCCTGCTTGATAAACGACTTGACAGTCTCGCTGAAAGTTGCCGCGTTTGCGAGACTGTTGGCAGCAAAGTTGGGGATGCTCAGCACACTGATCGACTCATCCTCGAGCACATACCCAGACACGGTTCCTCCAACAGAGAAGTTGGACTGCACCACCACGGGATTTCTTGGGTAACTTCTGTATGGGAGGTTGGAGCGAGGACTGCCGGGGGCGCCTTCAACTTCGGTGATTTTGATCGACTCGGGGATGATGTTGTTCACGGACAGACTTTTGACACTTGAGGTTTTCTCGTTGGTGACCCTTCCCTTCTTGATTCCCTTCGCGCTGGTGTACGAGTAGTCGGTGAGGTTGATGGATGCTCCAGCCTTGTACGCCCACTCGAAACTGGTCCCGTTCTTGAATTTCCCCTGTATCGACTTGCCATTGTATATGGTCGTGGACTGGAAGTAGTCGTAGGCAATCGAGCTGTCGCCGCTGGTGCCTGTTCGGGAGAATTGGTTCGCAGAGTTCACCATCAACTGGTTCCATTCGGCATGCGGGTCAATCAGGCCCATGGCGGCGGTCGTGCGCTCCAGATATGATCGTAGATAGGAGAACGGCGACTGGCCCTGCAGTTGAACGATGGGGGACGCATTGCTGACTTTGCCGACAATGTCTGAGTTGGCGTAGATCTCGGGGATTTCCTGGCCGTCAGACGAGATGGAAACCAGTCCGTCGGGAAGAAACCAAGTGAACAGCCCAATTACACCCGCATTGTAGCTGAGGTGACCCTCGTGTGCGTCTCGGATGACCGCCTGGATATCAAGCTCCAGCGCGTATTGGCTGCTGTATGCTCCGTCCTTGATATTCTTCCCAATCGCGTCCAGCCGTCCCATGACGTCAACGGGCAGCTGCTGATACGATTTCGGAGGATTCTTGAGGTACGCCAGCGTGCTCTGGAAGGAAAAGTATTTCTTGATATACGCCAGCATGTCCGTGGCATCTTGCGCATCAAGAGCCACGGACGTGACACACTGGAACGCGAGCTCGGCATCGAACCCGGCCAGGTACCGAATATCGCTTGGGAAAGAAAGATCGAGACTCGAGGCCAGCCTGAGTTGGTCGTCGGCAATTTGCTTACACGGGCTGCTGGCGGCGGCGCAGAGCTGCACCGCAACGAGCCACGAGACCACCTCGAACCCGTTGCAACGCATCGCTCAAAACACGCAAAGGAAATTAAAGCTGTCGCAGTTGACGAAGAAACCTGGAGAAACATGGGAAAATCAAGAAGAGGCATCCCAGCAGGAGAGAGGCCGGAGATGTAGCAAAACCGCCGACCAGGGGCTGCCCCAGCTCCTGCAATTTCCCCCCACCCAGTTTCAGGGTCGTTTCGAACGCGCCATGTGGTCGTGGGATCAGCGAATCAAATTCAATGGGATCATGTATCTGGTTCCGGTAGGCGCCTTTTTGCTTCAGCCCATGCACGCAGGATGCGTTGTCCAGGCCTAGATACGAGTTGGAATGATTCCTACTGGCAGTTGACCTTGCGAGGATCTGGACGCAGGCCGATTCGTAGATTCTCGCACGTGGGCGACAATTTCGTACAGAGCCTTGCAGGCTTGCAAATTCGCTACCCTATGATGATATAATTGCACACTGATGTCGGCTGCGTTGGTTTTCGACCTGTCTACCATAACCTTGTATTGAACCTCGTCTCAATTCTGAATGTCTAGCCAAAGCTCGATGCGCACGATAGACCGAAGTGAATTGAAACCCGTGAACTTGAGCATGTTTCTCGGCTCGATGGTTTTGCCTTTCCATGTCACTTATAAAGACCATCACATGGAAAAGTTTGCAGGTAATATGACGACGTTCTCTAACTACCTTTGGGGGATATGAATGAGCCTTTCTCTCGAATTCGGATGCTTTATTTATGAGTCTATTTGCCTTAAAAAGTGAATAACCGACTCCAAATAAAAAAGAAGCTCTCACGATTCGCTAGATGCATGCCGTCAATAATTTGATTAACCTCTGGTCTCTACAACGCACAGAATTCTAAGCGAGACAGTCTAAACATCTGTCATTATTGTTGAATTTTTATCTCAGTTGATTATCTCTGTTGTTAACTACAGCAAGTCATGTAGAAAGGGTAATTTGGTAGTCGTAGGATTAAGCTTCCCGAGGTAGCGTACATTAGCCACACATCATGTCCCTTTCACACCCAGCTGGGACGAGCTATGCATTTGAGAACTCGAAACCGCGGCTATATCATTCCCGTTTGACACTCTTTGTTTTCTTCGCATCCCACCAACGATCGTAGACCCCGGATGGAGTGTAGGCCCGTCTCACCGGCTGGACTCCAAGCAGCCATCCGATCCACGTAGCTAGGTAGAGAATTGCATGAGAGGCGACCTGGTCCAACTGTTTTCCGATGATGGGTATCAGGTTTTTGGTATTTGAGAACGCCGGAAAGTTGTCTAGATGGTAAAAAATGACAAACAAATTGAGAGTGATCCAGAAGTCCTGAAAAATGTCGCGCGCAAAACGAGGGACCCATGATAGTGCCCAAGCATATTTGTTGAGAAATGATGGTGGGTTAAGGATAACTCCGTTCAGATTCCAAAAGAAAATAGATTTCTCATCATCAGCCGGATCTGTACGCTCGATCACGACCACTTCACCCTCAGGGCCAGCACGTTGCCACTCGTGCCATACGAAGCGATCGACTCTGACCTCCGGTTGCTCGTCGTCGGTAGCAGTGATAACCTTCCACGTATCGCCTACTCGAGCCCGGATGCTGCCTTTGACAACTTTCAAAAACTCGGTATGAGACTCATGCCAGTGAAGGCCACTAGACCAGGTGGATGTTGGCGGAAGAGTAATGCGAACAGACCCGGGAGTTGACAGATCGTAGACGACCGCGTTGGGCAGCTGCCGTGTGATGACTTTTGGAATTTCGCTACTCATTGTAGAAAGTCGCCGCGTGTGTCTTGTCCAATTTGAAGTTGATTGGCGATACACAAGGTTTTGTAACTCAGATATCTTAAGGACAGATATGTGGAAAAGTACATAAATAAAGGCGTAGTGCTTCGTGGCGCTTGCGAATCCTCAATATAAGCAGCACGTGATCCTTTTCTTCAATAGCTGATGTGCGACCCTAGCTGATGAGCATCTTGATTTCTAATCAACATCTTCTAGACTCCATTTTGGAAAGTAAAATTAAAAAAAAAATGCAGCCATACTGCCTGCTGTTGACAAGAAGCCTGGGGAAATGATTAATAATCCTTCATCAAATTTATATCTGTTCGGTTTCGGCCACGCAGTCGTTTGGTAGGACGATTGATACGGAATTTGTAGGGCGAAAGGATAAGCTTCTCAGAGGAGGCGATTGTGGCTTTTTTGTATTGCCGTGATTGGGTGGTCGGGGATAAGCTGCAATTGGCTCTGCCGGTGACAGATTCTTGGTGTTGAGTTGGGACTTTGGTTGTGGTGTGGTTGCATACGAGGGTTGCAGCATCCGGACTACGACCCAGAGTGGCTTCGATAGCCATTGACAGGTTGACTTGTGAAGAGCCATGCACCGACATTTCTAGTGAAAGCTCGCATTGCCTCGGCAGCTGACCCGCTGAAATGGTGATGAGAGAAATCAGCCTAATCCGAGGATTACCTTTTCGAGCCATAACCGATGCTTGGGTGAGATAGTGTAACCCTTTGTCGTGTCGTCGAAGCAAATCACAAAAGGTCTTTTATCAATCCATGTAGGCTTGAGGGGAAAGTGACGTCTGATGAATATACAAGTAGCTGCTCACTGGAATGTGATCCCACATTCCTCTGAAGCTAGCAAGCTTCGTCCGCCAGTCTTAAGAATTAGGGCGTGAAAGAAACAAACATACGGTCCTTGACGACAGTGCAGATGGATATTATTCCATATCTTGCTGCCATTGGGGCTTTGGTACTACCATTGGCCATTCATAGATGGTATCGGAAGCTGTCATCACCCAGACTCCCCCCCGGGCCGCGCGCAATTCCCTTTCTTGGAAGCGTTTTTGACCTGCCCAAAGGCGACATTCCAGACTTCGAACACTGGCTTCAGTATAGAGAGAAATATGGCCCGATATTTTCGCTGAATGTCATGGGGCAGACTATCGTCGTCATTCATGACAAGCAGGTCGCCCTGGATCTTCTAGAGAAAAAGTCCCTCATTAACTCATCCCGTCCGTGGATGGAGTTTGCTGGAGGCCTGTGAGTTTTCACACTTGCAAATCCATTCTTTCATACATCATTTGAGCCACATATTGACCTTGAATGACTCCGGTAGCGTTGGCTTCGTTAATTTCACTTCAGCGGTGCCGTATAATGAGACACTCCGTCTCCATCGCAAGTTTATGCATCAGCAGATGGGCACCAAGAAAATAGCAGCGAGCTTTCGCAAGGACCAAGAAAATGAAGTTTCTTGGATGCTTGAAAATATCATGGACCAACCAGAACGTCTCATTGACCATTTGCATAGGTGAGTTCCACTGCTTTGGTTTTCTTCAATCTTCAGTTTCAATCTGGGTTCTCCGATCCATCTCAATTTCCAAACTGACATGATCTATAGAGCTGCCGGTTCATTCATCATCAAGTTGACGTATGGATATTCGATCGATGTCTCTCGCCCTGATCCGGTCCAGCGGCTGGTCATGCGCATGGTGTCCATCTTCAACGCGTCGGCCCAGCCCGGAGTCTGGGCTGTTGACATGTTTCCTGCTCTTCACTATCTTCCTGACTGGTTCCCTGGCACTTCATTCAAAAAGGTGGCTGGTGCATGGAGAGAAGAGGTCATGGCATCGGCAGAGAAGCCATATCAATTCGTCAAAATGCAGATGCAGACTAAGAGCCACCAGCCTTCCTACGTGTCCAAGGCGCTTGAGCAGTGTGGTGAAGACCCAACTGCCACATATGAGGCGGCAGTGAAGTTCTCTGCCGGGGCGATGTATGGCGGAGGTTCAGACACTACTGTCTCTTCTCTGAGCTTTCTATTCCTTGCCATGGTCAAGTTTCCTGATATTCTGCACAAAGTGCAGGAAGAGATTGATAGAGTCGTAGGCCGGGATAGGCTGCCACAGTTCGAGGACCGGCCAAATTTGCCATATGTTGAGGCCGTTGTCAAGGAGGCATTTCGGTGGCATCCGGTTGCTGGGATGGGAGTGCCGCATGCAAGCGACGAAGACCAGATTTACAATGGCTACTTAATCCCCAAAGGTGCCATTCTGCTAGCATCAATTCATGGGATGGCCCACGACCCAGAAACCTATCATGACCCAGATAGATTCCTCCCAGAGCGATACGACAAGCCTTACAATGAGCCAGATCCTAAGGAGGTTGTGTTCGGTTTCGGACGTCGAATATGCCCAGGGAGATACTTTGCTGATTCAATGGTATATCTAGCAGCCGCTCAGACTCTGGCTGCCTTTGATATCGTCAAAGCGACCGATGAACAAGGCCAAGAAATCGACCCCACGGTGAAGGTGCTTCCTGGTGTTATATCTCACCCGTTAGATTTTCCTTTCAGGATTACTCCTCGAAGCGAGAAATCAAAAAGCTTCATCTCGGCAAATGTTGCACCAAGGCAAGGGGCTATGAGCGATGCCAAGTTGTTTGAGCAGAATGGGTTCATGAAATGATTGAGTTAACTGTCTTGAACTTCTGAAGGAGGTAATTTTAGTTCATTGTGTGTATATTTATTAGACGAGCAATATCGAGCTTGGCCGTATTAAACCGATTTGGTTGATGGGTTGTCTTGAGATGCCCTCGCTCTTAAGGACTACCGATTAGCGAGGGGAGATACTTGAGCGTGCTGTGTAGACAGAAGGCTATGTTTCTTAGCCAGTTGAAGCTAAAGGTGCGACACTGCATTTCAAGAAAGAGGTGCTTTAGTACGAAGTGGCGAATTAGTATCTCGTATGTTGAAGCCGGGGCTCTTGTTTGGTTCTTATTTTCCCTGCCGTGACCTGTAGTGGCGACAGCGTAATAAATAAGCGAGAATTCGTCATCTCGTCCGGTAATCCAGTTCTCTTCTGAGTAATACTGCAGTGTTTGTGCTGAGCTCACTAGTAACTGTTGTTGAAGGCACAGGGCGTTTCATCCCCTGCATTGACCAGCTTTACCTGCCTAGCTCTATACTTTGAAACTACCTAGGTAGAGGTAAATAACTTGGTTGCTTATGTATTTCGAGCCTGGGCTATGGAACGTCGGAGGACCTTGTAGTCCCTCTGTATTACTTGATACCGAAATCCTATCCTTATTGGAAGACAACACCGCAAGTAGAGAGATTGAAATTCATGATTGATCGTCCTTCCGGAAAAGCCAACTCGTGATGGGCTACGCCGCGGCAGGGATCGCGATGGCAGGGATCGCGATGATAGTTATTTTTATCTGCCGAGATCCACAAGATGCCCCTGATTAATTACCATCATCCCATCATCATGGACTTCGAAACAGATCGATCTGCTGGTGCCATTCAACGCGTGTCGTACATATGTCGGCTGACTGGCCCCTAAGGATCGATCTTCGTTGCTTGCGCCCGTCATCACCAGATCACATACTCACGCACGATTCAAGATGTTGATGCGAATTTCCCTCCTTCTCAGCTTGGTAGCAAGCTGCCTTTCCACCCCGACGCCGGCGATACGGGATGCGGCCCAGGCACCTCTGGCAACATGGCTCTGGGAGTCGACGATCATCTCCGACACAGCAAAGGTCGCGCAATTTTTTGATACCACGGTATCGAGAGGGGTTCAACGTGTTTTCGTGCAGGTCAATGCAGATATTCAGAACAGCGACTGGCAGAATTTTATCTCCCAGTCCGTCAGCAAAGGCATCAAGGTTGAGGCATTGATTGGGAACCCCCAATGGGTGATCGGCACTGGCACGCCGTCGTTACAATCTCAACTCGATTGGATCAAACAGTACCAGGCGGCTGCCGCAACGAATTCCGGTTTTGCTGGTATTCACATGGATGTAGAGGTAAGATCCAGAGAGCAGCAAAGTGTCTAGGCTATACTGACTTGTTACTCTGCAGCCTTGGGGACTGGATGACTGGGAGGCAAACAAAGCCAAGTATATCGAGGGCTGGGAAGGAGTTGCCCAAAAGGTCGCATCTCTTGCTTCGTCTCTAGGCATCACCGTTGCAGCGGATCTCCCATTCTGGGCCAACACACTCGACAGCACTATTGCAGGCCAGACCGTGGACATCTGGATGCTCAATTTGCTCGACTATGCAACCTTTATGACCTACCGCAACACGGTCTCTGCTCTCCTGGATATTGCTGCTCCCGTCCTGGCTGCTGGAAACGATGTCGGCAAGCCTGTCTGGCTGGCCGTAGAAACAATCCAGCTGCCAGAGGACAACCTTTCGTATTATGGGCAACCCGTCAGTAAGCTACAGTCCGACCTAAATGAAATCGCTACCGCGGTCCAAGGGCAAAGCAGCTTTGCAGGCATTGCTGTACACGATTACGATGGATGGTCGGCATTGCCTTCAACTGCATAAGACAGTCGGTATGCCTAGCTTCGTGGTAGCTTTTTGTATCTATTCTCTGATTTGGTATCGCCCTTTTACCTGAAAAAAAAAAGGTAGCTTTAATGGAAGTTTCCCACCAGATATCTTAAGCTCAAGGTCCCTAAAAATTTACAACGGCTTCCATGCACCCCGGGTCCAACTGCTCGAGCTTAGCAGAGACTTCTTCCCAAATCCGATTGCCCATTGCTAGAGCCTTTTCATCCTTCATCCAATCGGGTACAAAGTAGCTGGGACTCATATTAGCTCTCTCTCTCGCTCCACTAAAGGGCTAGGAATGATACTCACTCCTTGATTTCGCATTCCGAAAGGACCTTTCCGTGGCTTTCCCTCCCAGCAGCCAGGCCATGAAGTAACGTACGGCTCCCCATTTCGGCGGTTCGGCCCATGATCATTCGAGCCATTTTGACTTGTCGACCAACAGGACCATGAGCATTGCGGTCGAGTTCCGTGGAGCAAATTCCGGGACTCACGAAATTGACGATGACGGCGGACTTCGTGACGGGAGTACGATTGGTCAACTCTCTCAAAAACATGTACAAGAGAAATTTGGAGAATGGATAGCTAGAAAATATCAGTCAGTGAAAAAAATTCTTGGCGCCAGAAGTCGGTAAGTACTTACAAATGGTGAAACAATGGCTCCCACTTCGCCTGATCGGCGACATCTTCCAAAATGCTGCCAGAACCAAGCTTGTCATAGCATAATTTCGCTTCTGGAGAAAGCGCCACAATACTGCCGATGATGGTGATAGGCACATCTACTCCGTGCTGCTTCCCCATCTCTCGGAGAAAGGGGATCAGCAGCACCGCCATGTAGACTGTTCCGATCAAATTCACTGCGATACTCATGTCCAGACCATCCTTCTTGTTCGGAACGACCCATTCGCCCATTGCCACAGCAGCATTTTCAACAACTCCATCGACTCTGTCTAATCCTTTGATTTTTTCGACGAACGACTTGACGGTCTCGAGCTTGGAGAGATCCATATGCCAAACCTGGAGAACACTCTTTGAACACCCCGTTTGGCTTTCGATAGTAGCCTTGGCCTTTTCCCCCGATGAAGTATTGCGCACTCCCATTATGACCTGCCCAGCGCCCATGGCAGCAAGATGCTTCACACATTCGAAGCCTAGGCCTGTGTTGGAACCTGTGACCACATAGGTTTTGCCTGCGCAATCTTCCTTCTTCAAGGAGATTGGCAGGTTTTTGTACTGAGCCCGGAGGATGGTGAAGAATCCCAAAGACATTGTGGAGGTTTGTAGTGGTTGGCTGTGGTGTAACGTAACAGCACAAGCCTATGTTGTGAAGAAGAATGAATTTATAATGATAAAAGTTATATTGCTTGCTTCTGAGTTTGTAATTTTTGTAGATGCTACAACATTTATATACTTTGAGAATTTGATCCTGATGCTTGGAACCTGAAAACGTACCGGCCTTTAGGGACCGGGATTCATAAAACCGGCTTCGTTGGACCAAATCCCGGCGCCTTGATGTTGATCTTATGGTGGGTCTTGGCCTGGAAGTCCGTAAGTCCGTTAGTCTGTTGATCACCTGAATACGTGTCGCTGACACGAATCTTCCCTTTATTTCCATATGATATTGAAATAGATTGGTCAAAATAAGAAATGGCAGTTTCAGCCCATTCAAAATGGATCGGATTTCGTATTTATGGGTAAATTGCGTCCCGGACCCTGTTCTGAGTGAGGTTGAACAAATCGTGGATTACTGTTAAAATAATACATGTGAGGATGAGAGAATGAGAGGAACACGCCCAGGCATTCTTAGTCCTTTATTCCTTTTTACCACTACCCGCTGGCTCTGGAATGATCCCAATGACTTGATGGCATACAAGCCCACAAGTATGCAACAGAAACCCATTCCACCCGTCGATTTCGCAGCCGCTAAATCCATAGCTGTGCTATCAGACGAGGCTAAAACCATCAGGCAGCTGATGAAGTCAAAGGTGTCGACGGCAATGCCTGTCCATATGATACGGCGCAGGTCCTTGGTAGACTCAGGTTTATTGAGTGTAAGTACTGTCAAACCGCCAACCGCGGCCTCGCGAACACCAAAGGTACGGGTCAGAAGGGTGACTCCAGGCAAAGATTCCATTTGCATAACGCCGGACATGGTAGAGGGTGCGAACACGCAGGCTGCGCCGACAGCAAAGCGGCTTACTGAGAGGGCGTAAACAAGACCCGAGCTGAGAGATGGCAGTTGGGTAGTCGATTGGGGGGCGCCCGGTGCCATGGTGAGGTTAAAGGAGATGGTGGAGGGTGGAATAGGTTTATTTTCGGGTGGTATTGTTATTTTTGCAAAGATTGAAAGCTAATGTAGTCCCGTATATTGAATGACATGAGCTATTGATCATTTGTTGTTCAATAGGGTCTATTGTTTTATAGAGACTATCTACTAACATAACGGCTTGGCATAACGCCATGTAAGACATACGCGTTATGCTGCTGATGTGTTGCATGCATGGCGATGTTGCATCAACGCTGGGTATTATCCTGGTAATCCTGGGGACCAGGTTCATATCCTATGCCCTCTGGAATGGCAAACTTTACCCAGTCGCGGTTGAAGTTTGCATGGCAGAAGCTTACAACCATCTCAATTCCTAAGAGGTAGCGAACATTAGTGAATGCAGAGAATAGAAATAAACTGGGATTGACGTACTGCATCACCACCGCCAGCTGTCCACACGGCTGATTTACCCTCGAAGGGCTTGGGTGAAGTCGCCCAGGGCTTATCAACCCATCTGACCTTGTTATGGGCTTCCTTGGCACTTGCATGAATGGGCCTGTTGATGGTCGCCTCGATGCTATCGAGCACACCCAAGCTGGCTAACTATATGCTCCTAGTAGAAACTGTTTCTAAACGGGGGTCCGCTTCTAGGCTTCTTCCATGAACTTATCGGCTGCAGCAGGGTGATGGTTCTTGGACGGTCCGCCGACGATCACGATGTCAAGGTCGCGGGGACACTGGTCGTAGATCATGTTTGGGTAGTAGGTATTTATTAATCCCCAGAGAGCTTCAAATTATCTGACGCTATCTATGAAGGGTGAAGACATTAGCAGTAGAGGGGATTTCTTGGATCACCGTCTCGACGTGTTAAATGGTCATTTGCAACCGTTACCAATCTAATAATTGCTAGAGCATATAGTACAGGACTCCTTACTTTGGAAGGATGGCAAAGTATCCCATCGTCGTCATTTCTCTCTTGTATCTATCGTATGCCTTGCGTTTATGATGCGCTTCGAGAGTTTGGACTTCATGCCTGGGTCCGGAGATCAAATTGGGGGCTCGCGCAAGAAGTTACTGAGTAAATATTGAAATACAATGACTGATGTAAAGAGGATTAAATATTAGGAATAGTCATTTCAGTTGAAAAAGGTGCTCGAAACAGGTCAACTATGGAAAATCTTGAGCTTGGTGGCTGGATGTCTAGCTAGAATGGCCAAGCTTTCTGACGTCAAATGATTTTCTGAGTATTCTCAATATAAATGTAGTAAGTTTGATGACGAGCTATGTCCTTATTTTCGTACAATAATCGCACCTAAATATTACTTCGGACCGCGCTGACCGTTCTAAGTAGGCAGTGAGCTCATTTATCACACCATGGGGATATTGGGGATTCATAAGTTCACCAGAAAGCTTTGATATCTTCCTGAAACACTAGGCCAGTAGCTGTGAAAACTACCCAATCGGCTGCTTGATACTTGGAAACGTACATGGGCACGATTAACACGGCAGGATCATATGTACCAGCGCTGGCGCCACGGTTTGTAAAGTGGTGTTATCCTATCTTGGAAAGGAGAACTTCGAGCCAGTAAGAAGAATGGAAAGCCCACCATTGCTGGAGCTTATAATTTCCTAGATGGGGACATTCATCCGATATTGACGGGAATCTCCCAACCTTGAGCGGCTTATCCCGTCCTGGCGTCTGGAGGGAGAATCCCCGGGGCCCGATTAGGACCAGCTACCTGCATTAACATGGATAGCAGAGGTTTGAGAAGATTGGAAGAAACCAAAAAGAGAAGTACATATGTTATAAAATCGGATGGGATCCATGCGAGGTGAGTTTCTTGAGTACACTTACACCAAATCTCTTGGTTAACCAACTCCTGGCGAGGCCGTAATAATCAACCAAAATGAAGTTAGCACTCTCACTCGTTGGACTCACAGCCCTGGCGGCTGCGGCACCATCCAACATCCGCGATATCGAGCCGACGAAGACAAAGCCTCTGGAGAAGCGAGCGACGACTCTGTGCGGCCAGTGGGATTCGGTTCAGACCGGTGGCTACACCATTTATAACAACCTCTGGGGCAAGGACAGCGGAAGCGGCTCTCAGTGTCTTACCGTTGATGGGGTTAGCAATAGTCTGCTGAAGTGGTCTACAACTTGGTCTTGGAGTGGTGGGGAGACAAGTGTGAAGTCATATCCAAACGCTGTGCTCAGCGCGTCTGCCGCTCGAGTTTCAACTATATCGTCTATCCCCTCTAAATGGCAGTGGACGTGAGTAGCTTGCTGCACGGAATCGAGAATTATCTCATACGTATGAGGCTGACTCTTCCTTTTCATAGCTATACCGGATCCGGAGTCGTGGCCAACGTGGCCTACGATCTTTTTTCCAACGCTGACTGTGGCACCACCCCTGAATTTGAGATCATGATCTGGCTGAGCGCTATAGGAGGTGCCGGTCCCATCAGCGCTACCGGCTCATCTATCGCTACAGTCACTATTGCCAGAGCATCATGGAAGCTCTGGAAGGGCACGAATAGCCAGATGACCGTGTTCAGCTTTGTCGCTGAATCTGCACAGAGCAACTTCAGCGGTGACTTGAACGACTTTATGAAGTACCTCACGCAGTCTCAGGGATACTCTGGCTCTCAGTGTCTATACTCGATCGGCGCTGGCACCGAGCCCTTTGTAGGTAGCAACGCTCAGTTCACAACCACTGGATATAGCGTGTCCCTCTCTGCTGGCTCCTCCGGCAGTGACGAAGGAAGCAGCGGAGATAGCGGCAGCGGCAGTCAGACAACAACAACTTCTGCTGGTCAGGCCCAACCTACTGCTATTGGCACAGACTGTGCAGGAATCTGGGGGCAGTGTGGTGGTGAGGGTTGGACCGGAGCTACTTGCTGTAGTCAGGGAACTTGCACCGCTTCAAACCAGTGGTACTCCCAGTGTATCTAGTTTTAGCAATGAACGTACGTAATCTCGGGTTGAAAAATTGAGCCCTTGTGAATAGGTGGCATAGATACAGCCTGACATTCGAAATCATTATTTGCAAGAAGGAAACATATCGGTATTTCAATTGGACCTGGATCTAGGTTATTCGTCGTTGACAAGCAATCAAAAAACAAACCTCTCACACCGATCATAGAGCAAGGCAATACATACGTTAAACACCGTAGATAGGATCTTCACCAGCAGGCCCCCAGACAGATTGCTCATTCAAGTACTCCATCTTCCCACTCTCCTTGTCCACCTTGGCAAACATGAAACATTCGAAATGTGTTGGCGCGCCATCGACCTTGATTGTTCCTGTCATGCGAGCTGATAGAAGATAACCGTCGCGGAGAAATTCATGCCTGCGGTTAATGAGCACAGCGAGAACTGATGGGTTATTTGGAGCGGGACGCACACTACTGGCTTATATTCACTGACTTTGGCACGCCACTGGGCGATGTCCTCAACGTAGGTGTCGAACGCAAGGCGCTTCCCATTCATGACCTGGTAGAAATTGGGCGTGGACAGAGCTTCTGCATAAGCCTTGGCTTCGTTTGGATCGCCTGAGAGACTCCATTCCATGGCGCGTTGGAACCCTTCTCGCGTCGATGTATATTCAGTCATGGTAATGGTGGTTAGTAAAAGAGGTCTCAATGAAATGTAGCGGAAAAGGATGGCGAGAGGGGAACGGCGGGTGATGATTTAGGATTTTGAAGACATAAACTGACTGCCAAGGGCGTATATCGACATGGACTTACGGTTAACCGACGTCATAGCCGCTGGCTTGGGCTCTGAACTCTGTGGCCAAGCTGATTAAAGTTTCTCGATGCAAAGCATGGCTGAGCCACCCTCGGGGCGGCTCGGACCACCAACGGATCTTAGATAAAGGACAGGGTATGACCAGACGAATTCTTGGTGCCTATTTCTTGGATGGTGGCGTAGCAGTTGTGCTATGTTTAGAATCTAACCGTACTTGTTATTCTACCTACCTGTATGGTCACTTGATACATTATGAAGTTGTGCTCAAACAACAACTTTGACGTGATTTTCTCCTACTCGATCTTGACAGATAGACTTATGAGACGAACTGCGACTAATATGGGGTGGGATAGCTTGAACTCATGACTTAATGATGGTATGGTTTTTCGTTATAAGCGGCGATAAGTACAGTGTGACTCACAACATCGCATCGCTACTGGATTACCTTTCCGGAGGTTGGCCATTCCAAACTGTACATTAACCTCCAATTTATATTTCCTTCCCGTTCAGCTTAGCACAATGGCTTTTATTCAGCCCGGTGCGGTGGACTTCTAAGATATTCGTGCTTCGAGCACGGCTGGTGCATTTTAAAAGTTATGGATAGGAGTTCTAGCACGCCACGCACCTACCACTCCCTTTATACACATTATCCGGGATATTTGAGATCGCCATTTTGGTCTATCCTTGAGCTGGAACCGCAAATAGAATCCAACTTCCTTCGAATGGTAGTATGTCAGCTGGATCTTATCTCATAATGGAGCGGGGACACGACTCATCCATGTCACTGCCGATACCTAAATAGGAACGAATTTGCGCAGACCAAATTTGGCAATCATCATGTCATGGGCTGAGTATAAATTTGTCGAATCGCTCATGTTGAAGGCCTATACTAATGCCGCTTAGCTTGGGTGCGACAGGACATAATATTGCAAGGAAACCACACATTTGGAGCCATTCCCAATATCTCCCCAGAATTTTCTCATCGCTTTCGTTGTCCACCAATCCTCATCCGCTACTACAAGCACTCATCATGTTGGGCGATTTCCAATACCGCCATCTTCCCGCGCTCTTCACCGCAGCCGCCCAGTGTTGGGGCACCATCTGGCCCATCATCAGCGGCAACACGCCCAGTGTTATGCTGCAGTACGGTCTGCCAAAACGCATCACCGACGTGCCCGAGACGTGGCCCGTCTGGCAGGCCGGTGGAGCTCGCACCGCCTGTCTGGGCATTCTTATGTTCGTCTTCTACGCCCAGCGGCGATATGATACCCTCGACACCTTCCTGATAGTCATCGGCGGCTATCTGGGGCTTGCGGACTGTATCATACTCTGGAAACAAGGGCTGGCTTCGACCAGTGTCTTTCGCCTGCTGGGCTCTTTGGTGTTTGCAAGTCTGGGCGCGATTGGCTTCACCCAAGGTCCAGCCTCCTAGAGATCTAGAATACGCAGTCAGGCTCACGGACCTGCCATTTAAAGACGACACACGCGGTATGCATGAAGCTGCCTAATCTTCCTGCGGTCGGCGATAGATTGAAGCGCTTGGGCTTGGCACTCTCCTGATTAATAACTCTAGAAAGTCGATTTATACTATAGAGTTATTTACTTGTTTACCTAGGTAGTCTACTTTCACTCTGAACGTATACTACTTTTAATTACCTTGTGATTGATTGCTCTTCGCTACTGTCTAAACTCTTCAATCACTATCAGTCATATCTCATTACAATCGCATCGAGGAGCACCTGAACCTTCTCCGAGTACCCATCTTCAGGAGATCGAATAGCGGGACATTGGATATTGATATCAACACCTCGGTCAATAAGCACCCGAACTACTGTAGTGTGACCTGCAGCCAGTGCTACATCCAAAGCACTGCGGCCAGCGTCAGAACTGCACGCATTGAGGTCAGCGCCTTTATTGAGGAGTAGCCTGACTACCTCTTCGTGGCCCTTTGAACAAGCGCAGCAAAGAGCGTTGTTTCCCGTTGGTGTGTCAATTTTAGCCCCTTTGCTGAGGAGTAGCTGGACTATTTCCCGGTGGCCGTTTTTTGCTGCTGTTTCTAACGCGGTTTCTTTTCCTTGGTTGATATTAGCTCCATTGTCGAGTAGCAGTCGTACTACTGCTTCATGGCCGGCTGCTGAAGCGGCGGCCAGGGTAGTCAGACGATTCAGGCCACTTTCAAGATTAGGATCAGCCCCATTTTCAATGAGCTGCTGAACTATCCCTTGGCGGCCGCTCTTCGATGCTGCGTGCAGGGCATCACTCAACAGAACAGCTAATTTCGCGTTGGTAGCAGACCTGTTGCTAAGGAGAGATTCCACAATTGTTTTGTATCCATTCTCTGATGCATTGACCAAAACAAACTTATCGTATTTATCGTTCAGGTCGACCTTGGCTCCCTCGCTGAGAAGTAGTTCCGCGATGGCTGTGTGGCGCCCCGCTATCGCTTCATGCACTGCAGTTTCCCCGTCTTGACTCTTTGCGTTGATTTCAATACCTCGGGCAAGGAGTAGCCGAACAATTGCTTCATGGCCCTTTTTCGATGCTGCATGCAAAGCAGTTTTACCGCTGCTGTTTAAGGAATTAACCTCGGCTCCTGCGTCAAGGAGAAGCCGGACTATTGCTTCGTGACCTGTTGATGATGCTGCATGCAGGGCACCGCCTTCAACATTGATATCAGCCCCACAATCGAGAAGTAGCTGGACAATTTCGTTGTGTCCGTATTCCGACGCCATCTCCAACGGTGTAGGCCCGCCCATCCCACTGAGACGCGCTCCTTTATCAATCAATAGCTTGACCATAGCCATGTCGCCCCTACCACATGCCACCGCCAAGGCCTCCCCATTGGTAGTATTGATATCAGCCCCGTTATCGAGGAGGAGCTGAATGATTGCTAAATCCCCCTTCAGCGACGCTATCTCTAACGCAGTTTCAAGACCATAGATACGGCTTTGTGCATTGACGTTTGCTCCTTTATCAATCAGTAGTTGCATTATTCGTTGATGGCCTCTTTGCGCAGCTTCGTGCAACGCTGTTTCCCCGTATTTATTCTGTGCGTTGACGTTGGCTCCTCTTTCAAGAAGCAAAACAGCAATTGCTTCATGGCCCTGTCTCACAGCGATCTGCAAAGGCTTACCATCGGCATCTTTCCCATCGACATCAACTCCTTTGTCGAGCAAAGTACGAATTACCGCTTCGTGGCCAATTTTGCATGCCAAGGATAGCAAGCATAGGTCTTTTATGTCGATTCTAGCCCCCTTGTCGAGGAGGGGCCGGACGGCACCCTCACGGCCCTTTTCAAACGCCTTTGCTAAAGCTATTCCTCTATTTGCGTTGATGTCGGCCCCTCTTTTGAGGAGGAATAGAATCGTTGAGTCCAGTCCTCGTGAAGACGCAGTCTCAAGATAGGTTTGCCAATCATCGTCCCACAGCATCGATGCTTTTTTCCTGGTCTTGCTTTTTAGATTAATGTTCGTTCCATGGTTCCCCCGATACGATGCTGCCTGCAGAGGGGAATGAATAAATCTTTCCGATGCGTCTGTGTCAATGCCTTTCTCGAGTAGCAACTGAACTATTGCCTCATGACCGTTTTTGGACGCCATATATAGCGCACTCTGGTCTGTGATGTCTACCTCGGCGCCATGATCAAGTAGCAGTCGTACAACTTCTTTGTGGCCTCCTGCTGATGCAGCCTCCAAAGCAGTTGCGTAATCTGGATCTTGTTGATTGACGGTGTTGACATTGGCGCCTTCTCGAAGCAATATCCTAACTGCTGCTTCATGACCTTGTTTTGATGCTGCCTGAAGCGCTGTACCGTGTTGTCCATTCTGTGCATTGATATAAATATCAATGTCCGGTAACGTCTTGCGATACACGGAGCAAATAGCTCGCCGCTCTTCAAGCAGACGCGATAGAAGTGATGTTAGGCCGAGGTAGGAGGCATAAAACACAGGGGAAACCAGCCTGCCTTTTCTTAAATAGTCTCTAGCCCAAGTCTTAAAGACACTTCCTGTAAGTCGAAAAAATTCCCAGACTTGTTGCTCAACCTGATACAGGTTGCTGTCTGCATCACGATAATGTTGATGCCAAACAGTTGTGGCGTATGTTCTTAGCGGATGTTGAGTCCAACTAGTACTTTTCGATACTTTGGGGTCCATCAGGTACGTCAGACAGATCGAGGCTATCTCGGCGTGAGCCTCCGGCCTGTGTACTTTGAATTTTCTTACTATTGGATGCATTCGCTCCGACTCGAGGTATTCTTTGACCGAGAAATGGGCGATCCGCATGGTGGTCCTTCCACTGCGGCTGGAGGGGACCAATTCAAGAAAACCTGGACATAGACGAAGAATTTCATCTCCGTCGAGAAGCCTGCCATCTGGATTCAGTGTTGGTGCGTCTCCAAGCTCTACTGCGAGAGCTTCAATTATTTCTGGAGCCGTTAGTGGTCTTTTGGCGCAGGCCAGTAGAGTCAGGACACGCCTTGCGTCCTCAATGTATTCCTCGTCGATGTTGAGAAGCATTCTTTCATACGTTTTATCCAGGGATGGTGGCAATGATGTCAATAGCCGATCAAGATGGCGTTTGGACTTGGGGCAAGACTCGAGTGCTGAGAATTGACATTCTACCCAGCGGAATCTAAGGATAGTCAGTATGCTTTTCTTAAACGTCTAGGAAGCATTCACTTACACGCCGTTCGCACCGTTCTTAAGTGCGGTTTCGATCTGGTCAAAATGCTTTTCCCAGTTCTGAATAGCAGTTTTCTTGCTTTCCCTGAGCCGTTTCGAGATGAACGATGCGATGTCGTCGTCAATAGATTCGTTTTTCAAAAGCAATATCTGGGACTGTGGGATATTAAGCCCCTCCCGTATGTCGATCTCGTCACGACTCGTGATGAGAATATGAAGACCAGGCTCCTGCCATTCCAAGATATCGACTAACGATTGAAGCACATCCACCCGATGCTTATCGCGAGGGCTCTCATCCAATGCATCTAATAGGATATAAACATCGTCAAAAGCCCTAATTGTTTGGCGCAAGCAGTCCAATAGGGCTTGGTTAGGAGGAATCGAAGGTTTATAGCTATCATGTAGACGGCATAGGGACTTGTTTTCGCCCCTCAATTGACTGGACAGTTGCAGTATAAGTGTACGAAGCATGGAGGAGGCGTCTTGCTTAGAATCGTCATCAAAAGCGAAGAAGAAGAACGAGATCCCCATTTTTCGACTGGACCTTCGGTGTCGATAGACGTGCCGTATGGCGGTAGAACAAAGTACGGATTTTCCGCATCCAGCAAATCCAGTGATCCATATGCATGAGTTGCGGTCCGTAAGCCATGAGGTGAACATGGCACCTTTGACAAACCAACGCCCCGTTCCTGGATGGTATTTTGCGTAAGCTTGGTTGTAATTGCCACTTGTATCAGGAGCCTTAAGCCACTCCTGGATTGTCGACGATAACTGATCGGAACGAATTAGTGCGAGTAATTCTTTTGTTTCCTCAATATCGTCTTGGACGGAGCTGTTTTGTTTCTGCCCTAGTACTTGAAGTGCTAGCGATAGGTGAGCGACGGTCTCGTCAATGTTTTCCTCTAGCTTGAGCAACGTGCTTCGTCGGAGTGGATATGTTGCTTGGTAACCAACCGTGAGAGCAACGACTTGGATACTGCCGGTTCTCTCGAATTTCTCAGTCTCATGTTGCAGCTCTTTGATGAGCAGCTCGCATCCATTCACCGAAGCTTCAATGCTACTCAGTAACTTCTTTTCGTCAACATGGAACTTGCGACTAGTTTGTTCGCGCAGACTCTCGAGCACTCCGCTAAGATTCGATAATTTTCTCAATGTGCAGGCGATATCTGAGTTTTGGTCCTTGTACGCTGAATAGAAGTCGACAAGTATTTGCGTCACTTGAATGCCAAGAGAGATTAGGCCGGCGACACTCCCGGCGGTATCCATGACGATAATTCGTACCGGCGCGAAGACGAGGTGGAAGAGACCCTGGAACGTCGAGATAGAGACTGGGAGAGATAAGTGCGCACACGGAAGTCCTGTACTGGACGTAGAAAATCCTTGCTGACGTCTCAGTAGTGCCAAGAGATGCACAGCCTGTACTGCGCATTAGGCTCGGCTAGGCTTTCTTCTAGGCATACATGCATGTCCCTCTCCGTGGTGTTGGGCTTACTGTATTGTACACTCTTGATCCTATTCGTTATATCCCCCTCTAGGGTGGCGTCCTGGCACCGCCCGGGACAGCTTCTTGGCATGAGCATTTTTTCTGGGGTCCGTATTCGGCATGCTGTAGATCCTGTTTTTCCTTGCATGCCGGAAATCTAACTGGGGACCCCGGCAAAAAGACCCTATCCAGTGACCGTGTAGCCCAATTATGCCTCTGTTTCTTTATTCATATGATGTCTTAATTGTTCATATGATATGCCTATCTTCTGGTTGATTCATGATGGGAGGTTTGAAACAAAACTACAACAGAATGTAGCATCGAATAGATGAAGAAATTAAGAGCTTGTGTTTTAGCATGGACTTGAGCAGAGCCCTGATTGGCAGCTGTCAAACATCTCAGCCATGAGGACCTCCAGTTGTGAATGGCGGCGCATAATGATTCAGATGACGCAGCATTGGCTTGCCGTGAGGGGCTCCTATGGTCACGCCAGTGCATTATCCGGCCGGATGGGTGGCCTAGCCGGTGTCCCGAGCTCCCAATGAACATCACGGAAGATGAATCATGTGGTTCTTGGTTGCAGTTTGATGTGTCTCCCTGCAGATGGCTGGAGGGTGGTCGGACGCATAAATTTCATCCACCTCAGTGACGTAGACTGCCTCTCTTTCTCCTCTTGTTTAAAATCCCATCCCAGCCACGGTTTCGGGATCCAAGAACCTTGCGTTTGAATATGATGGACTCTAGCCAAGATACTACATCAGCTGTCAGGATCGCCGACTTGCCCTTGGACGTCCTTCGACAAATCTTCGCGGTCTTCGAGCCATCATACGGTAAAAGAAATGGCAAGATTGATTTCCCCGCTCTGAATTCATTCTTCGGCAGCGACGAATATCGCACTATAAAGAATGCACGACTGGCCTGCTGGGCGTTGAATGTCGCTTCCAGCCCACTGCTCTGCCCAATTCTACACCTTTCCCTCGACCATGCATCTCTAGAACGTGCTAAGAATCTATGCTCGAATCCTCTGATTCTCTATGGCATTCAAGGGGTCCAAATATGTCTGGCCTATCGGCCAAGCGAGACGGCCAATGGCCTGCAACGATATAAGGACTTCCGGCTGAAAGAACTTCAGAGTATTTACGACACCAACGGGAGGTCTGCACAGGGAGTAGAGGACAACCTAGAGGGATCCGGCGCCTTTGACTTTTCAACGCTTCGGCGTGCGTGGAATGTCGGTTCAAATAGCAAACACGTTTTGTCGGACGAAGAAGAATCATATCAGGAGCTTCTCGAAAAGTCATATGAGGCGTACAAGGAGCATCACGAGGCACAGTTAAGGCTCGTCTCAGAGAAGATCTTTGTGTCCACGGTGGCATCGCTCGTCTCAAGACTGCATCATCCGCTCTCCCTACACCTCGTCAGCTATCCATATCCACCTCGTGCGCCCGGATCCCCGATGCCATTAGCAAGCCGTTCCAACTTCCTCCAGTTTATGGACGCGCCGCATGACTGGGATAGCATTGAAAAACTGGCAAACGGACCAAGCGCATTCAATCTAAGTAAACTTCTCGTGGACCTCCCAATCGCCTGCCACGAAGCAGGGGCCGCTCCTCAGCATATGAAAATAGACTGCTTCCCATTATCTGGCCATTCAATAGGAAAAGCTCAAAGTGAGGACTTCGACTGGAAAGGACTGGGCGCTGCCTTTCAAAGGATCGAAACATTCCAGTTTGGCCCCTCATTCCGCCACCGAAAGAATCCCTTTACGAGACGATTCCGGTCTACGCTCGACCAAGGCTTTGTCGACAAACTACTTGGAGCTGCTACTTCAAGTCCCAGCCTAAGTCATTGCAGCCTAAATATGGATCGTTTCGGATTGCGTGGCGGAGGTTGGACGAAGCACGGTGTTCTGACTTTCAACTACAACGTCGACGCTGTTGTATCCCGAATTTGCTCCCACGGCTTGAAAGTCTTGAAATTGGGGTATGCTTCCCTGGAAGAGAGGAGCTTAGAGTGGCTGTGTGAAAACATAGCCGAGGAACCAGAAGCCCTCGAGCTGAGTAATGTTCGCTTTACGAACGGACGTAATTCGGTGGCCATCTTGGATCAATTGTCTGTCAAACTCGCCAATGCCATATCGGAGGGGAAGTGCAGGATTGTTTTCTTAAACCTGTCATAGGAATCTGATTTTCTCTCTCTTATTTTTTTTTCCTCATTTTTTCTTTCTTTCGCAAGGATTGTCAGAATGGGACTCATTCATCGGCGCTGCCCAACTCCAAGTCTACGATGCCTGCAGCGCATCCTTATTTATATTCTTTGCTTATGTGCTTGGACTCTAATGAAATTAAAAGGGCAATGACTTGAACTACGGATTGAATTGTTACCTTATGGTTACAAGTATATAGAAATCAGTGCGATCATCGTGGATGAGCAGAGTAAAGAGTCACCTCACGTGAGATCACACAAGACAAGACATCATCGTGAGTCACTATACCAGGGCCTGATTGGGTATGATTCTATCTGTTGCGCACAAAATTAAACCATCTCTCCCCGAAATGCACGTCATTAATTGAAAACTTTCTCTCATGACAGACACAATTCCACACGCACAAACGAAGACAGAAGCATTTCACACAAGGATCAAGATGGAATCCGCTACCGCAATAACGACCACAAACCAGCTCATCGAGTATCTTGACTCAAAGAACATCCCTCATCAGCATGTCTCACCAATTTCTGGAGGGTCGTCTAATTTCCTCTGGCGTATGACTACGCCCTCGGGGGAGGATAAGATCGTCAAGCATGCCGAGCCCTTCCTAGCTACAAGGCCTACCACGCCATTCCCACTGTACAGAATGGGTCTAGAAGTACATGCTCTAGATATCATTCCTCGGGTATTGGCTTCTGGAGGCCAGAAAAAAGACAGCATGATTCGACTGCCAACTCTAACTTCTTATGACAAAGATTCTCATGTCCTGATTTTAGATGACATGGGTCGGGATTCCTTACATGCTGTCTATGAAGATCCTCGTTTGGATATCCAGATGGTCGGGGCGTCAATTGGGCGGTGGCTAGCCCGGGTCCATAACTCAACGACTCCAGAGGAAATCAAGCGCAAGTTTGAACACCCTACGGCGAGGAGAATGTACAGGTGGAATTTCAATAATCTTTCTAGCGTTCTAGAGAGGTATGGTTACGATCCAGCCCCAGGAGAGCGCCTCAATGCCAAGTATGGAGCTCTTTTGGAGACAGATGAGCTGTGTGTGTGCCATGGGGACCTTTGGCCGGGGAACATTCTCGTCTCTGATCTTACCGACCAAACTCAAGCGGAGAATCTCCGACTTACAGTGATCGACTGGGAAGTCGCGCGCCTTGGTAATGGAGTTACGGATGTTGCGCATTTCGCTGGAGAGGCATGGCTTCTAGATCATCTACGTGGCGGACGGGGGCTCATGCCGGCGTTTCTGAATGCATACCTGGCAGAAAGGCCGCTGAGTGATCATGAGAAGCAAAGAGTGGCCGCGCAGTTTGGTACACACATTACACATTGGCCAACCATTTACGTATGTTCAGCGAGCTTTCTTTAGTACGCGTTGTTTTATTAATGGAGCTGACTTTTCACTTTTCTTTAGGGGTGGATCCAAGATAAAGACAAAGCAGGATGCATCGCTCATGGGAACTCGATCATCCAAATGGTAGATGACATGAAGTGGGAGTCCTTGAAGAGCAGTGAACTGGGCATCTTATTCACGACAACCAAAGAACATACACAATTAACCACCCTGCCCAACTAGTTAGTTTACATATCGTGTTTCATCCACACTACACTCTCATTTTACAGATTGACGCGAAACATAGCCTCATGAGAGCTTTAGCAAGGAATATAATTATGCTCCTGGACGAATGCAGATGCGTGCTCAATCCACCATGTCTTATTCATGGCGATGACCAAACCGAATCGCTCTACAAAACTTGGTTGCTCACTCTCTAATACACTTCATTCCTGAGATACCCGAGACGGTGCTCAGTTAACTCCCTCGGCTAGCTTCGCCTTCATCTTCTCCAAATCAGCAGGAAGCGTGGCAAAGTGCGACATTGCCTGCTGAACCGTATCCTTGTTCATCGGCATACCAGACTTGAACATCTTCTCCATCAGCTTGAAGTAGTTGATATAGTAAGCCGGAGTGAAAGTATTGAAGAAACGCGCCTCCACATCACCAGGGTTGGAGAAGGTATGAGGTGCTCGCGTCGGCACCACGACATAATCCCCTGCCTGGGCATCAACTGTCTTGCCCCCGGGCGCATGAAAACGAATCGTCCCCGCCGTGACGAGGAACGTTTCATCATGCATCTCGTGCCAGTGAGCGGGAGGCCCATCCATCCCCGGAGGAACAGTGAATTCTGCAGCGCCAATGCGGTTATCTGCTCAGGGTGGTCAAGTTAGTCATGTTTTTGGCCTTTGGAGTCGTTCCCATTCTCATGACACTGCTAAGGGGAAACATACCAGTATTCGAGCCGTCCTCCATAATCCGACAGATGACAGGGCCAATGCGAATAATCTCGCCAGCCTTAGTTGGGACGAATGAGATTGGCCTGTCAGGCATGGCCAGGGCTTTGATTGCAGCTTCCTCGTCCATAATTGATGGGAGTTACTCAAAAGATCAAATTGTATGAAGAAAGGTATAGAAATGATCTCAACTTGATAGATGCTCGTTTGAATCGTTTAGTTCATTTAACATGACGAGGCCGTCTTTATAGATGCTCATCCCATCTGAGGTCCCTGCATCAAATCCACATGACGTCTGTCTAGGGAGTAATACATTGCCGTGTCTGCCGGCTCGATGAACTAGGTAGTCAACTAGTTCTTGGAGGATTGATGTAACCCATCCTCAGCGTTGTCAGCATGACTGCTTAAAGTTCGAGGCCAGGTTTGCCTCTGTCAATACGAAGGAAATGGTTCTGTGATTGGTCATGTCGTTCAGGTTAACCGATTGGGTCTAGTTGAAGGCGGCGCGTATTACCGCCAACAACTTAGACAGCTCGCTTGGATACATCGGATAACGACGACGCCAGTGAATGCCACTCGCTTTGAACTTATTGTAAGCTATACCAATCCCTCTACACCAGCTTCGATTTCTGGAGAGAACATTCATTGATCACGTATCAGGTATCAGGAAGAATGAGAATAACTAATGGGGTATCAACAAACTGCACGTGTTGATCATACATGTACAATAGATATGTAAACATCTCAGTAGGTCTTAGCCCCTCATTCGTGTGTGAAGATGGTTAACTTTCTCCGAAATTTTCAGGAACCGGCATATCATTAACGTTGATTCTCTCTTCAATTGACTTTTTCGGCCACTCGATCCATTTCTTCCATTCCGCGCTTAAGGAACTCTCTGCCGCCTGAAAGACAACTTCGCTCCATCCGCGATTGACCCATTCCGGGGACTCGTATGGACGGACCAAGGCGGTAAAATGGCCCAAAATAATCAGAGCCACGGGGTGTCCCTGGCTGATGAGATCAATAAACACCTGTGTGAGTGTCATTGGCCAAACCCACACCCGCCGTGGAGATGACGGGCTATCGTCGTTTCCGTATCTAACGTGGATGGAGCGGAGCGTCTCAATGGCGAGGATGCAAGATGTCTGCTCATTGATTGGATCCAGGGTCCCTTCCAGCTTCCGAGCGAGGTTCGAAAGCTGCTTTAAGCGTTCAAGATAGGGGCCCGATACTTTAGGTTCGGAGATATTGTCCTCGTCCAGCAATATCGAGAGCGGGCCATCTGCTTTCCACTGATCCATGGATTTGACGGACATGATTGTTTTTATCCCTTGCAGGAGTACCAACGACTGCGCAACATCTAGCGGGGAGACGGTTTTGCCGAGTACGCTAGCATTCGCGGTCGAGCACATAGTCAAGAGAAACACAAAAGTTGCGAGCAGAAAATAACCTTTGCAGTTGTCTTCGTTGATGTTATGAAGATTGGCGGAGAAATGTTGAAGCGCCAGGCTCTGGAAACGGGAAGATACAATGATGAACTCCCTGTGCTGGTCAGGGTTGCGGATAGCGTAATTCAGCGCAGACAAGGCAAGTACCGCCTGCAATAAAGCCTCCTACATAATCATCGTGGTCAGCTAATGGGTTTATGTTGAATGTAGTAAGGGGACCATTACATTGGTGAACGCAATCTCAGGCACCGTATATCTCCATAGGGACTCAGTCCGCTCATCACGAGTCAGAGTCTTGTACACGACTGTATCGTAATGGTGCAAGAGCTGAAGACTTTGTATCCAATTAGGCGAGAAAAACTCTGCCGAGTCTCCTTGTGTCCAACCAGGTGATACGACTATGTGATCCGACCCTGATGTATGAACAGAAGGAGGCGGTGCGAAAGCAACATAGGTCGCTGCGTGGGGATCATAAATGCCTGTTGCTGTGACAGGAGATGCTGCCGGTGAGGTCTCATTATGCGTCAAGAACGTAGGTGCTGGAGACGATGCTGCCGGCGGAGAGTTGTGATGAGCTGGCGCGACGGTCCCGTTCTGTTCTGCAAGCACCAGACTGCAAACAACTCCAAACCGAACGCAGTTCTTGCAGGGACGTTGCTCGTCGCACTGGCGGTAGCAGTACGAGGTTAGTCATGCAGCTATAGTTGGAGGTGGTGGTGCAGTTGGCATTCAAGGGCCAGTCACTTGCCTTGACATGACGCGCCTTGCATCGCAAACATCCGTTTCTCGACTTCTTGTGGCCCAGGCGGGTGGATGGTGGCTTCATGGCCGCGGAACTGGAATATGGATGTTGTGGGTGTCGGATTCGCGTTCGCGAGAGTGCAGAATAGGCCTTTATGAACCACCTCTCATCTCATTGAGCGGGGCAGATGAAGAAACGGGTAACTTGATTGGACAGTCAAAATTGACTGGAATACGGCCGGATTCGCATTCGGAATAACTCGTCCTACGACCAACCTTCATATTAAAAAATTGTTCGCTTGCGTATCCGTGGTAGAAGAGTATCCAAGATAATCAATGTGTTGAGCGGGTCCGGCATCTTGTATTTCTGTTTTTTACTCATACGTGAACTCTCAACGGGGAAGAAGAATATCAAAGCAAGAAAGGAAAACATTAGTTTAGATGAATATCTTGGTGCTCACTCCTGCAAGAATAAAATGACACCATTCTAGGCTCTCCCAGGTTTAAAGTCCTATTTTTAGCAAGAGCTTCGAACAAGAGTAGTCTGTTCTACTCCGCTCCTCAGTGATATGTCTAGATCAATCTAACCATGACGCCAGCGATATCTAGCTAGAAAATAAAGAGGGCACAAATTATAAGAGTATAAGTTCAACAAACAAATGAAAAGGAAAAGGAAATTGTATATTGTAAGCTTGCGTGAAAAAACGGGCTGATAGGAACAGATCATCGAGGAGATGTCACCATCAACAGCCTCCCTTTGCCTGATTCCACTAAAACTAGTCACGCATATTAAATGCAGCTCATGTCGAAACTGTTCCTGAGCTTCTCTCCATAGCGTTTGATGAAAAACGGAATGGGCACGAGAGCCAAGGCCAAGAATCCGAGCAGGGAATTTCCCCATCCCATCCCCAGCTTGTCATACATATCGAGTGCGCAAAGGGGGAGGAGGGCACCTGCAATAGATCTCATCACTGTGTTTGCCGCTAGTGCCGACGCCGCATATTGTTCATATGCATCTACAAGGTAAACGCTGACCGCCATGAAAATTCCTAAATTCCCTAGAACAGCCATGTTAGCGGATTCATCGTTGAACAAACAGTCGTGGTGTGGCGAAGCAGAGAGTCCAACTTACCGATACCAATAATGGCCAACGCGATGATTGGGACGATCCAATGAACCTCATACTGAGTGGTCCAGCCGTACAAAAAGAAGCCAACGGGGAAGATAACCGCGGAATAAGGAAGTAGTCTCATCCGGATCTCAGGTTTCAGGGGCTCGCCGGTTTCCTGGTGCCTCTTCATCGCTATCGCACTATCGATGGAGAAAATGGCCATACCAATCAAGCAGCCGACACCAAGTCCGAGGTAGACAAGCCCTGTGATGCTAGCGGAGAATCCGTAACTCTTCTGGAAGACAAAAGGAATAGAACAGAAGAGAAGGTAAAGATAGCCGTACACAACCATGATGTAAACTGCAAAGATGGTGCAAATCGGTGAGAAAATGAGCAGTCGCGCGGGGCGCAAAATTGCTCTTTTAAATAGTTCCTTCTTCGGGATATCGCTCTCTAGCTTGCTACGCAAACTCTCATTCCCTGTCTCCTTGCGAAGTTTCCTTGTCTTTTTATCGAGGATAGCTGGTGCGTAAGTCTCCTTCATCAGAAAGAACGATGCGAGCGCCATGACACCACTGATGATAGCCACCACCCAGAAAACCCATTTCCAGCCTTTCTTTTCCGAGAGAACGCCTCCCACTACAGGTCCAATGATGGGGCCTAGAAGTGGACCGACACTGAAAGCCGCCATGACACCAGCTCGCTGCTCTGGTGGGAACATGTCCGCAATACTCCCACCGCCATTGGTCATAGGCGTGGATCCGAAACAGCCAGCAAAGAAACGGAATACAATAAGAGAGTCGAGGGAAGGCGCCAAGGCACACGCCACGGTGAAGATGACGAAGCCGACATTTGAAATATTATACAGCCAATATCTCCCATACATCTCCGACAAGGGGGCCAGGATCAAGGGACCAATCGCAAACCCGAGGACATAGACGGAGACAACAAATGCTGCGAGCTCTTGGTTTGAACTCTTGAATTCCTTCATCAGCTCCGGGACTGCGGGCGAAAAGACGGAAGACGCCAGAGGTGTCATTAGAGTGAGAAGGCTGATCAGCACAGAGTTTGTAATTTTCCGCCAGCTTGGCCAGTTATAGGGGTTCTCAGGGTCGCTTTCCCCATCCCACCACACACGGCCATCGCTATCAATTGGTCCTGTGCAATCTTGAGCTCGGTCAGGGCAATAGATGTCGCTCGTGGATGTGACGTCCTCGTTTTCGGTCTTGACAACCGTCTGCCCATCATTGACTCCCTCGTCGACGCGTAGCTTCTTGGCGTTGCCTAGTTCCAAATCTTCTTGAATTTTGTATAGTTCCGGTTTAGGGTCGTTATCATGGTCGGTTCCGATGTGAGTTTTAGATATTGCCATTGTTAAACAGCGGGTTGACCGAAGGACAGCCAGCGAAATGAGCAAAGAAAGGAAGCTGGGTGAATACGGAATGATAATTCTGCGGGACAAAATGGTAGTTTATCCAAGATAAGTAGATACAAAAAAAATTCGTTGTTACGGATATTGCTAGAGCCCGCTGTACTTTGAGACCCCGAATCCGATCCGCATCCGAATGCGATACGAGCGAAGTGGGTATGCCTAACACTCACCTGCTCTCACGGGAGATATTGTGTATTTGATACTGTAATCCGCAAGCTTTCTAACTTAATCTAATGAAGGGATCATGGGATCGCTGGTGGGATTAAGACTTTTGTCTTTTTGATGATTCAACTTTACATCGCATCTGACAGGAATGCCTTTGATGGTTGAAGTTGACTTCCAACTTGGCTCATGAGCAAACCAAATTAACACAATTTCCATATACAAAAATTCAACTTGTACAAGAACATGCTATATTCAAAAATAATTATGCTTCCCATATAGAACCTTCATCCCCGAAAGAGTAGAAAGATGGTGGCTCGCACGGGCGAGTCTCGATCCATGATATAGGGTAGCTCAATAACGTCCAGGTAGCGCTATTCGCTAATTCTTGCTTCATTGGTTCTTTAGGCAACTCTGCAGCCAGTCGTTGTAGACTGTTAATCTGACATATTATTTAATAAAGAAACCCACTGGAAGAAGTATAGACTGAACTAGACTGAAGCGACGGCCGAGTTGCGAGTAAGCGTTTTGAAACGGAGAGGCACCGGATATTCACTAACATCACTAGCCCAGCGCGAAGGATCACACCAAGTTACCTAGAGTTGGGTTCTGCTACGAAACAGGAGCATGGCAACATAGCGTTTCGAATTCTTCACGCCACCCTCGTTAGGGCATGACGTTTGCCGTACTGCATTGATATCTCTAACGCCACATTCGGCATGTATGATGTCTATCATTCTAACCGTCAGCAATTTCGGCGCTATTCAGCTGTTTTATCGTGACTGGGCCGATAGATGCTGTTGGATTGCGCCTGGATAGAGCAAAATCTGCCACATATATGGGCGTAGTCATTTCTTTACGCTCGAATCGTGCTTAAAGAAATGCCTTGCGTTTATTGACGTTGTTCATAGCCTGAGAGACATCAATTTCTTTGTACTCAACTTGGAGTGGATCCCGGCTATCGCTGGCTTATCAGCATATCGATAAGCACCTCAGCCTATCGTCCACTAACTGTGAAACTAACTAAGGCGAATGTTCCGTCAGACCTAACAACAGATAGCTTCTTCCTTCCATCATCATCACAATTAATTGCTTTTCAATCCTTTGCTTGCTTTGCTACAATACAGCTGTATTTGACCCTTCTGTCAACACACCTTTGGGCTTACGAATCAGCGGAGTGGGGTCAGCAGGGGTCGGCTTTTCTCACCAATGCCGAAACCCCTATTGTTGATCACAAACTTCTGCATGAATCTCTGATCGCACCCAAGGCTCTGTCAACCCTGACACCTGGTCGTCGAAATGCCGAGCGGACCTAGGTCACGAGGGTGCCAGACTTGCAAGGACCGCAAGCTAAAAGTAAATTATATGTGACCTGGTATGACCTCCAGTACGCGTTACTAACCCGGACTTTTTCTCTTCCCAGTGTGACGAAAATTGGCCAACATGCACGCGGTGCGCCGTCATAAGCTCGCCCTGCCCGGGGCCAACATCGCTGGTCAAATTCGTTACCAAGAAGCCCCGTGGCGCGAGGGCATCAAGCGGCGGCGGCCAACCCTTGACAGGAGAGCCTCGGCAGATTACGTTGAAGAAGTCTCATCGTCCCATTTGGTTTCACAGTATCTACCAGTCGGACTACCAGAAGCCTCGGCCCAACCCAACGACTCGCTACGATCACATCGCCCTACGGCTGGTCAGTAGCTTGGAGCGCGGCCCGCAGGGGATCACTACGCTGAGCATGAGCTATCTACCGGAGCTTCCGGCACGTCTTTCGGAAAGCAAGTGCCTACGAGATTCGGTGGACTTGTTCTGCTCCGCCTTGATTGATTTCCGGAACCATAAGCCTGAGGGAGAGCTTCACGTAATGACCCAATACGGGAAGGCGCTCCGGAGTTTGCGAATGACACTTCTTGGAAATGAAGCTTTCAAGCCGGAAACGATGGCGGCGATGGCACTGCTAGAACGCATGGAACGATTATTCAGACGAGGCACTCCGTCTAATGTACACACCAAAGGCATCTTGCAGGCGGTCAAGATGAAGGGCCCACCCAAGCTAAAGGACCACCTCGATGTCGCGGTAGCGAATGAGCTCTATGGCATACTGGTGAGTCATACCAAGGCCTTCTACTATGAGACGATGCTCTAACGCCTTTGTGTGATGTAGTTGAATGACTGGTCCCTGAGAGAGAGTTGCAGCTTTTTCAGTGCACCCGACTGGCAAGAGGCAATAGACCTAGGTATAGAGCAGTTCACGAGCGAGGTGGACATGGGCCCTTTCTCAAAACACGATACATTCGAGTTCGTCGAATGTAGCAAGCAACTGCACACTTTCATGTCCGAGTTCAACCAAATCAGCAATCAGAGTCACACGGCTGAAACAAAGCTGGCCATCGAGTCATTCTGCCACAGGGTATCGGAAGTGGATGTTGCGCTTGCGAGAATTGTAACGGCATCGAAGGACAGCACCCTGAAACAAGGTACCATGGTCGAGAAGCCGGACCCGGAATCACCCATGGGGACCAAGTACGAATTCAGAACTCCAAATCATGGCATGGTATACTTAGGGGCCGTAGCGGCTCAAATTGGCCTTCTTCGCATACTATATGAGTCCGCCGTGATCGTTGGGTCTTCAGATGCTGAAACAACTGGCCAACGTCTGCGAGAGCGTTGTCACGAATGCTGGAAATGTCTTCCCTACGTCCTATCTCTGGAGTCTATCGTAGCAGAGAATTTCATGGGCCCAATTTACGTTAGCTACGAGACTGCCAACGAGGAGGAAGAGGAGTATCTGTTGGACGCGGTGGAATACATCGATCGCTATGTGAAGCGATTTCCACCTAACAGGAGCGAAATACGTCAGATAATAGTTGAAACTGCGAAATTAATGACGGGGCGCGCATCTCAGCCGGATGCAGGATAAATGAGAATACTTGGACGTAGGGAACTATTGTCTTGAAGACTTGATAGTTGACGGCAAGGAATATGGCGGGTATTGCTTCACTTAGGGGTGTGATTACTAAATACCTAGGCAGTATAGGATTTATTGTACAAACATACGAGGTTATAAGTTTAATATTGAAGTGGATTGAACAATGTTTGTTGGCCCATAATGCCCGCCACAACTGCGTTAAAACAAGCTACTTAAGTCCTATCCAACACATGCCAATTTTTACAAACGATATCCTGGCCCCTGCTTGCCAGCATAGCTTCTCCTTTGTCGCCTACTCAGTCTTTGCAAAGATGTCTACGTTTTCTTCAGCGGGCATGTCAATGTAGTTGATGGCACCAAATGCCTTGGGGTCTTTTTCGAAGGCCCACGGTATCACGGCCCCTCATACAAGCCGTCATTCTTACTGAAAACACTATCGTGGTTGGCCCGGACCGTCTTGCCGTCAAACTCGGCCGGCCATGCCAGCCATGCGACCCGTGCGGCGTCGAACTCTCAGTCTGCCCAAGTATCGATGTGTATCGTCATCTTGTCTGCTGTGATGTTATCAATCCAGACCCAGATGCTGCGGTGGCCATTGGGTATAGATAGCTCGGTGAACCAGGCGCAGATCTTGGGTGGCTTCTTGAAAGGCTTTTCGAAGTTGACCTTGGTGGTTGCTTTCTGGCGTGGCGACCTGCCGCTCGGATGAACAGAGACGTCGACGAAGCCGTGCTGGGAGGGCGTCTTTCCGTTGGGAAGAACCAGGACGTTGGCCTCGATGTTGCTTGTCTCGTGCAGGAAGGACTTCAAAGAGAGCGTGAACCCGGTCTCTGATAACGACGAAAGGCTTAGCGCTACCCGTGGAGCATTGCCTGCTCGGGCTTGGATCGCACGGAAACCGTAGAGCACTGTGGGGACTATAGGCAGAGGTTTTTCGAAGCGATGCTCCAGGTTGGCTATCCTACCGGCTGCGTATTCTTGCCAGCCGAAACGTTCACGACAACTCAGGTAGAAGGACTGGGGTTCGGTAACGATGGTGGAAGGGTCAACATCCTCGGGTTCTCCGACAGCACTTGCAGTATCCTGTAATCGAGAAAGTTAGATCACATAGGCAATAACATGAGAACTTCCGGCGAACTGACCTCTTTGTTGCCCCAGATTGATCCCGCTTTGAGGATTGATTTGTGACGATGAGATGGCGTGACCCCAGAAACCTTTGATATGCCCGTTGGTAAGAATAGGATCAAAATGGGTCATCTTGAGGTCCACGAATGCTCTTCCACTTCTGATACCTTTCCCATCAGCTGGTGGCGGCGTCCAGTCCTTGGCATGCCCTTCGAGGTCTGGACCACGGTTCGTATACAAGCGAACAGCTGTGACCCTGGTCACTGCATTCTCCTCATCCTGGACACGACCTGTCTCAACCGAGCACGCAATGATTTTTTCGCCATCCTCGGGACGCACTGTAAGAGTAACCTTGCGCTCCCCTCCAGGTAGCAACATGTGGCTAATCTACATGGACTAGTTTATATCTCAATTGTTATAAAGTTATGACTATTACGGTCACCTCCTTCGACTCACAAGCTGTTATGGTTCACTGTTGAGAAATAGTAACAGTTTGCGCACTACGGAGTGCGTATCACATACTTTGGTCAACGAAAGCCTCAACTTGAGGGATAACATACTATCCGCGACAGTCGAGTTGCTTGTGTTATGAGGTAGAGCTATCGCGTATAGACGATTAAAAATACTTTTATCTAAATCGTCTTACTAAGAGGAGAGAGGATTCTCGAACGCTAACATTGTGTCAGTTTCTCCAGGGTAAGAGAGGGAAAGGAACAGGAACAGGCAAATAAGCTGACCTTAACAACGGTTCATTGGAACTGCCTGAAAGTCTGGCCGCGCTAATAACTCCAACCATTCCCCTCAAGCCAATCAGGTATCCTCGGCAAGCATGAGTCGTTGGTGTTTGTACCTGTTCCAAACGCGAGATGATGTTATGACACCAAGATGCGTTGTGGCTAGAGCTAGAGATGGTAATCGGGCAATTGCGGCTCCGAATCAGAGAACAGCAAGCCGAGAGCTAGATGGCCAAACCCAAAGCAAAGGACGGTTCCAGTCCATTAGGCGATATGCTGACCTTGGCTTCTGACACAATCTCCGGGTTATGACCTAGATCTCACCGTAGTCCGCCGCCGACAGTGGTGGCGATCCATAACTAGGCCCTTTGGAGGCAATCAGTCATCTAATAAGGCAAGTCGGTTTGGGAAAGTCCCTACTGTCTCTGGAATATCATTCCCTGCTTTGGTCCAGACTCTCGGTCTAGATCCTATGTTTGGTAGGTAATTTTAATTCCAATGTACAGTCCGGATGGTCACAATGTTGGACCCCATGATGATGACGCGAAATGCCACCGTATTAGGTATTTCACAAAAGTCAGTATCCCTGCTGATACCAAGCTGACAGTGGTTGGCCCTTGCTGGTACGTCACACATATGTAAGCCGCAGCCCTCAGGGATCACAAATGCTAAACTAACACGAGGAGCTTGAAGCTGTTCAATTTAATCAACGAGTAGGTGTATTCTTATTATATGTACTTAGAAGATATGACGTAGGATATTTCGCAATGACCTAGTGCAGCATGAAGCCCTGCATTTTTATCAAATACAGGTCGACTACGTAGCCCCTCCGGTACATGTAAGACGGTGCATGCCGAAGGATGGTTTAGTGTGACGGCATTTGATTTTGCATCTTGGTTGCAAGGGGCAGATCTCCGCAACAACTGAGCACGGAGCAACGAATAAGTGGAGGTTGTCTTACTCTCTGCCGGGTCTTGAATCAAGAGAAATCCTTCACTCTATTTTGAGCATCCCGTCTCTTGCTATACCTGTCTCTTGCTATATTGAACCAAAGTCTACTTATAAGCCGTTCTCCTCCTAATTCTTCTTCCTAATTCTTCAGAATATCCCAAAAAAAACCAAAACAACGTTTTCCTTGAGTCTCAACACTTCGATTCTTCACACATCACTTTTTGTTTAACTCGAACTTTGTTTCTCTATCTGTCATCTCTCTGCTACGACCTTTCTTCATATTTCTATCCACTTTTCATTATTTCCTACAATCAAAATGGTCAACTACAAGCAACTCAGCCTCGCTGGACTGGTCTGGCTTGGCCTTGCTAGCCAGGGTCTGGCCTTGGGAATTGATGAGAACACCAATGATTTCACTCTCCTGGCGAGGGCTGAGATCGAGGAAGTCTACGAGCGCGACTTTGACGACGAGTTATACACTCGAGACATTGACGACGAGTTGTATGAGCGAGACTTTGATGACGAGCTGTACGAGCGCGACTTTGACGACGACCTCTACGAGCGAGACTTTGAATACGCTGAACTTGAGCCCCGAGGGCCGGGCGATGCGATCTTTGGCAAAGAGAGGACCATCGGCGGAAGACCTGCAAACTATTACGGGAATGACCGTGCAAACGCTGCCCAGGCAGCTCGTACGAAGTGGGCCAAGGACCAGATATTGAACAAGCCCGCTCCGCCGGCTCGGAAGTCTACCTGGAAGAGCAAGCGAGGACCGGGTGATCTGATCTTCGGCAAAGAGAAGACCATAAGCTACAACCCAGCAGACAAGTACCAGAAGCAGATTGACCGCGAGAAGGCTGCCCAGAAATCTCGTACCCAGTGGGCCAAGGACCAGATATTGAACAAGCCTGCTCCGCCGGCTCGGAAGTCTACATGGAAAAGTAAGCGAGGACCGGGTGATCTGATCTTCGGCAAAGAGAAGACCATAAGCTACAACCCAGCAGACAAGTACCAGAAGCAGATTGACCGCGAGAAGGCTGCCCAGAAATCTCGTACCCAGTGGGCCAAGGACCAGATATTGAACAAGCCCGCTCCGCCGGCTCGGAAGTCTACATGGAAGCCTTAGATCCTAGTTACCACCGGGAGGGGGGAAGGAATTAGACTACCGTCGCAAGGAAGAGAAGAGAGCATGTATAAGAGAAGACATTGTTTTATATAATCATCTTTGGTTAGCCACCTGGATTCTATGTAGAACGGTACCTTTTGCTACTTCTGGTTCACCGCTGAAATCTCGCCGTGTAGTGCTATAATACCTATGTTCATGTAGTATCCATCGCAAAGTAAATGGTCTGAGCTCAACCTCTTTAATGGAAACATGGAAACCCCTTCATGATTGGCTAGCCAGTGCCAGTCCAACATGTAGGTAGCAGGAGGTAGAGATAGCAGCCGTAGTGACTTTGACAATGACTTAACCGTGGATACAGCATGGGTGGCTAATAATACAGCAGAAGACCGAGTGAGTAAGTATAATAACATGAACAGGATAAGAATCCAGGAATATGTCAATTTCAGAAGTTAACTCAGGCGTGCCCTTCTTCAATTTTCGTTAGAGCATTTGTTAGTATCAAGTATTATCAGATATTATGCCTATCAATTGAGCACCGGTATGTCATAACAAGTCAATTAAACCTATCTAAGATAGGGGGTACCTAAATACACACTTATTTAATGAACACACTTTGCCCGGAAAAAAAAACCTCACCCGCGACCGTATCCAGCGGGCCGGGACCAAAAACCTTTACCAAGCCTAGAAACATAAACATCTAGAAGGACCCGGGCCAACACGATGACCGGCACATATTGAAATACACGATCCTCGGCTAAGCTAGGCCTCAAAGGTCGATCAGACCTTCCAATAGCCTGCCGCAGTACCTGTCACAGGCTGAAGGGTTCCCTCAAAGGAGGGTTGCACCAGGAGCACCGGTATGTAAGCGATTCCAATCCTAGATGACAATTGGAGATTAATGCCTGCTTTTGAGAGCTTGGGAATGACTTGACTGGAGGCGTGTTGTGATCTGAAGGCTCGAATAGCTCCCAGTAACAGTGAAAATCTCAGAATCGTCAAGTCAGAATTTGGCCATAAAGCAGGAGGCATAGAAAGGTATTCTGATACGGAGCACATAGTAATCACATAGCAAGGCTAAAAGGTCAGGTGCATACCTCCATCAACTGGATTGCAGGTAACAGTGAGGCTAGAGTTTCTGGAAACCAGGGTATTAGACTAGGATACTACGCCTTCACAATGTATTCTCACGTCCAGATAAAGGCGCCAAGAGATGCTATATAATTCAGCCACATAGCAAACACTGATTTCACATGAATCAGACCCGGCTCAAAATCGGAAATAGTTTAGGGCAGGACTAGCTGTGTTCTATCAAGCCGCTGTTATTCGTCGGGAGGAGTCCCCTACATGTAATTTTGAACGGGATATTAGGGTTATGGGGTAGATCGATAGTTGAAAGGGTTGATGATTAATTGGCTGTGTAGTGCCGAACAGCTCTACCATTTTGCCAATCAAGCTCTTGATATCGTCATACTTACGACACTTCTTACTATTAGCGGAAAGCACCCAGCCATCACATGATTATTAGGGGGAAATGGTGTTTATTGAATGTCCTCTGAGTCAGAGCCAAATCGGGAATGGAGGGAGGCAAACTCAAAGAAGGTGGTAGCATCCACTGCCACTTCTACGTCCGCAACCAAAGACCAGAGCTTGTATTGAAGACCGAGGAAGAATTTGTGGCAACTTTATTCGGGTCGACCACTAACAGCATTCTATAAATATCGTCCTCCACGAAATGGCGCTTACAATCGATATACTGATGAGGTTTTTCGTGGCGCAGTTAAACGAGGCCTGACCCAACGAGGAAGCGAAGTATGATCAAGGTTTGTGGCAGATCTTAGTAAGGTTTCCAGTTCAGCTGCGGGGAGCAAGTGGCCTCGGCATATGTCTTCACAGTTCAGAATGATAGTAAGCACCAGCTAGCGTGGTCTCCTTAGCAGCCGTTTTCAAACCAAAACTTTCATATCCCCCCCTACATCCACATGGCTGGGTCTAGGCCTGGTCGCTCAGCGATGAGGGTGAGAATAGATGGCCATATCTTACCCATGACGGACACACAGCCGCAGAGTGGCGCTGCCGGTTAGGATCTCCCGTCTCAGCCGTAGTAGAATACGGAACACCATCGTGGCCTCTTCTGACTATATACATCAGTGATCTGCCTCATCCTAAGAGGCTCTTCAATCCGTTACTAATACACACTCTATCCCTTCGCAGCTGCAAACTACAGGACACATTATATTCTTACTCTTCACAATGACCTCTTTCACGGGAAGCTGCATGTGCAATCAGCTCAAATTCTCCTTTACCGGTGAACCGAAACAAACGGTCAGTCCCCCAGGATATCCCTTGCATAGGAGACGACAAGAGCTGACGATTGCATAGGCCATCTGCCACTGCGTTCAATGCCAAAAGCTCAGCGGCTCTGCCTTCACTTACAACCTCCTTGTCGACCGCGAGGACTTCAAATGGACCTCTGGGGAGCCCAAGACCGGCAGCTTCGTGCAAGAGAGCGGGATCTACATCCAGTATTTCTTCTGCCCGGACTGCGGTACCATAATTTTCAAGCAGACCGAAGAGAAAGCAGATTTGAGGCCCTTCGCCATTGTTCAAGCTGGGACAGTTGATGGATATGATACCAAGAGGAAGCCCGATGTTGAGTTTTGGGTGAGTCGAAAGGCAGACTGGGTTCAGCCCATTCCGGGCGTTCCGTAAATGGCGAAGTTTGAGTAAGGTGGCGGAGGGCGGCTTTCTAACGTTTCGCCAACCTGCGATACTCCGTATGAGTAGGTAGGCTGCGGAAAGTGATGTCTTCATTGGCACGACGTGGGGGAAGGAAGGCGTTGGTCACCTTATATTGCATTCGTTAATAAGAAACATTCTCTGTGACACGCAAAAAGATCCATATATACTGTGCATGCAACGATATATTAACAGACAAATAATGCATCTAGGGTTTTATTTGTTCCCCAGGGTCACGATTGGCATCAAATTGCCAGGGAAGGTAAGGAGAAAGTTGGTTTTTGGTCAATTGAGCATTTTTAATGGCCATCATGTTACTATTTACGTAGCAGTCCAAGTAAGCTTGAGAGAGATAGACTGGGAGGCAGTGTAAATTGTTCCCTGGGTAGTACCAGAGGGAACCGACGTGGCATAGAAGGCATTGGAGCCACTATATGTCAAATAGGTGCCATCATACCCGAATGAGGTTGGGGAAGACACTGAAGAGCTGCAAGTCAAAGCGTTGCTCTGCACAGCGCAGCTTCCTTTGCTGGTCTTCAAAGTAAACGTCGAGCCATCAGAGCTGGCCGCTGCAGTGAAAGTGGCAGGTGTTCCTCCGTTCCTATACCAAGTTCCGCCACTGACAAGGAACCCTCCAGAAGAAGCGCTGCTGGTGGTCACATAGATATAACCTGATCCAGAGATCTGGCCGGGCGACCCAGTGGGATTAGAACCGGCGCTGGTGGTGGTGGAAGTCGGAGAGGTTGAGCCGGATTTGGGCAGATACTTGATGCCAGTTGATGAGCAGGTTGAGCCTGAGCCAACAGGGGCTGCGGGAACGAAGGTGCCGGTTTGAACAGAACCCTTAACGTTGAACTGATACCAGAGCTCGTTAAGCGCACCGCTACTGCATCTGATGACAACGTTCTGCCCGTGCTTGGATGAGAGGGCGCTCTGGATCTGCGCAAGGGTGTAGGTCTTGGTCGTGGAGGGCACGATACCAGCAGCGCTAAGCCAGTCGTAAGTCGGGAGGTTCTTGAACTCCTGGACAGTACGCTCAAAGAAATCGACAACTTCATCTTGGGGCTGATATGAATTGTAGCACTTGGGCTCCAGGGTGCTTATGCATGTGCCATGCTTATTGAACTCATGCTCCCAAAATGACTCATCATCACCTTGATAATCCTTCCAGTACGTCTGCATGTAAGACAAGGTGGCAGGAGATTTCGCCTTCAAGATCGCGGTAACATTGCTCACTTCCCTGCTGCTGTCGCAATTCTGATCGTAGGTGCCGTCGCACTTATCAGGCCTAGTTGTTCAATGTTAGTCATGCGACATGGCTAATTGATGTCATTCTCGAAAGCGAAGCCTACCAAAGTCCATGAACGGTCCAAGAGTTGGTAGGACCAGTGGAAGGGTTCGTATCCCAAAACTGAGTGAGAAGGAGCTGCCCGCCGGGGGTGTTATAGCAGCATGTGTCAGTAGACGATGATGATGAGCAGCTGAGCGGGGAGTTGGAAGGACATGAAACAGAATCAGCGATGACGCTGCCAGCAAAGGCGGCGACAGCACCGACAACGACCTTGGACAGCATATCGAGTGGTAAGAAAGTGTGCCAATCTACACGGTCAGGATCATGAGGTAAGTAGAGCTCAATGATTAGAGTGGCATGGCCGATCTTTATACTTGTTACAGGATGGGGAGACGCATGATGTGGGAGGATGGAGCGGGAACTGAAACTAAAGGCTCACGTTGCCCCCCATCGTTGCATTGACGACTTAGAGCTCTCAATCGTCTCCCGTGTTTTTCAAGAGTCTCTGATTCTCCATTGGATGTGGTTAGACACGCCTGAAAAGGAAGGTCGGCATTGGCTCAAGGATGGGTAAGGGTCCTCCAGCTGCTGCACCTTACTGAATCCCCTCCATACCGGATGTTCGGCATCAATGGGACTATGGTCGAGACCTACGCGCCAATTATCACTTCTACAGATTCTTTGAAAGCTTACAAACGAACGCAGCATCTTGTAAAGGTAAATAGGCTGACGAGACGCTAACATGTAAGCTTGAACATTCTCCACTGCTCGATCTGGTAGACTTTATCCTCATTCCTAGTCACAGACGTTCAGATGCTTCTATATACGCATTCAGTCTTGCCACACTCCATGCTATACACCTGCCAAACGCGGCCGTTGTGGGCGCGCCATTACGTGGTCCGGCCTCTTCTTCAAGTCATTACCTTTCCGTCTCCATCGATAACGAACGGTCATCTAGCGACACACCGGCAACGGCCGATAGCCGCCTTTGCTGTCCTTTTTCATTTTACCTAGCACGAAAAGTTCCCATCAAAACGGCAGGTTGACTGTTGATGACAAGGTGCGGAGTAGCAAATTTTGGTTGAAGGCAGCCACTTGCATCGGCGATAAGACCAGAATAGTCAACTCCGCTCTCTCACTGCGACCAAATTTCAAAGAACCTTCATTGGTTGCCAAATCTAGAGTCGCTTCTTCATGGAGAGATGAAATCGACTGGTGTGGCTTGCAACATTGAAATCGGGTCTAACTGGTTTCCTCCTAAACTCCACCTTGGAGAACTGTCGTCTTTAGTATCAAATGATGACCTGTCTTGTTATTTCGTCTCGTATTTCCTACTCTGTTTTTATCTTTCGCGCCGTCTGTAACTCCTTACTTTCCTTATCAGCAGCGTTTCTCTTCTGCAGAGGCACTACAACTCTTCACTTTCCTTCTCGTGCAGTTTAGCCGATAATAGTAGCTGAGTCTTGAAATATGCATACTCTAGAAGGAGAGCGTAGATACGTAGGAGAAAAAGAATAAAGTCCAACAGCAATGAAAGCTGCCAGCGCCCGAGAACTCAACTCAATGAGTAGAGTGTAGTTACATTCTCACAACCTTATAAAGCTTTGGGCTAGGCCTTAGAAGTCCGAGACCTGAGCTGAAGCCAAACAACAGGCAACACCGAGAAGATGAGAGAGATGGCAGCCATAAAACTACCACTTGCTCCAAGACCAAGTGCCTCAAATACATTTGAAAAACCACAACTTATAATCAACTTCATTGTCACGCAGGATGATGAGCTAGTGAAGGGGTATAGATTAAAGACTGTCCAAAAGGAGATTGAGGGTGTAGAGAAGTATGGCTTTTGACTTCTCGAGTTCGCTTTGTGCTGATGAAGAAGAGCCTCTAAACCCCGCGCAAGATTCAGGATTACAAATGTTGTTGATTATGTATTCTCTTGTGGCTCTTCATAAAGCGAATTCAAATTATCCCCATGGACATATATTCGGCAACCCAAATTACCATTCCAAATCAATTGACTAGATAGCCTGTGCTAATACTGGGGAGGTTCCTGGCCAGCTCGCCATCTATACTTGCTTCCTGGGTGGTCATCAGGTAGCTTTTTCGTGCCAATAAAGACCTCCCTAGCTGTGGCCCCCTCCTTCTCAACCCCTTCTCTAAAAAGCCCGCGGCGTCTAAGCTCTGGGAGCAGGTACTCGATGATGTCCTCGAAAGTTCCTGGGTTGGTGATATGGGCCAGGTTAAACCCGTCAACACCACCAAGCTCAACCCATTTCTCCAGCTCATCAGCGACAGTCTTGGGGCCACCGATAGCCTTCGCTTGAAGGCCGCCAAGGCTCAGATACTCGATAATTCTTCGCTTTGTCCATGGAAGGTTGTCTGTTCCTGGGACAGTATCTGCCCACCTCCTGACCATGGACTGAATCCGAGGCGAGTCGCTGTGCAAAAAGTTCTGGTCATCGTCGTACTTGGAAAGGTCAACCCCTGTCCACCCTCCAAAAAGCGCAAGAGCGCCTTCCTCGTCAGTATACTTCAGATGCTCAGCCCGCTTGGCATATGCTTCTTCGTCTGTTGCGGCCACAATAACACCGAGGCCTAGAAGAATCTTGATATGGTTGGGATCTCTCCCCTCCTTGACAGCAATGCTGCGCAAGTTATCCACCGTCTTGCGGACGCCTTCTTTAGTCTGCCCACCGATAAAGATGGCCTCACCATGCTTGCCGCCAAACCCATTACCGGCTTCTGAAACGCCGGCTTGGAATAGCAACGGGGTGCGCTGTGGGGAGGGTTCACAGAAATGGGGTCCTGGCACTTCAAAGTACTTGCCCTTGTGATGAATCTGGCGGACGGCGTCATTGGCAATGTATTGGCCAGTCTCCCGATTGGCCACGACTGCATCATCCCTGAAACTGCCTTCCCAGAGCTTGTAGAGAACCTCCAAATACTCGTGCGCGATGGCGTACCGCTCGTCATGAGGGATTTGCTCCTTGAGGCCGTGGTTGCGTGCTGCACTATCCAAGTACGACGTAACAATATTCCAGGCGACACGGCCTTCGCTGAGATGGTCAACCGTGGAGAGGCGTCGCGCCAGGGCGTACGGCTTGTCATATGTCAGACTAGCTGTGACGCCAAAAATGAGGTTCTTGGTCGCTGCCGCCATACTTGGCACGAGGAAGAGGGGGTCATTGACTGGGAACTGTGCCCCTGAACTGAGGGCGGGCACAACATTGGCAGGGCCTTTGTAGACATCATACGGACCCAAGGTATCGGCGATGAACATGGCATGGAAATTTGCTTTGTCGAGGAGCTGTGCAAGCTCCGTCCAGAATGATAATTTGGTGTACTGGTCAGTCTTGTTCCTCGGGTGTCGCCATTGGCCTGGTGAGAGATGGCCCGGCGTGTTCATAACAAACGCATTGAGAATGATCTGCTTCTTGCTGCCAGAGCTGGCACTTTCACTGGTGTCCGCCATGATGGAATTATACAAAAATCAAGGCCAAGGTACGCCGTATAGACTGAGGAGCGGCAGAAAATGAGTGACGGAGGAGGGGCTCATCCGTCTAAATGCAATCGAGGAGGCACACATTACCAATGCCACCATCGGGCGTGCGCCGTTAATCTTCTGCCTCCTCCGCATTATTCCTTGGCTACGTTATCCGAAGCACTCTATCTGCCTCTTAGCGTGTCATTGAGGGTCTGGTTTTGGTGTTGTTGCGACACAAAGTGGGGGTTTGTCACATTGCATCATACGCACGCAAAAGCTCGTGATGCCCATCTGAAGCCGATCTCGCACGACGTCGGGCAATTGTTGGTTGTGATGAGAATGAAGTTATATCAAGGCCATAAGTTTTGCCTTTTTTGAATATCATCGTTCATGTCTCGGTTCGAAATTGTTGCATCAAAGGCCGTATATCTCTTTCTCACGGACGGTTTGGTACTTAACTGGACTGGACTTAAGTACCCCAAAGTCTCTAGACAAATTGTCAAACAAGTATTGCTAAGATTGAAAATGATCTTAGCAAAAAGGAAGATACATAAAGCCTACATTTCTCTCACGAGAGTGTCTTGGTTGTTTTTTTTGGATTGATCTTGTCGGCACTCAGGTCAACGGGTGGTGATGTAGCTCTAGGGTAGGCAGGCAAGGAATTAGGCCAAGTTGATCGGAACGCGCGACACGTTTCAGAGTCTCATAATCTGAGGGCCCTGAATGAAACGCGGCTCTTCCTCTTGTCTCTTGCCATGCCAGATCAATTAAATCAAAGCCAAGCCAGCCTGACTCTTAAGCTTACTTCCAGCCGACAGGTCCAGGCGCCCATGACTCGCGTTAGTGAGACGGTCCGTGGATCTGTGGCGCTTCTCCAAAGGCCCAGATTGCATTAATTGCATTGATTCACTGCTTAGTCACTGACTTGGGCCTATGAACGGCCATGTCGCGTACCAAGATAATCCACTGAGTTGGCACCAAGTGTGGCTGAAGAGAGGGCGCGAGTCTAGACTCGGTCGGACTGTCTCTAGGTTTCGGCAGTGCCTCATGAGGACCAACAAACATCAAACTCCTCCAATCTCTTCCATCTGTCCTGTCGCCCTTTCATCGCCAACTACATCGCCAGACCGAAACGATGGCAGAGGAGGGACTTGAGATCCCCAAATTCGTGGTGGATCTATCGCTGCCGCCCCGCCAGCGGTACGACCACATCGTGCCGCACTTCCAGCCCAAGATCGACTCTTGCGATTTGCACGAGCTCTTTGACGAGCTTCTCGTCGAGCTGGCGGGCGAAAAGCTGGGCAACTGGCTCAAGAACATATCCCCGGCCCTTTTGCGCCGCGTCCGTGGCCCCGAAGAGACCGAGGAGCTCGTCGGAATCTCCAGGGCCTCGGGGATCTCAAAGCACATCCTGGTCGCCTTCAATGTCCTGCTAGATCTGCTGCTGGGGTGCACCAGCGGCGGTGTCCGCGTCGCTGAAGAGAAGTCTTCACCGAGGACGCGGGCCTCGTCGAAGTCGCCATCGCGCGCATCACGGATGATTCATTTCCGGACTTTGGATTGGGGTATGGACAGGCTGCGAAATATCGTTGTCGAGCTCGACTTTGTGCGACACCGTGACGGGCCTGTCATTGCCACTTCCTTGACATATCTCGGGTACGTGGGTGTCTTGACTGGTGTGAGGAAGGGTCTGAGTATGAGTCTCAACTTCCGACCTCACCATGCTTCGTCGACTTGGTGGGATCAGGCTGCATTTCGCTACAACCAGGCCATGGTGGTATTGGGATTCCGGCATTCCATCTCCAGTCGGCTGAGGCAGACTCTGCTTGGCCCTACAGCGCAACAACAGCACAAGCCTACAGAGAGAAAGGAGAAAAGGTTCAAATCGGCATCCCCGACCGGAGAACCGGATGAGTTTAGTGAAGCTGATGTGCGATCATTATTATCCAAGTTGACGACATCGCCGTCAACCTCGGCCTATCTGATCTTTTGCACTCCCCAGAAGGTCTACGTTGTCGACAAGGATAATCGCCGGGGACCCGTGCGAGACTCTGATACTTTTTTGACTGCTTATAACCACGATGTTGCCGACGAAAAGGATCCTTCGCAGCTCAAAGACGCAGTTGCAGAGATAGCCCAGGGCCCAACCATCATGGGCATGGACGACATTGTCGCGTGTTCCCTGGACCGCAAGTGCCACCTCGACGAGCTCTGGCGAAAGAGCGTTGATGCTTTTGAGAAGAAGAACGGCGAATCAGCTAGGGCGATCAGCATGGCTAATGTCCGCGAGTTCGTGAAGGACCCGGAGATTCGGAACGAAGAGACACATTACGCCATCATCATGGATCCTACTGATGGGAAAGTTCTCTGGCGGAGAGTATTTGAGGAAGGGACATGACGGGACAACAAGTATGACATGAAATGATGAATTAGCGATTTTGGTTTCCATGTTTCAGCATCGGAAGAGTTGATTTCTAAGATTGAAATTATATTAAATTACATTACATTAGTGCATTACAAGATTATATATGATCATGCTATTTCGATATCTCGATGGATCGTTGCACCCGTATCTTGGACGGCGGCAACGGATCAAGGTGATGCATCGAGTCGGAGCTCTCATCCTCACGCCCTGCCCAGCTCCTCGTAGTGTTGCGGTATTGGCTGCCGCCAACATTAGCCCACGGCCGGTCTAATCCTGTCGGACCATCCGTCATTTTGTAGCTGGAGGATGTAGCTGCGTGTCTTGTTATCGCTGAATCATACCAGCTTCGAGCTCGTGTGCCTGCGCTGGTGAATAGTGGCCCAAGTGTTGGTACGCAACCGCAGATAATGGCCATGCCGAGCTGCAAAGTAGAGCACAACACCGTCTTGGCGAATTGGACTTGAATGTGTTAGCATGATTCGTAAAAGTGAAGAGAGTTTGGATGCTCACAGTTAGCCATCACATTTGGTGGATTCCATATAGCAGTGACACGGACAACGCTGGTCACGCAGACACTGCGCCATGTTAGATTTCTAGATACGATTCGAAGGAGATGATCAGGTAAGACTTACGCCGCACCCAACAGGAAAATTCCTAATAAGGAAAACTTGCGATTCCTATCTAACCGTAGGTGTCTTACGGCATAGACTGGGATCAAAAGAATCCCGATATCAATGAAGAGATTAGTTAATTCAACGGCAAGCAGTAGCTTCGGCGTGGATATACAAGTATTTGCCTGTCCAAACGTGTCCCATAGATAGTTGATGGGCCTGCATTGAAAGATGATGAGGAAGGTGAAGACGATCCACCAAACTAGACATATGGCGGTGCTCGTCCAGATGATCTTTTTCTGAATTTTCTCTACGCCGAATAGCGTCCAGTAGAAGGAGAGGATGCTGAGTTTGACAACGGTAATATCCAGCGTAAATAGCAACTCAATAGTGAAACCCATCTATCTCTCATGTCAGTACCGTGGTTCTATTCTTCTTTCAATATGGCAGGATTCCCATGGCCAACAGATAGCCCGGAACTACCTTCATGAATGCCTTGGCTTCAGCTCCGCCAAGTTCTGAGGATCCGGAAACCACGCCGCTTCCCTCAAATGCGCCGGTCTTTGATACATTGAAAATGTCTTTCGAGTTTAGTCAGACGAGGTCAATCTTTCTTTCCTCTAGGATTTTGAGATATCTCTTACGATTGAAGATGACAGCGGCGTAGGCGACAAAAACGAGATATGACACCAAGCACAGCCAGTCTGTCAGATAAGGAGGCTGGCGGAGAGCAGACCGCACGTAAAAACGCAAGGCAATAAAAAATATCGCTATCACAAGCATAGCCACGCATCCTGAGAAGTTTTGGAGCGCTCCGGATGATAATTCCGAGAAAGCCGCCATTGTGATCAGGACGTATATCGCTTGGGAGGTGGTGACAGGTGCGAGGTCTCTTCGCTGCGTGTAGTGATTGAAGACAGAAACACACTCTCTATTTGATGCCTCGATGTTCAGTTGATGCTTCTCATGGCGCCAGTATGGATCGGGGATGCAGGTCGCGGTCGGTAAGAAGCTAGGCCAGAGTGACCTGCTGTTGAAGCAGGGACCCCGAACGCACGGTTTCTTGACGGCTCTTCCTGCAATAATCGACACTTTCTCTCGATTGGCCTCCTAAAACGTCACTATATCGGCCCAATGCGCTTGCCAAGCAGCCGGGAACCCTAAAAAAAAGCGAAAGAAGGGGAAGCAAGAGAGAAAAGGAAACCCCCAAAAAGAGGCAAAATCAAGATAGAACCAGTCACGATACAATGAAAAGATATAGGATATTACTATGTATTACTACTATTACCGATAGAGGACCCTGAATACGTCAGAGACGGAGGAAATCATTTTTTGGGAAAGGTCTAGAGCGCCAACTCTTCCCTGGTTGGCTGGATGCCGAACCTCCATGTCTGGATCGTGACTTGAAATCCCTGCCGGACAAGGATGGCAGGCTCAACGCCGTGCTCAGCGTCATACGATCAACTCAGGAAATACGCTACCTCCGGTGTGCAAGAGGGGTTGGAGAGGGCTATCCACTCGACCCGATAAAACGTTCGTCAGTCACTCGCGCACGGGCAACGGCAGGGCAGGACCCTTGCTTTCTTTTCATTGCTGATTTTATGAATCCTTATTACTGGGAGGAGTTCCCAGCGTGTGGTCACTGGTCAGCGGACCAGCTTACTCACCGATTCATGCAATGAAATGAACACGACCCACGATCTCGTCGAGTGCTCACGCGTGCTCCGAGCAGGGCCCACGACTCTGGCTGAGCCAAGGACTGACAGGTATCGCAATTTCTCCATCGACCTTTCCCATTTATAGCTTCTCTTCCCTCCCTAGCTCCCGGACCCCAAGCGTCGTTAACCCCTGGTCGTCTCAACATGACGCGATTTTATTACTAGGCTTTTCCCTCTATATCATTTCGTGTGGTGATATATCACCCACTGTGTTCTCTTGCACTGTGATTTTAAAACTCAAAAACATTTCTCTTAATGCTACCTTCTCTGATCCCTTCTTCTCTTCGTGTCAAGATGAGGAGCCACGTGAAAGGAGGTAGTTATTCGATGAGCCGCTCGTTCCCTGGAAATAAAGTCTACGGTAGTATGCGAAGTTCCCCTCATGTGAAAAAATGCATTGATTTTTTTGCTCCTGCAGGTTTGAAAATCGGCTTCTTATTTCATGCGTCGTGTGCCTCAGCTGAAAAACAACCCTCTCTAAACGTGCCTCTACCTCGACATCTGCATCTCCCATAGAGGTTCGCTCCTGCTTCAGCAAATGACTGGAATCTCACACACTCTCATGAATCTCACAGTGAAGAAACTATCTGGAGACTTTAGAGTAGTAGGCTAAATACTACCGGCCTAAAGGGATTTCCTCCAAACCGGATGTGCCGACGAGCTATGTCGGAAGAGAGTTTGAGTATAAAGTTAAACATCAATGGAAGATGCCAGACCCGACAACTCAACACAATGAATACGAAAGGTTAAAAGAAAAGCTTAACGGGCCATGCCAGGAGAGTCTTAGAAGGATACTGATAAAGGACCAATTTAGTGCATTATCCCTACAAATTATCTCTCGGATCAACTACATTTTCGTGATACTCATCACCGTAGTGCTCCTTCCACATATGATGCAGAACCCGTATACCACCAGATTCAGCCATACGTGAGGCATCCCACATCACGTATCCCCACCTCCGCAAGCTGGAGGGCACGTAGTATCCATAAATGTTACTGTAGGTCTCCTTCCATATCAAGGTCCATCCTAGAGGAGGCGAGTCTACGGTATCGTGGGAAAAGACCATTGCCTCCCGGCGGTCCTGTGCCGCATCTCGATCTGAAGGCTGGGTCTGACGCCGTCTCTGCTGCACGGCATCGCTTGTAGCCTCGCACATCCAATCCTCGTCCATGAAAACGGTATCCTTGATGGCCGTAAACATCTGCCACTTCTTCTCCGGCTCTTCGGTTCTGAGAAAGGATAATAAGAGGGTCAACCCTGAAGCAGCCAGACCAATTTTGTAACCCCGGCGGACGACTTTTAACGACGAATATCAGCATCCCAAAGACCGATCATGATATGGCGAGAGGTTAGTATGGGGAGAGTTCTTACCGGGAACACCAAGAGAGAGGATGCCAGGAGGGCTTTGTAGAAACTGCTTTAAGCCAGAAAGGGACTTTTTCACGGGCTGGAAATCAAATTCATCAATTTCTTCAAACACACGCTCGTATGTATTGTCCGCGAAGTCATTTATGCAGAGAATCTCCTCCGTCTCCCACGGCTCGAAGTGGCTAAGGAGGGCGAGATGCTCGTCCTGCGTGAACTTTGGTCTCGAGTCGGAACGTGGGGAACCGAAAAGAGAGCAGAAGATCTGGAAGCGGTACATGGCCCGTATGATTCTCCTGTGCTCGACTTCTCTCAGAACTGTCTCTTCTTCGAGGGTGAAGAGGGTGTATTCGCGTATCAGAGGCCCCACGACGCCGACGTAGAATCTTGTAATGGCGGCGAGATCATCTGCCTTCACATCTTTGTATAATTCTTCAGCCCCTTCTGAGCGACGCGAATAGTACGCTGCTAAGAAGACCTGCACATTTTGGCGGCTGCAGCCGAAATCGGGCTTGCTGCATAAGGTTGCGGTGTACGCGTCAATGATGCCGTCGCCCATCTGTGCCCGCAGGTATCTCCATAGCCAAAACCCTCGCCGGCGTGCGTATTGCTCGTGAAAGACTGGGGATGCATGCACCAGAGCAGAGAGGTCTTCGATATTGCCAAGTGCGAGAAGAATATGGTGCCGGATCTCAAATGGGAGCAGCTCTAGTTGCTGCGTATCAGGCCGTGCAGGCGAATGAGCCTGGGATGTCTTTTGCGTGACCGCCTCTGACGGCTTGGGCTGAGGTGCTCGTCCCACAGGTGATGCGTCGCTTTTGGAAGCGCGCCGTGCATTGAGGATCTTTTTCAATTTTTTCATGGCCGTTTCCTGAATCTGCCGATGTGACAGCAAGGGTGAAGAGCCGGTAAGCGAGATGAGGGGCTAGACAACTCGCTTACGAGACAGCTACACAGGTGCGAGAATAATAGACAAGCTGGTGCTGGAGGAGGGGAGCAGCGGATTGAAGTGGTGAATGAGCGGAGGGTGACTTGATGATGATGATGACGATCTGAGGAGGTTCTCCCAACCCCCTTTTCACGTATTGATGGCACTAGCCAACCAGATTGATTCGCTCTTGGCCGCGCGCTGCTCGAACTCGCAGCATGAATCTACAATTAGCGGCACAGCCTCCCTGCTAGAAAGCTTGGCAACACGGCCTGCATGGGATATCATCATGTCATGTGCCACGTCTTTCCCTGGCACACAAGTTATGTCTCTGTATCACGCATAAATGGATCGATAATGTTTTGGAAAACGCCCTCGCTCTCTATTTGGGGAGATTGTCTACCTAGAGGGGAGTGTCACACTACACTGATATACACTATATATTTAAGCCCTCAACCGGGGGCTTTACCGGATCGACATCACCCTGGTCGATTCTGCTGGTTGCTGATACCCCAGCCCATCGTCGCCCAGTTGAGCTGGTTAATGTTCGAATTGAAGCTCGTTTGGTCGGGCATCCCGATACCCATCGCTTCCATCTGGTTATAGTCAAGCTGCCAGTCCATCCCCAACCCCCCCGGCATATTCATCATAATATCATTAATGTTGATGTCGTCCACATCAATAGATCCCGTCTGGCTCTGCGGGGATTCGCCTTCTAAACGCGCAGCTTGGATCGCCTTCAGTCTCACCACGATATCGGGTGGTGCTATGGTCCGCCCCATGGCCTCCTCGGCGGCCACGCGGGCATCCCACGTCAACAAGACGATTTTCGTCAGATTTCTAAAAAGAGGGTTCTTGGCCTTCGTCTCGACCTTGAACCGCATCTCGCTATTATAGCTCAGGCGCATCGCGCTGTTCTCGCTCATGGCCCGCCAGGCGTGGTCGGCATGCCGGTTGAGAGGGTTTTGCCGTAGAGCATATACAAGGTGGATGTAGCCGGGAAGAGGGAAATGGATGTTGCCCATCCAGACGAATCCTTTCACGGAGGGGAGACTGATGATTTTCGTGTCGCTCTCCAGCATAGTGATGGCTTGGAGAATGGCTGCGTCATTCTCCGCCTCGGTGGGAGGCGTGTTTGACGACGTTTTGGAGTAGTGGACAATTAGTCGCGCCTTGGCGATAGTCAGGTGAGTTGTCCATATGGTCAGGAAATGGAGAGGATTCTCCGGATCGCAGAACTTGAGATACTTTTCCTCTATCCTCTTCTCCAACGTCTCGATGCCCAAGCCATCGTTCTTGGCAACGCTGGCGACGGCCTTGAGTGCTGGGATATTGAAGTCTAGGTATGAGGATGTGTGACGGTAGAAGTTGGCAATGTCGCTGCGGACAACGGCATAGATCGCTTCGCTTGACTTTGGCTCCATGGCGGGGAACTCTTTCATCTCAGGCCTGAGATCAGAGTCATTCAGGCTCAGTGGAACCTGGCAGTCCCATGTGGGAGCGAGAGCTGCACTCTTGTGGTCGGCCATTTCTCCAACTCGAGCGTCGTAGAGAATCAAAGACCACCACAGCCGCCTTCGCATCTCGGCTTCTAGTGGGGGAAACGTAGAGTTTGATGCCTCTAAATGAATACCCATGCGTTGAGCAATTCGCACAGCAACGCCGAGCATCGATGACAGGCATCGAGGGTCTGTAGCCTTAGAGACAGACAGCTATAGCAATGAGTTAGCTACCCGGTGATCAGAACAGAGACATGGTACCTACTAGGTAGAGGTAAAAAGCCGTCAAGCAGTCTCGGTCCCCCGTTCGAAGATATCCACACTTCACCAAAGCTTGCTGGCACCCGTACTGATACTTGTGCAAAAGATCGTCCCTCGAAGAGCCAAACGTTGCCCGGCAATCGGCATCAGTAAGTGAGTGGATAGCCATGGAGTAGATTCCAAACATGAGAGCCTCGAGCACAGGGCTGACTTTCTCAAAGTTACTGACGGCCTCGATGATGCATGGCTGAAGTGTAGGAGTGTGGGTTACTTTCAACAATGGGTTGACATTGTCGAGGTAGATTTGCCAAAGCCGAAAGACCTGGACGGGCTCCGGCTGCAGGCTGGGGATGTCGATGACAGTTTTGCGGATACCGAACAGAATCTGGTCGTTATCTTCGTATATTTCATCCCATGCTTCTCGAGCGGCTACTTCACCAATATGCTCAACTTCGTGAAACTATATCATGATTAGCATACGGGCATGAACAAAAAGGAGAAGCAGGTCGTACCCCTTGGCGCATGGCATTCCAAAAGTTCCTGCAAGAGGATGAGTTAGTCACTAAATTTGAATTTGGCAGAGCTGATGCAAAAGAAATCACGGAGCAGCTTACTTTGCTTCGGGTAATCGATCCGAAGAGCTGGGGAAGTCGGTAGTAGCCTCTGGAGAACCAGGTTCCGATGCATCGTCACCATGAGCATCGGCGGACCTGGTGTTAGGGTCCTCCTTGTGCATGGGATCGAACTTCAGGTTGTTCTTGCGCAGTATGTCTTCATACCGGCGCAGACGCTCCAGAAGTTCCCGCTCGGGGAAGCGACGTTTCCGCTGCCGGGGGACCAGGTTGGCCGGGACACACTGGGCGTTGGACTTGACGCAGTTGGAGCACGGGAACTTGCGCTCACACTTGATCTTGCGCTGCTGACATAAAATACAGGCCAGGATCCGCTTGGACTTCAGGCCCTGGGCGGCATGACCATGTGTGTCTGGCGAGTCGCCGGACGGGCTGGCGTCGGGGGTTGGTTGCGACCCGGACATGGCGGTCGTTTGCTGGGCTGCTCAGCATAGGATAGGTACATGTGAAGGCGGCAAAAGAGGGGTTTGGGCCAGCTTTCTGGATCGGACCTGATGGAGAACGGCGGGATCAGTCCTACGGCGCAGGATCTGGACGGCCTCAAGACCGACCAGACGGAAGTCGACCACCACGGGGCCTTGGCAAGGCAGATACGTTTCTTCGGGTACGGCGACCGTTTCTGTGTCCGTACGCCTTCAGTGACAACGAGAGTGACCAGGACCAGAGTCTGCCGACTGCATGATGACGGCCGAGCGGGCCACTAGGACTTTAGTAAGAGGCGACGGCACAGGAATGCCGGTCAGCAACAGGCTTCAGAGCCTAATCGCAGGCTCTGCTCGGACTTTTTAGATGTCCGGGTCATGTGACTGCATATCGAGCCAATATGGGCATGGAATTCAGGGCGTAAATAGAGCTGGGTCCAGCTGCTGATGGTTGGATCCTGCGGCAATGAGTCACGATCGAACATGACGTTTCAAATGTAGCGTTGCAACGGTGCCTTTTGATCGTCCTGGCATCTGAGTAGTCATTATTGGCGTCATCTCAAAGAAGTCCAATTAATTACTTGCATTCAGTCCCAGGCTTCAAAGGTCTCATTTCTCGTATTGCGTATCTCACCAATGTCCTCGCCGCTTACATTTGAACAAAGTACCATAAAAATCATTCAATTACTACCCAATACATTTTGTCCTTTCCCATTGAAAATTACGCGCCAACCCTGCGTTTAAATCGCATCACCAATTGCCTATCTGAAGGTATGATATTCAATCTTTCAATAATGTGACTCATACAAGAAGGAATCATTACAACCAAAATGACGCCCTAGATCACAAGTGCAGCAGCTAGCACAGCGGCTCCAGCGCCAATCATGGGTCTTGAGACAGCGCCGGAAGTATTCGACGTCTGTGCCGCAGCGCTGGTGCTTGATGGAACATTGCCACTGGAGCTGGTCGACACGACGCTGTCGCTCGTGGTTGTCTCACTCTGACTGGTGGTAGTCGAACTGGGAGTCTTCTTCGTCGACTTTGAAGTTTTAGTAGACTTGGAAGATTTGGTGGCTGTGGGTGTTTTCGTCGCTGATTTCGTGACTGTCTTCGTGCTGGATGTCTTCTTCTTTGCGTACTCGACATCCAGCTTGACGCCCGAATTCCAGACAGAGTACCTCTTGTCCGACTTGGAGCCGCAGGCCTCCTTCTTGTTGCCCTTGCACTTGTACGTGCATTTGCTGTCGTCGATGATGTCGACCTCGGGCGGGTATTTATCACCACAATAACAGGCGTCGCCGGTCATGGCAAAGACCAGCTTCGTTTGTTCCAGGCATGCGGCGCCGCACGAAGCTGACGAGTTTTCCGTGCCATTGACGCTCTTCTGCTTCTTAAGGCCTTGGCCGGTGCTGAAGCAGCCTTGCGACGTGAATGTACCAAGTATGGCGGCCTGCTTGGGCTTCTGCAAGGGCTCAGCGGCCGCGACCAGGGGCAAGGCCGCCAGCAGGAGAGCCGCGGCAGTAGAAACGAATGAGAGTTGGACCATTGCGAATGCCCTTGGAGGTGCGTGAAATAAAACGAGTGAATGATGGAGAACGGCGAGTAGTCGCGAACTACCATGGCTCTCGACTACCGAGGGTTAATAAGATTTAATCAATCGCCTCAACTTAAGATTATTGTGACACAAAGCCCCCAAGGTCCCTCCCCTACGAGGCTTAATAAAATCCTTCGCTGATCAGATTGCGCCAGTAAGCAGCCTCCAGGCACAACTGTCGCAGGTGTAGGCGCCGGTCTCAATGATCCGATACAACGCTAATCGCCATTCTGCCTAACGGGATGAGACCTACATACACGGCAATTTGACGCAGGGGCTCTAGCGGCTGACTTGCATCGTGATGGTAAGCACTCGTTGGTGCCTTTGGTGAGAGCTGAACATGACTCCCTGTACATGAAGGATCTCACCTCAAGCCACGATTACCAAAGTGACATTCCTGAGAGAACCTCATGCCGTAAGGCCAAGTTTCTGATTTGAGGAAGCGGGAGATCTCCCACAGACAGCCTTACTTCCACAAGTCCTTAGTCTGATATGCCCCTGACCTACTAACGTATGACGATGCAACCCTGGCGGCAGGCTTCATATCCACCGCTGTACATGGTTAAAAATAACCATGATTAGGTCCATGTACACTTTTTGATCTAGCCAAGATAAGGAGATGATGCTGCATCCTAACCTAGACGTTGAGAGCATACCAAGACGTTAAGAGCATTTGCAAGTTTATTCATCATTAAGATCGATTTACCATTCTCCTATCGACATAAATCAAAGCCTTTGCATTGAAACTCTTGGAGAAGGGGGTGGACGTGAGAATGTGTCGAGAGTACTTAAAGAGCATGTTAGGAGACAATCCCGCCAGCGCTCCTGTAAAATGTTGCACGGGTGCGGAAGAAGGTAATAGAAAAGAAAACAGGGAATTGTGGCTCAATGTTAGACACTCCATTATGCGGCGAGGCCCGACATCATCCACGAGAGGGAGGCGTCATCAGTTTTCGTCAAGCTCAATGGCATCTGGCATCCCACCTCGAAGGTGCTCGCCAAAATCTCTATTTTATTAGCACACGGATGACGGTGGGGAATCAGTGAAGGGCACAGATTGGCTACATCGGCTATTGGCCTTCATGATACTGCCAATAATGAAACCAAGCCCTCGGGGCTGTGAGTTCTCTGACGTGTGGGCCAGACTAGTAAGCACCTTGAGGCGTGAGCTTCTTCGTCCCGACAGATCTGGTTGATGCTGACGGCCCATTCCGGACAAGATCACCCAAATTTTGGCGACGCGGCCAATGGCAGAGTCTGACGATCCTCCACTTCGAGAATCTCGCCAACGGTGGAACCCGGCTATGCAATATTGACATACGGAAACACTCATTCCCCGGGAAGATCATGCCTTGCTGTGATTGTAAAACGAAAACGAAGATAGAATGAGTTACCTAGGAAGACGCATAAATATGAAAGGAAATCTCCTCGTTCTTTGGAAACATCATCTCCACCGCATCACATCTTCTTAGTTTTCCAGTGCTTCAATCATGTACAAATCCGTCTCTCGCCAAGCCCTCCTTTACGGCTTTCTGCTGGAGCCTATCTTGGCTCTACCACAGACCAGAGACTCCAACGAAACCACCTTTAATTGGGCTTCTGTCCAGCCTTCACCCAACCTTCAATACAACGACTGCTACAACGGCTACAAGTGCGCTCGTCTCGAGGTCCCCCTTGACTGGCAAGCGGCCAACCAGGGCAATGTTACCTCTCTCAAAGCTGCCATTGCCATTGTGACTCTTCCAGCCACCGTGCGGGAAGATGATCCCAGCTTTGGCGGCACTATCCTCGTCAACCCCGGCGGCCCGGGAGGGTCCGGCACCGAATTCGTTCTTTCTGAGGGAGCATATCTTCAGAGTGTTGTCGACGAAGACAAGCACTATAATATCCTTGGGTTCGACCCTCGTGGTGTTGGTTTGAGCACACCATCGGCTGATTGCTACCGAAACGACTTCGCCAGGGCTTCTGATGCAGTTCAGCTGGGTGGGCTGTCACCAGCGGATCCCGACACATTCGGCCTCAAGATGTTCTATGAAACCGCAAAAGGACTTTCAAACTTATGTGCTGAACTCGGACCGGAGAGCATATTCCCCTACATGGCCACCGCTTCCGTTGCCCGGGACATGCTGGAGATTGTCGACCGCGTGGATGAACTTGAGAAGAAAACTTTCAAGTGTCGTCGATCGGAGAAGACAGACGAACTCCCAAAGCTGCAATACCTTGGGTTTTCGTATGGTACATTCCTTGGTAACAGCTTCGCTAGCATGTTCCCAGGGCGAGTTGGTCGTATGGTTATTGATGGTATTGTTGATGCGGACGATTACATCCAGACTGTAAGAATCCCCAGTCTCTGAATGTGTACAGATTTCTAACCTTCATATTGCAGCATATGGGCAAAGCTCTTCTCGATGCCGAAAAGGTTCTCGACACATTTTACGAGACTTGCTATGATGCCGGATCTAGCTGTCTCCTCAGAGAGGACACAGACAAGAGCGCACGGGATATCCGAAACAAGGTAGACCTACTGTTGAAAAGCCTCGACGATGACCCTGTTTCGATCGTCTATCAAGGCCGCGTTCGACACATCACGTCTCATACCGTCCGCGACGTGCTTCGACAGATGCTCTACCGGCCCATCGTGATGTATGAACCCGCGTCTCAACTTCTAGCGCTGGCTCTGACAGGCAACTTCACGGGCTTCATGCAAACGCCGACCTCCTTGGCCAACTCCATCGAGCCCGCTGAAATGTGTGTTAACCCTGGAGCGAGCTATCCCCCATCCAACCTCGCTCTCAACAACGAAGCCGGCTACGGTACTTTCTGCAGCGACACATATATCGATTCGGATCTGCGCAACGCTACTTGGGCGAACAATATCGCCAAAGGAATTGTCGGTCACTCCCCCACACTCGCCGAATCCTGGACTCGCGTAATCGCGGCGTGTTCTGGGTGGAAATACGACGCCAAGTACGCCTTCAGAGGTCCATTCGGCGCACCTGGGCCAGACAAGACCGGGAAGAACAAAGACACGCCATCCGCGCCTCTCCTGATCCTCTCAAACAGATATGATCACGCAACCCCACTGTCTAGCGCATATGTGACTTCTCAGCAGCATGGCGATTCGGCCGTGGTTGTTCAGGAGGCATCCGGCCACTGTGCGCTGCTTGTTTCAAGCAGCAAGTGTGTAAAGGATCATGTCGCCACCTACTTTGCAACTGGAGCCGTCCCTGCGAACAATACTATTTGTGAGCCGGACTGCAAGCCTGGTATTCCATACAAGGAGTGTCCGGGCTTTGTTCGTTCCTAAATCCTTCTTATGTAATGTCGATGTGGTGGCTGGTTTGGAAGCGGCTTGGAAGGTGATATAGCCGAGACTTTAATTCTTTTATTTTGTTTGGCATAGATTGTTTTTGACAAGCTCAACTATGGGCTATCTACCCGGTGTATTTAGCCACAGCATGAGAAGGTAATTCTCAAATACTGCCTTATTATTGTATTTCATTACTCTAGAAATATCTTAACGGCCCATTGGTGGGTAAATTGGATAAATATTTATCCTGTTGCACATGCTTGTCTTCGTGGAATAAGACCCCAGCGTGAGCCTCGTCTTAGGGAATTTCAATAGACTCTATCATTATCGACCCTTCAAGCTTTTTGATCATGAACATCACTCAGCTCATCTGTCTCCTGGGCTTTGTGATACGCTTGTCCAATGCAGCCAATACCACATTCACGAATCCAATTCTACCAGGATTCAACCCCGACCCAAGTTGTATATTCGTGAAAGAATGGGACAATACCTTCTTTTGCACCACCTCGTCGTTTTTGACATTCCCAAGCGTCCCTCTTTTTGCTAGCAAGGACTTGGTCCACTGGAAGCACGCGAGCTATGCTATCAGTCGCGGTGACCAGCTACCTGAGTTATACCGAAACAGTGCATTGCAAACCGAAGGAACTTGGGCATCGACCCTTCGATACCGTGATGGCACATTCTACCTAATCACTAGCTACGTGTCCTGGCATGACGGTTGGGGGCCCATCATTCTTCTTGTAACTACGACTAATCCTTACGATGACGCCTCTTGGAGTGGACCGGTTCGATTCGAGAACCCGGAAAAAGAAATTGATCCGGATCTGTTCTGGGATGATGATGGGAAATTCTACATGAGCGTCGCGAGAGGCATATTCATTCATCAGGTTGACATCTCCACTGGCAAAGTGTTGGAGACATTCACCGTTTGGAACGGTACTGGCGACCGAAATCCCGAGGGACCGCATATATATAACAAAGATGGGTATTACTATCTCGGCATCGGTGAGGGTGGCACAGAGACAAACCACTCAGCGGTGATATCTCGGTCAAGAAGTATCTCTGGGCCCTATGAGGGGTATGAGAGAAACCCTATGCTCACTGCCAAAAATACGGACGCCTTCTTTCAGACTGTGGGACATACAGACTTTTTCCAGGATGCCGCCGGAAATTGGTGGTGCGTGGCGCTGGCCACTCGGTCTGGCCCAGCCTGGGAGATATATCCTATGGGCAGGGAGACTGCCCTGTCGCCGATGACGTGGGATGAGGGTGGATGGCCGATCATCGATCCAATCCAAGGAACAATGAGCGGACCCCTTCCACCTAAGAACACAGATCTTCCCGGGGACGGCTTCTGGGCTCATGAAGGGGACGAAGAAGATTTCCGGCCTGGGACACAAATTCCAAGACAGTTTCTCTTCTGGCGACCACCCAAAGAAAGCCTTTTCGAAGTGTCTCCGGCTGGTCATCCCAACTCGCTACAGGTGTCTCCATCAAGAGTGAATCTTACTGCAGATTCTCAATTTGAACCACTTGAAGAGGGGATGGGATTTATATCTCGGAAACAGTCAAGCTCGGTCTTTCAATTTACAGTCGATCTCGAATTCGACCCTAAGGAAGCCGATGAAGAGGCAGGGGCTACAGTATTTCTAACTCAGTACCAGCATATCGACGTCAGCGTTATCAATACCCGTTCTTGTTCTACTGGAGAATTGGAGCGAAAGTTCAGGTTCAGGCCAGAGGCTCTGGGTAAACCGGGAGTTGAGGTCCCGCCCACAAGAACAATTACCGTCCCGCAGGCTTGGGCTGGAAAACACATCAGAGTTGCCATTACGCTGGACGAGAGTCAGACCTACAATTTTACCGTGGCTCCAGTTGATGAACCCGATGACGAAATTTGGATGGGCTCGGCTAATGCGGATATTGTGTCGGGCGGATCAGGCCCTTTTCACGGTGAGTTCCATTTCCACGAATCGAACGTTACGCCGGCTATGACTTACGCCTGAAATAAGGTACACTTCTTGGCGTGTTTGCCACGAGTAACGGCCGCACCGGCAAAACTGCAGCCTACTTTAGTCGTTGGAGGTATAATCCACTGAAGCAAGAGGTGGAATCTGGGGTATTTCTGCCAATCAAGGAATAGGCAACTCAGATGATCACCGAAGCAGAGATAGGCAATGAAATACGACCAGCGAGGTTGGGGTTCAAGTTCTAAGTGCAAGTGCTATCTGACGCCCTCATTCAACTTCTCATTTCGCTCATTCGATGATTCAAAACCCCCCTACCTAGTTCTGTTCTCTGCACTCTCAAATACTCTAAAGAAATAGGAATAGACCCACTTGGTTTTGTAGTTTAGTGCTATGGTTCCAGCCATAACGCACACCTACTTCAACATCTTGATTCGAAGACCGGCTCCTCTCCGTACAACAGAACGAAGGTCCCTAACAGGAGACTCCGGAAGGCAGACCAGTGCACTTGGAAGAGGTTTCCCCTCCAGTAACATCGTTATTAGTCCATGCCCACCCCGAGCAAGCAGCACACAGAATGTAGATGTTCGTGGCACTTGAATCGACGGAACCGGTGACCTTGTTGACTGTCAGGTCGGTGATCGGAACACCATTGGTGGGCGTACCAGTGGGCGATCCATTTTCGTAATCTTGCTCAATCACAATACCATATTTTGCGATGTTGGAGAGAGTGATACTGTCGTATTGGACATCAGAAACCGAGCCTGTCGCCCCGTAAACCGTCTTGATCCGGATACCATTATCGGAATCGGTAACCTGAGAGTTCAAGATGCGAACAGTCTTCACCGTGTTATCGCTGCGGCCCCCAACGGAACCAATAGACAACCCATGACCACCACTGCAAGTGCCCCCCGTGAATGTAATGTTCGTGCCTGAGTTGATGGCGAGGCAATCGTCTTGATTCTTGACATTTGCCCCCGAGATGTAAACACCATCCGAGGAGCCAACATCAAAGGCATCAGTGTTGTGCCCACCCTGAGAATCACCTAGCGAGTTGTCCAAGGTGACATCGTAGATAGCAAGATCGGTAGCACTGTTGATGCTAAATGCCTGCACCGGGGTATTCAGAACATTAAGACCTTTGATCTGGGAGTTCTTCAAGGAGTGTGCGTAAAAGAACTTTGGCTTTGTTTTCCCTCCATTGCTTCCCTCGCTGTCCCACCAGCGGTTACCTTCACACTCGATGGAATGACCGGAAGCACCTTCAATCACTATGCTGTTACCAGAGAAGGAGATCAGAGGGCCTTCCCACTCCTTGTACCCAAAGGTTGTTGTTCCCTCGAAGGTCACCTGCACGGGAGAAATCATGTCAGAAAACTGGTTTTCGGATAGAAGAGAAGGATTTAAGCGAGCCTACATGAGTACCGTCCTGAAGACCGGTCATATCCAGGGTTGTCCCGGCAGACACTTCGATGTCCTTCAAGACGATTTCGGTACAGCCAGCCTTTCCGCTGATTGCAGAAGCGGCATCGGTGAAGGTACAGCTTGAATTACTGCGTTCAGTCACCATCCCGTTTCCTAAAGAGAGCGAAGCCAGCGCCGCAATGACCAGAGAATTCCGCATTGTTACTGTTATCTGGTTAAACGTCGAGGGCGATTGACGAAACAGAAAGAGATAGGGCAGATAAAAGACAAAGGCGTGCAAGTAATACCAAATTATTATTAGTTTGAAAGTCAAATCAAGCGAGGTACTCAGCTATTTAAGTATTCACCATCCTCATGATTGTGATGGATTGGTGTGTGCGTTGCCCCTCCCCCTTCTCTCCGCTTTAATCCACGCCAGGCTACGGCACGCGGCAATAAACTTGACAAAAAAGATTCCTTAGTAGGGATCTTTCGCGTACGATTTCATCAAAACTCGTGTCGGCAACGTTGATCGTCAGTATCCCATTATTTCCAGAGCGTCATTAGTGTCTGAGGATATGTCGTTCGGTTGGGTCGGCAGATATTCATCGGTTCAATCGGCAAAGAGAGCCCGTTCTGGTTTCATCGTGCCAGATCGGAAACGGATTACGGCTTGTGCCTCCGTTTCCTTTTATTTGGACATTTGCGAATGATAACAGGAGAAATGAGACACGCAATGGAAGAGTTGGTCATAAATATACTACTTTCTACAACAAGTAGACATATTCAGTAATCTAAATTAAAATAAAGCAATATCATATAGGTATTGTATTATCTCTGCAGTATGCATTATTGGGCTCAATAATCTGATAATACCGGCCGCAGACTCGACAATACGCAGCTTAATGTCTGAGTGTCTCAATTTCAATGTTATCCACTTTGCCAGGCTCGTTGAAATATGAAACCACCTGCATACACGAAAGATTGTGACGCGTAATCGCTGTTGGCAAGGAAGCGACATAAACGGGGCTGTTTTTGGCATCGCAACCTTCTATTCCAGAATCGCTTTGGTTTTGAAGTCATAACACCTGCCGCTAGAAGCGAAATCTTGAGCGCTATGTTGATGCCATTGGGAAGTGAGTTTTCTGGTCTACTAATCGCAGCACTGGATTTCATGTGCCAGACAAGAGACCTCCGTGGCCACAGGTCCAACTCACAGTTAACTTAGCATTTCCATCGTCATGCAATTCATCCGCTTTTTGGTCAGATCAATCAAATTCATCTCTTCCTGTGACTAATCGTTTTTGACGACAACAACAGGGTCACCAGCACACAGGTTCTTACACCATCGCTGCCTCTTCCCCTCCCCCAACAGTTTCTCCTGTCCGTCTGTTTGTCCGCTGTAATAGAGCAATTACGGTGCTAAGGCCACGGCGGAGGCAGGTTGGGCAAGACCGTGGGTGATGCTCCTTCCCTTTCCAAGTTGATGCCTGAGGAACCCACAAAGTCTGACTTCGATTTTGAAGTTTGGGTTGACCATCTCGAACTTCCATACCTAGGCTCTAGATTAATTATAATTTTACCCATATCTACAGCGACGATGAGCGACGCATTTAGTGACTGGTTTTTGACTGGTTTTTGAATGTCGTCCCAGACGACAAGAAGTGGATGGACGGGATCCCACCGCCGCCGCCAGAACTTCCATCACCAGAGACCTTGGCCGACCTTGGCCGAAGACGCCAAGGAGCGCAAGGAGCATCTGACGAACGATGCTTCCAATGGCTGGTTTCTGAATATTGTACCAGACAATAAGCAATGGATGACGGAATACCATCACCGCCACGGCCACCGCCACCGCCGCCGTCGCCGTCACCACCGCCATCAGCAGAGGCCTTGGCCGAGGACGCCAAGGAGGCCAAAGAACATCTGACTCCCGGTATGGGGAACCCATAATGCTTTCTTAGTTACATACTAATCAATGTTTCATAGAGATGTTGATTACAAAGGCCGAGGCCCGCCTCGAGCGGATCGAGATTGAATCGCGGAAGAACATTTTTGGGAGAATCACCTCCCATTTAGAACACTCGGAGATCGACTGGTCGGTGACGACTGACCAATTCGACCATGGAAAATGTCTTGTCAAAGACATAGAATACAAGCCCACAGGGGGATTGAGCCATCGGAAACAACATTTCCGACTCAAGAGGCATACAGTAAGATCACTCTAATCAATCTTTTGGTTACATACACTAACGTCCAGGATCTATCTATAGGACTGGGACGAGAAGAAGAAGCTCGAGAAGGAGGCGCAAAGCGCCATCGAGGCCGAAATAATGGCCGTGGACGAGACCTCCCCGCCCACTCCCCCCCCAAATACTATAAACGGACGTTTGATATGGCATTCCCGCCAGATGGAGAGTAAACTCCGGCGAAACCATCATAAATGAGGGAGGGCCAACGTCCAGTGTTCAAAGGTTATTGTCCTGTGTTCAGAGCTTTTATACAATATTCAAAAACTATTATCTAGGATTCAAAATTATTGTCCAGTCTTGGAAATTATTGTCTAGTCTCCGAAATTTGCTGATGTCAATTATTTCAAACGAATGCTTGGTTCCTCCTATCGCCATCCAAGGCAGGGTTGCGGCCAAATTTTGACTCATCCTCGTATCTGAATCTACCTCAGAGAAATGTGCTAAGAGCACTGTATAAAATTGATCATGTCAGGTCTTGCGCTGGCATAGGTCTCAAGAGTAGAAGCCCACCTAACCAAGTGCAGTAGTCTCATCGAGTGCTGTGCTAAACGAAGAATCGCCAACAGCTATCTCTTTAATACCGAGGAGCACCCTCAAATTTGGTGATTCATTCTGGCGTCGGTGAGTTTCCGCTGCCTTTTTTCAAAGCTAGAATTATCCATGTTAAATTCTAAGCTAAGCACCACCATGGAGTTCTCAATACAAGAAGAATCCTTGACATTGAGAGCAACCCTCCAAATAAGAGATTAAGATCAATCTCGAATAGCTAACTCGTCTTAAGTTCATGGAGCCTTGGCTGTCTATGTGTCTACACTACGGTGCCGCGAGAATTTCCATTCTTGACATAATGCCTCGAAGAACTTCTTCTGCCATCTCTCGTGATACAATACCATCCTCAAAAGACACGTTAACAATGGTATCGCCGCCTTTGATTCCAGCGACACTAAACTTCAGACCTTTTTGACCGATGGTCCCGTTCGTACAGCTCGCTGAGAACTGCATTTCCACAATCGACCACTTTGGTCTCTCCCCTGAAGAAAATCCATATGCGCCCATGTTCGAAATACTGAACGTATTTGCTAGGGCAAGTGCCATCCCGGGAAAGGCAAATCTCACAATATACTCCAGGTCAGGTCCAAGTGAGGAGGTGTATTTCCATAGCCTAACCATAAAACCCCCTCCCCCTTTCTGAGACTGATTCATGGTGGCCTTGTATTCCCTCACGAGGTCCCATGCAGCCTGTTTGGTTTGTACCGAGGAGTCAGCCTTGACTGCGGCTCGTCGATATGGTCCAAGCCAGTGCTGAAGCTAGACACCTCCCGTCGCATTGATGACTGTGCCGGCTTTGGTGCCGCCTCCAATTTTTGACATGGGCAGGAACGGGCGAATATCGCCCACGAACTGTGAGCAACCCATTATTGCTCTAGGGTAAAAGTCATTGGTAAGCGTATCAAGTGCCATGGATGCAAGAAGGGCCGAAAATGTCGTCTTATTTTCACGGCACGCGCTGAGGATTCTCGACATTCGAGATGCTTCAATACGGTACGAGGTGACTCGGGTCACCGTACGCTGTGCGGGTTCTGCAATCGCGGTGGCGGATCTGATCCAAGGTTTTGCACGAGGTAGTGTACTAAACAGAATTCGACTGCCGAGGAACAAGGCCATCAGCAGGAATTTGATCTGTATCCATACAGCTTCAACCGTGGAGGTTTTAGCATCCGAGGCGCTCGTCGGCTCAAGCGGGAACACGAGCGTGGATGGGTCGCCATGGATCAATTTCTCGTCCTCGATTACTTCTCTGGCAGGCTCTTCAATGGAGTGAAGGGCGTTCATGAAGTCAGTGTGGATGACTTCCCCAGATTTACCGTCTCCCACAGCATGGTGCATGATGAGCGCTACATGGTTTCCCTTGATGATGATCTTCCACCAAGGGCGAGTTGGCTCCTCGTCTATCCACAACCACTGATTGTGAATCTTCTCGAGCAGCTCAGAGTCTACCCCTAGTCCATCGTCTGGGATAAATTCAACGCATTGGTCGAGATTGAGGGTATTGATCATGGCTTCGTGCATGCAGTGCTTTCCCACCTTTGGTGAAGGGCGGAGAACACACACGACACGAAGCCGTGCGTGTGCCTCTACCACCTGCCGCAGTGCAGCGAAGACAAGTGGTCTCGAGAGGCTGCGGCTAGGGTCATCTGCGTGTGCATACTTGGCTGCAATGACAAAATTCGATTGAATGCCGAGCCGGTGAAAGAGATGATACATGCTATCGTAGTAGCCTGGCCCGGCCGTCAGTCCTGTTCGTTTTCCCCCCTATACGTATACGGTTATAACATACATGCTTCACGCAGCAAAGTGTACTTAAGTGGTGGTGCGGCCATTTCAACCGCGGTCGTTGGAAGCCTTGACAGTTCGATCAGATTCAATTGTTTGAGGCTCTAAAATGAAAAAGGTGTCAATGTTGGCTGTTGGCTGTTGGCTGTCTGGTCATACAATCCTATGTACATGTACCCTGGTGTAACACGTGACCAACCGTTGTGCCAACCATTCAAGGTAAATAGAAGGACTAGACTTTCCCTGGCTAAGAGGATTTCAAATGATCCTGAATGTCATACGCTTCAGCAGGTGATTTCAAGGTGTGGCGATAATCGTCCCATTCCCCTAGCCACCCACCTACTGCTTACACCTTGCAGGGCCTCAAGCATGGAACTGGGCATAATTTAAACTCGCTTCGACAAAAATAAGCGCTAAATTTGGCACACCAGGCCTCTCTGTGCTAACGGCATGGGTGATGGATGGTTGATGCCTCATTGGTCTGCTCGGATCTCGGATTCATCTCGCGATCCATGGTCCAAGCCACGCCGCCGTTTGACAGCAAACATCGTTATAAGCAACGTGTTAAACAGTTTAGTTGTCAGACAACAATCGTTACGCCAGTTAAACCAAGCAAAAAAAAAAAAAAAACAAGGTTTAGGGTCCTATTTCAAGGCTAAAACGGGGATAGATGGTGGTCTAGATAATTGAATCAGTCTATTGAATCTCTACTATAAGATATCAGAAGTATGTCAATATGACTTTGACGGCCACTTGTCATGAAAACCGCAGCTCGCTCTTACAGGCTAGCTAATGCGAAGTGTACGGCGTCAATTGGGTAGCCGAATCAAGTCATACCTAAGCTATGTTTCAGGCAGTGATGCACTCTTCTCGCAAACACCTTCGTAATCTCAAACCAAGAAATACATCAGATGATTATGGTGTCGTGTGAACATCAACCTAAGATGTGTGATCCCACGGGAGGGTGATCACACCCCTACACAAACAACTCGAGCACGTAACCGCAGCCTACTCTTAGATGCCGTAGGCCCGCGTCGACGTATCCATGGATCTTCCACGGTTCTCTCAATTAAAAGTCATTTACTATTTGAACTTCCCAGATACATCAAAGGATTTAAGTCGGGTGTAGAATATCGTGTGTACTAGCCACACGACTATATGCAAGTTTGTAAATGCTGTAGGGCTGAGCGCAACTACGTCACAAAAAAAACCATATTATAATCTTAGGAATGACTTTTATTTTTAGTAAGAAAACAAATTTAAAAATAAGTACTAGACGTCTGGCAATATATTACTGCCTCAATACAGTATTAAATTCTTTTACCAGCCTTACACAGTATCAAGTGGCTGAAATAAAACATGGCACACCAAAGCCACCATACAGCCTCAGATTTGAACACAATATCAAAACAATTAGCCTAGTACTTAATACAGAATTCATCTAAATATCATAGGAAATATTGCTATTTTACTGTTATTATCTAACATATTACTGATAACAGAATGAGGGTGCAATCCTCTATCTCAGCCGCTTGAGAATGTTCTCACGGAAGAAGGGAGTGCAATTCAAGCCATAAAATATGTTCCAATAATTCTAACTGTGCTAGGTGCCTACCAATTACATTTCTTTGCCAATACTTCTACTGACCTGTCATTATTTATGCAACCTCGTTTCAAACTAAGCCAGGTTGAGGAATGGCGCCGTTTTATCTATAGAGGCTAATATCATATGCCTAAATACCAATTCTGATATCCACAAGACTGCACATTTACAAACATCATCTCAGACACAAATACGAAGCATAGCAAAATTAGATCATAGACGCTAAAACAAATATTGGAGACCGATGGAGACTTGGAAGATGCATCGGAGAACAGCCTAACTCCCCAATCACGGCATCGCAGATCAAACTTCGTTTCGCTAAGAAAGGTCAACAACATAGTATAGTTGCCAACAGTTTGGGATGGCTTTATCCATCGTTTTGTATCTAGTCGATTCTTAAAGAACATAGAGTGGCATCTCTCCATCGTTGGAATTTGAGTTGATTCTTCGTGAATCCGAGTCGGACACTCGGGAGTTTTGTTCTGGCGGACTCTCGGGGCGTAGTGAGGCCCGATGAGCCCGTCAGGCCAATGACTAATCATAGAGTTAACATCGGGGGTAGACATGTCTTGTTTAGCTTCACAATACGCAGCAACAATCTACCCGATCTAACGGAGGCGGCATAATAGTCCTGCCGCAGCGTCTGGAGTTGTGTGGTGAGTATTATCAAGGGATTTGCTATAACTACAAACCACAATGTATATATATATGTGTGTGCATGTGTGTCTGGGTGTGTTTCTGCACAAACAACTATAGGTTTTTCGTCAAGTCATATTGCAACACCAGTATCTACCTGCCAGTTCACCTTTTTCCCAATTCAAAAGCATGTCCAAGCAAAATGTTCTCATAACTGGGGCTAATCGCGGTGTTGGGAGAGGGCTTGTCGCAGCATTTTTGCAGAAGTCGAATACAACCGTCATTGCTGCGGTTCGGGATCCAAAGAACCCATCCTCAGCCAGCCTCTCTGCGTTGCCCAGAGGACCCGGCTCCAGAGTCATTGTCATCACGCTCGACACAGCCGACGAAGGCGCAGCCGGTTGCGCGATTCAAGCGCTTCAGACAAAGTGTTCGATCGATTTCCTAGACATCGTCATCGCCAATGCTGGCATCAATCAAGACGGCAAACCGGTCTTAGACACCTCCGTTGCTTCGATCCACCGGCATTTTGCAGTGAACACGCTCGGATCTGTGACCCTTTTCCAGGCCACCGCACCACTACTCCGGTCAAGCTTGAGCGGCCGCCCAGTATTCGTCGCCATCTCGTCCAATGTAGGGAGCATTGCGGGCATGGACATCATGGCAGGCATGTCCAACACAAGCCCTTACGGTGCTAGCAAAGCAGCCCTGAATTGGTTTATGCGAAGGATTCACTTTGACGAAGATTGGCTCATTACCATGGTCCTCAATCCAGGTTTTGTTAAGACTGACATGGTTGCCGAGACCACTAAAGGCCTTCCTTTTAGTCCTGAGGATATGGGTGCTATAACGATCGAGGAAAGTGCAGCTGGACTTGTGAAAAGGATCGATGAAGCTACGAGGGACGGAGCCGGCGGAACATTTCAGAACGTTGATAGTGAGAAGATCCCTTGGTGACGGAACACATAAGTCAGAGTCGAATGTGGGCCAGAGCAAATCTTACGATTCAAATCACGAATAAAGTGCTTTTTTTGATCAAATTCTCTGGGTAGTTAGAGGTAGGGAAATTTCGACAACAGTGCCATGGGGCATATCACGTTAGGGTGACATATGGGCAGAAGTTGGTCTTCGTGACACAGATCGATTACGAAGAGTGCAGTCTTGACATCTCGCTAATACAACAGAAACAGCGTATTCTAATGCTAGAATGTTACATAGCAGGTTCGCGCTTTGAAGGAAATAAACCCGTAGTGGTACAGCGCGCCGTGAACGACTTAGCAGTGGAGTTGGCTAAAGGATAGAGTTGCTTGCGTCTCACATGCCTCCAATACCTGTTTAATTGGTCTCTAACACACACCCAGGCTCGACATCAGGTCATGGTCAGGGACAACCCGGGAATGGGCCTCGCATGAACATCAACCCGAGGTGCTGATCCTACCCACGGTAGGATGATCAACAACCATACTCGAACAACCCGAGCATGTACCCGCATGACACATCAATATGGAGATTGGCATGCGTACAGCAATCAACCGAAGAACCTAGCTTGCCATCATGATATGGACAATAGGTCAGATGTTCGGGGTTTCGGCTGAAATTCAACGGCCGCCAGCCTACCGCGAAAATCTCACGGTCACGTATTTCCCCGTGGGGACCCCGCAAGCCGGTACCATAGTTAGATACGGCTTTCGGGGGAATGATGTGGATAGATAGGGCAAGTTTCTCAATGATGGGATTTATCCCATTCCGGAGCAGTATCTTGATTCTTAGTCCGTTCTCATGACTTACGCTTTGCCTAGGCGCATTCCCATTTGGTCATGTCTGTGTTTCGCTTTGTTCTCTCAATAATTTCACCTTTAGTTGATACCTTCTTTAACTATATTAAAGATTGGCCATATTGTTGTCGATAAATAACGCAGCATCAACCTAGAGTCTCCCCTCTATCGTGTGACCAACATTCTGTAACCCAGCTTAATCCCCCCTTTCTTAGACGCCCACATATGTGATATCGGGGGTTAGTGGCGTCTCCATCCCATGCCCAATAAAGTAGTCCACATGATGAGACTGAACATATCCCTTCAAGGTCATAGAGTTGCGATAAGCTGGATTATGCGGCAGCGTGTAGAGACGAGTGTCAGTCTCAACATTCGTCGTGAAGATTAATAACTCAGTGTAATTCTCATTCACAACAATCGCTTCTTCCCGCCAGTCGCCCAAAATATCGCCATGGAAGGCGGGGTTGACCCCATTGGCTGGCTTGCCTCCATAATGTCCTATTGTGACAAGCCGGTCAACACCTTGAGTTGACGGGTTCCATTTCTCAATCTTTCCATTGTTGAAGAGCTCCATCAAGTTATCGCCATCCCAGAAGAGACCAAGATGCGGCCATGGACCAGCTCCTTCGGCAGAGGTGAGCTTATTCTCCGCAGCGTTATAGACGCCCTCAAACGACCAGACTTCCATGCCGGGATAATTTGGATCAATGTCGCCGGCCATTCCACGACCTACATCTCCAATTTCACTTCCATAGTGTTCCCAAATTAGAGAGCCCTTGTCAGCGTCATAGTAGTATTCCATCAAGAGGCTAGGGTTATCTTGTTGAATCCCGTAGCCCTGTAACCCGTCACGCTCAGGGTCCATCTTAGCAATATGAAAGCGGTCGCCGTGAATTACTCCATGAGCCGAAAGATTGTATCTGAGAGATCCATCGCCGTTAAGAGAGAAACCAATCTCGTGGATTTCATCTTTGCCATCTCCATCAACGTCAATGATGCGAGTATTGTGGCCATCGCTGAGTGTACCAATTTCGGGTCGCAGCCACTTCCAAGCGAGTTTAATCTTTTCGCCATCAAACGTCCAGGCGGTGTACATGAGATTAAAAGCTTTGTCTTCCCTTCGGTTCTTCATATAGGCGACCAAATGAGGTGTTTGCCCATCGAGGTATCCAACACCAAGACGGGCAGCCAACGGACCGTCAGCGATGAAGTCGTCGGGAATACGTTCTTTGGAACGTAATGCTCCCGTTTCGCCGTCGAGGATAGCCATAAATTGCTGATTGTCGTCGGCGTTCTCAAAAGTCTCGCCATTTCCAAAGGTAACGCCGTTTGCGATGCGAAGTGCGACTTCGGCCTTCCCATCTTGATCAAAATCGTAGACAGTGACACCATCCCAGTGCCCAACGCTGATCGCAGTCGATCCAGGGCTTATATTATTCTGATTTTCGCTGTTGGCACCCAGCGTCACAGTCCAAAGGAGTGTCCCATTCCTATGATAAGCCTCAATGGATTGCCTATCGTTGGTTCGATCGAGCACATAGTCATATTCGCCGTCGCCATCCAAGTCTCCGACCCAGAGGTAGCGGATAGGGCCAGTGTCTTGGACTGGAAATCGTACCAGTGGTTCAGCTGCGCTATTGCCGCTAAGGGTAAAAGGATGGCTTTCATCGGCTTCTTTGCCGTCAACCACAGATCGAATGTGATAGACATTTGACACTCCAAGATCGGCAGTGCTATCAACAAAATTGGTTCCTCCAGTCAGAATATCTTCATTGATCTTCTCGGAGCTACCGCCGTCACTAGCGCGGTAGACATTGAAGCCGATATCAGCGTCGTCAAGGGCAAGTAGTCGCCATGAGATAAAGACCTCTTGTTCGGAAGAACGGACCGCTACCACGCCTCTTCCTAGATTTTCCAGCGCTCTCTTGGCGCCCGCAGTAGGGAGGAGAGACAAAAATGCGAATATCACAATGGCTGATAGGCTTCTAGACCAAGTAGGCATCATGATGTTGTAATTTTCGTTTCCAACTTTAAAGAAGAAGAAAAGCCAGACGTCTTTCCCAGTCATCAACAAGTCTTCGGAGTAAAGAAGGTCGGTTGGCTCTTTATAGAATGAAATGTAGAAACTCAATGTGTATATTGTTTGAAAATGGTTTAAACCAAACACATGAGAACTGAAGCGAAGATCGTCAATCTATCCTCGGACCAATCCCAATTATGGTTCCATCCAGGATGTTGTTATTGCCTCCGGGTCCTCGGACGAATTCAAAAGGAGAGCTCCTGAGGAAAATAACGACATGCATATTTATTACATCATGGAGCCGCTTTCACACAGTATTCTCACTTCGTCCGACTCTCCGCTTCAGTTCAGCCGAGCTGGTGATATCCTACCACATTTCCCTCTAGGGAATGATCTTCTCACTCCGAAGTGGCGTCATCCCGTTTTAGGTGAGATTATATACCCTGTTCAAACATATTAAGGCCAACAGTTTATCCACACAAGACCCTGAGTTGATTACATCCATTGTTTCAGGACTGCCGTGGTCTTACGAAGCTTGGAAGCTTCTTGGAAGCCTACTTGAACGCCCTTCCCAGCCGCAATTCACTATAGCTCTGAGTGGAGGGCTGCTCTTGACTGAGTGGTCAATCACCGCCCTAAGTGAGCACCAATACCTTCATTATAGAGATGGCAGCCTTCCAGGTTTTGCTGATATCGGCATATGTGAATCAGCAGGACCAAATACAAGGAATTAAGGGTTCGTGAAAAGCACTGTAATGAGAAGTTCACTTTGTCCTTTACCAAGTTTCAAAACTGAAAACGGGCAGAAACTGAGTGAGAAAATCAAGAAATTTCTCATCTCAGCAGCAAACACTCAAGTGAAACGAGAACATATGAATAGGTTTTTGAATTTTTTTAGATCGATCAAAGATCAACTTCTCTATCCGCCACCCTCCAATGATCCTTTTGTATCTTAGTTATTACTCGTCCCAAGAGATGCGACGTCTAGTACAGGCCAACGACAACATCACCCTTGACACGAGCGGTCAGGTGCACCTCAGCCTCAAGGTCGAGCTTGATACCCAGAAGAAGGGCGGCATCGCGGAGCTTGCCATCATCGTGGGCAGCACCCTTGATTAGTTGACCTAGAATCATGTTACTGAGTGGTCAATGTGGAAAGATAACTCGGGATTGGACGTACCAGCAGGCTGAGAGAGGCCAGTGGCGGTGGGGAGAGGGACAGTGAACTGCTCGCTATGAAAAATTATTAGAATGCACTTCTACTATAAGGTATTGAATGAATCCTTACGTGGAAGACATGTTGTCGGTTGGTTGAAAGGTTGTAGGGTGGAATGAAGAAGTTGGTTTTTGAAGGTGCTGATGAATTGATTGATGAGTGGGAGATGATTAGTTTTCGCTGGATGTTGAACAGCTTTTATAGATAAGTTACGGCCTTGGAATTTTGTCGTATGTTTCTTTTCGAGCTCTACAAGTCGGTCTTTCAAGTCAGCATGCATGACGAGCAGTGAAGCTGTAAGAACAACACACTTCACTCTATGCGAATTCGCCAGGCATTGATTTACCCCCCTGCACCAATCTCTTCGCTGCAGCCAAGATTCCAAATTTTCTACTCACAGCGAATCAATTCTCCCCACAACTCACAATGCATTTCCCATCAGACACTATGGTGAAATTAAAAGGCTTGATGGTGGCAAAACATGCAGGCGAGGCCTAAGTTTGCCAACACATCAGCCAAAGAACAAAGACTCACTGCAATATCTATTAATCATGCTCAACCAAATAACCGAGGATGCTGAAGAAACATGCCGAAGACTGCACCCTTGGGTGACCTAGCCTATCATTTATAGGCTTAGAAGAGTACTTGAGCATGTAGCCAGTACCGAATCCAGTAGAATAACTGAAGGTTCCATTAATTTTACCCTTGGTTCAGTCAATTTTCTTTTTTGAAAGCTTCGGTAGTTTGAATGTTTGTTGAGGGACAAACCGGGAGAATTTGCTCGCATGAAAGTAGGCCTGTCAAGGAGTGGATAATCGAACGCTTTACCATGCATAATAACACATCGATATCATGCTCCGTGGTCTAGCTATTATCTGCCATTCGTAGATTTCGACCCCTCCGAGTCGAACAATCTGTGGAGAAAATATCGATCGTTCGCGGTATGCCAACTCATCCACCCTAAAATCATGAGATGCGCTTGGCGAGTCCACTCTCGTAGTGCCTATTCAAGCTCAACAGATTCAGTCAGAGCCATTAGTCTCTTAGTCACCGAGATGAAGAATTCATATTGTTTGTGCATGCGGTTGAGTGGGAAATGAATGACTGCAGATAAGATACTCTATAGCTACTTCACCACGCAAAGAATCTCAACTCTTCCAACAGTTCAATGCCCGGGCAAGCGACTGACATTGAACATGGCACACCCAGAATTTCTAGCGTTAAATTTCAACACAATATCGAAACAAACTACCCAATAATCAACACAATATTAAGCTAAACATTACAAAGTAATTAACTTATTGTTGTACATAGTATCATTGCCACGGAAATGGGGTCCCTGACTTTGCGTTGAAAGAGCTTTGGTGTGCCACGTTTAATGTCGGTTGCTTGCCAGGCTATGACCCTGACGCCCTCCCTTCACGACTAAATATTTGGAAATATAGCATCGACGCCCCTTGAGACGAAAATGTGGTTCATATGTATCTAGGCGCCAAGCCTCCTTTGAAAGAGTTATCGTAAGGAAGCATGCTGTCTAATATTAAATTATTTGAATTTTAACAAGAAACCTGGCCGTCCGTGGCTTAGTCCTCTCTAGTTCCAATAGCTTTATTCCAAGAAGCTGAAACCGCATCCCAGTATTGATCTGGGAATTGCCGCATATGCATAACATGCGGGCTCCCGTTGAACATTTCAGTCTCTGCCTGCCACCCTCGTGCCCGCGCTTCAGCAGCATGCTTCTCGACGTCTTTATAGCCGACTAGGTCATCCTCCTTGCTGTACAAATACAGGTATCTCGTGTCCATCCGCACGTATTTTTCACTTTGTCCGATTTTCAGACCCCATGTTGCAGAGCTCTCCCGAAGCAGAATTCGCTGTACAGATCCATTCAAGACCAGCAACATACACATCAAGACCTGTGTTGCAACAAACGGCAAGGGAAATAATTTAGCTGTCCGCAGTGCCATAGCTCTCGACCATCTTTCTAAATTCTCGAACGTCAAATCGGAGCTTCCAGGGGCCGAGTCCAAGCACACAAGTCGGTTGGGCATGGCCTCGCCGTACCGTCGATTATAGGCATCGAGAGTAGCAATGTAGTTTATCCCTCCCGTGTTCGACATTACATGCATGAGGATCTTGAATTCGGAGCTCGGTTTGTCGAGAAATACGGCGTCGATGACGGGCATCATCCCATCCCCGCGTCGCTCGTTCTTGGTGAGCAAGGCTTTGTTGATGGGTGACAGCACGAGAACTTGTTTTGCACGAGGAAAAAGCGCTCGGAAGCCCTCTGCATATTTCACCAGATGTCTTGGCAGCCCATCACCCCAGCCATATATCACGACAGCGTTTGGATGGTCGGCTGATGCTGTCGTTCCGTCGGTTGTTGGCTCGGGCTCTCGCACATAGATCTGGTCTGAAACAGGGACGAAGCCCTCAATAGGAGGCGCTCGCTTCGGGTCGGTCGTCAATACGGCTGCTTTGAACTTCAACAGTCGCTGCCGTACTTGAAAGGCGAACAGAATGACGAGGAGCAGCGAAGCGCGTTGTTTCGTAGAAGGGCTTCCGAGGATCGCGATGAAGTGCCTGAGAGGCGGCGGTTTCCACAACATCTCGAAACGTATCCGGCTTTACTCGACGGGAGCATATAAAAATGCAGATAGGACTTGATAGGCTCTCACTACGATGAGGGTAAGTCTTGAACAAGCCTTAGGCTATACTATATGTGATCGTCTTGTATTGTGGACCTTTGCCGTGTAGGAATTAGTCACCCTGTCGGTTTTCTAGTTCTGGAGTGATCGCAGTGCTAACTTTCTCTGGGGCATTCGGCTTTTCCTCAAATGGAATTGTCTTGGACTAGATGGGAAAGCTGAGCGAGGGCGTGGTCAGGGCAGGGGGCACGTAAGGCGGGAAACAATGGTCCCCGGCCACGTGTACGGAAACAGACTCTGCTGTTTTTTAAATTCATATTACTATGTACACAAGATCATCATAAGATTCATCCCCCCACGATATGGATGCACTTTGGAAGTCGAATTGAGCAGTTGGCAGGCCAATTCAAGAAAATAAGCATGATCCTATATCTACCAAAATAGGCCCCTATAATCCCTCAACGCGAGTTCGTTTCTGCACCAATAAGATTTCAAAGCACTTCATTGACTCAAAAGATTGAAGGGAAAACATAGAAATCACAATTGGGGTGGAGAGCAGATCAGCTGAGATGTGTCTTAACTATTTGGGGCCTAACCTTCCACAAAAGATAAGCCATCGTCACAAACGGCAGCACGAGTATGTAATTACAAGATGGCCCCCGCGCTCAAGCAGTGCTTTCCCAATCTAGTATCCAGTGCAGGCGAATAATGAGTTCGCCGTAGTGATCATAGCGCCTCGCCGGTAAGATTTAGTTCATCTTGTCTCAGGCGAGACCAGCCCACATTGGGCGAGGGTTGTTCGTTTACCCACCAACCCAAGCTGTGGAAACCCTGTAATTACTACTACGGGTTATCGTTCTCTCCGGCGGGACCGATGCTGTCAGTGAAATAAGTCGGAGATCATAATAGTCACAGAGAGCTGCGTGTTTCATCCGAGTCTCACACGGATGCTGTATATTCTGATAACCAGCTGTGAAGATACCCAGAAGGCAATGCCCTAAAAGTGAATTTAGACAGCAACATGTGCCAAATATTGGACAATTTAACGATGAGAAAACAATGAGAGAAATTGGGAGTATATTCACCAAAGGCCCGGGGGTGTGGTGCTTATGCTTGGTGCATCCTACGCCGCCGCCACCTATAGGTTCGACTTGGCGCGTTAGGCAGATGAGAACAATCAAAATAGAAAAGTTGTTTATAGGCTTGTTAATCTGCCAATTCCAACCGTTGTAGAATCCTCTTCAACCCATGTCACAAGCCAGAATACAACAACTAGCAGCCAGAAGCGGTGCACTAGTGCACTGATCCAGGCTGTGAAAACCAGTCAGACCTGGTGGAGGATTGGGCCAAAAGATGTCGGCTCCGAAGCAACAGGCACACCGCTATGTTCTCGTACTCCATCTACAGGGTACAAAGCACACTTTACATAGTATTAGAGAGAGGGAATTAACTAGCTACTTACCTCCCCATAGCAACCTAGGTAACACCGGAGGTAGTGTAAGAAATTGTCATTCTGGGAAATTGAGTGACAGCAGTTCGCAGCCATCACCGGGAAGCCATAGCGGCGAACACAAAAAGCGAGTTCTAGGTAATTGGATGAGCGGTAAGGATGAAGTAAGTGAAATGGTCTAGCAACAGATGGTCTCTAACCATCACAGAACCCCTAAACCAGATGAAACCAAGAAAAGGAGACTCCGCAAAGAAGACAGCGCAGTCGTAAAATAGATCTGTAGGATTGAAGAGCTTAGCCAGTAAACACAGAACATGCCCCGAAGGCCAGTATACATAATGAATCCTGCGTGAGAATAGAAACAAGATTTCTTGTTGCTTGTCACATGACATGCCTATTCTACAGGTAACATAATTGAAAAAACTCACGCTGAGTTCAAGATGAAAATCGAAAAAGGTGAGCCGTCATCCCTGTTTATGTAGGATTCAGACTCGACGTGAATATACTCACGGTAGGGAACAAGCAACGACCCACTAGAGCCCCTCACAAACTCACAGTCATAAAATGCCTCCATTTTCCCCAAGTTGGCACCCGCAGCAGTTGAACACAACCCCACCCTCCGCTATGGCTGTTCTGCAAAGTCTACCCGTCGAGGTTCTAGACCGGGTGATTGGTTTCATCCACCCGGAGGTAGATTGGGATCTCGACGAGAAGACGAAGTCGGATATCCGATCACTATCCAACGCGCGCTTGGTGTGCCGTCAGTGGAATTCCCTAGCCACGGCTCATCTATTCCGAACCATCTACCTGGTACACGTTGCGGAGGAGAACTTCCAAACTTGGAACAACATGCTGGACAGTAATTCTGTCAAAAATGCAGCGCGGCGTGTAATTTTCAACAGCGCCCCGGACGAGGACCGTCTCGACGGAACGATGACGGACTGGAGCGAATCTGAACATCCCTCCCTTACCGCGGCCATCTCGCGCCTCAATGAGATAAAAACTGTCCAATCCGTTGAGCTACGCTTTTCAGGCAAATGCGTGGGCTCAGAACAAACCGAAAGGTGGATGTTTGAAGATGTCGAGGAGATAGGCCACAGAAAGAATGCCCTCATTGCTGTCTTTGAGGCCATCCGAGAATATAATGCCCAGCGATCCGCGGCGAACAAGATGGCCTCCCTCCGAATCGAGAATCTTCAAAACCTGCCCCTCCCGGAATTCACCACGTCTGAGCTATTCAAAACTGTCACCAAGACCCTCACTACTGTTGAACTGCAAATTTGTGAAGAATGTAGAGAGGAGGGGCCTGATAATGATGTGTTCTGCATTGAGCGACAGACGTTTGAGCCATATCTCTTAAATCACTGGTTGACTCCGCTTTCTGACCACCTCACAACGTTGACTCTTTATTTCAACGATTGCTGGGGCGTCTTACCAGGGTATTTCGATGGAGATGGGCTCCAATTCAAGACACTCAAGACTTTGAATCTGGGAAATTTTGTTATCGCACACCATGGCCATTTTGACTGGGTACTTACTCAGACAACCCTCGAAACTCTCCGCCTTGACAGATGCTATATAGTGACGCATCTTTACTTCTCTGAACGCGGCCGATCAGAAGAATGGAATGTGAGAAAGCATGGTTGGGTTGAAATCGATCCTACCACTTATGGATTTCCGGAAGACAGAAGTGTAGCGTATACCTTTTCTGGGACCTGGGAAACCGTGTTTGAAAATCTACGCAAATCCTTGGTCAAGCTCCGACACTTTGGGTTCCATAACAAAGCCGATAACACTTACTCCTCTCTGAGCTTTCGGTCCCTAGAGAGTAAAGAGACTCGATTGTCAAATTACCGCTATGTGGCATTCGATGATAGCGTAATGGCACTGTGGATTAAGCCTAAGATGAGCGAGGGAAGCATCAACTTTGGGTATAATCAATATATTAACCCCGCCAAAGACTATTACGAAGGCGACTCTCGAGCTTTCGAGGAGCTCCTTTCAGCTGCTCGAACGAGGTGATTCAAGGGCGCATTAGTTGCTTGCTTGCTTGTGAATAAGGGCTGTGCGCAGAGCTACAAGAACAAGTCAAACAAAAAGACATCAAGACGAGCAAAATCTCCATGAAATTCTACACTTCCATGAATACATATTTGGTGCCCAGGTCCTCCTCACTGTCGTCCATTGATGAATGAACATTTACTATTGAAATTGCCCCTTGTGACAAGCCGGCCACACCACACCTCCGCTTGAGCCTGGTATCATACAATGCCCTTAAGGAACAATCTAATGGACCCTTCCAATAGATAGGGCTGCAATGAATTTGTGCATATTATTAACAATGGAAAGGCAAAATTTTAAAAGTCGCCCAAATTAATATATAATTCTTACTTTTCTTAATTCCCCAAGATCTACCCATAGCAATCCAGCTTAGATGTAGCATTTCATTATTCAACGATCAGGGTGATCAAGGATCTCAACTACCCACGTGTCAAAACGCAGGTTCCATTTTCTAATCTTTTGCATCACCTTCTCAGTCATGTCCAGTTGTCGATCGCGATCGAAAAGCGTCTCTACGAAACGAAAGCCGAAATCCGTTCCGTGCCAGATCTCTTTCCCCTCGGACATGGGGAATTGATGCAGACAGTTGTCCAACCAATGTTGTAGCATGCTATCAATCCTGTCTTCCTTGCTGTCAAGAAATTCCTGAACGAGGTCTTTATTCTCCTTGGCCCTGATCTGGGGAAGGACTGCCTTCGCTCTCCCGCTATTATCAGACAGCGTGATTAGGAGCAGCCAAAGCTCACCGGCCAGTTCTGTGATTGGATGTTTGCCTGAATATCTCAAACAAGTCCAGTCATAAATTTGTTTCCCCAGGCCAGTATGATCAAAAACATTGCTGAGAATAAGTAGCATGGGCCCTTCTACAACCGGTTCCGGCGTAGTCGACCCACGCGATCGCGCAAGTATACCAGTATTGGCTGTAAATGTCGTTGGTTTAAGTTGGCGGCTTGAGTGAATATATTCCATTGCGTAGCTAAGGCCGGAAATAGATTGTGTTGCAGGGTCTTGGTCCTTCGGAGACGCCCTCATTGTGCGCGCGCGAGGCTGAGGAGACGATCGACGAAAATCTCTCCTCTCGTCTAGAAGAGGACGTTTAGTTGAGCACATAGGGCACATGATCTCCCACCTATCCGTAACCTCATTTAAGGTGCATAACAGAGACCTGAACCACTGGCCACATCTATCATTTATGCACTCCACACCCCTTGTCCTCGCGGTGATGACTTCAGGGTATCGCTCCAAGCTGTTCGGCCGATCCAACCATACCAACTTTTGGCTAACAGGATCCATATTCTGCAAGCGCTCAGGAGGCGTCGCTAATCGTCGTTGAGGAGAAGGGGATCTGCTCGCGAAACGAGTAACATGGGGCACATCGTCAATTCCAGAGCTCCATGTAGCAGAAGGTGCTGTGGTTATGCTGGCATCCCTCCACTCGAGGTCGCCCAAACTATTCTCTCCTCGTTAGTCATGGGACTTTGGATCTAGATTTCAGGCATGGGAACTTTGAGACTCACGTTGTTGGATCTGGCATTACAGGGGTAGCCAACCATGCATGCCCAACCGCTGCTGAGGCCGTCGGTCTATCATTTGGTACCGGTGCCAGAAGAGATATGACAAATTGTCGGGCGTTATCGGATACTTTCTGTGAAGTCATTTTCTCAATAGGTAAACTGCTTGTTCCTGTGGCGTACATGAAAGTCTCGCCGTGGTTGGAGAAGACCATTGAATTTGTGAATAGGTAGAAAGTAAGCACCCCCAGAGACCACATGTCCACGGCAAACGAGTATGAGCCACCCGGCTTTCCCAGGTCCAATCCTAGCACCTCTGGAGCCGCAAAACCCAGAGTACCTCGTTGCATGGTGTGCAAGGTTGTGACGCCCAGCTGGCGTCTTTTACTGATGCCAAAGTCCGTGATCTTGACGAACCAGTCGGGGCCTTTATCGACAACCATGATATTTCTAGGCTTCAAGTCACGATGAATAAAGCCACTGGCGTGCATGAAATCCAGGCCCTCTAGCAACTGGCCGACGATTTGCTGAACCTCAGCTTCTGGAAAAGGTCGACCAAGGTAGTTCTGCAAATCGCCGTGCTCCATGTACTCCATGACAATAAATATCGAGTCTTTAGACTCGAACCAGCCATCTGAGCGAACGAAACAATGAGAGTACTGCCTCGAATCAGCGATCCGCAAGAACCAACCATGCCGTCATCTTGTGGAGTGCGCGCACTTTATGGTGGGAGAACTTTGCGATAGCCTCAAGCTCTCTATAATAATCCAGCTGCTCTCCAGCGGCCACACTCTTGCTAATCTCCTTGACCGCGCGGACCTTGTCGCTGCCCCGACATCGTTCTTGGTAGACCACACCAAATGAACCCTTGCCCAGCGTCCCCTCACGTTCCCATCGCTCTACTCTTCGCTTATTTCTCTCGTGGAGGGATCGCCCCGGCTCGTGGTATATATGTTCGGTGCAGGTTCCGTTTACGACAGTCTCGATCTTGGAGTCGTGGACGAGGTCGGAGAGCTGGTGGTGGAGGTCATTGCGGGGCATTGCGAGCAGTGTCAGACGGAAAGCCCAGCAGGGACTCCTGTCGCAGTGTCAATGCCGACGACCGGCGAGTGGACGGCATCCGGTTGACGGGAACGGGAACGGGATACGGGGGTGTCGACTTTCGAGTCGCGCGGGCTTTGCGAGGTCGTAGGTGGCAGGGAGAAGTTGGCGGTTTCGCGGCGTAACCCAGCCGATGTACGGCTGACATTTCGTAGACACGGCAGGTCGGAGCCGAATTTGTCCCACCAACTTACCGGATCCCCGAACACATTGAAGTTGATGCTGTTATTCACTCAAGATGGAGTGTTCAAGTGACCTTCGCATATAGAGTAAAGAGGTCTTGCTAGTCAAGAATACCCTTCGCGAGAGCTATGTTTACTTTGGACTGCTGGGACACGCGCCCAATATCCAACCTACCCTATACTCTCTTGGTCCAACCTACGTATCACTTCTACCGCCACAAATCACGTTAAAAACAGAATAAAAACAAAACAGAAAAGCATTAAGCCTCCTGAAAAGAAATTTATTAATTTGGAAAGACTGAAAAAAAATTGGCGTGAAAGGGTTTAGAGATACTTTCATGGTCACGATGAGGTGCTTGGTGGTAAAGCACAGTTCTCTTACCTTAACAAAACACCTTGTCACGTGAAGAGCTTACTAAGGCAAAGAACCAGGGACGGGTAATGAGTAAGCAAACATCAGAGGGTCACGTGTGCTCCCTTGGCTTTGTCAGCAACTTGTAGAATACGAGATATCTCGTATTCGTTTATCTGATCGTATTTGCACACTTAATGGCGATACGCTGGATGAACTAAGAGTTCATCAACGTTGTGGATTCAAGGCGAACGGACCCCATGCAAATAAAAATTTTACATTTATTCAAGTTACACACTAGATGGGCTTAGGTGGCTGATAGTTACGCGAATTGAGTTCAGTGGCGTGAATAAGGTCAACAACAACAAACAATTGGAAAGCCGTGGTCAGTCCCACATAGAGTATTTGGCAATAGAAGGGCTGGTATTCGAAGGCAAGATGACTGGTAGAAACCCTCATTTTGGTTGAGCAGCTGCTGTTAGAATGATAAGAGATAATAAGAGATAATGAGAGAACTCATGCAGTCCCGAACCAAAAGCGAATCCCTGAATGACATGGAGGGAACGAGCCTTTCTCTGGGACTCATTGCCGTAGCCTTCATCGTCACCAAATCCCACTGGCTGGTGAGCCGAGCACAAAAGCTAATCACTTCCACTTTTGGACGGTAGATTTGCGACCCTTGCCGTTGCCGGCATGAAAAGTGCCGGCAGAGGGGGGCGGCAAGGATCATGGGAGTTGAGACCAAACTGCCGCCTCATTCTGATGTAATTTGCCTCGCTTGGAGACACAAAATCGCCATGATCCGAGCTTCATACTCTACCACCGTACTTCTAGTTACCACTGCAATCTACATTCATCAGGAATTATCTCCTTGGACAAGCATCTCGTGAACTTTGTTTTATAGCGGTAGCTGGGCGATCATCTACCCATAATGATTGCTTGTACGTTACGTTGTCTTCGTCTATCCGGACAATACAACCACAGCTCTATACCTGTTCCATACCGATATTAGGGTTTATATCTTGATTCACTAGCAGTAGTATTAAACTGTATGCTACTATATTGGCATGTTAGACATACATAAACACGAACTACCAAACAAGAGAAGTGACAGTGTAAATATTTAGAATCTAAATAATATATATCCCTATCCTAATACTACTCTGTATTCTTATATTTAAGTTCGGTCTTACCGCTTCCAGCAATATTCCAAGGCCTATTGCAGCATATACTCATATGATTAAGAAGGCAGGAGCTCGCTGGCTAGAGATATTCCCCAGAGTAGTTCCAAATAAATAAGCCGAGTTCCTAGATCATATCATACAAGCAGGTATGATCAAAGAATTGACATCCCTTCCCGTACTCCTGCTCTCCCAATGTCACTCCAGATCCCTGCCGCGGCAATTCACAGGCTTCGTCGGTGGCGGCGGTTGCTGCTGGTGCTTGGTGGCGGGCTTGGAGGTGTCACGATGATATCTGGCTTCGCGGGCTTCCAGAGGGGTAGCCCTCTCTGGTTGAGACCTCGTCGGTGGCGGCGGTTGCTGCTGGTGCTTGGTGGCGGGCTTGGAGGTGTCACGATGATATCCGGCTTCGCGGGCTTCCAGAGGGGTAGGCCCCTCTGGTTGAGGCTTCGACGGTGGCGGCGGTTGCTGCTGGTGCTGGGTGGCGGGCTTGGAGGCGTAACAATAATATCCGGCTTCGCGGGCTTCCAGAGGGGTAGCCCCCTCTGGTTGAGGCTTCGTCGGTGGCGGCGGTTGCTGCTGGTGCTTGGTGGCGGGCTTGGAGGTGTCACGATGATATCCGGCTTCGCGGGCTTCCAAAGGGGTAGCCCTCTCTTACCAAGGCCTCCGTTGATACCTCGCGTCTCGAGATCCTCGTCGTAACGGACTTCGAGCTCGTCTTCAGCCACATCACGTGCCTCGAAGCCATGGCCGCCATAAGAGATATCGCCCTCACTACGGGCGATAAGCCCATTATCGTCGAAATTGTCGGCGACCACCTGTTGGCCAAGGCCAAATAGGAGGGTTGAAATAATAGAAAGTTGCTTGATAGTAACCATAGTGAATGAAAGACTGCTGTTAACCAGCTAATAGAAAACTTGATAAAGGAAATAATAAGATATAGGAAAAAAGTAAGGAAAAGGATGTTGCTTGGAATGAAGAGGTTCTTTCCATCAACTGGATAAGAAGCTCATCTTATATAGTTCCTGGACCATTCCCGAGGTTACCTTTCCCATACTCCCGAGAGCATGGCCGACCGGGGTAAAGTAAGAATAGCTATACCTGAATCCTGTATCTCGCCATCGATCCTTTGATCCATGCATTCCCGTTCCAGGATTGGCGGCAGACTTACCTAGAGGAACAGAGACAATTTCCTGTCGGATTCGCCGCGAAGCGTCCAGTGGCCGTGGGTTTCAGGGGGACCAGCATCGCTACAGGTATCGCGGGCATGCATGTAGGCCGTTTGCCGTCCCAGGCTCCAGCAGCATAATGGACCTATAAATAGTATCTGGGAACTAATGGCTCAAGTCATGCAATTGATCCAGTTTAATGTTGAGCCCATGAGAGTAGACCAGTTACCAGTCCAGCTAAAGAACGTCCCGATAGGACGACAAGCGAACAAACATGGCTGCCCCTACAAGCACGCGACACATAGAACAGGCATCGCATCTAAATTGGAAATTAACCCCACTAGCTGGAACCAGACCCGCTCACTATGTATAAGCGGCTGAAGGATTCGTCGAATCGCGAATCTGCGAACCCTACCTAGCTCCGGTAACGCGATCCTGGTATAATCAACAAGCAGGAATAATGGGTACCTCTCCGACAGTTCTAGAATTAAATAGTAGAGATCTTCAATATCCATATGATTTGAGGCTACTCGCGCAAATTTTCCTTTTTATTTTAAAAATAATAGGAATAGTTAGAGATCCAGGCTATTTACAAATAATGCTCAAAGCTGCAGTCAGTGATCTGTTGTCCACAATATTCACCATTGCCGATGATCAGTTCGCTAGCAACCTAACATTTGAAGGGTTCCAACATGGATTTCACAGAGTCTTACATAGTTAGGTGCGCATAGCAAACATCATAAAACTGGGCCAAATTCGAAGGCGAGATGACTGGTAGAAACCCTTAATTTGGTTCAGTACCTGCTGTTATAATAATAAGAGAACTTATTCAGTCCTGAACCAAAAGCGAACCCCTTAATAAGGGAACGAGCCTTTCTCTGGGCCAAAATATCCCCTCTCAGGAATGGGTAACCGACCAACATTGGTCCCGTCAACACCCGCCCTGCTAACAGTGTTTCCCCACCAGGAAAATGTGACAGGATTGTACCCAATTGCAAAAAACATCACGAGTGCGCTCACAGCGACGCCAGCAGTCAAAGCTGCTGACAAAACATAGTTGTACTTCTCCCAAAGGGCCATCCTATGCTTTGGTAGCCAGTACATGAAAATGTAACCCAATATCAACCCTGGAGTCTTGTACGCCATGTTGGACGGGGCCCAGTGCTGGATACCTTGGATGATCAGAACCGGGTTCAGCCAAAACAGCGATGCAACGACTGGGAAGAGTGTTCGTTCCAAAAACCTAAATGTTCGCGGTCGAAGACGGCCTCGGAGCCACTCCCGGACGCGAGGGAGGTATATGGGACCGTAGCCTTGCCCAACAAGAAAGACAATGGAGATAAGCGTGCCGATGAGGAAACACCATTTGAGAATCGGGTACATTTCGTTGAACATGATATTGGAACCCAAAAGCCCCCACATGAGCGAACTGCTGTAGAGAGGCGCTCCGTCCATTGCGCAGGTGAATTTGCTTGGCTGGTCGGGTGTGCAGAGGCCCTTGACGTTTTCTAAGATGAAATTCTGTGTTGCAACGGCCACGAAGCAGGTGATGATGATGGTCCCAATCTGGCTTCGGAAGACCGCGCGAGGCTTGATCAGACAGTAGTGAGCAAGCTTTTGTTTATTAGCGCCGTCGCGTCTAATTTGGAATGAGACAGAGGACTCACCTTCTGATCTTGGACATAGTTATCCGAATATCCTGCCAACGCCCAACTGCCGAGAGTTTGAGAGAACAGGAAGGCATTTGGGTTGCCGGGGAGCAAGAAACCCGTGATGACCTGGATGAGCGACCCGAGGCCGAGATTTGTGCCGGTTGTGGCGGAGAGGAAAGACAGCGGCACGGCGAAGACAAGGTTGATGCCGATAACGAGAAAGACGAGCCAGACCGGAGTATCGAGCGGGAATATTTTGAGAAAGATGACAGAGACAACGACAGCGAATATGAGTATGAGAAGAAACCAGTAGTCCGGAACCTCTGGATGTCGGCTCATAAGTCGGCTGTGGACGTCCATGGCGCCCTCGTAATTACCCTTGCCGTGGCGGAGGCCTTTGTAGAAGTCTACGTAGGCGGCTCCTATAGTCTTCCACTGGTTGAACATGATGTATATGAAGTAAACGGGGTAGAAGCAGTAGTTTCCGGCAATGGTAAGGACCTGGCCAGCAGAGTAAAACGGGGGGGAGTACTGCTGATATAGCTCCCTGTCAAGCTTGTTGTTGACCACGATTTTTTGCACCTCATATACCTTTCCGTCATTGGCAAAGGGGCTGGATGAGTTGATGGGAAGATATGCCGTGTTGAACATGTTGGTGTAGAACATCCCCAGGATGACAGCACCTCCGAGAAGAGAGCCGACATACTGAGTGCCAATGGCGAAAAAGGGTTGTGAGAGCGGCTGATAAGATTGAGTGGCAACGTTCCAGTCGAAAGTCGTAATGGGATTGAAAAGGCCCAGCCCTAAAGAAGATCCCGTCAGGATGGCCAACGTAAAGTTCTGGGGTGCGATCCAAGTCATCCAGTTGAATGTCGAGAGCGCTGTGAAGATGTATCCTGGGAACCAATTATATACAAACATAGATCCCAAGGCAATATAAAAGAACTTGTATCGGGATATTGTCCAGCCGTTGATATTCTCCTTTGGCTCCGGCCGAGTAAGAGCCCTGTTCATAGCTATTATGGGAAGCAGGGTTGGCCAGAGGGCCTTGACGGGGTAGACACTGAATCGCCGGAGATACCCGGCAAATCCCATACCCATCAGCTGAACGAAAAGGGTCAGCATGATCTGGTACCCGAAGCCTATGAATTTCTGGCCGTAGAACATGGGAGACTTCTGGACCAAGATCATACTGTAGGCGTTGGTCGTATAGATGGCGATGTTATAGGTGATTGTTGCAAACATTTGTTCCTTGAAATGCCAAGGTCCGGGATTAAGAGAATGGCGAACTCCCCTGAAGGTGAACCCCCAGTCTGGTAGAACATACTCAAGAAACTTGGCGCAAGGATAAAGTAGAATCTGAATCACCTGCGCATTCAAAGCTAGTTACCCCGAGTTAGATGGCCGCCGTCGCGCCGCAATGCCAGACTACAACTTACTGATTGATGGGAAACGACTTGAGAAAAAAGTTGCCTGTCCTTGGAAGTTAGAGGTAAAACAACCTGAACGACCAACAGCGTATGCAAAAGAGTGGCAGGGACTGGAAAGGGGAAAAGGGGACGAAGCACAACGAGAGCACGTACCATGAATGTGCCAATCACAGCCCAAGACACACCTAAGGTTAGTAAGTAAGTGAGGGAGCTATACAGCTGCTGAAAAACAAGGGAAATTCCCAAACACCAGTAAGTTAACAAGACACACCTAAAAAGTACGCCCCTTTTCAAGCAAGAGCTCTCAATTAGTATGAAATCATCGATGATACGCTTGCAGGTCTTAACTCACGAAAGGTCTCGATTGGCACATCTTCATCCTGCAGCTCGACCACGGAGCGAACGCCTGGGTACGGTGACGAATACCGAATCATGACGGCATCAATCCGCAGGTCTCTCCCGTAGTACTCTCCGTATAACTTGGGGCCCTGGAGGAGCCGGTTCATACGGTCACGCATATCCGAGGGGAAGTTCCAGTCATCTGCAAAAAATGTGACAGACTCTTCGATGATGGCGAGGGCTTCATCTTCGGTCATATTGTTGATCTTGTCGAGAATATACTCCTCTTCTCCGTTGGGAGCGAGCTCCTTAAGCAGCTCATGGGGAATCTGGTCACTGAAGTTCTCAACATTGGCCCCCGAAGGTACTTTTTCTTCGTCAAGGGCTGGACGAGTGTCTTCTTCGACCGTCTCCATGGTGGGCGATGGAGGAGCCATGCTACGATTGTTGGAGTTGTTTGCCTCTATGGTCGCCTGTTAGTTAGTTGGAGACTGGAGGCGAGCGATCCGTAGATCTCTTAAATACTTGGTGATCAGTGAGGGAGGCTATCTTCCCCTCATATATGTCTTATCTGGTTCAAGACAAGGGCTATGTGTTTCCCCAATCATATACCGACGCGAAGAGACCCTTGACTAAACATGTACGGAACTCTGCCCGGATGTAACGCCAAAAGGTCCCTTGGAATACGTAGCACCATGGCCTAGAACTCCAGTGGTGGCGCGTGATCACAAGTCCAGCTATTGACCCCTCAAATGTTTATGTCGTCCTACGACAACATTGGTTCTGCTTCCGAGCCATTAGCTTTCCGACCGGGAAGACTCGTTCTAATCCATGCAGAAGCTCCACTCGAGGTACAACCTGCCAAATGTGCTTTGCGGGGTTGCTCTTTCACCCGGCAAGTAAGAGTTAGTGCACCAGTCACCTCGCTGGATGTTCGTTGATCAAATGATAGCGGCGTTGGATCGGCAACACATTGCCGAAACTACCTGGGTCACCACACTAGACTTGGATATTCGTGAAATCTAATGGTTCGTTCTGAAGAAGAGGCAGCGCTGTATGGAAGAATACCATGGTGATACTGATTCATCCATGGATCTCGTGCGATGCAATTGAGTACATATTGCTAAACGATTGTGCTTCCTATTGATCGTGTATTATTATCGTAAGAACACGTGATATCCATAGTGAAATATCAGCAGACTTACGTGGTACTGGAGTCTCATTGGAAGATGGTGATGCAAATGTACTACGGAATGGGAGTATATTGACCCATGGCTCGCCCAAGTCTTCCCAATTACCAGGACTAAATAGCTTCAATTTAGGTAGTACACAAAAACCACCACGTACCGGAATCATGAGTCGCAATTATCTTCCAAGGGGCATGTTTTGCCTAAATACCTATCAGCCGTGGTGCGTTGTCAATCAGTAAGTGTAACGTTGTAGAGGAATCCCTTATCCCCGCTAATTGGATAATGTAGAATATTACTTCGGATATGGAGGCCGGTAACTTTCTGACACCTCGAAAGGCCGTTGGAAATATTTGAAGTCGCTTCATATAGGTGATATCGAATGTGATAGATATACGCTACTTCTGAGCCTATCAAGTAGTCTACCGTTCTATTTGTCTCAATAGACTCTGCCCGTCACTGAATAGTGTTGATGATATATTCAATCAGAATTTAAGGCTAGCCAAGTCTCTATAAAGCTCACTCTGGTTTAAAACTCACTTTTTGTCGGATGCCAAGGATGGATGGGATGGTCAAAGTTCTCCTGAATTGAAGTTTTGGTCCAAGGCCAGTGACGCGGTGGAATCTTGTGATAGGCTCTTTTGAGGATTTTCCTTGGAGCAATAACATGAAAAACTCGCTTCAATGGATGTGCGCAAGTGCTCCCGGCTTGGCCCTTCTTCGAAGGGGCCGATGAGGCTTTGGAGGGTCATCATTACTCTCTACGGTTGTTTGTGATCTACATCATTGCATGTGTAAACTAGGATACAATTCCATCTTAGACGTTTCTTATTCGTTAAACATCGGAGGCTATTCCTCTACCTTTGGCTAACTGGATAGTAAGCGGATACAATAAAGGCCGCCACTATGTACATGGTCCTTGGATTACCACTGGGCGTCCTTGCTCTTCTTCACGACAAAAGCACCCCTGTCCATGGTGTTAATGACAACATAGCCGCTCTTGAAGTAAGGGTAGTGGCTCCATGTTCCGGTGAAGGTGACATTTCCTCCTCCAGGGAGGTTGTCGTCCTCAGGGTGGATATCAAAGTAGGCAACCTGCTTGATGCTCTTGCCAGTGGGGTCATCAGGGATGGAACGGACATCCAGGACGTGGTAACCCAGAGCGTAGTTGCTCTGGTGGGCAAAGCCATCAATGATGAACTGGTTGTGGTCGATACCAGACCTAGGGCCGGTGTACTGGCCAGTAAGCTTGGGGTTCTCCAGCGAGCTGATGTCCCAAATGTATGAGACTGGGTAAGCAATGCCGCCGTTGTCTCGCACTTCGACCTCATCATACTCATCGTCGAGGATGATGTAGTTTTGCCACTGAGGGTCGAGAACCCAGCCCTGGTGAGTGTACTGGGCTGTTTCGTAGGAAATCCTGGAGATAATGGTAATGTTGGACTTGTCTTCGACATCGTAGCTTGATAGGTTGTTAGTGTACTGTTGAATGTTGTCAGAAAGAGCGAGAACTTACATGGTCAAAGAATCCTCGTTGTAGCCGTAGCAGATATCACGCTCAACGTACTTCTCGTCGGGTCCGCGGTAGACAAGACACTGAGCATCGTGGACGTATCCATCTTCTCCACTGCCTCCCAGGGTAACTGGGTTGGCGGGATCAGTCAGATCGAAGAAGACGAGACCAGCGGCGAGAGGGCCATCGCGAGGCTGGAATCCGGTGGCACCACCGTAGTTGCGCTCCTCATTGGTGATGACATTGTGGGATCTGCCCAATGGGAGCTCCTCGTTCCACCAGCCGTCAAGGTCGTCCTCGTTGCTGAAGATCTTGGGGCTCGCGGGATCGACGTCCAGAAGCTTCCTCAGGTCGAAGATCTGGACACCGTGGTCGACGGCCTCACTTCCGATGACAAGGTAGCTCTTGTAGCCCTTGATCTCGCGCCACAGGGATGGCTGTGCGGTTGTGTACTGAGGCAGACGACCAAGGTAGATGAGCTTACCCTCCTTGGACACCTCGGAGAATGATGTGCCGTCTTCCTGGGCAATGCCGACAAACTCCCGACCCTCAGGGCTGGTCCAGCCCCAGGATCCGGCACCACGACCGTAAGCGCTTCCAAGTTCTGCGTGCGTCTTGAAGTCGTAGAGATCAAGGTCTTGGCACTTGAAGGTGTACTTGGCATCTCCAGGGACATAGGATGCGTAGCCATTGTCACATGCTACGTAGTCCGTATCCTTGTTGAAGGAGGTGTACTGAGTAGAATCAAATACACCTTGCGCATCAAGGTCGGCCCAGACTTTCTATATCGCTACAGTTAGCACTCATTTCCAGGCAGTAGGAAACGTCAAGAAGTCATGGTCTCTCATGTGCGTGAGTACTTACAGCCTTGAGCTGCATAATGTGCTCATGTCTAGCACCATTGTCGTACAGCTCTGCCGCCCTTTCAGCATCAACAGGGATCTCCTTGTTGGCAAGTGCACCAGCGACAAGGCTGGCGACTGCGCTCCACATCGAGGGAGAGGACTTCATCTTGAACAGGTGAGGATGGAGTCGGGAGTCGATTTGTGGTGCTTAGGCTCCTGATGGGACTGCCGAAGGGAGGGAAGGCTGAGTCTTTATAACCCTGATGCCGGGCTATGTATGGAGGATAACTACAAAGTTCCTCGGAATGTATAACCCTTTGGAATGTTGGCAGGGTGACATTTTGCGATATGGGCACCTGACATGGCACCATCCCCAATCACGTCGAGCAGCCGCAGCCATCAGGGTCACAGTCGGAATTCCACCATCGCACAAGGGCATGGATGCAATTTTCGTGGAGGATGGGAATATTCGGTGCTGCCTGGGCCAGGCAGTTCAAAAGCTCCCTGCGTGACAGTGTGCAGAAGGACCATGGCATCATGAACGAATCAGGTAGGTGTCTAAGTCAATCTTTCTGGGCGCACTAACCAGCAATTACCGGCTATGCTGATCACTCCTGAGACATGGTAGCTTCCACTGGGGCTCCATGGCACCGGAGCAACCCCGTGCTTGTGTTCACAACGGTTTCGACAGGGCAACGCTGGCATGAAGCCCGATAAGAGTAAGAAGTCTTGACCGCCGTGTGGCAACTTGAGCAGGCATCATCCTCATACCTGGGTATTTGGATTAATCGCCGACACTAAGGTAGACAATCGCCTCCCCGCCTCTTGCTCCGGGTTCTTTCATCCATCCGCAGATCGCTACAGATTTGGCAGGGGCGGGGGCCGATTAAAGTTGGGCGAATGATTGGCTGTATGCATGGTCAGCATGACAATGCGATGAAATTGGAAGGAGGACAGGCAGCTTCAAGTTTTGGCCATCCTTGGCAAGATGGCGAGATTGCCGGGCGGATGGTGAATCTGCCAGGGAGAGCCACAGGAAGGATTTTAGATCTCGGGACTTGAGGGCGCCGTCCCAAGCTCAAACCTGAGCCAAAATCTTAGTCGGCACTAAGGTTAGTAGTGACTGGGGATATACGCTTTAAGCTTATGAGCGAATCAAGTGCAGTGGCTCAGGAGGCATCCCGGTCAGGCACCTTGACTCAACATCTTTCTACCTGGAGGCACTGTCACCGTACCATGCCTGTAATCCTCCAACTGCCGTCAACGGGATAGCTGCCCATCGGAGGCAAATAATGACGCACTCCGACAATGCCGGCACTGTACCCCTTTACGCCGTGACGAACCAAGGCACTTGTCAGCAGCACATTCGGTTCACCGACGGCCTTACTTCTTTGTTCTCCGCGACAGTAGAGGCGATCTTGTGAAAAATCGAGTTGCTATATTTAGATGGAAGCTTCCCGGAAAGATTCTTCCTTAAAAGGTTTACCCATACGAGATTGTCGCTGACCGAAACTCCCAGGGTGCCTCAGTTGCCGCGCGACCAATCATTGTGGGCCAACGTCGTGTTGAGTAGCATTCACATGCGGTCCATTCACAGGTTTTCACGAGGAAAAAGTTCCATTGTTCCCACTTTGAGATACGAATATTGGTGATGTGATGCTACACGTGAGGGGCGGCGGTTATCAGATTGAAGCAACCATCTCCTGCCTCTCTGGGTTATTGCTTGATGTGATGTTGGGCAATATGTGACGTCGAAGGCACAATCAGGTAATAACTGGCTTCATTTTCGTAGAGAAATGTATATTAATTTTCCATCTTTCAAGATGCTACTCGAACAAACTCTCTATGTTAAGGTCTTAATTGAACCAGATGAGCACGTCAATTATTTTGCAGTGATGATAATTTTCGGAAATTTTCAAATTTTGCATCAATTTAGTGATAGCCCTAACAAGAGTTCCCAAGCCAAATGTAATCCTGGGTGTCAAGCATACAATAAGGTATTAGATAGCACGCCAAACCAGCCTCCTAAGCCACCGATATAAACATACATACACCATTTGCATAATACTTCTTTCCTGGTTTAAATATGACCCTATTGGTCCTCGTCATTTAATCCATCCCTTACGCTACCTCATGGTGGGAATGGTCAAGGCCGTTCTCTTCCTCTTTCTTGTTCATGCTCACCGCCCCAGTTGTTCCATCACTCGCAACCGGATAGCTTTCGGCCGGCTCTTCAGTGCCACCAATGTCAGTTCCAGCCTGTCGCCGAATCTTTGCCATCTCGGCAGGGGTTGGCGGGACCCATTTGGAACTCTCCCAAGGCTTGACGTGTTCGAGATAGGCGGTGTCGATTTCCTCGATGCTAAGACCTTTTCCTTCGATGACGAAGAAATAGACAATTGCAGCACCGATTAGATTGCATCCGGCAAAGACAAAGCCATATAAAAAGTCGATATCACCTGTGATGAAAGGGGTGAAGAAGGCAAGGAGGAAATTCCAGAGCCAGTTCTGCGCTATTGTGTGAGCGATGGATGCTTCGATCAAGGTGTTTGTTTAGGTACTTACTGATGCTGTGGCAAGTGCCATAGCCTTGGCTCGGTAACGGGAAGGATAGATTTCAGCCATGATTGTCCAGATCATAGGGCCCCAGGTTGTCGCGAAACCAAGAATGAACAGGCATGCGAAGACAATCATCGCAATTCCGGCATGTGGCGTTCGAGACGAATCATCACGGTCCAAGGCCCAATGGCCGACAGACGCAAAGATCAAAAAGCAGACAAACATCCAAAGAGATCCGGTGATCAATGACTTTCTGCGGCCATAATGTTCCACCAAGTATAGACCTATGAATGTGACGAGGAAGTTGATTGTGTTTAAGATGATTTGAGTGATAAAGGAATTAATCGACACCGATTTGAAAATCGTAGTTCCGTAGTAGAAAAAGTAGTTGGCACCTAGAGGATACTCATCAGTAAGATGAAATAATGGAAGACTGCGATACTGACCCGTCAGTTGCTGGAACATTTGCAGACCCATTCCAAGAGCGATCCGATATGCCATTCGAGGGGCCCTGAACATTCTCACAAACTTCGTCACAGCATTTCCTTTGACCACTCTTTCCTCTCGAAGCTTGCTCTCAATTTCCTCAATTTGGGTGTGGATAGCCCAGTGATTGGGTGTCGCACCATATACCTTGCATAGTGTCGCTTGCGCCTTGTCCGTTTTACCATGACGGTAGTTGTATCGAGGTGTTTCTGGGAAGAATAAAATTCCAATGCCAAGGATAAGAGTCCAAAGCCATCCGATTCCGATGACGATCCTCCAGCTCGCCGAGCTGTTTGGATGATGGGTGTATGTTCCATAGTTGAAACAGGCAGCTAAAAAGATGCCCAGCGTGATGAAAAGCTGGTAGGTACAGACGAGAGCTCCTCGGATCCACGGGGGTGCTGTCTCAGCTTGATACATGGGCACCAAAAGACTCAAGGCACCTACTCCAAGCCCAGAAATGTATCTGCCTATCATGATTTGGTACCAGGCAGTGTTGGCCGCGATTTGCACCACAAAGCCAATGGACACAATCAAACACCAAAAGGAGATGGAAGGGCGACGCCCGATCCTATCTGCAATAGGCGCAGCAATCAGAGCTCCCATAAGCGTGCCGATTGAAAGCAGAGCAACAATCAAACCAGACCTTACGCGGCTGAACTCCTTGACGCCTTGCGCATTAGTTGTTCCAAATCTCTGAAGGAAGTCGTCCATCTCCAGAAAGCCGGAAATTTGACCAGTATCATAACCGAAGCTAGGTTTTCAAAATCAGCAACTGGAATTGGCCTGTCATATGGGACAGTACTCTATATCTTACATCAAGCCGCCCATGGACACAAGAACGCCCATGAGGAAAGATCGACGCGAGATTCGAGGCAGCGGGGAGTAGTCCAGGCCTGCCAGCGACGGGCGATGCCCGTCCATCCGCTTCTCTGAATTGGGATCATGTTGATCAAAGTAAACCGTCAACCCTGGGAATTTCATGGTTGCGAATATTGATAGGGTTGGTGTTGATGTTTCCACCTCGACCAAATCTTACCAAACGGAGCGGCCGGTATTTATGCAACGGCCAGCTCCACCCGTTTGGTCAGCTAGATCATGGGGTAAAAGAACCATATCAATAGTCCAGACTATGTCGTCATTCACGATGCCTTCAACGGCCCGACTATCGACGTACAAAGAAAGGCTTCGGAGGGAGTGGCGTCCAACTTCTACAGTCTCCCCACGTTGGGTCCGGTAATAAAACACGCATGTTTGCTCCAGGTTCTCCAGTATTTAATGTGGAATTCGGGCCTATCTATTACTGTACGTTGAACTGGTCAGCTTCGTCGTGGCAGACTCTGCTCTGAGAGAGCTTATATTAGACATCGGGATAAGCTCCACCAATGTCTTGTTCGCCTCCCTCCCCGAGCACATAATTGGCTAGGGGGTAAGGTAAGTAGGTTCCCAGATCTAGCCGTTTTCTTTGACAATAAGAGACTGCTTGTGTGGGGTATCCCGCTCGTTGTCCAGTATCAGGCACTCCGGCTGATCCGGGGTTGAACGAAGTCAAAGATCCACACACCATCACGAGCATCATCGACGTCACCATCCGGAGAAGTTCTCCTTCGTCTCGTTCTGCGTTCTTAGACAGCACGGAGAGAGAAAAGGGTTTGAATCTTCGTGCAAAGGCTTTTACATCTCCGGCAATTTAGTTTAGAGGCGATAAAAGGGGTAGCTTTATGTTCTTAATAAGAAAATCTCGAAAGTCGGGCGAGAGTCAATTCAACCTCCACCACAATCTGAAAAAGAATGGGTCGACTGAAGACCAGGTCAAGTGATAGAATTGGGCCGATATCTCATTTGCCGACTTTGCCGGCCCGTCATTGAATTGACTTCAGGTGACGTTATTTGTGTAGCCAACCAATTGAGTCTCGCCCAGCATGACCGCTGTTAGAATACTGATCTTTGTTCTTATCATGGGAGTAGTGCAATGGGCCGATATGACCTCCTGAGTCCATCTTTGAAGACTGAATTATGTTGAGGATACCTCATTGTATGGGTGGCAAATCCAACAAATTGGATACTGTTGACATGTCAAATGAGAAACCGTGACCGACGATGCAGAGCGTTTGTTTCCAGGCGAGACTTGGTTCAAAGGCGATATCTAAACAATTGATCGTAACGGCGGGCTTTAGGCCCATCGTTGTTCCATCACCGTGGACTGAGGAAGTGAAGATACAACCTCGACAAAATATGAATTTGAAAAATAAAACAATCTAGGAAGTGACTGGATTTAATCTATCTGAATGCCAAATGTAGTCTCAGAGTGTCCCGAAACTAAATGCCAGGGTTGGCCATTACTAAATCTAAATGCACAGCTTTGATCGTCGAATATGCTTGTAGACCAGCCTCTCCTAGCTCTCTTCCAATCCCGGACTGTTTCATCCCGCCAAAAGGAACTCGGAAGTCACCGTTGTTGTTTGAGTATCCAAACATTTCCGGCTCGGAACCTCTGGGAAACCCGGACCGCCCGGGCTACATCTTCGTAAACAGTGTGGCTGCAAGCCCGTAATCGGTATCGTTGGCCGCCTTTATAACTTCTTCTTCCGCAGTGAGTATGACAACCACTGCAAACGGACCGAAAATCTCCTCCTGTTATACCTTCAGTAAGGTCTTTACGTCACCCACCATCGTAGGATCGATAAAGTATCCCTTGCCATTAGGCTTGTTAGATATTGGCTAACCGCCAGTCAGAACCGCGGCACCATCTTGCCGAGATGTTTCCGCGTACTCTAGTATCTCTTATATTGTACCTTGAACACTTGGGGCCTATGCTATGTATTTTCTTCAAACGATTTTCCAAAATAGAGACCTTGGTTATGTGTTTCAAGAACAAATCGATAGTTTCATCATTTATCCGCTCGTGAATGAATATAAGAGAGGTCGCGGTGCGGATCTGACCTATGATGCCCATGATGCCGTAGTAGCCGATGGGAAAGTAGCTTTTGGAATGCTGCGGGAAGTGGGGAGCGATACACTCGTTTGGCTGGTGGATGAATACCTCTTTGTGACGAATGGTTGGATTCAAATCGAAGTGGAGGGCTGTGAAAAGTTTGTGTTGAACAAGGGAGAGGTGATGGTTGTGCAAAAGGGCCAAAAGATTACCTTTGAATGTAGCCCAGGCTTCACCAATGTCGCCGTCTTCATCGATCAGGAAAAGCTGGTAAAGCTCGTATAACTACCAGCTTCCCTGGATCAAAGAAGTACACTTTCTCATTTGCCGCTGCCCATTTGAGTAATTTAATAGTTGAGGTTCTCACTCCGACAGATGCATCCTATCTGCTAGAGAAATTACAATTTCGTTTCGGGCCATACCCATACAAAGACGGAATGGAGAGCAATACTGAGATGTTTAGTACATTTAATTGAGTAAATATTCAGCTACCCTTTTTTTACAGTTGTGTTTTTGGAGACTGGCATAAATAGAAGAAGTCAAAACCTCTCACTTGGTACTTCAGCATTTGCCAATCGTGGAGGAGTATAGGGTAAGGTATATGTAGTGGAATCGAGCCTTCTCCATGAGCCCCGTTAATAAATAACATGGAATGTAAGCCAAACCACGAATGTGGAGGGGTTAAAATTGCTGTGCATCCGGCGGTTTAATGCCCATGTGTAAATTGCATTCTCACGAGTCGCCTCAAGTGGTTCACACCCCAGTCAGACTTCATGCGGATTCAAACCAGTACTCCATACTCCATGCCGCTAATCATAAACATGCCAATATCCTAATACATTGGTGCTCTGCCTCCGTCCGAGAACACCCTCCAGAGACTGGGCTTCACCCATTCGATATTCCTACACTGATGATCATTCCGAAACTTGGCTACTCGTTCTCTTATCCAGCCCGAATGGTGGTGCTCACTCTTCTCTCCGTACCGAAAGGAGCTCATCCCGATACATTGCTTCGTTGTTGATATCCAATGCCACTGAACGCACTCCTTTCCGCCGAGGCAGTATTGCCTGCAGGCCTCGGCTGACTTGATGTTCCTCCACCAAGGCGCATTCCATCCGTTCCAATTGCCGTTATCCCAGTCTTTTAGCTCTTCCTGCTCCCCAGGGCGGTGGACGTCCCAAATATCAGCGTATAGAATCGGTGAATCCTGCTTTCGGTTCTCAAACTCCCACTTCCACAATGTCCGCATATCGCTCGGCGTCGTTCTGTGTAGGCCAAGAACTGGCTGGCACCAATGTTTCTCGCTGAACGGGATGTCATGGAGCGAATGCGGATTAAACATCGGCCACAAACCCATAACAACCACCCCCATTCTGTTCAGCGCCCATCCCAAAGTCGCATCGCCGCAGCAGTCGTCAACCACCCGCTTTAGCCATCGGTCGACAAGAGACGCCGTGTTGTAGCCGTCTTCTCCCTCCTCGCGGCGCAACAGCGCTTTGATGGCTCCTCGGCTGAGCACAAAGCCTGGCCCTCCGTTCGCGAAAGAGGTGCGCTTCCGTCCAACTGTCGGTGATCCCATGTATAACTCGTCGTCCGGATCGAAGCCTTTGAGATATCGAAACATGTTGTCCCAGAATATATACCTGTCACGTAGATTTAGTCGGCATGTGTTCATAGGCAGCGGGCAAATACGGGGAGGCAGAAACTTACGAATCGGTCTCGTAAAAGACGTAAAATCCTTTCTCGGGCCGTGCATGGTATATTCTCTCTACCATGGGCAGAAATTTGAACCTGTCGATTGCCCATCCGTCGACATGGACTGGCTCTGATGAACCTTCGCTGACGTTGCTGTTGTGTCGCTGCTTTTGTGACAAGTACCCTCTGAAATGATCATTTCCTTGGAGCTCGAGGGGCATGTTCTCCAAGGAATCGATGGTCTGATGGCCACGGACATCTTCCTCCAGGTCGGAGAAGACGACAAGCTCGTCAGATGTGAAGCAACTGCTCACGCTATCAAACTGCGCCTCCACCTTGTGCTGGTTTTCCGTATGACCGATGCGTAGAACAGGTTGTATGGAGCTTAGAATATGCTTTGGAAAGCTGGCGCAAAGCTCTTGGACTGATTTCTGATCCGCATTCTGGACGTTGACTGGTTTGAACTCGCTTTCGGCATGGATGTGGGGGGTAGAATGGACCCGAGTGCTAGAACCAAACCACAGTGTAATCCAAACAAACATGAACAATATCAGAGGAGCGAGGAATAAACGATGTCGGCGCTTGTTGGTTACTTGGGCCATTTGTGGCCAGATGTTTGGGGTCTTGCCCATCAACGACGGCATGCCGGGGGAGAAACCTGACTGTACGCCGCGCGTCCACACAGACAGGAAATGGCTCACAAATAAAGAATGTGAAATGAGACTGTTGAATTCGAAAGAGAACGGTTGGGAAAATTGGAGACTTGTCCTTCGAGCCAACATGGATGACGCATCTTGGTAGTACGGAAACACAGGGTATCAATCATGGGCGTCGGCTCCAACTGATTGTTGCATGCGGCCGATTTTCAGATTGGGAATTGGCCTCCGCTGGTGGATTTTGATTGCTTCCGCCAGACGTGTCCCATGTCAGTTGACTTGGATATATTCCCGCCCCTGGTTGCCATCCTGATGGTGGATCATTCCCTCAGGCAATGTAATGCGTCTAACAGCCAAGAAAGGTAGCTTGCATATCTATCCATAATTCATTCACCTTCCTTTAAGCACACAGGCCTGATGACAACACGGACAAGAAGACGCTCAAGATAATTCCCCCCTGACCCGTCGGTAGCCCGGCACCAGACCGTGGATCAGAAAGCTAGTCGCGAATCTAGATACGTAAGCCTCTCCATTGTACTCGTCAGTGTCGTGACTCGTGCAACATCGAAGACACGTGGGGCAGCGGGCATTAATTCGCTCTATGGCATGCGTTGCGTACCCCTTGATGGATCACTGTACTCCAAAGTCCTCTTTACTGGCCTGATTGTATATCTGATTATCAAAAGATCTACAATTTTACATTAAAGTAGTGGGGATGTGCCGGGAAAAGCCATTCTTGGAAAAGGCCATTGTATAAAATTGGAACCAACCAACGTGTAATACAGGGTTATATATTGCTTCTTGTTGCTTTTAACTCTCGGGCATATATTCGGGCTTGGCCCTATCCCGAAAAGGCAGCGGCCGGCATCCTACGAAGGCTGAGTATCCTAGTCATGCTATGCCAATCAACAAAAGATCATATGATTTCCATTCAGTGTAACTCGGGTCGTTCTTCCATACTCGTCCCTGCCAAGCCTTTTTCTCTCAGATTGTCTAATCTATTGGCTTCAACCCTGAAGAATTCCACTTTACTAGAAAGACACTTTACTAGAAAGAAAATAAACCAGATTCCCTGTCAAAATCCCCAGCCAAGTATCTCTTCTCTGTTGCTTCAAAGGCCGACATGATCCACTCAAAGACAAGCTCATTGATAGTATCAACAGTCCACCTTGGGCCATCTCCAAAACACACAAATGTATCATATAGCTTGCAATACAGTTTGTCGACCTCTCTTTTGACAAACGGATGCCCGTTTTCTAAAAAGGCCACCTGGAGCCTGGTGAACGCATCCTCGCCAAGGATCTCTCGAATGTGCTCCTCAACAGCCTGGCAGGACATCCACTGTGCCATGTTGTCTCCTTTCCTTTCGTAATCTTCCTGCACCTTGGTGCAAATAACCATAGCCAAGTCCAGCTCTGCTGCTGGTGCAATTTCGGCGGCAACACATCCCGTACGTCTGTGTTGTAGCCTTGCCTCTACCATCTTTTGTGCAAATGATAAGCTCACCCCTCCCATTGCTTGAGAGTGACCAACAATCCTCTGATGGAATTGCCTTGGCTCTTCGTGGTCATTCTCACAACGACCTTGACTATGCTCTAACATGAACCAGAACAGTCTGCCAGCAAATGTGTTTAAGCCTCCACTGAGATATGGCACGATATCCTCGGGTGGTAGTGAGATGCTCATGTAGTGGAATGGATCTAGACGCATTCCATTGTAATGGGGCTTTGGAGGCTTGTCTGGAAGTATGAACTCATCATTCAATTCCTCGTTGCCTAGAACAGCCAGATCATTTATGTACCAACTGAGAAAGTGATTGCGCTCCTCTCGTTCCGGCTCAACTTCAGGCGAGGTGTTAATCCCGGCTGTGCGAGCCATGTCAGAAACGGCTTCCAGTAGTTCTGAGCGCTCGTCGCCTTGAATACAGCCAAGAACCTTTTCAATACTCCGAGTGAGCTGGCGGTTTTTGGTCTTTAGGTCCCGGTTGAATTGCGCCTGGCGCTTGCGGAAGGCAGCCTGAGATTGTCGACCACGCTCGCGGCGTGCCTTCATGCGTTACTGTTTAGCAGAGGTCGTCTCGAGTTTGTACTCTCGGCATCACTTACCCTTGTTCCCTCATCTGCCTCGATTTGAGATCTGGACACTCGAGAAGACATACTTTGCTTTGCTGAATGTTGTATGATTTCGAACCAATTTTTTCATTCAGTCGAAGTTGTGCCAATGGCGGGGAAACCATGAAGAACAGGGATCCTCGTAGTCGGAGGAATTTCAGCCCGATCACGTAACAGACTCATCCTCCACCGGCCAGACTGGACCTCCGGTTACGTGAGGAGCATATAGGTATTGTTGCATCATACCTCAGAGAAGCTTGCGATATATGATTGTTCTAGTTGGTATAAGTCAAGTTGTGGTATATAAAAGATTGGTTTCTCTAAAGCATTGGCGTTTGTCTCAGCAACCCAGAATCGGTCATTATACAGCATAAACATGGTAAAGGTAGCAATCGCCGGAGCGGCAGGTGGTATGTTCTATATATGAACCATGTTTCTTGGCAAATCAATGCTAAACAAATTGAAACAGAACTTGGCCGGGAGATATTAGACGGAATAGTCGAGCGCCAGAAGCATGAAATTATTGCATTGGTTCGCAGGGTATGCCTCGTTCTGACTCCTCGAACTTTAACCAGAGACTTCCCAATGACTGAAACTCTCAAGGAACCCTCACTATTGCCTCCGCTGCCAGGAGTCACGTGGGCTCAGACTTCATATGAATCTGAGTCCGAGCTTGTCCAACTGCTAAAAGGAGTGGACACCTTGCTTTGCGTCTTTGCCGTGCATCGCGACCCTGGCAATGCTACTCAAAAGATGCTCATCGATGCTGCAGTTAAAGCAGGGGTTAGGCGTTATGCACCCGCTGAGTGGGCAACGTATGATACTACCTTAGCCATCTGTTGAATCCGAATAGCTGACCAGAAAGCAGAAGCATGAAGCTGGACGCTCATCTCGATCTCGCACCGTGGAACGCAGGCAAAGTGGAGATTCGTCACTATTTACAGCAGTTGAACAAGGAGAAGAAGGTGTGAAGAGAGCTTTGACTTCCCGGGACAATGGATGTTGCGTTAACAATGCATAGGTCCTTGAGTATAGTTGTTTTCAAATTGGCATATTGATGGATTATTTGGGTCACCCGCACCGGGTCTCCAAATATCTGACGACAATGCCCATGACCGTTGACATTGAAAAATGCCATGCTCTCGTGCTTTCAGGCTCACTGACTGATAAAATCACATTTACGGCTGCTAGCGACGTTGCCAAAGTCGTTGCCCGTGCTATTGAGTATGAAGGTGAATGGCCACTTATTGGAGGTGTGAGTGGGAATCAAATCAGTTTCGAAGATCTCATTCGAGTTGGAGAGCGAGTCCGTGGTATGTTGACAACCACGACGGTTGAAGATCCCTTTTGCGCGATGATAGTTATGCTGAAATCAGTTGCAGGGACTCCCTTCGTAATTGAAAGCTTGGAGCAGAAAGACGTTGAAGCTGGGGAGCTCAAAACCGACAACTTCTTCCGAGTACCCTTTCCAGATGTTCCAGAAGACCAGGTCGAGTCCTTCTCAAAGCTGGCAACAATTTCCGTAATGCTTGGTGCTAAAAATGGTCTTTGGACGGTCACGGACGAGTGGAATGAGATTCTGCCAGATCATGAATTTTCCCAAGTGGAGGATTTCCTCAGGGAGATATGGGGATCTAGTGGTTGAGGGCAGGGGAACTCATGGGTTATTGAAGGGACTTACCCACCGTGCAGATGAACGTACTCGTAGAAGGTGAATAGCTCAAGAAGTTCAAGCCGCGCCCATGCGCAGAGTAATATCCTTCTTTGGTAGTGATATAGATCTGAAACCACGCCATCTATTCTGCCAATCAAACGTCTATATCGCCAAGGATCTAAAACTTCATTTTGACTTAAGGAGCTTTTGCAGCTCTATCCTCTATTCAAACCACTAGATACCGACTTCGTGTCCAACACGACCCCGAAACAATATAACATTAACTCCGTTACATCCGGGGTAGGATACTTTGATGGTTCAAGCACAGTCTTGCACTACGGATTTGTGGTTCTTAGGAAGACACTAAATTTCACCAAGATATTATGGATTCTCTCTTGTCAAATCTACTCAACAAATACACCCACAACTGGTGGCATGATCATCTTCAATCTGGCAAGCTCCTGTAGAGAGTCAAATATGGAGTGATAAGAATCCACAGTGCCGAAAAAGCCATGCTTGCGAGCTTTCCGCATACTCAAGGTCATTGCGCCATCCCCGATGACAGCCGAGTCAGAGAATGAGAAGATGCGAGCGCGGTAAAGGGGATCAAATGGATTCAGCACCAGGTCATGCTTGTGAGCAATTTCCTTCCATGCCTGCTCAACCTCGGGCTTCAACGACCACTCGAGAAGGCTGAATGTCGACCTCATTGTTGCCTGAGGGCCATATCTTGATAATAGTTAGCGACATAATTACTGATACGTCTTTTATCTGCAGTTTTCACACTTGAACTCACCCTCTTGGTGTTTTAGGAAGTGCCATCTTCATAGTTCGATACTTGGAATCATTTGTCTCTGGAGGATGCCACTCGACACCATACCATTGAGCAAGATAGGGCCAGAGCCGCCCCCAAGTGAATGAATCTCCATCGTGGATGTTGAATGCTTCACCAGCGGTGCTTTCGGACAGAACTAGCCACTCCTGGAAATAAGCATTCAGTAAGCCCGAACTCTGGTGCTGTTCACGGTCCCAAGCACGGTAGTCCCCAGGAAACAAGAGCGGCTGCTTCATGTACGCCAGTACCGAAGCGTAAATTCCGAAGCCGATGAGATGGTTCAGAGACCCGTCGCGAACTGCTCCGATGATATACGTGGGCCGTGATACGGTCCATTGTGATCCGTTCAATTTGCAGTAAGAGACGAGGGCATCTTCCTGTGCGTAGTAGAAATTGTCATCAATCGTCACACGCGGGTCAGATTCGAAAGCTGGAATTGCCGCTGGGCCAAGGTAAAACGCATAGTGTTTAGATCCTGTCTGGAGCATAAATCTCTTTGGTTTTAAGCCTGCTAGCTGTAGACCACCGATGAAATTTCGAAACAAAGACACTGATGGGCGGGCGGAAAGGTCAGTAAGATCTAAAACAGGGGGGAAGGTGGCTTACGGTTGATCTTTGCCAGCTCATCAGCATGAGCCCAGAGGTCCAAGACATCACCTTTGGGAGGTGGCTGCATATACGAGAAATAAAATACGTGATCGCTGTGAAATCTTTCAGCGAAGCCCCAGAGCTACCACAAGCACACGTTGAGTATGAGTACTTACACGTCCTTGATCGTGCCACTGAGACACTCCGCAATTTCGGCTGGCTGCCGAAGAAAGTCAATGGCCACGTGCTCGACTTTCCCACTGCCATCTCCAAGATCAAGGAAGAAGTTTTGAGGAAGAAGCCTCGAACTCAGGCAGTATATCTTTGTCCAGCGCTGTGACGCAGCCAACACTTTGACCAGGTGATAGCCAGATAGACCCGTAGCCCCCGCCACAAGGGCTGTCAGGTTTTGTGTACCCTCGGTACTAGGATAGGTTGGAAGACCATGAAATATCCCATTTGAATGGACTACAGTCTGTTGGTTGATCATTTTGCTGACGTGTCCTGCCACCATGTTTCTCGAATGGCTGGAAGACGCAGGAGACGACCATTGAGGAACCCTTTTATCCCGTATTCCTCTACGCCACATTAGCAAGAACTCAAGACGTACAACGTCCGTCAACCCGGCCCTAGTTAAACAGGGATATGCAAGGAAGGATTCGGACTACGTTAGCTTGGTGAGCTACTACTGAGTCCGGGTCACACCCCTCCCTCCACCTTCGGGGACTTTGTGTGTCATTTGCATACGAATCGGTGTTCCCACTACTTCAAACAGGGCGTTTAAGTTCAATTAAATTACAAAACTAATACATGTAATACATGGTTACAATTTACTCATCATGATCCAATGTGACCATGTACCTCTTCGCTGAAGCACACCATGTCAGGTGGCTCCTGGCCATTGTAGCTATGTGCTGCACAACCTGGCTCGTCGCTTGATCTCTTCCGTCCATTTCAAGTATTCGTGCTGCTTGTTCGAATACTGTTTCCATCATCCTATTATGCTCGTCAACTGCGGTACCTACGCACCGAGCTAATAGCGAGCGAGTCTCATCGGTTGAGCCAGTCTCAGCTTGACTACGCATCAGAACAATGACGGCATTCATCTGCTCGCCATTCTTTATATCTCTTTCCAAGCCCACCAGATCATTTTGTAGTCCAGCTGCAGAACACACAGCTTCTTGTAGCCGGTCCCAGGTTGTGGTTGACCGCCAGCTTGTAGGGAAATACTCCCGTTTAATAACCTCGAAGAATGGGCTGAGAGAGATGGTACGGCTGCGGATCGACATGTATGTATCCAAGTCTTGGGGAATTTTGCCGTCCAAGAACAAGAACTCATCAATATGCGCACACATCACACCGCAGACCTCGCGGAAGAACACCTCGCATGTCTCTTGGCGAAGATGACGTGTGATATGTTGATGCAACGTTCTCGTCAGATGCTGGGTCCTTGCATCGCCTACATGCCCTAGAATGATGGCAATCGAGTTAGATCTATCCATGATTTTTGATCCTATGGCAGCAAATACCTTGGGTATCATTAGAAACGTCCGCAGGGCGGCCTTGGACTATTTCAATACAGTCGCGTATGGCCGCTTGACCCAAGTCAGAGGGCAGTGTCTCGACGATGTCATCCATAGCGCATGCAAATGCTAGCCAGGCGGCGAAGCAAATACGGACTTTCTCTGACAATGCTCCGGGAAAGAAGATGTAGATAGCATCCACCTCAGCTCTGCAGCTTTGGGCGAAGCAATTCTTCTCAACATCCCCAGGCAGCAAAGAGGCTTTGAAGTCTATGTGCTCTCGAAGGACCGCTGAAAAGGCGTCCGATTGATTGTCAGCTTCATCTCCTCCCAATATGTCGCGGCCATTGGAAACTGGGATGCAGTCGGAGTCGAGAAGAGCAAGCTTGTTGGGTTAGTTAGTTGATCAGTCAGGAAAATGGGTATGCCATCATATCTATGTCTGACTTACGGAAAGGAAAATATTATGTTGCTTCAGTTGGATACTGCCAGTCCTTCTCTGAAGCCAAGAGGCTGGAGATGCATCTCGGGCTGTTATTTCCAATGTCATATTTCTCTGTTAGAAAAACAATCACACGAGCGATATTTGAGGCTTTTACTGGAAAGAGTTGTATAAGTGAATCCCATGGACGGTGAGCGTGTGGAGACTTATATAGATGCATCTAGCAGGAGGACTTTGATATCGACCCTCGCCTTCGTCAGGGCGCCAACGTGCTGCCAGATCAAGCGAGCTATTGTGTTCCATGGCCTGTAAAGACCCTATTGGTCAATGAGACAATGTTAGATCTGATCTCCCGCCATCCACAAGGGCTGACGTGAGACGCATCATGTCGGGGGGAGAACCCCTTGTATGTGTACATCATGATAATGGGTCTGCTACACCCGTAGAGGTCATGAGATTCCGTCAATGAATCAGAAATTAATGGATCTTGTCGTATCATAGCGTCCTTTGTCGACAGACAGTATTGGAAGCCATGTGTGGGCACTTTAGCACAAGCTATTGGGCGTGTACAGTTTCGTAACGACACCCCCTTCTTCCCGATACCCGAATAGGCAAGCAATCCTACGATCTAGACGCCTTCTGATCAGACCAACCAGAAGCCAACTTGGCAAGGTTTTGTGTTGCATGGAGGATCCACGGGTTCAGTTGACAATACAGATCAACCAACGAAGATGGACCTATTTGATGAATTCCCAGCCACATTATGTCACAGCCTACAGGACACGTAACAATCAAGGTTCTATCTATCTTCCTTTCGATCCCTCCTCAAGTCGTAGTTCTTCGTATCTTGGTCAGACTGCGTTTTGATCAAGTTTCTGTTCCAACAAATAACATCGACATAATACCATATTTGACTCAGGTTAGCAACGATGTTTCCATTCAACGGCATGAGCTTTTTGGCCTACCTTGGCGGTGCATCGGCACACTTACTTGTCTTTCGGATAGGCGAATGGGATGTGCTCTCGCCCCAGATCTTCGTTGGTCATCTTATGGCATTCCTGATAGCATCTGGGGTGGCAAAGGCTCGCCTCCAGCTCCCGTTTAACGAAGCAGTTGAAGTGGCCATTTCTTACATTGTCGGCTTATATTCTAGCATGCTCATTTATCGGGCTTTCTTCCATCGACTCTCCAGATATCCAGGTCCCTTTTTAGCCAAGCTTAGCAACTTCTATATCACAGCTCGCTCCGTGAGAAATCTCCAGCTTTTTAAGGAAGTTGAACATATTCATCATCAGTATGGAGATTACGTGCGCCTTGGTAAGTCGCGTGTAACTCTCACACTCCTCGGCCCTTATCATGAGCTCACATCATCAAGGCCCGTCGGAGCTGTCGATTACTGATCCAGCTGCCGTTGAAGCCATCTATGGCACTCAATCTCCAACGGTCAAGGGCCCTTGGTACACACTCCTCGAACCTCGCTACCCGCTTTTCATGGCTCGCGACAAGGAGGAGCACGCGCGGCGCCGCAAGGTCTGGGACCAAGGATTCAGTACCAAAGGTGAGGATTCTCGCCATAGCATCACTAGATCTACTTTAATGGGGATATCACTAACGCGTTCATTTGGATAGCACTTCTTGGATACGATCCTCGAATCACCAAGGCAATCAATGAGCTCCTTCAAGTTATTGATCGCGACCACAAGCAACCGATCAATATCACCAAGTGGTTTGACTTTTTCGTTTTCGACGTCATGGAGGACCTAGCTTTCAACAAGAACTCCAATATGATTCGCCATGGCGAAGATTCGTATATATTCCAAACCATACGAACTGATATGTTTAACATTGCCTTCTTCGCCCATCTTCCTTGGCTGTTGCCCTTTCTAAAAAGGACTCCGCTCTTGAACTGGAATTATATCAAGTTCTGGAACTGGATTCAAAACCAGATTAACGAGAGGCGAAAGGTATGTTAATAAAACCAAGATCTTAATCTGTCAAAATATCTAACTCCCGTCTTTAGAATGAGCCGGACCAACCCGACATTTTCTCCTGGATACTAAGCAACTACAATCAGGGGGAGAAAACTCAGAAAGATGATTGGAATCTACACGGAGACGCACAACTAATTGTCATTGCCGGAAGCGACTCTGTGGCGGCGACTCTCACTCATATTTTCTACGAACTTGCTTATGACGCAAGTCTTACCAGAAGACTACAGGATGCATTCGATGCTCTCCCTAGTCTAGACAACTCACATTTAATCAACGTTGCACTCCTAGACGCCGTGATTAATGAGACGCTTCGGCTACACCCGCCGGTTCCTTCCGGCACGCAGCGAGTTACCCCCCCAGAAGGGCTCCGTATCGGTGATAAACAAATCCCTGGGAACACCATCGTGCAAGTGCCATCGTATACAGTCTTCAGAGGTATGTGCCCCATTCGCCTCGATAATCGATCGATGATGCCGGCTGACAGTATCCTTGTGTGAAATGACAGATTCACGCAACTTTGAGAGACCTACAGAGTTTCTCCCTGATCGTTGGACGACAGACAAGGAGCTTGTCAAGAACAAATCTGTCTTTGTTCCTTTCAATATTGGTATGCTTATTTTCCTCTTCCTATCAAACTAGCATAGAAATCACAATGGCTGGCGCTCAACTGACAACGAACCAGGCCCGTACGCATGCGTGGGAAAGAGATTAGCGTTGATAGAAATCCGGCGAGTCACTGCCGAGATCCTGACTCGGTACAATATTACCGTGGCGCCAGGCTACGAAAAGGCATCTTTCCTTGGAAAGAAGCAGGATACTTTCACTGTCGTCTCCGGCCCACTCCCCCTCATTTTCACCCCAAGAACCCCTTAAGGGAGTGATAGGATACCGCCAAACGATCGCCTAAGGACCAACCATTCCCTAACCAGGTATTAGGTAGATACCATATAGTTTGAACTTTGATAACCTTCCTATCCTTATCAATACCGTGCATTTCATATATCCCGCTAGCAGGGGTCGCGTTAATACCTACTTCAGCTCATCAAGCTATCAAGTAGTCATGTTTGGGCAAGCATGATCCGAACTGCCATGGGCCGGCGAAGGATGTGCACTTGTCTCCCACTGCGGTCATCTGATGTCAGACTTAAGTCTCCAATAGCAGATGTAGATTGAATCCCACCACGTTGTGCAGCTTCGCATTGGGGTAGTTAGCCAAGAGGTCTCCGTGACCACAGGGAAAACACAGGGATGTTAACCTAGCCTCCTCGCAAGTGAACAGCTATATTAAATCAAATCCATCAATCTCGATCGCTTCCTTCATCCTGCATCCGCGTGCTTGTACACCCACATTCCAGTTAGGAAACCTAGTCATGTCAGTAACCTTACACCAGTTTGAGAGTTCACTACGTGGGATCGCTTAGAACTGGCCATATGGTGTAATAGATACCAAGCTTACAACAGGTCAAACCTTTTGGCCAAGCGGGCAATGGTTCAACGATGCAGAGTCTGAGAGCTATACCTCTTCAAGATAGTTGAAACTACTAAGTTCATACTTGGGCCCCAGATAAGCCCAACTACAGATGAGAGGAAAGGCTCGAAGAGTTTAAAAGTCCAGATGTAGCTTATGATAAGTCAAATCTGAGAGGGTGTGTTAAAACGGGTTATCAGGTGTGATAAGTACAAGTCTTGTCACAAGTTAAGGCTTTTGCTCAAGCGGTTAATGGCTCAATAGGATCGCTTAGTGAACAAATTGGTGCCGTTTCTCCTTATGCCAACAACAGCTTGTGTCTCAATCCCAACTCGTACGTCATAATGGTTTCATGTCCGGCTCTCGGCGTCGCAGTCTTCATCCTATTCTCTAATTAGTTTCAATGGTGCGAGGCGCGAAGGATTATGATCTGGACCGAACAACAACTACCAACGCTTCTCCAGACCACCCACCTTGGACCTATGGCACATACTCCGTCAGGCACATCATCCATGTCACACGTTAGTGCCTCCTTCCTACATCAAACCAAATGCGGGAAGTCGGGTGCCTTTTCCCGGTCCGCGGAAGGAAAACCTAGTGATTTAGTTGATTCTGGACAAACCTAGACAACTGATGCTAGACCAAGATGGCTGTTCCCAGAACCTCGAAGGCCAATGCACGTCAATGGGCGGCCAATCAGATCTAAAATAGTTCAGCTATTCAAAATCATCAATGCTTCTCACACACTCCACGTGCGTGAATCGTGTGGACACCTATTGGAACTTCAATAGGACACAATGAGGAAGGCATTAGCACCTTCAATCGAAGGTACCAGTACATCATCACCATGTACCGGGACATTCTGACCGATGATCCCTTCAGATGCGTCTCTAACGAATCCTTTCAGGTTCATTACTCAACCCTTTCGGCCTAACGGAGCGTCCAGGCAGTTAGACCGTTTGAGTCTTGTGAGCGTGATATTTCCACTCCCATCCATGTCTGTTGATTGCAAGCCAATGCCCTTTCTGGGCGATAACTTGCCTCTTCTCGTAAACCTAGACGCGAGATTAAGCCCTCACGTGGGCTCACAGCTTGATTCAGCTGCTGTCTCCCCACCTCCGTCCGGCAGGCTTAAAAAGGAATACTTTTGGTCCCCTTTGGCAGAAGGGTTTCTACTCCACCCTTGGATAACCAGTTGACGAAAGACCATACCATCTATCATGACTAAGATAACCATTTTCGGCGCTGGGTATTACCTCCTACCTTGCCATGATATCCTACATCCCTTGTCGCTAACGGATATTCTCTACCAGCATCACTGGAATGTCAATCGCCAGCCAACTGCCCAAAAACTATGAGATTACCATAGTTGCACGGGATCTTCCTGGCGATGACCCATCGCAAAGATGGTGCAGCCCCTGGGCATGCGCTGGCTGGGTGGCTCTCGGAGGCACCCCTCTTGAGCAGAAGATGCAGCTCGACACTCTAGCCTATTGTTCCAAGCTGGCCAAAACTAACCCTGAGTCCTCCATCAGGTGCTCAGAACTCACAGACCTTTATGAGGTTGGAGCCACTTCAGCCAAGGAGCTCTGGTATCACGAGATGGTTCCCGGATATCAGGAGCTGAATCCAGCGCAGGTACCTAGTGGCCAGGCGGTTGATTTGGCTGTGAAGTACAATAGCTTCACCCTCACTCCAGCCGTCTTTCTTCCCTGGCTCCGGGGCCGTCTTGAGGCTACAGGGGTTGCATTCCAGCGTATTGAGACCATCAGCTCACTTGGCGCGCTGTCCTATCTTGGCCACGACATTCTGATCAATGCGTCGGGCTTGGCCTCAATAACTCTTGAGGATGTGCAGGATGAGAAGATCATCATAGACCGTACATATACGGCAGTGGTGAAGTCTGAATACCGCCAGAGTTTCGTTCGCCGCGGGGCGAATGGCTATACCTACATATTTGGTCGCCACGATGGCACTGCAGTTCTTGGAGGCATCTCGGAGCCTGTTAGCAATGAGAGAAGATTGACGGAATTCACACGTACAGAGGTAAGGAGCTTCCAAAAGCTTACCCTTGCGGCTCAGCGTGAGAGCGGTGGCTAACGAACAACGCCTACATTCAGCTAGTTCGGTTGGCGCACGCAGGTTTACCTAATGATTTTCCTTCCGGTGAGGTTAGCGACTACACTTTCGTCACGGACCTCGAAGGGATCCGACCATTGAGACTACCTGAAGTGAGAGTGGAGAAGGAGGTGATCAATGGGCAGAAGACGATCCACGCCTACGGGGTTACTGCCGGCGGTTACATCTATAGTTTCGGTCTTGGGCGCGAGGTTGCACGGCTAGTAGATGAATACGTATTCACGCATTAGTTGATAGTCATAAATACAGAACGGGCAGTACAATCCGAACTACACCCTGGCCTAACCAAAGCTACGCCATCTAGTACATCTTTAGGTATAGTGCTGCTGTGATGGGTGATCTGCTATGATAGCTGAGATATCAAATCGAAAGGAACCGCTCTCGACGTACTAACCATATGTAATTTAGTGTCACTATACTCAGATGATACTAGTGCGTGGTTTTGGTCAGAGTGCGGCTCGGGCTGTACTGCCGAACGGGGACTGAACGATCATCAGGGGGGGGCACTTTACTTTGGCAGCTCAATAGTCTGAGTGTAGGCCCTGATTCAGGAACCTGGAAATGGGAATTTTTAGCTGGAAAGGATACCAGATTTTCACCAAAAGAGAAGCGATTCCCCTTCTGGCTGTAGAACCTCACGAGATCTACAGGAAGATATGCCTTTCCAAGAAGAGCTAAATAGAGGTCTCCGAGCTTAGTAGAATAGCCTTAGGAGGGCTAGGTACTAAGCTTCTGATGGGATTTTAGTATTTTATTTTCTTGCTCCGAGGAGTTAGGAAATTCGAAATATGGAATAGAAATAGTACCTCGATACCTTATAACTCAAGGTTATGTTCTTGGCATTCTGGAGCAAAATGTTTCGTGGTTCTTGAATCAGGGCCTAAGTTAGCGTGAATGTTATAACAATAGCAAGCTACGCTTACACCTGCGTCAGGTGGGCTTGATGTCGTTTCCGGGCTGCTCGCCGGCTGTTTCAGCTGTAGCAGTAGCTACCTAGAAGAGTGGAGATGAAGGCGGCTGTCTTTCAGCTGGTGATAAAACCAGTCACCGTTCCTCGCCTCTGAATAGAGCTAACTTGGAGACAATCAAAACGACAATAACGCAATATAACCCCGGCGTCACACTAGTTACTAGCCATCGTAATTCAGGTGGGCAACTACGCCTCCGCACAAGACCCATTCTAACATACACCCACTGTCCGGGTTCTTGGTACACCAAGACATGCTTGGACCGTTCAGCGACTCGATAGCCGCTCGATTAAGAAAGATGTGTTGATCACCCTGATTACTATGCTTAAACTAACTGAACTCTGATTCTCTAGTCCGTGCCTCGTTTGCTTCGTATTGCTCGTATGAAATTCTGTGAAAAGCTGAGTTTCACCTAGAAGTCCAGGTTTATTGAACAAACCCATGCCAGCTAACTGTTGGCCTTTTCTTTGGCACATAACATGTCAATAGTGTTAAATATTCTAAGTGCAGTACACAGTCTGAGAGTGAAAATTTTGTTCCATTTGAAGGCGATATTGAAAGTTATCAGTTGAAACTCTCGGTGTTTCTATTCTTAACTCTCCTTTTCACAATAGACCAGTTTCATCTCTCGACGCTTGTAGTGCGCATTTCTAACCTCCAGGGTAGCCAAGATTACCAGTGACTCAGCCAAAAATCACTGATGGAATTAGAGAGAAGTCTTGCTCTTTGCGGGATATGCGTATAGAATGTAGTATCAACATCCTTCAATTTATACCTCTATAGCTATACGCATAGGTAATAATGTGAGAAAGAGTATAAAGTTCAACAGCAATAGAAGATGCCAGAGTACGGATTGGTGATATCAGGCAGAGATACAGGGACTTTGTCTCCCCAAGATTCAGGCCCTTTAAAATATCCAGTCTTGCACCCAGGGAGAGAGAATCAAATTTAACTTTATTCTCATTTCGATATTACAAAATAGTAAATAACCTAACAATAGTCTAATTTGATGCTTGCTGGTTCGATTCATACTCACGCAAGCTTCCATTGGCTCTCGGGATAGGAGCTTGGAACTTGGATTCTCCATTAACATACCCATTTGGATGTCCATTCGCATGCCCATTCACTTTCCCGTTCACATGCCCGTTCACATGCCCATTGAGTCCAACGCCGTTGATCTTAAGAGGCTTTCCATACCCGCCACCACCGGGGGTGCAAAGCATGATGCGATCACCAGCGTGAAGATCAATCTCTTTGCCTCCTCCAATGTTGATCCACCTCACGCTTCCATCCTTCATCTTTCGGCCGAGATAATTGATACCTCGAGCGCCGTCTTCACCACCAGCCATACCATAAGGGCTATACACACGACGTTGCGAGAGAACGGAAGCGTGGCAAGGCTCCGTGAAGATAACCTCGCGAATGACTCCGTTACCTCCTTTCCATTGACCCTTGCCTCCTGAATCCGGGCGCAGGCAGAACTGATTCAAAACGACGGGGTACTGTTATTACATCGTTAGCTAGGCATCTCACAGGCTTTCGTTAAATAAACTTACTCGTTTCTCCATGATCTCAGGGTCCGTGATCTTGGTGTTTGTCATATGTACATGACTGCCGCTGTATCCGTGCCAGCCAGGACCGGCGCCACATCCACCGGCGATAGTCTCTCCGTAACCATAACCGGGCACAAACTGCTTCGTCTCCTTGTCCCAGCCTCCTACTCCGAAAGACAGAATGTTCATGCAGCCATGACTAGCAGCACAGGCACGGAATGCCTTGAGAATGACATCGGTGATGCGTTGGGATGTGAGGGGGTTGCCGGCACACACAGCAGCGTTGTGAGAGGGGTTGAGGATGGTACCCTCGGGGATGTTGACGGTGACAGGCTCCATACAACCTAGGTCCAGTTAGTCGAAATATTTTTCACAATAGTGTAACTACACCTACCTTCGTTGAGGGGAATATCCATGCCCACGAGACAGCGGAGGACGTAAAGAATAGCGGAGTGAGTGATAGCGAGGGGTGCGTTGAAACAATTGAAAGTCTCCAGCCCAGTGCCGGCAAAGTCGAAGACCGCCTCGCCCTTTTCAGCGTCGATGGAAATCGCCAGCTTGATTGGCGTCCCGTCGTCCTGATAGTCAACGGCCGTTAATGGCATCTCTCCCTCGAACCGTTTCGCCGTGGCCTTGAGGAGGTCACGAACTGCAACTCCAGCCGTCTGCTTCACGGCGCGCATGTAAAATAGCACCGTTTCACGCTCGTATTCCTCAAAAAGGCTGTGAATTAGGTTGATACCCTTCTGGTTGGCGGCGATCTGGGCTTTGAGATCTGCAATATTGTCGTGAACGCGGCGTGAAGGGCTGCAGCCAGGGTACGAGCCGGGGACGTCAACAAAGTGATGCTGAACACCCTCGTCGTCAAACTTTCCTTTCGAGATGATCTTCCACTGCTCGAAGGCAACACCCTCTTGGTAGAGCTCGACAGAGTCTGAGGGCATAGAGCCAGGGGCAATACCACCGATTTCCGCATGGTGGGCGCGTGCAGCAACAAAGAAGTCAATATGCTGGCCAGATCTGTCGAAGACTGGAGAAATAAGTGTGATATCGGGAAGATGCGTTCCACCAGCTGCAGGATGATTGGTAGCAATCACGTCACCAGGGCTCAGATTCCCTTCCCAGTGCTTCATAGCAATCTTGACAGCGCGGGACATAGACCCCAGATGCACAGGTACGTGAGGTGCATTTGCTGTCAAGGATCCCTCGCCGTCGAAGATTGCGCACGAGAAGTCCAAACGCTCCTTCACGTTGGTGCTGATAGAGATTTCTAGGATGGATGTTAGATGATATAGCATATAGTGAGCGAGTATTTAAAGTGTGCTAACGTACTTTGTAAAGTTCTTCCCATGTCCTCGGCTATGGACATGAAACGGTTGCCAAAGATTGCCAACTGGATTGGGTCGACCTCCTCAGCGTTCACAGACTTCTTTCTTTCAAGGCCCAGGTCAACAACTACGTGACGCTCCAGGACAGTGGCCTTGGAGGAAGGAGTAACAACAATAGTTTGAGTCTTGTCCAGAACGATGGCCGGACCATTGACCACGGTGCCAGGCTTAAGACTGTCCAGAGTAAGAACGGGAGTTGATTGCCAACCTCCTTCGAAGTAAACTTTGCTCTTCTTGGTCTCTTTGTCGAGGTCATACGCTGTTTTCTTGATACTCTCGAGATCCTCCTGGAATGATCTCTCTTCCAGGCGATGGCTAGACCCGCTAGCTCGTACTCGGATATCGTCAACAACGATCTTCCTTGATTTATCCACGAAGCTAAACTCTCTTAAGTGAGTCTTTGTGAAGTCGTCCAACACGCTTGAGCCGCTCGTAGAAACTGGGATCATCAACTGGCTGTCGGAGCCGTGGTATCGCATATTCAGGAAACTCTCCATGCGGATCGAGTCTTTCGAGATTCCCTGCCCCTCAAGGGCCTTCTCTGCCTCCGTTGCCAGTGTTTGCAGACGAGCTGAAAAGTGAGACTCGGTTTCCGAGTCGTATACTTTTGAGGATGGCTCTTGCCTCTCTTCCACAATATCTGCAAGGGCGATACCGTATGCAGATAAGATGGAGGAGTATTTGTGAATGACGACGCGAGAGATTCCCAGAGCTTGGGCAATATCGCAAGCATGTTCTACGGCATGTATTAGCATCATTATATAGTCTCCATTTTGATGTTGTGTGGTATGAACTTACGACCTCCTGCACCACCAAAGCTTGCTAAATTGTGGGCAGTTGTATCAAAGCCACGGGTGTCTGTGAGAGCCCTGATTGGCTTCGACATGTTGATGTTCGCAACTTGCAAGAAACCCAAGGCGACCTCTTCAATGGTCATCTCTGGCCGCTGGCCGCGAATCTCTTCGTTGATGGTCGCAGTCAACTCAGCAAACTTCTGGCGGGTAACATCGGCGCCCAGGGGCTGGTCTTCGTTAGGCCCGAAGATTTTGGGGAAGGTTTCGGGAAGAATGCGACCGAGGACAAGATTGGCGTCGGTAACTGTCAGAGGGCCTCCCTTCAGGTAGCAAGCTGGACCCGGGTGAGCGCCAGCCGACTCGGGTCCAACAACGAACAATCCATTGCGGAAGAAGAGAATAGAACCTCCTCCAGCAGCTACCGTGTTAATGTCAAGCTGGGGACAGTTGATATGAACACCAGCAGTGACAGAGTTCGTAATGTGCTCATACGAGCCTCCATATCGCGAAACATCGGTTGAGGTGCCACCCTAAGTCGCGCATCGTCAGAGGTGTTTTTATTCTTGCAAAACAGTTATAATATCTTACCATATCAAAGCCAATCACAGGCTTGGGGTCAGTGGTTTCATAGCAAGTTCGAGCATATCCTACAACACCGCCAGCTGGGCCAGAAAGGATAGCACGAAGGCCGCTGAACTTGTCGAAACTGACCAAACCACCATCTGACTGCATGAACTCAATTCTGGTGTGATTTTCAGATCCTAGTTTGAAGCCCTGAAGGAAGCCATCGATGTACTCCTTGGTGACAGGAGTAAGGTAGGCATCGGCTGTGGTGGAATGTGCGCGATTGACCAACTTAATTACTGGCATAAGGCTATGAGATAATGAGATGCTGGTGAATCCAACTGCGGAAGCAAGCTTGCCGATACGGGCCTCGTGCTCTGTTGCGGCTACTATTAGTTATTGGCTCTCGCGTGATATTGGCCTGCTTGGCGTACCTTGATAATTGTATCCGTGTATTAAACAGACAGCAATGCTGCGGAACCCGTCGTCGTACAGCGCCTTGAGCTGGCTGGAAACAGCGACCTCCTCTGTGTGTTTGTCAGTTGGCGCTTAACTCGAATTTTTATTCCGGAGAAGAAAACATGTATAACCATACCTAGTGGTTTCAGAACGCGGAAGACCTCGCCTGTGACTCCAGTCTTGACTTCAACGCCGTCAATCCGCTCGGTGAAGCTGCGCTCCAACGGATCTTCGGCGTATGACTCTTGCGTGACTCGCTCGTCAATTTCGACGACCTTCTCGTATAAAGCGCCTGGCTTCCTCACGTTCAGGTCGAAGAGGTTTGGGCGGCTCTGGTCGCCGATAACGCCTAGGTCTCCAAAACCCTTGGTGATCAGGAGAGCGCACTTGCTGCCCTTGCGCTCTAATAATGCGTTGGTGGCAACAGTCGTGCCCATTCGAATGACTGCTACGCCAGTTGTGTCCAACGGCTCACCGCGAGGGATCTCATGGCCGCGGACGTGCTCGAGAACCCTCCGGATACCCTCAATTGTGGCATCTGGATAGTTGCTAGGATCTACAGAGAGCAGCTTGAAGTAGTAATCTGGCTTTTCGGGGATCAGAGCGAGGACGTCTGTGAATGTGCCACCTCGATCTATCGCAACATTAGCGGGCTCGTCTAGATAGATGGATTGAGTTGATATTGTTACCGATGGCAATTGTGACACCAGACGTTGGAGGCTGCATCTTGAAGACTGCACTGTGTGACAAGTCTTTGTGTGAAGGAGTGATATTGATCAGAGCAGTCTTTGACCAGCTTGAATCACAGTCTGAAAACACGGCCGTTGCTCACCTTTTGAATCTGCCACGGCGAGTATACAAAGCAACCCCACGATATCTTTTCATCTCCGCTTTATCAGAATGATAAATCACTCCCCACAGCCAGCATCCGTCAGCTGCTTGTGATGCCGATCGGAGCCTCTCCATGGTACCGGGTAGATGGCGGGTATAAGCGGATGGGGCAACCTTCGATTCGAGTTGCCTTTGAATGTCGGTTGTATCAGCAGACCAGCTTCATCCCCACTTGGTCCATTCCAGTGCCCCGGTAACTGTCATACACTTTTCTAAGTTGGTGCTAGTCTCCTCCACCGGTATGCATAAGATAAATCCTTCTCGTTAGGTGCATATATCAAAGTCAACTCGTTTCGGACTGCCCTCTCCCAGCACACATATCACGGGCGAGACCATTCTATTACCAATTGGCAAATAATATCCTTGTACAAGATAACGCTTTGTCAATTAGGCCACGCGAGTGATCAGCCGGGGTCACTAGTGGGCTCGATCTTGGCGTTGCATAGAATCTGGGGGAGATAGCAACAGATGGATGGGTCGTTCCCCAATCTCCGCCGCTTATCTCGCGAACAAAATCTGGTGACAAGGAGATACGCGTCCATCGATCGACTTATAAGAACTCTTCTACATCACCAACACGATCGCCAGTGCCGGGACACACCACACTCATCCATCCAGACTATTCCTCTTTGCCCAACTTGATCAGCTCCTTTACCAAAACAGCCATGACTGCCGACAAGTCCAAAGACTCGGAACCTCGGCCATCCGACATTGCACCTGGTGCAAAGGATACCGCAAACATCTCAGTCCATAATGGCAAGATGGACGACGACGAGACTCGTGACCAGGCAGCCAAGTTCATTGCTGCCCACGCCGACTACCCTCCGATGACTCCTGAGATGGAAAAGAAAATCAAGCGAAAGATTGATGCATGGCTCATCCCATTGGGTCTCTTCACAACCACCCTGGCTGCTGTTGACAAGGTTCAGCTGTCCACTGCGGCCCTGTATGACTTCCTCGAGAATAACAAACTCACCGGCTCCGAGTTCAGCTGGCTAGGAAGTATCCTGTCTGTGGGCGTAAGTTGTCGTCAATCCATAACGTACTCTACTCGTTAGATCAAGCGTTCTGACTGAAACAATCAGCAACTCCTAGGTCTCTTCCTTACACCATACGTTCTTCAGCGTGTTCCACCCGGAAGGCTTCTTTGCTTTGGTGGTTTGATCTGGTCGGGTCTGACACTAATATACGCTGCTTGCCACACCTGGGGTGCTTTCATGGCGCTTCGGTTCCTCCTGGGTCTAGCTGAAGCAGTCATCTTTCCATCTTTGACTCTCATTGTCCAGTCTTTCTACACCAAGGCCGAACAGCCTTCTCGCAACGCAAGTCAGTAACCCCCTCCAGCTCCTTTGGTTCTAGAAGCCTCGATTATACTGACCATCTAAATAGTCATGTTTGCCTACTTCTCCTCCATCTTCAATGGCTTCTTCGCCTATCTCGTCGGCCGAATTCCCACAAGCGCCCCTCTCGCTCGATGGCAATATCTCTATCTTCTGACTGGAACCATCAACGTGCTCTGGTCTATTTTCCTCTACTTTACACTTCCCGACAACCCGATGAACGCGAAATTCCTCACCGAAGAAGAAAAATACTACGCCACCACTCGTCTAGCCGATAATCGTACCGGAATTGCAACGCAGGATACAAAGTGGAAGTGGGATCAGGCGCTCGAGGCTATTCTAGATATCAAGGTCTGGCTTGTCTTCTTCTTCAATATCGCCATCAACATTCCCAACGGTGGCCTGGTGACGTTCGGCTCCATCATCATCAAGAACCTCGGATTCACATCCCTGGAGGCCAGTCTCCTGACCATGCCATTTGGACTGTTCTGTACGTTCGGCGCTTGGGTCTTCAGCACATTCGCGGGCAAGTGGACGAACCGCCGCACAATCGTGGCTTCAATCGCTTGTCTGTGTCCTCTGCTTGGAACAGCCATGGTCTACGGAATCCCCAGGAGCGTTATCCCTGCGCAAATGGTCGGGTTGTATCTCATGTACCTTTACTGGCGTAAGTCACTCTCTCCTTCGATATTATTAAGCACCACACTAATAGTTTGCAGCCCCCTATGTTGTCTTCATCTCCCTCCCACAGGCCAACACTGGAGGAAGAACCAAGAAGGCCGTCGTCTTCGCCATAGTCAACATCGGATACGCGGCCGGAAACTTGATCGGTCCCCAGACATTCCGGGCAAATCAGGCCCCGCAATACACCGGAGGCGTGATTGCTATGCTCAGCTGCTTCTGTGCTGCCATTTTGATTGCTTTAACCTACCTGGCTGTCTGCATGTTTGAGAACCGCCGCCGTGACCGCCTTTACGGCAAGCCAGAGCACGTGCAGGAGGGTAGCGGTGAGGGATTCGGTGATATCACGGATGGGAAGCAGAAGGAGTCGTTCAGGTATACGCACTAATGGTAGGAGCATGGGCTAGTAAAGACGCAAGACCCAGGTTTAAAGAATCTATTGGCTGGGTGTCTCTTTCATACATAAATGGTTTCAAATAGTTGACGGATTCGTTTAAAGAGATTGACAGTTTTGTCATCTTGACTAGAGTACAAAGCTATACGAATCTCAAACTACATGAAAACCACTCGACGCATGATTCGCGTATGACCAAAGATACAGCTGCTTATGTCTTGCTAGCCTATTAAACCCCAAGTGGGTATTGTAAAAACAGGTATTGCAGAGTTGCCCCGACAGAATTATGGTGGTAGTCAAGTGATAATGTTATTGTATCACGATCGATGGCTGATTGCTTTATGCATTAGTAGATAATACTGTTATATTAGTACGATATATTTTATTATTTCCGCGATAGTCACGCACTAGAATGACACTCATAACGCGTGAAATTTCTAGTTAAGGATAACTCGTTAGCCCCCTTTCCCCTCTCTCCACCTCATCCCTCGCTTTCGGGGGTAAGGAGATAAAATATTATCACTTAATTCAAAGACCTCGAAATCGATAGACTCATAAATAGTCTCAAATAATATTATGCTAAGCTATAACCATGATAGCGGTTCTAAAGCTTTGACACGATTCGTGGTTCTTCGCTCAAGTCATACGGTGTACCAACCCGCCAGCTGACATCGTCATTACTTCCAGACACATTCTTCCACTGCCATCTCGGTTCGCTCTGCTTCCCATCCTCGATCACCTTCTTGACCCACTGTCCAGCGATGGGAAGCATCTTAAATGCGGTTCCTGAATCGCCCGTCGCTACTACGACTCCAGTCTTGCCAGGCAAATAATCGAAGACATAGGCTGAGTCTCGTGTATCCGCGATCCAGCACATGTGTTTATTGATCAGAGGCCGATCCGCAAGCCATGGGAGAGTCTCTCGAAGAAGTTTGCGCATGGCTTCCTCATCATGAGCTGGAATGTAGTTGCTATCAACAGGAGGCAAAGACACCTTGGTGTTTCTGTAATTGGTGATGCCTGCGCCAGATGGGCATAGCTTGAGGAGACCGGTCCTCGGGTCTGGTTCAAAGAAGAAACCGAGGTCTCTGGCGTAGGTGACAGGGATGCCCCGAAGCCTCAAAGCCTCGGCAGGTGTCAGCTGGATGTGAGCAACGGCGAAGGCTTTTGCTGTAATCTGCGGCGCGAGCTCTGGAACAACGGCTGCCACTGAAGCTCCGAGAGACACGACGGTGACATCGGCCGAGTATAGCTCTCCAGACGAGGAATAAGCCCCGATGCACTTGTCCCCCTTCCATGCAAGCTTTTCGACAGTGACACCTAGTTTGAAGTCGACACCAAGTAGGCAGCATGCTGAATATACAGCGTGCATCGAGTCGGTAGCATGCGCCCATCCTGCCAAGCTGTTGAAGTAGCCCTTCCATTCCATAGGTCCATCAAAAGCTGGAACCACATCACGGATATCGGCACGAGTGTTCAGTGGCTTGATTTTACCCTGCCATGCAGGTCGATTGGAAATGTTACTCAAGGATTTAGCGAGCGTCTTTTTTGCCTTCTCAGGTGCTGCAGGCGAATTCGCGAGCAGGTAGCCGACCTGGTGGTAGTAAGGAGAGAAAAGGGGGTCTTCTGTCCAGACCTTCATAGCCTCCTGAATCGAGAGTTAATACATGTCAATAGCGAAACGTCACAAGGTTGAGGCTACTTACCAGAGACAGGTCAGCATACCAGGGACTCTCATCCTCAGCGCGGATGATCTTGTTCACGTCATGGCCGGCTGAGATGTTGGAGGGCAAGAACTCGCTCTTGTCGAGGACTGTGATGTGGGAGTACCCGGACTTGGCCAAGTGATACGCTGTAGACAAGCCAAAGGTGCCAGCTCCAATGACGAGCACACTCTTGGAAGTGGGCATGGTGGGCAGTGTGCTCCTGGCGGATCGTTCCGGTATCGTGGTTTCTCCCTTCCTATGGGTGACAAGTCGATACAATACACGAGTGCCTCAAGCGCGGCCTTTGGGTCTTGGTAATAACGGTATATAGTATGGCTGTCGAGTGATAGATAAGTCAATTTACGCCCAGACAATCACGAAGCTTGACAGTGTAGCGGTCTGTAGCGGTATCGGACCAAGATCATGTGGTGGAGCCTCTGACCGGCAATAAGACGTGCATATCGAGGCAACTCGAAACGACGTAAACGATAACGCTAGGATCTCTCATAGGGGATAGATGCATAAACCCTTCACTTATCAAGCAAAACCATACGAGTCAGGTTGCATTTCCCCACGTTTTATCTCAGTCCCACCGGCCTTATCTTACCCCATACTGCCAGACCGCGACGGCGCGGCATAATCTCAACCCTTTTCTCGCCCTTGCTCCAAATCCCTCGCCGGCTCGTCTCGACCTTCCCACATCTGCAGAACGACGATCTGTCATCTCATACCCTGGGTTTTCCAACTTACTTTTACTGGGCACAACTGGTGGGGCAGTACAAAGAGTCGCAATGGGGACAAGACGAGCTAGAGAAGGGGAGACAAGGACCCGAACTGGGTGCAATGAATGCCGCCAGAGGCGAGTCAAATGTCCTGGTAAGTGTGCTGCGCGCTAGAGAAATAGTGGAGAGAATATTGTTCGCGGATGATGTTGAACGGGCTCTCTTGCTCCGGCTTGCTCAACTCCCAGCCGCGGTTGAGGAACTCAGGAGCCGACCACGGTCCCTGTTCGGTCCCATCTTGTTTGCCCTTGTAGAAAGACGTGATCTGACAGAGATGATCAGAACAGAAGCCGGCTTGCAAGCCTTGCCGGATGCTCGGTCGGCGCTGCAGCTATAACCAGGTTCTCAGATGGCAGCGTGTACAGTCATGCAGCAAGGTGGCTCCTCTGAATACACGCTCCACCGAAGACTGGATGTTTCTGCATGCCTACTCAGTGGACCTCAGTACAAGACCACTCTCATATCTGCTTCCAGAGGCGGTCTTAGATGATTCGCCGGATAATGATGCACCGATCACCAAAGCTTTAGAGTGGCCCAGCACAGACGACACCGACGTATTTGACATGCCTTATGAAGAGGTCCAACCACGGGCCTGGCTCGATCCTCTGTCCATGTCCAAGATGGAGGTGTACCTTTGGACATACTTCCATGGGGCGATTGCACCAACATGTGTCTTAAATCCGTCAGTGAATCCTTACCAAGCTATCTTACTACGTATTGCCGCCTCAACAGGCAAGTCATCACCATTATTCAATATCATCATGGCAATATCAGCCCGAGAACGGTCTATACTCGGGAGCAGGGAATATGACTCTGTAGCCTTAGGCTACCACCACCAAGCTCTGCGACTACTGAGAAGAGAGACCTGCAAGATGGAGGAGGGAACGATGGACCAATCTTCAGAGGCACAAATACTGGCGACAGTCATGTCTCTCATCTTTCTTGATGTAAGGCTCCCATTCACTCCATTTGTTCGCATGTCCGCCGGTTCAGTCTTTCTAACTTGAGATGTACAGATCATGAGTGACTGTTCATCTTCGTGGGTAATACATTCTGATTTCGCGAGATCTTTGGTTCAGAATTTTCGCAACACCCGGGTCTCACTAGACCCAGATATCGACGCGTTATTCAATTTCGTGGGGGGATATATTGTCATTCATGAGGTCTACGCACACACAGCCTGGAATGCAAAGCCCTCTATCGGCAGCGGAAGTCCAGTGACAGTCATGTGTGACGACGTCAACCTCCAGACGCTTACCGGCTGCTCTACAGACTTCTTCCAGATCTTGGCCGACGTCAACTCCCTTGCCGCTGATTTTTCTGCCCTCTCAAAACTTGATTACGCAGATGCAGAACTACTGTCAGGCTTGGAAGAACGGCGCCTCTACTTGGAAAGGCGATTACATCAACACACTCCATTCAATGAGTCGGCGGTATCTGACGAAGATACTCCAGAAAGTGTCCTAGCGATCGAAATCAAGCGTCTAACTGGCCAACTTCATTTATACTCTCGCGTGGACAACCTAGGTCCATATGATCCTTGTATTACACGGCTATCCTCGAAGATTCTTAGTCTGGTCAAGCGACTATCCACCCGGTCTAACCTAATACTGTGGCCTTTATTCATGGTAGCGACGCTCGGCATAGGCGTGGAGTGTGATGCTGAGAGAGCGTTCATATTAGAGAAGCTACACCTGCTCCAGCAGAAGAGGCAGATGAGATATATAAAGAAGGCTAGAGATATCATCGTTGAAGTGTGGAAAAGGCGGGATTTCGGTGGCTCTGAGACACAACTGGGCTGGACTATCCTTGAGCAAGTTGCCCAGTCAGAAAGAATCAGCCTGTTTTAGGAATTCGTGACTCATGTTAATGTTATGGCTCAAAGAAAAATGCTTCCTGGGTAGCCACACACTCTGGGGCCAACACCTTAGGTATTAATGATATCCATGATTATATCCAGTCTTTGAAATCATCGAACCTCCGTAATCATGTTGCTTCCAAGATTTCAAAGTGAATGTTTAAGAAAATCCATGTTTTGGCGCCTGTGGCCGACGTTTCGCGACAAAGAAATGAAGATGAAGGAAGAGCATATAAAATCCCCTGCTAAACCGGCATTAAATCACAACAACCCCTTGTTCCTAGCCTCCTCGTTGCGGGAGCCTGCCTCTCTGCCACGAGCCACCATGGTTACCAAATCAAGTGGAGCATCGAGGTCAATTCTGATCTGTTCAAAGTCACTTTGAAACACTTGAACGAGGTCATTCATGTAATCCTCACGGATTCTGAAGCGCAGATACTGGTTTGAGACAGCTCTCTCCAGCGATTCGGTGCTTAGCGAGGCACCGTGCTTTATCATCAAGCGCAACATCTTTTCATACTCTTCCAACCTTCCGTCCTGTACTCCCAAGCCCTCAATGGCACAAAACAAGTGACTCAGATAATGACCCCACATAGTAGGACTGAAACGCAAGCCAGATAGCTCGAGGTTCGGATCTGCACCTCCCTCCAGTAAGACCTCAACCATTCTGGAATTTGGGAATGAATTGTCTAAAGCGTCAAGAAGAAGAGGCCAGGGGTCCATCGGGTGGTTGGTACTGTATACATCCTCAAGAGGAACCAAACAGTTGGCTGGCATCTTTGCCTTGACGTACTCGACCACACCACATTTGACAGCCAACGAGAGAAGGCTTGGGCCACACATTTCTCCTCCGACCTGAAACTCGTTCAAATTGTTCATTTTGCAAATGAACTTTGTCGCGCAACTATCGACTTGCCACCATGGCTGTCTGGATTGAGGAAGCCCGGTAAGATCAATGCTGTCCAATGCGTCAATCATCTCGGAGTTGTGGCGATATTTCACGTGAGACGCGTGTCTCATACAGTAGATCAACGCCCTGTCGGCAGACGAAGGCTCGTGAAAATAGGTCCTCAATAATTGCTTCTTGTGAGGCTCGCTTACTTTGTGCAAGGCCATATATGCCATGCATAGCTGCCGATGAACGTCGAAATCCTCGCCGGCAGACTTCTGAAGAAAGACTTCCAGAGAGTCCTGTTCAATGAATTGTTGAAATTTCTCCTCGGCATAATGGGATCTGCACATTTCAATCGCCGAGCCGTTAGATGTTTCCTCAAGTTTGTCAAAGATTATAAGACCTTTGCTTAACCTCTCAATCCTGTTGCATACTGCTCTGATGCGAGTCTGTACATCTTGAGGCAACATTACTTCGGATGGCAGCGCTATTGCAAATTTGGGATTCTGTTCGAACGCGAATGAAAGCAGTATGGCTGGAGGCGGTTCAGCACAGCTCCCCATGATGAGCAATACTTGTGCCAACTCCCTCAAACTTTCGGGCTCCATCTCGTCAAGAATACTTTGATATAACTCGTTCATATCCAATGGTATCTTATCCAACCTTTCGTAAAGACCGGATATCTTGTCAGTGTGATGGAAGCCATCAAGCATGACAATGACCGCAGCACGAGCCCATACGAAGACACCAGCCGCCTTAGTCGTGATACTCTCCACCAACTGGGTTGCTGAACCCGCATTTGCGTTTTGGAATTGCAAGAATTCTTCATTTTTATTCATTGCTTCTCCCACATAAGTCGCGACCTGGCGGTATGTCAGGTGATGAATTTCGAGATGGGGGCTGCTTCCCAAGATGTCTTGGTATATTGGAAGCAGACGGCTGACGAAACACAATTTGGCTGACGTGTTGTCTATAATGCGTTTGAATAGCCGGGCGACGTCTCCATCACCGCCATCCAACTCGTCCAAACCGTCCACAAATATACAGATTCTGTGACTATCTTTGACGGCATTGAGTGCATCAATCAGCAAATCTGAAAGGTTTTCCTTCTCAGGTGCAAAGTAAGAGTCTCCGAATAGGCAGATACTTTTCCACTTTACAGGACTCAGTCTTTCCATGGCTCCTGGGCAATTTGTAAGAATCCGCAAAAGAAGTGACCGAAGCATTCCCTCCATTGTAAGCTCCACGTTCTTCCCTGGCGTATTGTAGAGAAATGTGGCTGTGATCAGGGGTTTTCCGTTCGCCCATTTGCGAAGAAAGGGTATCGACCCAACCAAAGATTCACGGGGACGATGTTGAGGCCCATGGGCGATGAGTTTCATGAGGGTCGCCTTGCCAGATTCCCTTGCGCCAGTGATCCAGTACAGTTGCTTATCCGACTCAAGCCATTGGCAATAATTGACCCATGATTTCGTACCGGCTGCGGGCACAGAGAATATGTTGTTGAAGGCAGCGCAGTGCTCATTGCGAGCACGCACTTCCATGTCGCTGGGCGCTCTGTATCCTTGCATATTCAGAATAATCTTGATAACCTGAAACCTCCGAGCTTCATGAACAACAATGGGAGGAGAGTCGATCACCCTATGCATCTCACAACGATGCAAAGCATCAATCATGTCAACAAGTAGCGTAAAGAAGATCGTGGTTGGGTCTCCAGGGGCCTCGATGGGAGCAAGGCACTCGACAACTGAAAACCCGAATCCTTCTTTGCGGCCACTATTTGCGCCATTGAACTCCTCCTTTCGGTCTTCATTCCGTTCGGTAGATCTTGACAGTTGTTCAATAAGCTCACGCTGAGCTGCCAGAGGCATTTGCGCGTAGTTTCTATGTACTGATAAGCTTCGCTCCAGATAACCTCAACTGGGTACGACAAATAACGGCAGGGACTTACTCGATAAAGGTAAGGAGATCCAGTTCTATACGTCTTTTCAGTCTGTCAAATGCCGTCTCTAGGCTTTCAAGGTCGTTCTCTTCACTTCGTTGCTCGTTTGCACATCGTATGAGCTGCTCAGATATATCCAAGCATTCTTCAGCTCTTTGATAGATACTTCCAATGTCTGCCCTCGGGAAGCTTGCTCCCATTGCTAATTCTGAAGCTGCTTTCAATCTGTCCATGACTGGTTGAAGGTTGTTAAACTCCATCTTTCTCGTTAGTGGGATGCTTGACTCTTGCGCCTCGCTCAGAGCTTGTTGTGCAAGCTCTACCAGGAGCAGGATATCAGCGGCTTGTCTCAGTCCCTCGACTAGTTCTTCCATGTTGGCAAAATGTGTATGCTAGACAGGATACAACTGTCTTTAGGCCATGGAGGAATTAATTATATGCATTGCTTGGTCTCGGCACATGAAGTTCGCTGTGACTCATCAAGCTGACTTGCTTGACTTACGAGGTTACATTCCACTAGCGGCTGTGGCGCAGTCACCGTCATCAATAAGGAGCAACTTAAGAGGTTCAACGAGTATTCAGGCGTTCTGGAATTGTCTAAGCTACTAGGTAGTGGGTAAATCATGGTCAGACATGCCCTGTGCAACAGCACTGATACTGTGTACATCTTGATTTATGTCATTACTTACCTAATAGGTGATATGACTTTAAAAGGTGCCGCACATCAGTGCGTGTGGTGGGTTAGAGGCATCCTAGACAAACCTCACCGACAGTCAATAGTCGCCCGTATGTCTCACCAATTACGCATGGGGCTGCCGAAGAGGGTCCAGAACGATTCGTTTTCATGCATATTCTGCATTTGTCGCACATCTCAAAGCTTTAGTCCACCTATCAGATTGAGATGTCCAGCACCTGTGCAATTTTCTCCGCTCTTTGTGTCTTCTTGAAACTCGATCTGCTGCCCAACCACCTCTATCCACTGTTGTCTCAGAAAACCGGCCGGCGAAGCGATGTCACTGCAGCACTCCCTCTCCGCGGCCTCAAATCGCCCTTTTCGTCATGTCCGGGTGAGCTAGATGTTAGGGAAAAGGTTATTCAAGAGAGTTAGGCAAAGGGGTCGCTACGTGGGTGGCAACAGGCAATATTTGGCTCCATGGTCGAGCTGTGAATACTCTATATGCTTTTGTATTGATTGGTCTAGTCAGTTTTCCGATTTTCATATCAAATATGAGAGTGCTGGCTGAGACACAATACATGCAGGGTCATGCAATGCCACCTAAAGATGTTAGACACGGCTTACGCCACGTTGCAACGGTTTTAGGAGACCTTTTTGCTTGCTCGTATTTGCCCCCTCATTATTAGGATAGAACCAGTATATAAAGTCACCGGGGGCTCATACGAAGACCCTGGCGGTTTCGTTCTATCAAGCACCTAAATCACCGCCATGGACAGCCAACCGCCACTCTCTGCCAATATGGCGCCGATTACGGCCCCGGATATCCTGTCTCCTGAGCAATGGGAGGTCCTGCTGTCCATTTGTGACACTATTATTCCATCAATTGAATATGATGGTCGTGGCTCTGACCATGGCTCGCCGCTTGATGCCGGCGACGACGACAATGCATCCTTAATCAGGGCCTACTATCATGAGAAAGCTTCCGAAATTCCAGAGCTACGGGTCCTGCTGGAAAGACTTTTCAACATTGTCCTCAATTCCACCGAGAGAGCCGAAATTTCTCGGATGCTCACCCTTCTAAGGTTCATTCCCCCGCGCCGCCTTCTTACTTGAGAAGCAGTTATACTCATTTCGATACCTTTAGCTACTCTGCTGCCTCGATCCTCCTTACCGGCCGACTGACAGTATTCGCCAAACAGCCGCTGTCTATCCGACAAGAGATCTTAGAGGGCTGGGCACACTCCATCCTGCCTCCACTCCGACTCTTCCAGCGAACTATGGCGTTGATCACCAAGAATCTGTGGGCTCGAACCAGTCCCAACCTCCGTCCGCTTATCGGACTACCACGGGTTCCTATTGATGGCAAGGTTGGGAAAGGGTTCGATTTCAACTTCATACAGATCCCTCCTGGTTCCGAACCAGAGGTAATCGAGACAGACGTGGTCATCGTCGGCAGCGGCTGCGGTGGCGGAGTCTGTGCAAAGGAGCTCGCAGAAGCCGGGTTCAACGTGATAGTGGTTGAAAAGGGCCACTACTGGCCTCCCGAGTATCTGCCCATGGACGATATCCAAGGCCCATGCCAGCTTTTCATGAACGAGGGTCAGATCATTTGTTCGTGACCACCCCATCCCCACCCCCCTGTTTCTTCCAAAAGTGATGTCAATCAAGTCCCATTGCTAACCCATTCGCCAGCGGATGACGGATCAGTCGTCGCATTGGCCGGCTCGACCTGGGGAGGGGGTGGTGCCATCAACTGGAGTGCCTCATGGCCGGTTCAGCCTTATGTTCGGCAGCAATGGGCTGCTACGGGGTTGCCTCTTTTCACCTCCGAAGAATTCCGGGAATCCGTGGACCGAGTGTGCGCCACAATGGGCGTCTCTACCGATCATATCAAGCACAACAAACCGAATCTCAAGCTCTTGGAGGGATGCAAGACCCTGGGCTGGAAGCATTCTGCTATAGGACAGAACACTGGTGGCCATGAACACAGCTGTGGTCATTGTCATTTTGGCTGCCGGTCTGCTGAGAAGCAGGGTCCCGGAGTCGCATGGCTACCCAAAGCTGCGGAGGCCGGAGCTCGATTTCTCGAGGGTCTGAGGGTGAACAACGTCGAATTTGACGATATCGAAGGACAGAAAGTGGCCAAGGGGGTACGTGGAGTCTGGACCTCTCGTAACGAGCATGGGGGTGTAGCAGGCAAGCCAACTACAACGCGAGAGGTGTTCATCAAAGCCAAGAGAGTCATTGTCTCTTGTGGTAGTCTGCAATCACCACTGCTCTTGATGAGGTCCGGTCTGACCAATCCACAGATTGGCAGGAACCTGTACTTGCACCCTGTCACTCTGGTCGGCGGCATCTACGAGGAAGAGATAAAGCCATGGGAGGGATCGATTCTCACCACCGCTTGTACTGAATTTGAAGACCTGGATGGTGAGGGTCACGGCATCAAAGTAGAAGTCATGAATACTTTACCCAACACATGGCTTACCTGGTCTCCTTGGGAGAATGGCCAGCAGTTCAAGAAGCTGGCTTCCCAAATGGACCACACCGCCGGTTTTGTCATTGTTCACAAAGACAAGGTTACGGGCAGAGTCTATCCTGATCCAGAGGATGGCCGCTGCCGCATAGATTATAGTCCCTCGCCATCCGACAGGCAGATGATTCTGCAGGGGATCATGCGAACGGCACAACTTTGCTACGAGACGGGAGCACGGGAGATCTTCACCATTGTCCCCGGATTCAAGCCCTTCGTTCGGACAAGCGATACCACCAAAGCTCAATTCGACGATTGGGCTCGCGGCATCCTCTCACACGGTTTACCAACTCCCCAGTCCTACTTTGGGTCCGCCCATCAAATGGGTACATGCCGAATGTCTGCTTGTTCAGATAAAGGGGTGGTCGGACCTCAGGGCCAGGTTTGGGGGACAAAGGGTCTTTATGTTGCTGATGCCAGTGTCTTTCCCACTGCCAGTGGAGTCAATCCTTCTGTGACCACATATGCAATAGCAGACTATATTGCCAGGTCAATCGTAACTGAAAGGAACCAGCCCGCCGATGGAAACTAGTGTACTGCCGGGATGGCTTGGTTAGGATACTGGATCTCGATGGGAGTTTCTACATGTACTTGATGCATGAGTGAGAATAAATTAGGAGGTTGCATGTGGACCAAAGAAGGAAATTGCCATTCACTTTCAATTGCCTAGCCGAGCAACAGATCTATCATGTCAGGTTTTTGCAGTTCCCATGCTGACTTCAAAACTCTTCCAACTCCTTTTCTGTAGGCAGTGAGTCCATTTCTCTCAATCCAAAGGATGTTTGTAGCCAATGCGCCGTTGATTAAGCACTCAGAAACCGCTACGAGTTCAAGAGTTAAGCCATTAGCCGGAGAAGTGGGCATTAGAGCGCAAGGAGTGACAGCCCCAACTCCATCGTCAGCTACCCCCTTCAGGTATATAACAGGAGTGGAATCCATATCCATAGTTTGAAAAACAGCACATTGTACGCGTGCATAAAGAAGATGAGGTACCCAATCTTCCTCCACGACCGGCGGATCTCGCATAGTTGCGCCCCCTCGGTCCTGTTGGCTTGAGACAGGTTCCCAAGAGGTAGTGTTGTTTTCTCTGTACCACCAATCTGCGAGTGGGTGAATATCATTGTCTGGAAATTCTATAGACCCAGACCACGCCGCCCAACTCCACGTTGGAGGCATCGCCGTTTCAGCAGTCCTGTGGGCAGGCTTCCGCAGCTCCACGGGGATTTGATTGTACCAGAGAAGGGCTGTATCAAAGAATGTTCGCGGCAGCCCGCAGATGAATCCATCAACGAATATTCCAGACAATGCTCCAAGAATTCCCGCAAAAGCGTCCAGTGCATCCTCAGGGTAAGTTAGCACACGCCGGTTATATTCGGTAACATGTTTCGAATAGTCTTTCATGTTTGCTTCCGCTCCAAAGGAAAGACCGGGAACAACCTGACGCTGCTTCTTACACTGCGCCTGAACTACCTCCAGGCCTTCAAACCAAACAGCACAGTGACATTCCCAAGTGATGCGGGCCTCGCTCAAGACAAGCAGTCGTCGTGAGAAGATCTGCTCTTGGAACGTCCATGCCCTCCGGTTCCACATAGACCTTGAGATGTATCCATGAGCAGCTTTTACCTCTTCAGAGGCGGCCTTCGGGGCTTCAAGATATAAGGGTGTTTTATTAGGCCTCTCCATTGGCGGTGTGATGTTCTCGATTCCATGTAGGCCGGTAAAGGAGTTGCCTCCCGCTGCCACGACGGTGACATAGGCGTTTGCGTAGATGGATCCCATATGGCTCAGCTCCTCCGACTTTTCATTTCCATCGTCTTGGATGATGCAGAGCGAGTCTATCCACAAATATCTCTCGTCAAGTCTTCTAACAAGTTCGATGACATGCTGAACTGTTGGAGGTAATGACTCTGACACTACGTTGTTTTCCTTTCCGGTGGCGTGCCTGAGAAGAGTTTTGGGATTCAGAGATGCCTTCTTCGCTTCGTCCTTGACATCGCGGGAGTCTCCAATGAGTAACAAATCTAGGCTGTGTTTCAAAGACTGCAGGGAACTACCAGTCCCCCAAACGTAGCTTAGAGCAACGTACCGATGGTGAGGTTCGGCTGGTATGATGCACATGTGCTCTAAATCGACCAAGCGTTTTGGACGATGACGAAAGATCTTGTTGCTTGCAGCCTGGGGCCCACAATGGTCGGCATGCTGTGCATCACACTGATCAATCCATTGACGAAGCTCATGGGGTTGTATCCAGTCTGATAAATGTCGATTTACGAGCAAGGTGTTCCGTATGTGCTCTATCTGGTCCCTCCATGGTCCATGTTGAATTCCCCAGGTGTCAATGTATAGCCTGGGGGGAGCACCAGGAGAAGTGTGAGCGTTTCTACACCAGCCGAGTTTTGATGAGCACTCAGAAAGCCATTAAACAAAACGGCTCAAATCTCAAACTTACCCACTCAGTCTTCTCTCCTGTCTTATCTCGCCATACAGACAGCTATCTGCATCGTACATGATGTCCTTCATATCCTCATGACTGAGATGGTATCCTGATGGCCCCTTTTCGTCCGTTATGTTTAGGGGGTGCATGGGTATTGATTGCAGCTTATTCTCGAGATCAATAAGAAAGGGCTTCAGCCTTGGGTTATAATTCCGATAAGTCCTAATCAGACTGCACCTTGTACCGATCTCGGCCAGCAATGCCTCAAGCACCCTGGCATATTCTTTCTCCGCAGGCGTCGTGCGTCGCAAGGCTTCGCATAATCGAAGCACGCGAGCATGCAGCTCGGTCAAAGCGCGGTGCTCGTCCTCCTTCTCCCAGGCATCAGAAGACGACATTAGAAAGATAGAGACAGTGACCTGTAGTCCTAGAGTCGCAACCAAAAGGCCTCTTCGTGTCCGTAGCTTGTTTGGATGCGTGAATCCCCGCCCGCTGGAGGCAGATCTGGGTGCGGGACTTTTCTTGGCTTGTGGGTCATATTTCGCTGCTTATTCAAGATAAGCAAGCGAAAAGATTTGAGTATTTTCACGATTCAGATGCGATTTATACGAGATTCGTCAGCATCACGCTCTAACCCGATTTTTGTACCTTGAGATGACCAGGTTGCTCCAGAGATAATTTGATATGACTTTTGGTGATCATCAGCCAAATGCGCAATATCGAAGCCGTATCTAACCTTTCGTTTTCCTTCAACTTGCTACGTGAGTAACACAGAGAGCAATGGAGGATAGATACCCAAGTTGCAACTCAGAGCCCCTGTCCTCTTTGGGGTTACTGGTGATTTTTGGTCTGTTCGTCGGATTGTCGACCAGCAGTTGTTCCGATCATCACACACCAATATCCTCCCTCCCGAAGCTTGAGACATATCTACGCTTTTAGACACATCTCTGCATACATGAAAATCTAGTTTGTGACCCTGCTGAATGAGAAATAGGTTGCCAAGTACGAGTTCCAGGATACTGGCCGTACATGGGCTTAAAAGCTGGCAACGAGGCCCGGTTTTTACGTCCTTAAGCATAATTCCCTCCCGGTTAGCATGCGAACGGTGTGCTCATCTTTTCCTCATTCAAAGAGAATCGAAGGGATTGAACATGGATCAAACTGATTTAACACAAATTTGGGATCACAATGGAAGCAGGAGAAAAAACAAACACCGGAAGACGTGCCGGGGCCATCACATGAGGAAGCTCGTCTGACAAACGAGCGCGCGGGTATATCTCATATCGGAAAGACGGATGTGATGGATCAATAATTGCTCCTTCTATCGGGTTAGGGCCGGTCCGAGCTGCCCATGGGAAGATTTTCTTGGCTCGCTATTGGAACGACCACGCGATGCATATCATGCCATGGGGTTCTTGGGAATCTAGAGCCCAATAATGCATGAGACTGGACTCTTGCGTGCTCATCAACGGTGAGGCGTTTTCACGCGCTCGGCAGTGGCGTTCCGGAGTCCCTGCAGTTTTCCTGTTACATGACGCATGTCAGATCCATTTCTGATGGATACTGCATGTCATCGTTTTCTGCGCGGGTTGAACTGGTTCATCTCTTGTCTGGGGTCTAAATCTATCGTCCGTTTCTTACCCCACGGCTAACTCGACAACTGTTGCCTAATAGCAATCCGGGGCAAATTGAAAGCTGAAAATAATCGAATCGACTCCAGGACAATCTACCGAGTTATCTGGTGTTTTCCAAGGGTACATTTGTCATGTTGGGTGGTGGATACGGCTGGATCTCCATCGTGCGTTTGAGCTATGTTAGGCCGCGAGCACGCAAGACCCGACAACGATCTCATCATCGGTTATACTGCTTCAGCTAAACCCGGACTGCAGCGACAGACCATCTTACTCCGGGAAATGAACCATGCTACATTTAACAAAATATGGGCTATCTGCTCGATTAATGGGTCAAACAGACATAGATACGCTGGTTTGTGAGGCGGCTGCAACTGACGTGATAGCCATGGCCGATGAGCGCATTTGGCAGGGACAGGACGAAGACGTTGCAGCCCGAGCAAAGCCCGCGTGAGCCCTCCTAGGATAAATATACTCGTGCATCATCCCACTGTAAGCAGGTAGATTGGTACGTGCCACACGCCACAGATCGACACCATGGCCAGTCCTCCAGAGACAAAGGTAAAGACAGCTGAGGCCAACCGCGAGGTTTCGGATACCGAAGCAAGCTCTGGCTATGAAGAAGAGATTCACACCGAGCCTATCAAAACATGGAAAGGCCAAATCTGGGATACTCTGGAGCTTCCGCCCGCTCAGCGCAAACTGATGGGTAAGGTCGACGCTGTCGTTTTGATCTTTGCCTCTCTCGGCTATTTCCTCAAATATCTCGATCAAAACAACGTCAACAATGCATTCCTCAGTGGTATGAAGGAAGAGTTGAACATGTACGGAAATGAGCTCGTTACAAGTAAGTATCTCTGGAACGAAAATCTCCAACTTAGGCATGGGTCTTAACAACCGGGATAACAGGCACATCAATTTGGACGGTCGGATATGTCATTGGTCAAATCCCCATCAACCTGCTTCTGACTCGAGTCTCCCCTCGCTGGGTTATTCCATCGCTGGAAGTAGGCTGGGGCATCGCAACTTTCGCCACATCGTCGGTGCAATCGTACCAGGCACTCTACGCATTGAGATTTCTAGTCGGCTTTTTCGAGTAAGACAAGATCACCCTTTCTTGTCTCGAGCAACTACTGACTCGCCGTATAGATCAGGTTTCTACCCAGGCATACACTACTTACTCGGCTCTTGGTACACCCCCCGTGAGATTGGCAAGCGCGGCATGATCTTCTGGCTATTTGGCACCGTCGGCACAATGTTCAGCGGCTTTTTACAGGCTGCTGCCTATACCAATCTCAACGGTGTTGCGGGTCGATCCGGATGTAAGTCAATGAAGTAGGATATGTACATCTTGGTCCTGCGATGCTAATATCTTTTCTCTTCCAATAGGGCGATGGCTTTTCATCATCGACGGAATCATCACAATTCCCATCGCCGTTGCTGGCTGGATCTTCTTCCCTAATCTTCCTCAAGATAACAAGAAGACATGGTGGTTAACCGAGTCGGAACAAGTTCTCGCGAAGAGGAGGATGGAGTCCGTTGGTCGAGCGGGCAAGCAGCCCTGGTCAAAAGCAAAGGTCCTTCGCATCGCCAAAAGCTGGCACACGTGGACGTTGCCTTTTGTCTATGTCATTTGGAACAATGCTGGGTTGCAGCCTCCTATGGGATACTGGCTGAAGAGCTTCAACGCCAACCCCCCTCCAGTGCCCGGAACTTCCTTCACAGTCCCCGAGATCAACAATTGTAAGGAATTTTCCATCCATCCCACCTTTTTTACACTCTAACTAACCACTTACCAGTACCTCTTCCGACAAATGGTATTTTCATTGTCATGGCATTGATATGGGCTTGGCTCTCAGACGGGCCTTTCAAGGGACGTCGCTGGCCCTTCATCTACGCTGGTGCAGTGATCGCGGTAAGGCCCCAGAGATTCATTAGAAAGCTTCTTGCGCTAACGAGATTGCAGTTCATTCTGAACATCGCCCTATTGGAGATGCCATTATATTCCAACATCAAAGGCCGCATGGCGTTGTATTGGCTGAGCAATATTGGCGTAAGTGACAAGCAGTAAAAACTGGCAACCCTTCATAATCTGACACATTTCCTAGAATGGAGCAGGACCCCTCATCCTTAGTTGGATCAACGAAATCTGTTCTGCAGATACCGAGAAGAGAGCCCTGCTGGTCGCGGCGGCCAACGATCTTGCTTATGTCGTCCAAGCTGTGGTAAGTATTGTCGCCCAGTTGAAGCACATCTTAACCGTGTAGAATTCACCATTAACGCGATAAATAGGCTCCGAACTTTGTGTGGAAGACAACAGACTTCCCTCTAGCCAGGAAAGGCTTCATCTGGTCTACCGTTCTTCAGGTTCTGCTGGGTAAGTTTGAGTGCAATTCCATCATAGTTTTCATTGTGCTGACATTAATTCTAGTTCTGATCACGGCACTCGTCCAAATTCTCCTGTGGCGTGACCGGCGCAAGCAAAACCAGCTCCCAGTTGTCGCCCCCGAGTCAGACCCCGATCTGGCAGCCCAAGAGGCTTCAGGTGATTCGAAGAAGGTTGCTGTGGAGCGAACAAAGGCGGTGGATATAGCTTAATGGCCATTTAAGCATTGCACTACTCAGATGCAAAGACAGATGTCGCTATAGAACTCAATAATTAGCTACTCTGTATCCAAGAGACAGAAGTGCCCATAGATACAACAAGCTTCTTGAATACCACCAATGCTCAATGAGATGCTATAGTAGCCAAAGAAGATTATACATGCCATAGATGGGATGACGCTCGTCCCGGACTTATATGGCCTTAAGCCCGTGGCTCATACCCAAAACTCCGAACTCCGGAGCCAGCCAGGTCGCCGACCTCGTGCATACCGAGCCCTTTATTAGCGTGAAACTGTCGGTTTCCTTGATGTCGTTTTTATTGAAGCTGGGCCAGCCGCAATACCCGGACTTCCGAGATTTGCCAAATTCAGACCTCCGACATGGCTTCCCCGGACGCTTCGAGAAAGTGCTCACGATGTTTCCAGACGTTTTCGCAAAGTGAGTAGCACTAAATGGAGGATTTACAGGTACTGACCAGCAATTCACTCAGAATCGTCGCTGGTGAGACACAGGAAGCGGTGCCTGCGGAATATCAAAGCCCCATCGAGACAAAAGGCCTGTAGGCAATGCGCGCGCACCAAATCGAAGTGTGACTTGCAGCGCCCACATTGTGGGAGATGCCAAACCCGATCTCTCGAATGCGGGTTCCAGTCAAATGGTGACTCATTTGTTTTCTCTGACTTACAGAAGGAGCATCCCCCAGAAGCTGTACAGCCAAGGGCCAGCTTTGAGCGTATATCCCAAGATGATGCGAGAGAAATGATCACCAGATCTCCGCATGGATCTTCCCTTAGTCAAGCTCAATCTCTTCCCTCTGCAACTATTCACTCAGAACAACCCCAACCATCGCCAGCGAGCAGGGTCCATGCACATGAAAGGATAGCACCGGAGTTAGTAATAGAAAGACTGCGCAATCAGGCAAGACTGGGGAATTCAACAAGTACTGCAAGCACCGGCCCGGCTGCTCGGCACATCATGTCCTTTGTAGTCAGAGTCCTCCAATCGTGGCCTCGTATGATGGCAGGCCCTGTCGTTGCGCGGTTTCCACCCATCATCCATCATCTCCAGGTTGCGCAAGATCTACCGCTTCCACTAGCCCAATGTAGCACGCTGCTGAAAACGTGGATGGCATCTGATGACGGTGGTAGAGTCCTGGTGCATGATCTTATCAGACTGGAGGTCAAAAGATTACTACAGCAGGTTTGTTAGCCGTTCGATTTATCACGGATACAGCAAGCTGACGTTGTGCTCAGTATCAATCTTATACCGGAACTGATCTCCTTGCCGCAACACAGTCGCTTCTCCTTCTCGCGATAGTCTTGTTATTCGGAAGTAACAACACCCCGGCAGTATCACCTTCAGAGGGTGCTCATATTCTCGTCGAGATGTGGGAAGTTAAGCACCGACTTGCCAACACGGGGATGTTTCTTAAAGAAGAGATAGATCATATTTTGCCTACGTGGGAGGACTGGGCCATCGTGTCCGCCAAACGACGGACAATTCTTGCTCTGCATCATATTGAATGGGTGTGGTCACTGCTCCAAGGATATCCCATTTTGACCTGCTTTGAGCTAGCTCCGTTGCCAGCTCCAGCTGCAGGCTACCTTTGGTCAGAGATGGATGAAGTATCATGGAAGCGCCATTATGGCGATTGGCTAGCTCAGTGGAAGGGTGGGGGTTATAAAATGGGTGAGCTCTTTAACATTAAGCATGGAGAAAGCCTGGATGCTCGAAGCGAGATGTGGCTCGCTGAAGTAGATGAGTATGGAATGTTGCTAATGTCTGAAAGTAAGCTACCTTGCCCCAGCCCCAATCTTCCTTCTGATATTGACCAATTTTGGCAGTCAACGCAGTTAGTTGTGTAGAGTAGACCAGTTATCTTAAAAGCAGCATCAATCAGCGATCCCAACGTCGAGAAGTGTATTTTCTTTCATCTTAGGGACTCTACGCTTCTACCAATCAGAGACCTCTACTGTACCTAATTATAGAACCGGTCGGAGTTTTGTTGAATGGTCACTTTCTGCTCTGGGTACTCGGAGTTCCGGGTACAGCTCAAGAAGCTATCTACAATTCAAAAGTTGACGTGATGTCAACTAAAGTCACGGATATACTTGTTTATGTCCGTTTGAGTCTGAATTTATCATATCTCCGTCTTGATATCTGTCTTTTAAAATACTCAAAATACGAATTGGAAGACTATAAAAACTCACAAGACAATTGTTCATTAACAGATTCATCTTTACCTACAAATTAAAACCCCTTCATTCCATCGTACAGAAATCATGTCGCAACCACGCCCTCTGTTTAACCGTCTCGAGCAAGAAGCTCCTAAGATTCCTCGTCTTGGACTTGGACTGATGGGCATGAGCTTGATGTATGGCCTCGCGGCCAGTGATAGCGAACGATTTGCTGTGCTCGACCGTGCCCTTGAGCTAGGCGCCAATCATTGGGACTCGGCCGAGTATGTTATTCCCTTGACTATAAACATTCCGCCAGCAACGTACTGATATATGATAGCATGTACAATGACAATGAGGAGCTAATTGGCAAATGGTTCAAACGAACAGGCAAGCGAGAACAGATCTTCCTCGCGACCAAGTTTGGAATCGTGAAGAATGTCCCGGATTATTCCATGGTGGACAGCTCAGCAGCATATTGCAGGAAGTCATGCGAGGAGAGTCTGAGAATACTCGGTACCGACTACATTGACCTCTACTACATGCACCGTGCAAACCCCGAGACGCCCATTGAAGAAACCGTGCGGGCTATGGCAGAGTTGAAAGCGTATGTTCGAAAGGGGAACACATTGAGACAAATATTCGCTGACAATATCATAGTGAAGGAAAAATCAAGCATATTGGCCTTTCTGAGATAACAGCAAGCACACTTCATCGGGCCTGCAAGGTTGCGCAGATCGACGCTATCCAGGTCGAATACTCGGCTTTTGTTCTTGATATCGAGAACACCGGCGGCATTTTGGAGACAGCACGCGAGCTGGGGATTACCGTGGTCGCCTACTCCCCCCTGGGGCGCGGGATCCTCACCGGAAATCTTTCTCAGAATGCCATCTCCGGCGAGGGGGATATGCGCCCAATGTTCCCCCTGTATGCTGAAGAGAATCTTAAGAAGAACCAAGTCCTCTTAGACCAGCTAGGAGCCCTTGCGGGGAAGAAGGGGTGCACGACTGCGCAGTTGGCTATTGCCTGGCTCTTGAAGCAGGGAGACGATATTGTTCCAATCCCCGGTACCAAGAGGATCAAATATTTAGAGGAGAATTTTGGGGCTCTTCGCGTGCAGCTGAGCGATGCTGAGGAATTGGAGATTAGGAACATCATCAAGAATGTTGCTGGACGACGAGCACCTGATTGGGCAATGGGAGCACTTGAAGCTGATACTAGAGAGGAGTAAGGCAAACCGAACATCTTATATGGTACTGGGAGGTTCCATCGGCCGTTGTTGCCGAGCAAACGCAACTTCTAGGTAGACTGGACGTTGGATTTTCACCCGCAGTAACTATCTACTTTCTTGCTTACCACTCAGCCTCATATTGCCTGCACCCCTCCCATTGGTCAGCCTTTCTGGTTTACATACTCGTCTGACAGGAGCGGAAGTTCAAGTTGTTGAAACTACAAATAAACCAAAATAACCAAGATGAAATATCTTTGCAAAGCGAGAGTTCCTGATACCTCTATTGCTTTACTCTTTGAAGACCATGATACCCTTGGCATACAAGCCCACGATGATCCCTACGTTACGCTGCGAGTCCCTCAGGAATGTTGAGCTGGTCGGGTACTCGGTTCCAGCGTAGATGTGTTTCACGCCCTCAGCCTCGCTCCACTCGGATACCCAAGAAGTAGCAGACGCGCTCCGACAATATTCTTGATCCTCTGATGGTGCTTCTGCCAGCTTCTCCGGGAAGTTGCAGATGTGACGGCTCTCGGTAAACTTGGCCATGGATGGTAGATGGGGATGCCCGGCGATCAAAAGTTTATCGCCAGCCATTGCCAAATTATCAGGGAAGTACGGGAGGTTGACCTTGGAATGGTACTCTAGGTTCTGGTAATCGTGCACAGTATAGAAATCTATACTCGCCTTGCTCGTTGACGCCACTGCCAGCGTAGTATCATTGATGAGATGTATGCCATTGGGGAATGGTAGGCGGGCCACAACTTTGGTCTTCACTTGGCCGTTTTGCAAATTGACGTAGACAACGGGCCCTGTAGGGAGACCGAGAAGTGTTTCGATCTTGGCCAACAGCCAGAAGTACCTTACGAGAAAGTAGTGATCGTTGGTTACGAGAAGCTCCTCGGCATTGAGAGCAAGGATTGCATTCGGTCCAATCAGGTCCGGGTGCTTGATCGACCGAACGTGAGTAGCCACGAGGCGTTCGATGTCGAGCTTGAACTGCTCGATTTGAGAGCCTGTCTGGGCATGATTGGTGACAAAAAGAGTGGAAGACTGCTTGTCGAAGCCAAAGCCCACGGTGTGAAAGTCAAGATTGGCAGGGAAGCCGACGAGCTCAATCTTCTTCAGCCGGTCGGCGTCGGGAAGACCGCCGGTCGCGTAGTTGTACGCAAAGAGTTCACCTTGGGCGATTGAAGGTGAATGGAAGACACCCTGGAGATCAATTGGTCAACTGACGCGCTTCTTGCCCTGGTCTGGTCAGTGCTTGCTTACCATCACCGTGTTCCAATTGTCGCGTCCAGCGTCGCAGGCCAAGATGGCGAGCCCTTTGTCCTCGAGGAGCAAGGCATCCTCGCAGTTTCTGATACGGTCCTGGAATTTGATTTCATAGCTCCCGGTCGCATTAATCCGAGGCATCCGGTCGGGGTGATTGGCGTAGAACGTCTTGACGACGTGCGCGCGCTCATACACAAATGAGCACAAGGCGGCGAGTGCCAGAGCGAACTAAGTTATCAGCACTTAGCCCCGACATTGAAGTAACGTCTAGGGGATTAGAGCACTTACAAAGGCCGTACGTAGAGCCATGGCAGCGTGTGAATATGCAAAGAGGGTATTACTGAGCAGCAAAACCCGTCAGACTTGAGGGTGGCAAGACATAAGACGCGCTACGCCGCCTCTTGCTGTCTTACATGGATCTTCAGTTTCCCACCAAGGGCCAGTGACCCCTATCAAAGTTTGGACATGCATACCCCCGGCCCCCAAATCCTCAACTGTCTCACATCACCACTGGATCTGTTGGGTCTGAACATCGCACTGCGCCTTATAACTTAGCGTAAGACGGCTTGGACGGGCACCAAAGTCGCTATGCAGGTTTTGTTGAGTTTTCCCGGCGGCGACGATCGCTGCTATTTCGGTCCCCAAGTTCATGCTCGCCGGGGCGTTTTATCTTTGTAATTCCGACGTAATCCCCACCAAGTGGTGTGACAGGATCTAAATGAGACTGACTGTCATTCCCTTCTGGTCGACCAACAAGCTCCCGTAGATCATAGAATCGCGTTGGATGAGCCAATTCTCAATCTGCGTCTGGCTATTCTAGACTGCTACAAAGTATGACATTGAAATTATTAAAGCTACCAGATACGGACTTCAAGGAACAGAAGCTTTGAGGAATTTAACGTAACCTCAATTCAGAATCTCCGAGTACATACGATCTATGCTACATTCTGAGTGCAATTCATCATTGTTGCTGTTCAAGACTCTCTGTTACTTATTCGGATCAAGGACGATAGCGGAATATCTAGAAACCGATAATTTCATAATTTCAACATGACCTTCGATTCTGACTACCAGGAGTTGGAAGAATTCGAAGAAGATGATAAAAATGCAAGGTGTAGAAGACTTATCCTAGCTTTAATTTTCAATAGTAAGTATGGGCTTTCATCAATGCCCGTCCTCGCCTTGAAGCTCTAGGTAGGCAAGGAATCCATTATCTCGATCGAGACAGGCTCCGGTGACGGCCAGGCCCGCTGTATAAGCAGCCCAGTACGCTTGATCTTGACCAGAGATAGGCAGAGCTCTTCTCGATTGCTCGATTTATGCGCTTAGCAACTTCTATATTCATGATAAGTATTCTCTTCAGGCGTGATAGTGGTTATTAACCAGGTCAAATATCCTCAAGTCTTGCATGCAGTCCCGTGTTCCGCCCAAGTTGAGCCAATGAGTTTTATGTAACAACAAGAAAGAGCTTAATGTCTAGTGTTTGACAAGATATCAACGCTTAGAAACCTACAGCGTTGTAAAATACTCTTATCGTCTAAAGGCTTTTATCCCTTATCTCTTGCAGTGAGACACCTTCCCATACAGCTTCATCTTCCTGCACTGTCACCTGAATCTCTATGAATCCAAGAGAGAAGGAATTGTAAAATCTCATCTCCCAATGAGTTGAAAATCCTCTCTCGCACGGATGCGATGTCGCTTTTTGCGCACCAGGATCACGATCTGCTTATGCAACATCTGTGTCGTGATCAGGAGTATGGGGAAGCGGGTCCGCGAATGAGGACTGGTGGATTGGTCAATTAGAGAGCAACGCCCATGGGACCAAATTTTCTCACTGCTGTTAGAAAACCAGGATCTAGGGAGCATTTAACAACTTGTTACGTTTAGGATCTCTAATTTGTCCAATTGGGTGCCCAAAATTGGGCATTCCTGTGGGACAGCTAGTTGTGAAATAATCAAAAACCGTCAACAGCTCTTGGCATGAGCCCAGATATTGCGATGATCCCTGGTGTGTAGGGAAACATATATAAAGACCAAAAGGCCGTGAAAATAATTAAAGAAATTTCTCAACGCTACCAAAATTCTGTCATTCTCGGCAGCCATTGACATATCCAAAAAGTCGTCTCCTCAATGCCTACACCTTCCCTTGATACATCCATGGAAGCTGAGAGGCTCATTCCCTACACCGTAATTCTTCGAGCTCCTCTTCCCCCTGAGATTCATTAACATCTCCGGACGAGTGTTGAAAGCGGAAGAACTTTCCAAGATGCATGTGTATATCCAGGCAGCCTCGCCGTGGCTGAACGAGCACCTGAAAACCTTCATCAGAAGACATGTGAAAGACGCAATCTTTTATGATGATTTCGAAGACATCCCCAAGGATGCCAGCACCGTGTTCCAATTCTGCGATGGTTGGGAGCTCAATGAGAATTTCGCCTTGGTCAATTCAGCGGAGAAGGCACTTATCAACGCGTACCCCAACAGCGACGCCTTGTCAAGGAAAAATTACTTGTCACGAGTCATTGAGTATTGGACTACCAAGAGGCCCAATAGCATTCTCGCCGCCCATTCTCCACTGACTGTGCGTCTGTCATTGGATTATGCCGAATACGTGGACGACGCATTGACCGCAGCAGACGACCTTGCTCTTCTTTACTCGCTCGAGGAAAACGAAGACAAAAATCCGGATAATCGCGAATGGTGGATTCTCAAACCTGCGCTGGTGGATTGTGGCGCTGGTATTAGACTTTTCAGCACTGTTGATGAGCTTGCGAGCCATCTTGAGCTCGCCGAGTATGAGACTGATGGAGAAGAGGAGTCCTCGGAAGAAGAGACCGAGAAATCGTCCAACGATGACAATGGATTCTCCCCATCATTATCACTCCCAGGCCTCGACACCTTGGATGCTCTCATCACTGTGACGGGCAAACTGAAACTTGACAAAGGCTCTGACACCGCCTCTCGTGGGTCCAAGAAGCAGCCATACGTCTTCAAAGCGGGTGGCCGCATCCCTTCATCTGAAATGCGAGAGTTTGTGGCCCAGCGCTACATCACATCCATTCTACCCCTAGAAAGGAGGAAGTGGCATGTCCGGGCATATGTTCTCTCCATCGGCCGTTTGAAGGTCCACGTCTTCCGAGACATGCTTGCGCTATTGGCCTCGGAAGACTATGCTCCGCCATGGCTGAACCCAAGCCTCAAGTCATCGCTCACCAATACCGCGTTGCAAGACGAGGAGGATTTCGTGTCCAAGGAGTCTATGAGAAACTTCTGGGACATTCCTGCGGACCTACTACCTTGTGGCGAAGAAGGAAAGAATTGGAAGGAGAATCTGTTTGAACAGATCTGCAACATTTCAGCAGACTTGTTCGAAGCTGCCGCCAAGACCATGTCGGATCGCTTCATCACGATGGACAGCTGTTTCGAGCTGTTTGGTGTGGACTTCTTGATTGATTCCAACGGCTCTGCTTGGTTGTTGGAGGTCAACGAAACGCCAGCTTTCTATGAGCAAGGCGTAGCGGGCCCAATGTCTTTGCGACTGATGGAGTCTCTCATTTGCGTCACTTTGGAGCATATGGGCCTCGCTCGGTTGGACGATGAGCGGCATGCGGCCGCAAGGAAGATGATGGTTGAGGTGCTGGATCAGACAAATGAGCTCGGTAAGAGCCATATTCGGGAGATAGTTCCCGAGTAGCTGGTGGAGCATATGTGATCATAGAAAAGTACATTGTGCATACAAAAAAGTTGATAGACGCGTCGTATATGATTCAATCTATAGAGGTCTAGCGTTAGATAACAAGATCACTTAGAATTCTCACATCAACGGCTATATTCGTTCATATCTTGAAGACTGAAATAAAAGGATAAGCCGAGGGCAGGCTGTTTGAGTTGAAGAAGCTTGCGTATGCTTATTCTAGCGATGTTCCGGCTTACCCGCCGATGCCTCGTAGTCAGAAGCAGCTACCCTATATCTTGCCATCACGCACTGGTTACCTTATGTATTATCAAACAAGCAGAAAAAAGCTTGCTATATTTTTCTTATCAATGTAAGATAGCTCTTCGCCTGCACTAGTACACGATAAGAGCTGGCATTAAGTGCAGTAAAATGTGAACTGAGATAATTTTGGCATCGGGATCTGCTCTTGGGCACCAATCGAAAGATGATTGAAGGTTTGGGAAAGTTTGGTCCTTCAACTAAAAATAGAAACCTTCTTTAAGGTCTTACCTTTTTGAGACATGTCCCGAGTCAATCACAAACGCTTGGCGTTTCAGTGGTTTTAGATAGATCTTGGTCTTTGGAAAGGGCATCACATGTTTGTCTAAGCCTGTTCACTTACGTAGGCCTCAAAAGACGGGCGCAGACAGCAGTCAGCAGGCAACTGGTACTACCAACACACTGCTCCCAAGGGCCGAGGGTTGATCCGCGGTGGTGAGACTCAATGGTGTAGGATCAGCTGACATGGGGCGGGGTTTGAAGGAAGCCTCCTGTTGGCTGCTGGATGCATGAATTCAGGAGCATGTCAGGACTTTGGAAGGCCCACTTAAGTCTTCTTACGCCAGCTGTCCCCAAGGTAATAAAAAACCGTGGCCCGCGTCGCGTGTTGCCCAGCAATCTGGTCAAGATCACCCACCCCGGAATCCCGCCCCCCGTGCTCAACCAGTCGCCAGGATGGAGGCCCAAGAGACCCCGCGTGATGTAGAAATGTCGGACCAGCAGCAGCAGCAGCCGCCCGAGATCAAGCGGCCTTCGATCCAGCTGCAGACGCAGCAGCCAAGCCTGAATGCCGTCTCGCCCAACTTTGGCGAACGGCTATTCCGCCTCAAGACTCTGGGGCAGGAGGAGATGCGGGAATTTAATGAGAGGCCGAATGCCGCCATTTCCATGACGCCCAAGGAGTATGAGGAGGTTGCAAAGAGCCTGAAAGCCGGCTCGGTGCAATGGAAGACAGCCGCTCGCTGGTTATCAAGGTGGTATGTTTTGACACAGGATGAGGATCGCGCGAGGCAATTTTTCAGAGCCTGGTTCCTCCTCAAAGATCAGTTCTGGGACAAAGACCAAATGACTGTCCCCAAGGGCACATTTACCATCTCGTGCGCTGAGATCGATCAGTTCCGCCCTCTCTTTGACAGCATGGCGAGAGACCTGGAGCAGGCCAGGCCTGTCAGTTTTAACCAGGGTCTTGCGCAAAACAATACACGGCTACAAACGCACCAGCCCCAGGGCCAAAACACGCATCAGCTACTGTCAGATCTTCTTACACCTCAGAGTGTGAGAAGCTTCTGGAACGATCCGGCCACGCCGCAGACCCCAATTGCCCGGGAGCAAGGCTGGGGTTACTCAATAGGCGAAAAGTTGGCCATCTCTACAAACAACCAAGGGCAATACGAAACGGACGACAAGACTCCGATTGCCCCTACTGGCCAGTCGTCTTTCGGGCAACCGCCGAGAAGTCATTGGCAGTTCGCGCAGGATTCCATGTCTCCTGTTACGTCTGAACGCCATCCGTTCAGCTTCAGCTCTATGGATGTTCGTGCTGCTCGTCAAGTACCGCCTCAGGCGGGCCAAGACCAAAAGCCCAAGGAGGAAACGAATCGAGAGAACGCTTGATTGGCTGTAAGCTTGGAGCGAGCATGAACCGGATTTTGTTCTTCTCAACAAACCTCCGATTTGACACCTAGAGAGACCTCTTGATTACTTACAGGGCGCCTCTTTTTTCATTGAGTATACGCAAGAAAGAGCCTTCCCAAGCAACACACAGTGGGGGAACGAACTTGTCTACTACTACCTCTTCTTATTTTTATTTTTATTTTTATTTCTTTAAGACTTTCAATATTTATAATCTTTCATTTTGTAACTATTCTTGAGAAATCTTCTGTTTCCTCTGTGTATAAATCCAAAAACGTAGAAAATTGATGAGCCACCCAAGAGAAGCGAGCCCAAGAAGGTAAATCTGAGGATCAGACCGGCAAACCACCTCGTAATTCGAGTAACAGATGTGAAGTCGATTTGATGTTTTGCTCTGGGTGGAAGCATGTAAGTCTTCACCCCGGCAGTGTCAATATAAGCAGCATGAACATGCAGAAATGCACTTTTAGCTGGGACAGCCTTGCATAGGACCCTGTCCGTCTTCCATAGATTTCCCCGCCATCTATGATTGATAGCGCAATCTTGCAGCTGTAGCGACGTATTTTTAGTAACGATCCGAGGCTAGGTATGGGGACTGACATTCAAATGCATATTTCGAAAGACCCTGGTTCATATCGAGACTGCTATGGAAATGACCACAAGCGAGGAGCCTGAGGTGAGGAGCATGAGATGGAACAGACATTTTTGCTTCCGTAGAATAGGTAGTATTCCACACCCAGGCCATCCCGTCGTGTGGTTCTTCACAGCTCACCTGGGGACTGTACTAATCATTCTTGAAATATCTACATGTGATCTAAAAGCTTCGAGGTTCACTAGATATGTTATAGATTTATTTTCCAAAAACATCTAAATGGACCGATAAAAAGAAAGTCATCATGCTGTTCTTTGTTTGGTATTCAAAGTGATGACTACCTCGCCCCAGAAACGCTTAATTGTGATAACGAAGAAGATACAGTGACCCCTTCGATTTTCAATGGCTATTCTAGGATCATCGGTTATTTTGCAAGATACTCTCAGCCCGATCCAGACGTAGGGATGTGCATAAGCTTTAAAATATGTATATACATTGAATGTCATTTCCTCGATAACACTGGCTCACGATGATGAGATTGAAGGATGGACTTGAGAATGGATCCTACGTAGTGGTGGCGAGATGGTCATTCACTCTGGTTGGACAGGAGTCCGCACTTGCTCGGATGTCAATGTCATCTGAGGACGATCAATTCATTATCGCAGGGAATTGATTCGCCAGTGAATCAAACCCTGCTTCGTTGAACGAGGGGGCCGTGACCATAATCGTCAGCACAGGGGGACTTTCGGCCCCCCATTCAAGCGAAATAACTTGGTAATTACTCAGCCCCCGGTCTCGGCGAGATCGAAAGAAAATCAGTCAACCCTGTTGCTCCTCCCCTTGGCTCAAGAAATTGCGACGAGATGAGAACTTTTGGTATATGGCATGATGATGCGGACACGCCACTAGAGCCTTGATGAATGCCTTTGGCGAGCACAGAGTCATCAGATAAACACGTAGATTGAAGTGTTTAAGATGCTAGTCGTGAGATTCTCTTGAAATCTCATCGCCGATGCTTCACTCTCATGGGTAGAAGAAGTGCCGTGATTGATCCGATGGATATCCTAGGATAAACTACTGGGGTCTTGTTGGGGGCTTCTGGCCAAGCCATGTACGTACTTTGCTCTTGGCAGTCATCTAGCCAGTCGGAAGTAAGCACGGCAACGATCCTTCAAGATAGGAGAAGACCCTAGCAAGAAATAATTCGGATAGATGAAGGCCTCAACATGGATAGTTAGCAAAGTCCGGGTGAAGATAGGGGTCAATCCATAACCGTTGTAATGGAATGCCATAGTTTTTTCGATTCGAAGCACTCTCTGATGCGTCTGACTCCCTTAAGCAGATTCTGAGCACGCGCCCGGATTGATAGGCAAATGTAATACTTACACAAGTCGGAAGCTCATATAATGTGAAATGTCTCGTCATGGTTATATTCAGAAAGAGAGGTAATGGGAGCTCCATTCCAGGAGAAATCCACCAGTCCACAAAGGTTACGTTGTCAGCCTCGACAAACTTCAAGCCGCTCGCCGATGAGATTGAGAGATGCCATGATATTTCAAGGTCAACGACAACTGATCATAGCGTTTACAAGCACGAATTATAACTCAATCGAATAATAATACTCTACCCAAAGTATTTCGGGTCCGCATAATGGCCAGGTAGTCTGAGATCAGTTGATGAAATGGACAACAAGTAGCTAAAATTTCTAGGTACTATGTTACGAATGAGTAGCAGAACCTTAAGAGAACTTTAGAATCCATTGGAGAATCGACACGTTTGTTGTTTGTTATTGTAAATTGGGGCATAAGCGAGCATTCCATATGTTAGGCGCAGCCTCTATGCCTCCATCCAGATTCCCAGATCTCCAGTCACTCCAGTCCCTTCCCTTGTTTCCCCGTATTTCCAAGCGTCCCATTTATAAATTACATCCTTAGCACTTTGCTCAGCAATTGGCGGCCTGTGAAGACTCTCTATCTGTACGAAAACTGTTTTGAAAGACTATTCCCAACTGTTATTGGCTCGTGCCTTCGTTGGCCTCGTTTGGAGCTCAATGTTGCCAGGCAAGTTCGCTTCGGATTCGTTAAACTCGCTCAGCTGCTGATGAATGGTTGTTGTCATGCGGATGCGGTCTACCGGATCGGTTGAGCTCGTAACGGTTCCCTTGGTGCCGCTGATCTGTGCGTAATGGCTGGCTGGCCCCGCGTATCCGTTGGCGTATTTGTTGGATCCCTTGGAGGCTCCAAGATGTCGGCTGATCCATGTTCTGAATAGGACGGGAATGCATGGAAGGCATGCACAAATGACGCTCAAGTCGATCTCAATAGCAAGCCAATTAAACATGATGACCGTGTTGACTGGGTAGTTGGAGGTTAGCAAACTGGGCAAACAGCTCGTGTGATGAAGAAAGAGCCTCACTGGTAGGGTTCGACTTGTCTGTGAATGTCTTGATCAATGAGAATTTGTAGACACTTGTCGCAGTGATACTATTTGATCGGAACTGTTAGTTTGTTGCCCACTTTGAGCTGGATGGAGAATTGCTCTTACAGTACGCCGACCATAAACATGACAGATGCCATGATCTTCTTCTTCAGGGAAAGCTGGAGCTTATAAATGAGGGGAATCGGGAGGAAAAGAACCCCTAGCATACAATATATTAGCAAGAAAGCCGATTTGGGGACCGTAACGCACGGGTAGTGACTCACAAAGATCATTGACAAGCAAAATACTCCATCCCACCCAGATATAGACAGCTCCATTGATGCATGTTCCGTGAGCGTCGGGGTGAATCTTCCTCCAATAATAATCGACCGGGGTACATTGAAAGAAGGCCGTGATAGTAAGCGGGAGCGAGACGATGATAGTAGTAGCCAAAGTGATTAGAATCAGTCGCCGTGCCATGTGCTCAAAGACTCGCAGGTAGAAGAGGATGTATGATATCCGTATCAGCAACCGGGATATGACATAGATGAGGACCTGAATGTAATAGCCCTAGTTTCCATTGATGTTTAGCTTCAAGACTGTTTATCGGTAAGGAGTAGCGATTGCCCCATACCCGGAATTGGTATTCGAGGTTATCCCATGGAATCGCCCATATATCGGTGCCCCAACCGCCCGCCTTGACTATTGGTGTGTCATATTAGTATGAAGGTAGAAGAAAGAAAAATCACGGGAAGCTTACGGTGCAAGGCGTGAGCTGTGAAAGCGATGCAGCATGTCTAACGGCATTTGTTAGAACCAAGTGTCTGGGATAAGGTTGTGCTTTGAGCATCTTTCCCCTACCATGGCAGCAAAGTTGAACCAGTCATCCCACCATAGCTTCATCTTCATGAGAAGCCTCGCCAAGAAACGCAGGATGACAAAAATAGCCGCGAGCCCGATGAAGACAGAAAGGATGGGGACATAGCTGTGGTCGACTTTCGGGCTCACCCCACACAACGTCATGGTAGTGTTGGTCGTGACTGGCGACGATGACGCCCAGGTTAGCGGTGAACCAATCAAGGATAGGGCGCGTGTTGGTCAGCGTACAGAGGGTATTTTGAAGCGAACATGTGGTCTTGATGCAGGCAGAGGCAGGGCTGGTCCCCAGGCCTTTGCAGAAACAAGCGATGTCAGTTGGCGCGCAGGTGCTTGACTCGGCGGCTGATGCTATGCATTTTTGCTTTGGAGCCACATTGGATCAGTACGGATGTTCGGCGCAAGTGCGTCTCATGCAGACCTACAGCACATTCCGGCAGTGTTGCCGCAATCTCCTGCAAAGAAGACATATTCGACAAAGAGCGCCGCCAATCGCGCTCGTCTTTCGAGGATAAACGGCAGAGTTGAAAACAAGTACAACACTGAAAAACGCAAAGGGCCACGGAAAGAGCGAGTAAACATCTATTGAATCAAACGAGGGATCGGAAGGGGGTAACCCTACGCCCATCCCGTGTGGCGGCAAAATGGCACAGAGAAAGGGAAACGCTTCGGGAGGTTTCATTGCAGCAGGGAGCCCGGCATGTCCATCCTACAGATCCAGCTTCGCGGGCCAGGCCGGGGAAGGATGGACTTCCTCTTCTGAAAGGTCGAGATCGTAGGAGCACTAGAATAGTCGTATATGCAATGTCACACACCAAATACGTCAAGTATCCAAGCATAAAGCCAGGGTTTGTGGTAGTACTCGGACCACTGTGATGACAATCAGCACCTCGTTCTGGCTTCTGATAGGACGTAATAAGCTGCCGATGTGACCGCGGCGAATATTAACCACTCAGGAACTGCGCTTGTTCCAGGGTCATGCGTCGGCATTGTTATGCAGCCTGTTTTATGAATGCCTCCTTCTGCCGGTTGATGGAGCCACGGGTTAATATATTCTCGTTGGGACCCAACTGCCGCAGTTGCAGCTCGTGAATGTACATATTAAACAACTCTTCGGCCTTCTCTCTCCATGGCTAGACGTGAATCAAACCGTCCCTAGCTCCCTTCGGTTCTCGGCACAGAACCTGGTGCTTGTGCGACCAGAAACCCTTCACTCGGTCCGGGCGTTTTTCAGCAAGCCTAGGTACTATTCCAGCCATTCGGAGCTGTCCCCCTTTCGCAAATTACGGCAGCCGGGTATCTTCATATGACTGTCTGAAAATGGGATCTACCCGCGAATGACAAAAACAGGAATGGTATACTGGGAGCGGATCTGCAGTCTCCCAGAGACAGACATAAAGGAATGGCACCTAGGACTATAGGACGATCTGCTATTCTACTACCCTACTTGAGCAGAACTTTCGAGTGGCGGCTTGTGAGGATGAGACCTCGGCCTGCGGAGGCCAACTTGGACATATCTCTGCGCCGCTAACTGCAACAAGAACCCTAAGCTTAAAAATACCCCTAAAAAGCGGTCCGAGAAGCCGTTGTCTCCGATTAAGTAGAGGCTTCTCCTTCTCCCCTCCATCGCTCAGTCAAACAGCACCATGGAAAGTTCCCCTCACCCAGCGCGGGGCTAAGGTAAGCACACCATTCATAGTCGTTCAGCTACCGGAGGGGATGCGAGTCTCTCCTGATCAGAAACACCGAACCCCACAGAGAGCAAAATGCGAAGACATGTGGACAGCGAAGACCTGATGAGAGTCCCGAGCTCCACCGCCAGAACTTCAGGGATAGGGTAGCATTCTCGCTGCATCAACAAGGAGCAGGGGCCTCGCCAGGATCCTCCTAGCGAAAGCAACGTTGGAGAACCAGCTCCTGAGAGGACAGAGAGAGAGAGACCGAGAGAGAGAGAGAAGACAAGGTGTCAATGAGTGTTGGTGGTGATTGTGATCACCAACGACATGACTTCCCCCGTCACGCATGCGGCCAGGTGGCCTCACAACTTGGCAACTTGGGTGCTTTGTTTCTGTTCACCGCAAGTTTCGTTCACTCACTGTAATCACAATTGGGTTACAGTTGGACACTCGACGAGGATGTTGACGATCCAATGCGACTTTGATGGGAAGAGTGCATGGTAACTGTAAGAAATAGAGTCGTACTCTCTCTGCATCAGTGCATATTGCACGAGGAGAAGACCAAGCTGCCGGGTAAACTGGCGACCTCCTGCTTCTGTCTGCTGTTACCCTGGGGGAGCCCTTGCTCCAGCCTCCAGTCTCCCTTCTCCTGACGGGCTTGTGTCAAGTTATCCCCACTCACCGTCCCGCTTTGTTGACTATCCCATATACGTAAGATGTGCCGAGGAACCGCTGTTTGGAAATAAGACCCCACGCAAGCCACGCTGGCCAACTGAGGACAATTTGCCCCCGCGACACCTTTCCTAAACTGGGTCTGACTAAGAACCGCTATTGGTGAACTGGCGTAATGAGCTTTGGTCTATTTCTCGCGGTTTGGAGCGGTAAGACGCCTAATTTTCATACTGGCAGCTTGGCATCGTATCAGGAGGCCGTTCGTCTAGGAGCGGCTGAATGCGAGACAGCGGGAACCAGCTGCAAAGCACACGTGAGATCCCTGGAGATTCAAGAAAAAGCAATCATCACGCGTCTTGCGGAAAATATACCTGGCTGCTGCACAGAATCGTGTGATATCGGGACGTTTGACCCGCACCAACTTGAGACTATCGGACTGGCCGCTAACCCCCACAAGGCGCGTTTCTGCGGTATCTTGAGTATTACGAGGATCTTAGAAACCAGACCACTAGGAACTACATGGGGCGGTTGGAAATATACAAGGAGTTGACCCCTTCTCCCGCAAGCATAGCCCGGAGATACCCAGTACATAGTCACTGGGTAGTCACTGGGTTCGTTGGCCGGGATGCAGAACTTTTGCTTGTGACGGATGGCAAATGAGTTCTCTGGTAAGATTACATAGCCAAATGGCCAATTTCAACTTTCAACATGGCACGTACCTTAACTGATCGGAATTATGCAACCATTCTCGGAGCAGCCATCAAAGGGATGGAAGCTACCGTAGCACTCAACTTGGAGAAGGGGCCGAGCTGTTGGGACTACTTGAGGTGTGCATGAAACCGGCGTAATTCGACTGTTTGTGTCCATCCACTCTGTTCCAGAACCCCGTTGTCGACCCAGGTACCGGGATTTAACACTCCCCAGTCCCTCTACCCACATTTCGCCGCAGCCAAGTCCACACAGTGCTTGACTAGCGTAGCATTGCCGGAGGGACTGGCCCAGAATCCTGCTCCGAGCTTGGCGTTAAAAGTCAGGCGGAAATCTGAGCTCTTTTTGATATAGGAGGCGTGGGGATGAGGCCTGCGTGCGGATAACCTGGAGAGCCCGGTTCAAGAAAGCCTGAATGGTTCCCGGCGCTCCCTGCAATGGCATCAGCACAGAGGGCGTGTAGAGAGTCTCTGTCCAACCATCAGACCTACATGCCATGCTGGGGCCCTGCCGGTGGGCCCAGATTCGTCAGCCTAGCGCTAGGATGCAATTTGGATAACAATGGGGCCGTTGCTTGAGTAAGTCCGTGCTACAAGCGGCGAGAGGGCTCCCTGGATGTCGTGATGGGACCAACGGCGTCAGGCAAGTTGGTTGCTTGTGGGTAGGGGACTGGAAAGTCCGCATACATGGTATGGTTCCTGCGGCCAACTGCATCAACACATCACCAACGGCCACGAGATATGTCCCTACTCCCCAGCCCGGCCTATCAGGACGTAGACTTTCGAGCGTGTTTAGCGTCGAGATATCTCTCGTGGCTCGAATCACAGGGATACGCTTCCTGAGGGGTGTTCGCTACCCTTGCAAACCATTAAGCTATGACACTTTGGGCTTACTGTTGGCCTGTGGCCACGAGAGGACACAATCGAACGATCCACATGGCAGTTATCGCCGTTGATTCTACTGCTCCGTACAAAAGGAGCCCATGTTCCTCTAGGTAGTTTTAGCTTGGCGTCATTTTTGCATTCAAACTTGTTAATTTGGTTTCATGAGGCAGCATGGAGGTTGCTGTGAGCGATACCCATCATGAGGACTTCAGCCTGTGGAGTCAGAACCTGGCGGAAGCGGAGGGGCTCAAAACCTCCGCGGCTTTCGATGCCAAACTGACCTATCCCTTTGACATGGGTCATCCGCCATCTAGCAAACAGGCTTCCACGCCGACTGGCTTAGAGGCAGGTCATGATACGCACGAGCCAATTGCTATTTGTGGCATGGGCATGAGGTTACCAGGAAACGTCAGAACCAGCGAGCAACTATGGGAACTGCTGGTGAACAAAGTCGATACCCGGGGGGAAATTCCATCAGACAGATACAATGCTGAAGCATTCATGGGGAAATCTAAGAAATATGGCTATTTCCTCGATGATGTTGATCTTAGCAAGGTGGACACATCTTCGTTCAAGATGTCGAGAGCTGAGATCGAGAAGCTGGATCCCCAACACCGTGTCATGTTGGAAGTCACAAGGTATGTTCCCACGAGTCTTGGTTCCATTGCTGTATGGATTTGCTGACCATATTTCTCCAACTAGAGAAACGCTAGAGAATGCCGGCGAAGCTGGGTGGCGTGGAAAGCAGATTGGGTGCTACATTGGCACCTGGGGCGATGACTGGAAAGAGCTGCAGACTCGAGATAAACTAGAGGCCGGCTTGGCCTCTGTCCAAAGCCACTCCGATTTCATGATGGCTAACAAGATATCGTTCGAGTACGACTTTAGAGGCCCAAGGTAAGCCATTCATCTTCCGTGGAAGCCCCTTTTGAGCCTTCGAGCCAACCCCGAGAATAGTTTAGTCGTCAAGACGGCATGTTCATCAGCCCTTGTCGCTCTTCACCTTGCCTGCACAGATATTCGAAATGGTAGTACCACATCTGCTATCGTCGGAGGAGCCAACATGCTCCTGACGCCAACTGGTAAGCGTACCCCTTTTTTGAGTTACATCATTGCAGTGAGACTGACCAAGGATTAGGAACGTTGGCCATGGAGCAAGCTGGAGTCTTGAGTCCAAACCAGTCCTGCCGCACATTTGATGCTGAGGCAGACGGGTACTGTCGGGCAGAAGCTTTTAACATGCTCTACATCAAGAAACTTGACGCTGCCGTACGGGATGGAAATCCTATTCGAGCCATCATTCGCTCAACATCTAGCAACCACGACGGCGTGGGCGACGGCAGCATGTTCGCCCCTAGCCCATATGGGCAAGAGGCAGCAATTCGGGAATGCTACCGCACCGCAGGCATCGAGGACTTTGGCAGAACGGCGCATTTTGAATGCCACGGAACTGGTACCGCAGTTGGTGACCCGGTTGAAACCGAGGCAATCGCTAATAGTAAGTACTCATTAGTTGACGATTGTCATGGTTTGGATCAAGCTAATCTTGCTACTCTTCAGTCTGGGGCTCTAATGGTGGTATTACTATTGGCTCTGCCAAGGTACATGATTTCAGACCCCCCTTGACGGGAATTCGTGTTGCTAATTTGACTGGTAATATAGCCCAACTTTGGTCATTCAGAAGGTGCTTCTGGAATCACTTCAGTCATGAAATCAATTCTTGCATTGGAGCATAAGACCGTTCTTCCCAATATCAAATTTAACAAGCCAAACCCGAAAAGTAAGCACATGTCCTAACTGGCAAGTTGAGGCCTGATTCTGACCTTTCTTGAACAGTTCAATGGGAAAGCGGGCTCAGAGTTCCGACTGAGCCGAGCGCGTGGCCGAAAGACCGCAGTGAGCGTATCAGTATCAACGGTTTGGCTCTCTAATCCAATGACGATGTCTGCATACTAACTTCTTTGTTCTCATAGCCTTTGGCCTGGGTGGTTCAAATTCACATGTGATTATAGACTCCGCTGATTCCTTTGGCCTCGGATCTGCCGTTTCCAACGGCGTAGCAATCCCCCCGATTGAAGATTCACGCCCAAAGATTTTGGTTGCTAGTGCCAACCGAGCCAGTTCAGCCAAGGAGGGAGCACAAAATCACACTCAATATCTTGCAGCACACCCTGAAAAGCTTAATGACATTGCCCACACCCTCGCCCTCCACCGAGAACATCTCCCATGGAGGACATTTGCAGTAACTAACGGGGCGGAACCCCCCGAGTTCTCAGCACCTGCAAAGGCACCTTCAACCGTACCACGGCTGAACTTCGTCTTTTCTGGTCAAGGTGCCCAATGGGCAGGTATGGGAGCAAAGCTCATTGCAGACTTTCCTGCAGTTCGGCACGACTTTGAGAAGATGGAACAAGCTTTATCAAACCTGGATGCCGAAGTAGCCCCTAAATGGAAGCTGAGAGGTATGTTCTTTCTCTTTGAAGCTTTCAGCTTCGTTCTTGACCGAGATGAACATCCCATGTATTGACACGTGTTTCCAGAGGAACTGCTTAAGTCGAAAGACGAGAGCTTGGTTTCCAAAGCAGAGTATGCTCAACCCCTGTCTACCGCACTGCAGGTAGTGATCGTAAACCTTCTACGATCTTGGGGAATCCTTCCAGCCTCCGTGGTCGGCCATTCAAGTGGTGAAATTGCTGCCGCATACGCCTGTGGAGCATTGACCATGGAGCAGGCTATCATCTGTGCGTACATGAGAGGTTATGCTACCACCCATGTGACAAAAGCTGGCGGTATGGCTGCCGTCGGTTTGGGTAAAGAGGACGCCCAGCCATATCTTGTCGATGGTGTCATAGTGGCATGTGAAAACAGCCCTACGACCGTCACTCTGTCGGGAGATTCAGATAAGCTCGACGAAGTGATCCAGGCTCTCAAGAAAGATTCACCGGATATGCTGGCAAGGCGGTTGCACGTCGACAAGGCGTACCATTCTCGTGAGTTACATCTCTACTTGATTCATGTCCATCTTGGCCAGCAGACTGACCGTTCATTCTAGATCACATGACGGAGGTCAGTGCTCTATATGAGCGTCTGACACCCGCCTTTCAGAGTGAAGCACCTACAGTTCCCTTCTTCTCGAGTGTTACGAACACTGTCATCCGGGAAGCAAAGGTCTTGGGAGCCAGTTACTGGAGACAAAACTTGGTGTCTCCAGTTCTCTTCAACACCGCTGTGCAAAATCTCCTCCGGTGGCAGGAGAAGTCCACTGATGGCCTATTCTTGGAAATTGGCCCCCATTCGGCTCTCCAAGGGCCCATTCGACAGATCCAAAACTTCCTGAGCACAAAGTCGGCATATTTGCCAACAATGCTGCGGAACGAAAATGACTCTGCTTCACTCCTCCGCACTGCCGGTAACCTCTTCGCCCAGGGCGTTAACGTTGCCTTTGAAGCGGTAAATCCCGCTGGTAGAGTCGTGCCTGATCTTCCAAGATATTCTTGGCATCACGACACTAGCTTTTGGTATGAGAGTCGCCTGACGAAAGATTGGAGATTTAGAAAGTGGGCACATCACGAGATTCTTGGCTCATCAATTGTGGAATGTTCTGCTTTGGAGCCCATGTGGCGGAATCTTCTCAAAGTCGGCGATATCCCGTGGCTTCGTGACCACATGGTAGCCAAGGATATCATTCTTCCAGGTGCGGCATATATGATTATGGCCTGTGAGGCCATGCGACAGTTCTCGAATGAGTCAACGAAGGGATTCTCCTTGAGAAATGTCAGCCTCACAACCGCCTTGATCTTGCAAGAATCGACTCCTTCCGAGACCATCTTCGCCCTGCGTCCGGTGAAGCTGACAAAGTCTCTCGACTCAGTGTGGCATGAGTTCACGGTATCCTCATATAACGGGACTACTTGGACACAACACTGTGCTGGGCAAGTCCGCGTAGGTTCTGATAGTCCACCTGAGCCCCGGAAGATCAGTGACCTGCCCCGCAAAGCGGATGTAAAGGGTTGGTACTCCACAGCTAAAACCCTCGGAATCTATTTTGGACCGCGGTTCCAAGGTCTTGACCCCGAGCGCACTACGGCACACCCTCTTCGCAACGTGCTTGTTGGCCACCTCTCCAACAACATCCCGGACATTGTACAGGAGGAGGAACCAGCCTATCCTCACGCACTCTTCATTGACTATTGCTTACAATTATTATTGCAAGCCCCCAGCAGAGGCATCAATAGGAAGCTCCGTAGTCTGGCGCTACCCACGTTCATCGGCAGCTTCTACATTGGCAAGCCACCCGCCGATGGGGAGGTTGCCGTCGAAGTGTCCGCAGATATTTCCAAGAGGGGAGACATTCAAGGAAACTGCTATAGTGCTGCCAATGATGGAGGAGTTGTCGTTCAGCTCGAGAACGTGAAGCTCACCGCTTCTGCAGAGAGAGAAGAGACGAAACTCAGCGACAGCGTCAGAATCCAATGGAAGAACGATCTTGATAACCAACAGCTTAGCAAGCTGCTCGTGTGCGAGAGAAACACTGTGGAAGTCAGAAAGGCTACCATTGTGTTGCAAAAGCTCCTCCTCCTTAGCTGTGTGGAAGGACAGGCTCGTCTCGATGGCCTGGAGACCACCGCTACAGACCACTTGGAAAAGTTCCGCCAATGGCTTAACAAGGAAGTCAATAACGCTCGTGCTGAGGGATACCTAATGGTTGATGACACGCCTCAAATGCTGGCGTTGTCTCCTTCAGAGCGTTATGAAACAATCGTCCGCTTAGAGAAGGAGTTACAGCAAACTCAGCTCGCTCCACTGGCCACAGCCATTAAGCGAATCTTGGATTCTATCAAACCAATTTACACTGGGGTGATTCCAGGTCTTGATGTGCTGAGACAAGATGACTTGCTCACACAAATTTACAACACCACACACGATTGGGACTTGTCCAAGTTCGTGCGTTTGTTGAGCCACCGCACGCCAAACCTTCGTATCCTAGAAATTGGTGCTGGAACTGGAGCTACGACAGCACTGATTCTTCCCAATTTGATCTCTGAATACGGTGAGCGTATGTTCGGCTCATACGTCTTCACTGATATTTCAGCAGGTTTCTTCGGAGCTGCAAAGGAGCGATTCGGAAACCTGCAGGGGATGCAGTTCCAGACGCTCGACATTGGCAGAGACCCAGAGGAGCAAGGTTTCGATCTGGGGTCTTTCGATCTTATCGTTGCCGCGAATGTTCTCCATGCTACACCTAGCCTCCAAGTGACGCTATCTAATACCAGGAAGCTGCTACGAAACAACGGTAAGCTGCTTCTCCAGGAGATGCATTCGGCAACGAAGCCCTCCAACTACGTAATGGGTGTTCTTTCCGGGTGGTGGCTTGGTGAAGCCGATGGACGGGCGAATGAACCGTACATTTCTCCTGAAAGATGGGACAAGGAGCTTGCCAACACTGGATTTGACGGTGTAGAGGCTGCTGTTCTCGACGATGAGGAACCTTACTCAACGAACGCTTTCATCATTGCTTCTCCCAAGATCGACAAGACCCCTGCCTCCAAGGTCAACATTCTTTCTTCAAAGCCCGAAGGGCCTGTGGCTGAGTCCATTTCAACCGCATTGAAGAGCCATGGTCTTGCAGTGGAATTTGTTTCCTTGTCCGACCGAGCCCTGGAAGGTGGCATCATCTCTATCCTAGACCTTGAAGGTGATGCTATCTTTGAGAACATCACCGAAGAGACGTACAACAACCTCCGCGGCTTCTTGTCAACGTTGAAATCCAAGGCACTTTGGCTGACAAAGCCCTGCCAAATCGAGGCCACTGAGCCACAGTACGCCGCCATCATCGGTCTTACTCGAACGCTTCGTAAAGAAGTGGGCATCACTATCGGGACTCTGGAGCTCGATGAAATCGAGTCGGCAGGGGCTAAGAAGGCAATCTTTGATATCTATCAGAGGCTTCACTATGACCCTGCATCCGCAGAGGTCGACCCTGACTACGAGTTTGCCTGGTCGAATGGCGATATCCAGCTTCCCCGATGTCACTGGTTTTCAGTTGCAGATGAGGCTTCTTTCAAGAAGAAGCCTAGCGAGCGAATCGTAAAGACACTCCAGATCGAGAAGCCAGGCTCTCTGAAGACACTGAGGTGGTCAGAAGCATCATACCCGGAGGTTGGGGCAGGCAATGTTCTCGTGGATGTTCGTGCTATAGGAATGAACTTCAAGGTAAGTCGAGACACTCGATGATGCTAGCTAAAAAGGTATAATTCTCACATGCAATAGGATGTTCTCATCTCGATGGGTGTCGTGGACGGTGCTCTGGGCCACGAGTGCGCGGGAGTCGTCGCGGCTGTGGGCACCGGAGTTTCCGGGCTCGAGGTGGGCGACAGGGTTGCCGCTGTGGTTCATGAAGGATTCACAACAACAGCACTGGTACAAGTTGACCATGTTGTCAAGATCCCCGACGAATTGAGCTTTGAAGACGCAGCTACGATGCCAACTGTGTATACCACTGTTATTCACAGTCTTGTGAATCTTGCCCGTCTTGAGGCAGGCCAGGTAAGAGCACAGAAGCAACTATGTTCCTGTACTAATTTGAACAACGCTAATGGTGACACCTTGCTAGACCGTTTTGATTCATTCGGCATGCGGTGGTGTTGGTTTGAGTGCAATTCAAATCTCGCGAATGATTGGCGCTGAGATCTTTGTCACCGTAGGAAGCAAGGAAAAGGTCCAGTATCTTGTGAACACTGTTGGAATACCCCGTAACCGGATATTCAACTCCCGAGACTCCAGCTTCAAGCAAGGTATTTTGAAGGAGACTGGAGGCAAGGGAGTGGACGTGGTCTTGAACTCGCTGTCTGGGGAGCTCCTTCATGCATCGGTAAGTGGTCAATTCAGCTACAAGGATATTTTTATGTTGGTATACTGACGGAATTCTACGTAGTGGCAATGTGTCGCCGAGTGCGGTACGATGGTAGAGCTCGGAAAGCGTGATTTCATCGGCCAAGGTCGCCTTGCTATGGACACCTTCGAGGATAACCGTGCCTTCTTCGGCGTGGATATCAGCAAGTTCTACCAGAAGCGACCAGCACAGACCAAGAAATTACTTGAGCAGATGATCAAGTTCTACCAGCAAGGTCAGACCCAACCAATCAAGCCCGTCACGGCGTTTGATGCGGTTGATGTACAAGAGGCATTCAGATTCATGCAAAATGCCCAGTATATTGGCAAGCTGATCATCCGCATTCCCGAAGACCCCTCTCTTCTCGGGGCAGCGCCCTTGCAGCGCAGCTTCACTCTCCGTTCGGACCGGTCTTACTTCCTTGCCGGTGGTCTTGGTGGCTTGGGCCGATCCGTTTCACTTTGGATGGCCGAGCACGGGGCGAAGAATCTGGTTTACCTCTCTCGAAGTGGTGGTAGCAAACCTGAAGACGCTGCTCTCGTTCGTGATCTAGAAGCCTCTGGCTGCACAGCACAAATATTCCCCGGAAGCGTGGCGAATATTGCTGATGTCAAGAACGCCATCAGCAACGCGAAGCTTCCCGTTGGTGGTGTATTGCAATTCTCGATGGTTCTAAGGGTACGTAATTGACATCAATTTCTAAGATCTACCCAAATGTTCTGACCAGAGTTTTAGGATAACGCATTTGAGAACATCCCATATGAGGATTGGCAGGCGGTTTGGGGACCTAAGGTCCAAGGTACCTGGAATCTCCATAACGCGCTCGAGGGCCAGGACTTGGACTTCTTCCTCATGTTCAGCTCCGCTACGGGTCTAGGAGGTATGCCTGGACAGTCAAACTACGCTGCCGCGAACACAGTGCTCGATGCCTTCGTCCAGGCCCGACAGAGCAAGGGGCTCCCTGCCTCTGTAATCGATCTGGGCCCAGTCGACTATGTCGGCTTTATGGTTCAGAACCCAGAGGTTGCCGCTAGGATGTCGGCTGAGGCGTTCTATTTCATTCCGGAGCACGCATTCCTGGACGCTATCAAGCTGAGCATGGAGAACTCGTCGGCTGATGTACGATCAACTGATCCTCTTTCTGCTTCGGGTTTTGTCAGTTCAAGCCAGATTGGTGTTGGCATGCGAAGCACGCTGCCTCTTTCATCGCCAAACAACAGAGTCTACTGGAGAGCAGACTCGAGATTCGCTCTGTACCGCAATATTGAAGAGAGCGGAGACGCTTCTGACGCTCTCGCAGGCGGCGATCAAGATGACGGGGGCTTGGGTCTTTTCCTGAAGACCGCAGACGCAGAGCCGCGATCGCTGGCCCAGGAGGACAGGATTGCCGAATTAGCTCAGCATATTGGGTCCATGTTGTGCGACCTCATGCTCAAGCCTCTGGAAGATCTTGACGTGAATCTCGGAGTTGCTGCGCTCGGTGTCGACTCTCTTGTTGCCATTGAGCTCAAGAATTGGCTGCGGCGGAAGTTGGTACTGGAGGTCAGCGTGATTGAGATCATGAATGCCCCGTCACTCTTGGCCTTGGCTCGCTTAGTAGGAGAGGGATGGATGATTAAGAAGCGTGTTGGAACTCGGGAGGGTGACAAGTTTGTTCTTACGACATGATGATATTTGATTTATAGCTCAGCATAATTAGCGCGGAGGCAATCTCGAATTACAATTCTACGTAGTAAACTGCATATTTTCTTGCATTTTTTCTTGCTCTTCGTCCTTGCCCCAATGCTTTGTCCCTCCATGAGAGGGGAGTTGCTCTCTAGCTAGTTGATATCTCATCCCTGGTTTGCTCCCACGCGCGCCAGCCGGCAGGATTTTTCAACACATTCTGGCCTAGCCTTTTACGCTGCGGCAAACCAAATGGCACGAATCCGAAGCTCCCAGAGATCCCGGAAATTCCGGGCTCAATGGCTCGTTTCTGGGAATCGGCCATGACATACGCCGAGATACGAGCAACGTGTTGGTAGGGGATCTAGCACCAACGGTCATGCATGGCCCGCCACGCGAAGGATGTTCCCGGTGGGCAATGAGCGACATTGTCGGCAGGGTTTGCGAAAAGCAACTAGCCAGGATCATGCATAGGACAGTGCAGCAACTACTGTGTGGTTCGTGAGATGGGTTCACGCCCCCTCCTGTTCCAGATGAGGTGCTAATGTCTGATGCAGGGGCTGTGAACTGTGGGTTACAACGGCCAGGAGACTGAAACTGAACAGCACGCGCTTCATCCACTTTGTTTGAAGTTACATCGCGTTCAAGCTTGTAGGGTTTAGTGGGAATAGCGGCATCTTCGATCCTGCGCGCGGGCCGGTAGAAGTCTTGCCATCATCGAGTTAAGCGAGTGTACATAGTGATTCCTATGGATGAGCCAAAGTCTGGAACTTGCTCAGAATGAGCTACTCTTGGCTCACGGATTGCTGAAAAATGTTGTGTTAGTTTTCAGCTACATGCACGGCATGCATATATTTGACAGCATATAGGGCAAGCATTATAATTACTAAACGATCAATGCGTCAACAATCCTGGAATGTCATTTGCTGCAGTTGGTTGTTGGTTATTGAAAAACCGGACAAGGATAACTGCTCTAAGCCAGTCTTGGATATCAGATTCCCCGCGGCAACTGAGATACTCATCAGACGAGCATGTTTCCTCAATCGGGCATCCTTCAACATTCACTGGCAGGCTGGTGGATCTGTTGTCCTTTTACTATGCGGTACTATGCACGTTCGTTAGTTCAGCTTATTAGATCTACGCTCCTCAACCATAGACCCATGTTGCCATATTCAAGCGATCACACTCTCACCCAACCCCCAGGAGAAAACGTATGACAGACGCCCCTTGTTCTTCTGCAGGTCGAGTTGACCTGCCGAATAGGTATAGCATTATATATGAAAAGAGGATCTGGTGCTACAACGTTGTAGCCTGGTACCTCGCATTAACTGGCCGCTTACCAAAGCGATCGTCCCATCACTTATATTAGATTTTGCGTTCATCACCCTCTCAATTAGCGGTGGCAATTTCCACTACTCATCGCTCTAATTACAAACTTTCAGCATGGCTACTAAATTCAGGACCCATCTCACCGGGCCGGCCAAATGGGCGGAGAAGACTCCAACCGCGCCCGCGTTCAAGGTTCCTCAATGGTCTGAGGCAGGCGAGTTTGGTGGTTGGAAGCCAGTCAGCTATGCAGAGTACTGGGGTGATATTGAGAAGTACGCTCGCTACGTGTATAATGAATTCACTAAGCAAGGCCTGAAGGAACGCGATACCGTGGGTATCTGGTATGAAAATGACAACCAAACAACAGAGCCAAGCAGTGTAAGCTAATCAATCCATGCGATAGGTCCTCTGGAGCCAACTATGTGGACATTGTGCATATCTGGGCAGTTGCCAGAGCGGGCTTTGTCCCATTGCTCATTTCTATCCGCATCCAACATCTGGGAGCACTTGATCAATTGCTGAAAGGCGGAGAAGCAAAGGGGCTTCTGTATAATACCGCGGTTGCCAAGCCTGAGCTAGATGTGGTTTCTATACCTGCAGTAGATATCAAAACTTTGGATGCTGCCCCGGGCGAAAAGCCCCTTCCTGAGATTTGGTTTCCCTCAAACGAAGACGAGATTGTTATGAAATACCACTCATCTGGTTCCTCTTCCGGAATGCCCAAGGTGATCCCGATGACGGCTCGTTGGGTCGATTTCCTTTTGGACAAGCTGGTCGATGCGCTTGGGTCTGACCCAAACAAGCAGGAGAACACATCCGCCAAGTAAGTCATCTACAGTCCGCACGCTTTACTCTCCATAGCTAATCATGATCCCAGTGGCTCTGCCGTCCATCTTGCAGGAGCGATGACTATTATTGCTAGTCACTACCAAGGCCAGTGCATTACGATCTGCAAAGAAGTCAGCAGCAGCCGCGAAGAACTCAAAGCCTTGGTAGAGGACCACGGCCTGACCCGAATCGTCTTGTTCTCCACATTCTTGGCCAAGTTCATCATTCAGGCTCGCTCTGATCCAGAACTCCTCCGGTTGTTCAAGAGTCTTAATCGAGTCATTCATGGAGGTGTGCCTCTGGATGAAAAATATGCAAAAGAGGCCCGTGATCAGGGCATCAAGCTGAGGGATATCTTCGGCAGCACTGAGATTGGAGTGGCCATGATTTCCGGCGATGAGGGGCCAAACGAGGCGTATCTGAGGCCCATCGTGGGTACCAAGTACAAATTCGTCCCTGTCAACGACGCATCAACCGAGTCCCAAAATGGTGCAGGCGCACCCAAACTGCTTGAGGTGATTATCACTGCTGAATCTGGGGACTGCCCGCACCCATCGTACAGGAACAAGGAGACGGGTGACTTCCACACCGGGGACCTGGTCGAGGAGGTGGCTCCCGGTTACTATCTGTCAAGAGGCCGCAACGATGACTGGATGAAGATGCAGAATGCAGCACTCTGCGATACTCAGTCAATCGAAGGGAATGCCCTGGAGGTGGCCGGTAAAGATCTCATTGGTGCCGCGGTTTGCATTGGCCTTAAGCGGCCGTCGCCAGTCCTGGTGGTTGAACCTTTAGCTGATGGGGATGTTCCTTCGACTTTGACACAAGATGTCTTTGAAAGAATCAAGCCCTTCCATGAACGAATGTATGCGCATGAAAGAATCGACGACGCAAAATTCATCATCGTTGCTCCCAAGGGTTCACTCCCCAAGACTCCCAAGGGGAATGTCCAAAGGAAACCCGTTGAGAAGACCTTTGAGAAGCAGCTCGACGAATTGTTTGGACAGATAAACCCTTAATGGAGAAAAGAGAGGTCTCATAGTCAGGTAGTTATAGTTCGTATTATTGCCTGTTTTAATGGCAGTTGGGAATCTGTGCTTCAATTCTCTTAGATCTTGATTCAGAAAAGGTGCATCTATATCCTATAATCTTTATCTTGATAATATGCTACTTTATTAACATCATTGTCTATAAATCGATGCTTCAAAGGCTCGCTTGGGTCTAAGATTAGTACAGGAATCAAAATGTTTAACGCCAGCTCCCAGATGATAGCAGCCTATGACCCAGCTAATAGAACATGAGAATATCAGTGACCTAGTTCTGTCTTCTGAATGAGTGTCCTCAAAATCTTTTGATTTGCCCTCTTTAGTAAAATTGGCGAATGATGCAGCTTTGTCTCATTCAAGGCACTGATCAAGAGCTCCAGTAGCAAACAGACCCTAGAAAGAAACCATAGGCATTCGGATCATGAAAAGAACTCGGAACCAGTTTGTTCAGAGCCGTCAAATGCCGAGTTTAACACTCTGGGGGCGAAATGGTGGGAATTGCATGCCACGGTTTAGGGTAATGAAACGATCGAAAGAATAAACATGACTGGGCTCATTTCTTAGTGCTAAATTGCAACCGTTTTTGCCACCTAAGAAGCCCCGTTGGCTCAGTGGTAAAGCGTATCACTAGTAATGATAAGATCACTGGTTCGATTCCAGTACGGGGCAAGGTACCATTTCATTTTTGTCATTTTCGCATTCGATCATCATGAATGACAAGGTGAGTTCAACGCCTACCCATGTTTTTTTCTTCTTTCGCTTAATTTGAGGCAATATTTTTTGCTATGGATTTACTGTTAAGCCCTTTACTTGTCGGTCATGCCTAGATTGAACCACAAACACATGTCTGGTTCTAACTCTTCCAAAGTATCCCAGGGCGTGAACCCGCTCGTCATATCAGTAAGTGCTTTGGTCGGATCTGGCATTCCCTCACTGATACTGGGAGATTTCTCCTTTCTAGGCTGCTGCGCTCCCGGCATCGTCTTCGGACCTATCCCCAAGACATCCCGAGCTATCGTCTGTATTTCCTGCAGATTTCTTGCTGTCTGCGGCCAAATGTCCCCAATTGCCCTCAGACATCCAATGGCCATGCGGATCCGATCTCGCGCCACTGCCAGTTCTTGGCCTTTGTAGAGGAATTTGCATGCGGACAGTAGGCCCAGAGTCCCTACGGACATCATGCAAGTAACGAAGGGTGTATGGCAAAACGGCCGCACAGGTAAGGCGAGGAGACGGACCTGCGACTGGATGGCTTGGAGACTCCGTACCGTGTGGATGTTCACCAACTCGGAGCTTGAAGCATTGCTTGGAGGGTCCGTCGAACAGCTTGACACTGATTCGACAGGGTTGAAACGTAGATCTGAGAACGGTCGGTGAAGCCCGATGATTGCTCTACATGCTCTTGTTAGCTACCTCTGCATGCAGAGCACCGGATCTCACGTACGCGTTGATGGCCATGATGGCTTGGAACATGAGCTCGTCCATCTCGCCACTTTTGGATATGACCTGCTTGCGCTCTTCTGGCAGCAATAGGAGGTATCCTTCAATGATCGAGTCGGCAGAGTCGACGATGACCGGGCCCGAGTTGCTTGAAAGGCCTTTCGTCACAACGTCGGAAGCAAGTGCTGCGCAGCGCACGGAGCCGATGAGGTATGCAAATGAGGAGTAATCGTGTTTCTCAAATGCGAACTCCCTCGAATCGAAATCTTCCAGTGTCTTTGGAGGAGAAATTGTCTAGACAACGACCTTGTCAGTCCTATACTCTTAGGAAAGATGAGTGGGCAGCATGGAAAACATACACCAGATTCGTATTCGCTTTCCTGGCAAGGTAGCTCTACCGTGGCCGCAATGTCTTTGGTCTCGAATGGCGTTGTTTTCGTCGTCCCGGCGTAGAATCCATCTACAATGTACAGCTGCCACCATGTCCTTCTCCAGCTTTCCTGCAGAACAGGTTCCCCGAACCCATTCTCCGTCGCGAATTCTTTTTGGAACATGCCCAATTGGCGAGCAATGTTGATGGCAGAGTCCATTTGCTGCTGCGCGCTTACTTTGTCCCCTTGCCAGTATAGAGGGATCGAGTAGAGCAGGCGCGCCTGAACGATGAACGGATCATTTGGCTTCGCTTTCAAAAGGCAGTCATGAAGATGATCCCGCAACTGATTGAGGTCTGGAGAGCGGGTATAGACGGCGCCAATCATACGTATCACGGCGAGTACTGGTGCGAGCCTTGAACGTATATCTGGATTGTGGGAGAGCCTTTCCAGATCCCGTTTTGGAAGAACACAAGGATGGAAAGCATGAAAGCGATCGTAATACGCCTCAAGAAGCAGGTCCCCGTTGATGTCAATCGGAGGCGAAGGCAACGCAGCTGGGGAGAGGGTACTGCTACCAAGCCAGTCTTGGTCGATGTCGAATGCTTCCCCGTCATGGTTGGCCTCGAGAACTACATCGGAAGAAAGACTTTCCAAATCTACAGTGAGAGGAGGGCTTTCTAAGACGCATGAGACTGAAATCGTGTCCGAGCTCGTATTGGTAGGGGGCAGGCTGGATGATGTTGCAGCGCCGCCTTTCTGCGCCAATTGGGCCTCACGACGCGCTGCGAGAGCGGCACGATCGAGACCGCCGCGTCGAGATTTGGCATATTGACAAGGCTTCCCTGCTGAGGTACATCGACTGCAAAAGGGCCGCTTGCCGTCGCACTTCAGATGGCGGGATCGGCAGGGAAGACAGGCAAGCGACGAGCGGGCAACTCGTGTATGCTGTGCCGACATGAAGATCAAGGGGAGCCTACTCGGGCACCGGCGGAGGAATGCTGGTCGTGTTGGTCGGCTTGATTTGATACACCTGCGGGTCTGATCTGAAGACTAGAACACACTCTAGTTCTGTGAAAGCGAGAATCAAGAACAAGCTACGGTGATGGCATAATCATGAGCTCAGGTTTTTCCATCCGCGAGGGGCCAGAGTTGACTGCCACATGCTTTGGCGGATGTCTTTGAAAGCGGCAATTAGCAGTATCGATCCGGGTAACCAATGTCTCTTGAGTGATTTCTGGCGGCATTTTACTGCTAAATGGCTCAAAGAAGACTTCTGGCTCCGCTTTCGGTACTTCATGAATAAGCTTGTTCGATCTGGGGCTGAAGCACAAGAAAAAAGCTTCTCCGCTAGATCCCGAGATACGATGACGTCCAGTACTTGATGACGGCGACAACGGATATCTGTGATCGGGATGTCTCGTATATTGGCTACTCATTGACCGAGGATTCATATATAGATCATCGACTTTATTACCCTTGCTCCTCATCATCAATTCATCATTCATAGAGCACACACAATCCCGTGTACTCTTTCTCCTCTTCCGCAAATATCATGAAACAGCGAATTGTCATCATTGGCTCTGGCTTTGCAGGCCTTTGGAGCGCTCTTGGGGCCAAGCGTCTGCTCAATCTTCATCCCGAGATTGAGGTCGAAGTCCTGGTCATTGCCCCAGAACCGTCACTCGTACTCCGCCCAAGACTGTACGAGCAGAATGCACAAGGGATGAAGGTTTCGCTCGAAGAAGTATTTCAGGCTACTGGAATCCGCTTTATGCAAGGTACCGTTGAGACCATTGACAGCGACGAGGATGAGGTCGTGGTTTTGTCTAGTGGAGGCAGCCGCTCACAAGTCTCATATGACCGTCTCATCCTCGCGGCGGGGAGTCAGCTCTTGCATCCTAAAAGTGTCTCTGGTCTGGCTGAACACGCTTTCGATGTTGACACCTTCGAGGGAGCGACCAGGCTTGAATCTAGACTCGAGGAGCTACCATCGCTCGCTCCCAGCCCTGCCCGCGACACCGTCGTTGTTTGTGGTGCAGGATTCACAGGAATTGAGCTAGCTACCGAGCTGCCATCGCGACTGAAAGCTATTTTCAAGTCTGACCCAGCGCCAAAGGTTGTCCTGGTCAACAGTGCCGACGAAGTAGGCGCTGAGCTTGGCCCAGGTCCACGCCCTACTATCGAAAAGGCCTTGGAAAGTCTTCACGTCGAAGTCAAATCTGGATCAGCTGTACAAGCCGTCGATTCCACCGGCATTACGCTTGCGTCTGGAGAACACATCCCTTCATTGACTGCTGTCTGGACGGCCGGCATGGGTGCCACGCCCCTGACAGCACAAATCGATGGTCCCAGAGATTCCATGGGTCGTCTGCACGTTGATCAAGACCTGCGGGTTCCCTCGTGTAAGCGGATATTCGCCACTGGGGATGCTTGTCGTGCCCTTACCGGAGACAGCGACGGTCACTACACCTTGATGTCCTGCCAGCATGCCCAAATACTCGGTCGTTTCTCAGGGCACAACGCCGCGGCTGATCTTGTTGGCGAACAAACAGTGCCGTATAGCCAACCCAACTACGTGACCTGTTTGGACCTAGGTTCATACGGGGCAGTTCTTACAAGCGGGTGGGAGCGTCAGGTCATGGTTACAGGCGCTGTTGCCAAGCAGATCAAGACACAGATAAACCAGTATCTGATTTACCCTCCCAAGGCGCATGGAAGGAACGCGCTGGCAGAAGCGATCCCTCAGAGTCCAAATTTCCTTGGCAGTTTCAATACACTTTTGAAGAGGTGGGGGGTGTTGAGTTAGATCCCTCTTGTTTATGGTAGGAATTATTGGGGGCTGCAAGGCCATCTTAGATTGTATTCTAGTTTATGGAAATTAGATTGAGGCTGCTCTTAATATTGAACTTTGTGATACTAGATCTCTATTGGACTTTCTTCTCTTTCCATACTGAAATGCTCAATTATTCTAGTTGGATCATTTGGTGAGGCAGAGAGAGAAGGCACAATGAAATTGTGTACATCCAGCTAAGGTAGTTGAATGACCATTTAGAATTATAAACATTCTTTTGACAGCTATATTAAAACATTTACATAGAATTTCTTTTGTCAACACGTGTGTTTCAGATATCTTTAGACAGCACAGGTGAAGCAAGACCTATCATAAAACCTGGTCGCCTCAGTCGGCGTATAGGTCAGACCAAGTCCGGCCGTACCGACTCTGTAAGGGCGACAAGAAGTATCCGTCTTCGTGTAAGAGAAGCCCAAGCAATCTGCTCTAGCCAGGCATTCCAGGGCGCAGTTTACGAGGCTGCCCACGGGTTTGATGACGTAGTTTTCAAGCCGGGTGCTCTGAATTTGTTGGCCGCCGACGGCGGGTATGCCGCATGTATTATCATCACCAAGGCTTGCCACTGGTGCCGCGCACGTTTGGGCAGCTGTAGGGGCCGAAGTGGTCGTGGTTGGTGTGGCAGAAGTGCTAGTCGACTGGGGATAAGGAGTAATGACTGGGTCGGTTGATGAGGAGGAGATTTCATTAGTGCTTGAAGAAGCTGGCGTGGTTCTTGTATCAAAAGTTGTGGGCGTAGAGAGCGTGGGAGTCGAGGTCGTGTTTGGGAATGTACTTGAAGGAGTGGTGGTAGTAGTCGCAGAGAGAGTCGGAGTCGTTGTTGTCAGTTGCGCCGTGCTGGAGTTATTCTCACATTGCGAGCAGGTGAAGCATGCATTGTCGCTCCAAAGCTCAGAAGTGCTGCTCGCGTCTTGGGGTACGAACTGTCCCTGGGCAAGAGTCTCAGAAATGAGATAGCATGTGCCTTGCGAAGGCGAAAAGGAGGACGAGTTGCAATTCTTGGTCTGAGAACAAATGGATGCACACTGTTCAGGCGATGTCGCTTTGCCAGGGAACTTGGTTGAATCAGGAAGCCAGGCACCAATATCTAAGTTGAACTGGCCAGCTCTCTTACAGTACACGTTGGCTGGGACAAGAAGGTTGGCTGTGCAGCTCTGTCCTCCAGGACAGGCGTCCATAGACGCAGCGGTTGTGGTTGCTGAAGGTGCTGCTGTCGTAGTTGATGCAGGAAGCGTGGTAGAAGTAGCTGATGACGTTGAAATTACAGAAGAAGAGAAAGAGGAAGTTGACAACGAGGAAGAAGTGACGACAGCGGCAGAAGATGCTGCTGGGCAACTTAGAACGGGCATGCTGGCAGGGTCTGCGAGCGTAGCCACAATCTTGAACTGGGCCATCCCACTTCCGCAGGCATTGCAGCTTCGATCGGTAAAGAATGTGAGATAGTTGGCACCGTCGGACGTTGCAACAGTCGAAACAGTGTCGGAGTATAACTTGCAGTTTTGACCGCCGGTGACCGAGTACGAGAACGCTTTGCAAGAAGGATACTGGTGGCAAACGTCGCGACAGGCGCTGGAACCGCAGATGGGGCTCACGCTGGTCGTGATAAAGGGCGATGCGCAAGCTCTCGGTTGCCCATTGAGGTTACTCGTGCAACCCGCACCCGGAGTGCTTCCCTCGACATTGACACAGACGGTGTTGTCTGGCACTGTGGTCGAGCACTGCGTCTGAGCAATGCAAGATCGATCGTACGCCCAGTTGGAGTCACTTCCGCCGTTGTTCGCCGAGTTATCAGCAAGAGAAGTCTCCAGGAGGTAGCAGCCGTTAACACAACCGATGCTTTTAGTGTTCCACTGGAATGATAGGCAACGAGGATCCTTGAGACACAGGGCGGCACACTGCTCTTTTGTGCCATCGCTGGTATACTGCTTGTAGCCAGATGATCCAGAGTATGGCCGTCTGGCACAGCCTCTGCCGGCGATTGAGGCGCTTCCCAACGTAGCGCAAATGTTGTCACCAAAGCTGGTAGAGGATGCAGCAGCGCTGGATGAAGTCGTGGAAGCGCTACTCGAGCCGACCCCAGTCGTTGTAGACGCAACTCCGGTCAAGGAGCTACTCGCTGTGACGTTGTCACTTATAGTTGGGCTTGTGCCTGGGCTGGATGCGGCTGGGCTCTGTGCTGCCGAAGACAAGGCAACACTGTCTGTAGTAGAGGCCACGATAGGAGCGGTAGAGCTCAGGCTAGGCGGAGCTGTCGACGCATCGGCGAAAGCAGAGTAAATGACGGTGATGTCGTCCAAATCGCTAAGACTGACTTCGTTGGTGAAGAACACCTGGTCGAAGCGAACTGCAGCCGAGCCACCATCGGAACATCTGACCTCAAACTTGAGATAGCCACTCTCAGAGATTAGAGGGCTTTCCTGGACCAACGCAGTCCAGCTGAAGGTTCCAGAGTTGGCGGCAACAACGGGGAAATAGTCGGATTCTACCAAGACCCCGGTATCGTAGGTGGCAATCAACTTGCAGGTGTTGGCCTTCTCGTTCATGTCGACATAGTACCAAACGCGCATGGTGTAGACACTCTCGCGATCGGTGCTCTGGAGTTCTTGTTTGATGCTGACGCTCTGATCTGGGATGACATCGCGCTGGCCAATGCCGTTTGTCGTGCTGTCCTTGGGCTGGCCAACGGTCAAGTAAGCGCAAGCACTCTCCTCGCTTCCATCGCCAGTATATCCCAAGCCAGAAACCTGGCGGGCTTCTCCGTCTCCATCAACTTCGTATCCGTACAGGCCCCCGGGGGCACTGGGGTCGTATCCAACAAAATTGCCGTTTCGGATCAGATTTTGTACACCTCGCGGTTGTAGTGTACCGCTGGTTATGGTCGAGGGACCTGCCGTTGATGTACCGGTATATCCTCCTGGTGTGGTGACCGATGCCGGCAAACCGGTAGTCGCTTTGTTACATTTGGCTGCTGTCAGGTCCAGCGAGCCAACCAGGGCAAATGCCGCAAGGGCGACTTTAGACCACATAGCTTAAAAGTAAAAACGAGTGTAATTGGGCCGAAGCTCAAGGTGGCTTGCTACACAAGTCAACCAAAGATCGTGGTGTGGTTACTAAAGTCAGGCCGCAGGAGGTGGCGCCCTTCACTTAATGATAAAAAGGATTGGGACTGACTAGAAGCCAACTCTAGCCGGTTCTCTGGGCACATCCCTCAGTCCCGAACATTCTTTTTATTATGCGCTGGCTAGTCAGGTCCATAGCCAGGTCTTAATATTGACAACATGGGTGCAAATTCGATAGTTCAGTCTCGTCCAAGCTGAGGGATCCGCAACCGCCACCGCTATTGAATATTGAAAGCATTTAAGAGGGGGCATCTCAGCCGAGAACCAGAACGATTTTCTTTTCTCGATAAGAAAACCTCCCCCGTGAGCTTACAACACGTCATCTCCATTGATTTGGAGAAGATACATTTTCGCGACCGCCTACGAGATCTCCATAGCATTGCCTCTGAATTCGAGCATTCCACGGTTGCCCAGCCTCCTAACGAATCCACAAACTCACTAGAGAGTACCCCTGGCTTTACTAGAGCTGGCCTAGAGCTGAGGCAGTGGGGGTCAGACAGCTCGGGCCGTCTACATAGTAGTTAGTGATGACAAGGTGTGATGCGTAAGTAGTTGGCTGCACCAGGCCTCCAGAAATGTTCTTCAGTAGGACCGTTATTTGGAGACGGGGATAAAACATGGCACACCAGAATTCTTCTAATATAATGAAGAGACCTTAGTCTTTGATGAACAATACTGAACACAATAGCGGTCGAATAACAAACTATGCTGCGATTTCGAACTTGATCTTCTGTGCATTTCTGATTTATTGTTTTGGTAGCGTCTCAAACATTGTCCGTACTCGATCGCGGTTGCTGAGTCTAGTAGCCTCTCACGAAGCAAAGCCATAATAAACCCTGCAGATAGTTCGGTTTGCAATTTTGGGAGAGAAAAGAGGATTGTAATTATGGGAATAGGATAGGCAACTAATAATACACTTTGCTTCTCGGCTTTCTGACTCCATTCATGAGCTCCAACGTAGGGTGACGCTCCGCTGCATTTGTTTGCCTGATCATGTCCGAGAAATTGCTGATAAATTGAACGTAATGAGACGCACTTCCGATTACTATGATGGAGATTCGCCGTATTTTGTTTCTGGTTTAGTTCGTAGCCAGCGGCTCAATCTCAGGGATCGTGGTTTGCTTTGCTCTTGCATCTCCTTTGGCGCTGGCCACCATCCACCAGTCGGCATCTCATCGAAGAGGGTATTGAAGCTGTGGTTTCTGCGTACTGTGCAGGCTTTATATACTTGTCTCTCATCCCAGCGGTATGCATAGGCCAGGAAGACGGTGTCTGGTGTTGTCCACTCGAGTCTGAAATTCATAACAACAGAGGGAGATTTGGCGAACACCTCGAGAGTAGCTTTCCACTCTGGGTCGCCAGCGGTATCCATAAAATAATAACACCGTCTGTGTTTCCATGAAGGGTCAAACCCTACTTCTTCTGCCCTCCCTTGATCATCAAAATGCATCTCGCCATATCCTGGAATCAAGTCTGCGGCCGAAAGATGAAACCCTTGTCGCATTAGACGAGGAATGTTCTTGGCTTTGACAAAAAGCTTGGCTTTCCAATATTGTTGAGCTTTTCGGTCCCTCAATATCCGCTGTATGAAGGACTTGTTTTCGTGAAAAATTTCAGGTGCACAGGTAAACTCCAAGTTGAACCACTTAAGCTCCTGCCACCTTCGAGGGATCATCGCTTCCCAAACATCCTCGACGATGGCAGCTTCTCGATCAGCTACTCTGAGGCTGGTATATTGCGGTGGACTGGGTTCCTCGGATTCGCGGGGTGGTGCCATGCTGGGCCACATCATGGAGGGCGGCTTCTTGCGGATTTTCGTCGGCGGCTCGTTGCATTAATTTGTATATTTTGACGAGACCTTGGACTTTAAGTAGCCCAGAGGTCGGCGTTGCCGCTGGATAGCTTATCTGGATGGGACTATACTTTCCACTTATGCGGCGTAAAAGGACTAGAAAGACACCAGTTGATATCTGCACGAACTCGCTTGGTTATGCCTGAAGCTCTCTGAGTACCGTGTCTTATCTTCAAATATTCGCCCGCTTAACGAGTCTGAGATATGAAAGTAAGTGCAGGTTGTAAATGTCGGTCTCTCTTTGAAAAACAATTATTTATTAATGTCGATTCAGGCGCATGGAAGACTGGAGATGTGAATCTATACGGGAATTAAAGTTTATTAAGGAGGTCACGCGGGCGAATAAGTCATGATAGAGAACTTTACCTCTATTCGCCTAGAACCTTCACTGCAACTAGCCCTATGGGGCTTTATCCTTGGGTGATGCGAACCTTGCCTGAGTATGAGACAAAGTGGCGAGGATTCTAGCAGGGGCGAGATAGCGATGCATCTCTTCTCTCTAAGCAGTGGCGTTGAAATCAAATAGGCAATTCAAAGCAGCTTGCGCTTAATCTATGGGCAAGTCTTGGATTCAATTAATACCGAATGAAATCGCATATCAACACGTGAGGCCTGAGGTGGCAGAATGGGATAGTGTTTAGTTTTACAAAAATCAAAAGGCAAACCAAGAAGAATCGTTCATATTGAAAGGGCTCTTTCTCTTTCTACTTCTCCAATAAGGTCAAAAAGTCCAAAAGACTTCTCACCTCGTTCTTGCGCGCCTCAGGAACTTGGATATTCCCAGTGAGGATTTCTTGTGCAGTCACCTCTTTTCCATAAAACTTGGCATTAAGATCCTTGTTCTCTTTGAAGTGGGTGCCCCCAAAAGTCAGACCAACGTACATGCCCGTCGATTCTGTGAGAGTTTGGACAAGGCTCTGACCTTTAACGTCAACATATGTACTGAGAGGACCAGCAGAAGCCGCAAGTTGCATCCCATATTCTCGTCTTTGCTCGATAAAGTTTTTTTCGAATTCTTCTTTCTTCAGAACCTGGACCGAGCTGTACACATTAATCCCAAATGATACCCCTCCGCCAACGTACGTCAGGGAGACAGCAGAGGGCAATGACCAATCTCCCTTCGCATGACGGGCCATCACAAGCCCGGAGCCAAGTCCGACTTCAGCACCCATAGAGGCGCCTTTCAAGGTGAAGACGACCAGCCCAACGGCTTCTTCGAGATTTTTCTTGGAGAGTGCCTCGCCGTCTATATGATTGTAAGCAAATAAGCAATTATTGTTTCTCCCAGGCGAGACTAATACGTACTGTTGTGAAGATCCTGCAAAATTTGTAGCGCTGATTTGCAGCGCTCTGCAAGCTCAGTTGCATGAAAGCTCTCCGACTTCATTTTCGTGTGAAATATATCATCGGGCTGGGACCTAGTAAGAGATATTTCGTAGAGCCGTTGAAAAATAGCTTGCAGGTTGTGGGTAGAATAGTAAGGAACCCTTGTTCGTTCCAGTCGGCTGTTGACATACAGAAGAGGTGGTCAACTTGATTTAGTCAACAAGCTAGACCTAGAAATGAGATTAAACTCGTGCCTTGTTCTTGTCCTCGGAGTCAAGGGTAACGTTTAACAAGGAACACGCTTTAGCACAACCTTTGTTACGCCTACGCGTGAGGTGCTTTCGCATGACAATCATTAACAATGACAAGTTGATTCACACACACGACTCGTGATTCACATACACAACAAAGATGGTAACCAGAATCGCATGGAGACAAAAAGCAAAAGGAGACAACCTGGTCACTACCAGGATCGAACTGGCGACGTCCGCATTACTAGACACATAGGATGTATGTATTAGTACGGCACTCTAACCAACTGAGTTAAGCGACCTTATTGGTTCGTGACCGACTCAGCGCAAGATTGTGTCATGTTCACACCGTTGGAGGGGCCAAGCAGACCGAGGTTAATTACACGAGGCTTGATGTCACCCTCAGCGGTCACCAAGTAGACGCGTTCGGGAGGAAACAACAATCTTTCCATCTCTGCGCGACCAGTTCGAATCGGTGCTAGCTTCATTCTTTACAGTCTCTGTCCTACGGTCATGAGTCAGTCAAAGAGTACCCTGCATGCGGGATACGCGTTCCACAAACAGCAATCAAAGAACAGCGTCACTGAAAAGCATTTAGGCAGCAGCTTTTCTATAGGCAAGCTAGAAAAGTATGGTATGCAAGCAGTGTGTTTCTGATACCCCCCTGCCTCAAGTGAGAGTTTAGAATGTAACTGACCTCCAACATTGAAAAACATAATACAGAAAGAGAGAAAAGGGGGAGTAAAGAGAAACAAATGAAAAGATCAATAAAATGACTCGATCTTGGCTTTCTTCCCCAGAAATTAGTAGTAGGAACTGACGGATTCTTTGAGAGACGAGCTGGCAACATTGATGTGCATAGGGTAGCTAGACTTTAGGACCATGACAAGTCAGTTCTTTGTACCGTGTCCAAAATAAATTTGTCAGTCAAGACTCCTAGAAGCCATTCTCGCTCAAATCTTGATCCGCTGAACTTTATATTCTAAGTCTTCATAGCTTTGTTCGGTGTGGCTGAAAGAGTCACTGCAGAGCAGCGCCGGTCACTAACTATGAGCAAGACTGAGCAACTTAGAAGAACTACGAAACCTCAAATAATCCAGACATGCGTATGATACTGCCACCTAGCAAGATACAAAGGGTGCGACAGGTCCTTGGATTTGGGACAGCCGATGTGTGTGGGTAGCGTGGCTTATCTGCGATGAACGCTGTCTTTGTTCGCAATAACCCTACGACTGGATTTAGCAAGAGGTAAAGCTAAGAGACGTACACGTCATACAATGGCGTGTTAAGAATCAATAGATACCAAATTTGACATGATGAGCTTTGATATTCCAGAAACCCTGTTTTCACTTCTCCATCTAAATGTCACTACCAAGATGTAATTTGTGAAGGTGAATCTTGTCTACGTGGCGCCTTACGTGGCCGTCCTGATGCGGTGTTTATTGTGGAATGTTTCCATTCTATTTGAAAGTAAAGAATCACAACTAAGAACGTGGCTCGGTGAGAAACACTAGGCTAAAAGATGATGAAGTTTAGGAGTGAGCATGGACCAGAGTCGGTCCAAATTGAGTCTCCCCGCGCCCGGGCTAATGGAAAATACTGATTTCTCAGCAGTTAAGGAATGAAAATATTTCAAATCGACGATCCCTTTCTTGAATAGGTTTCAACAGGGAAGTCGTGTGGTTAGAAAGTTGTTGATCGGTCGATTTAGACTACCTTCTGTCGTTTAACAAGTAACCCATATCGTAAGTTCCTGCAATCGGGCTTATACGACTGCAATTAATAAGCAATAACAATGACTAACAAGCTTTGACGAAGTGCTACTAAATGTTAGCGGAGTCCGTGTGTTGGTATTACGATCTCCTTTGGGTAATCTTGCATCGGCTGTCCCGACACCAAGCAGATTAGGCGAACTTTGTCCCAGGTTGTTATTGTCTTGATGCAGAATTAACTTCAACGATTGCTTGACCAATACCAAATTGGAAAACAATCTTCTAGCTTGTATATCAACGTCCAGGGAGGCCGCAGGGGCTGTGGAGGCGCGAGGGTTTGATGTTGCACCGCCTGAAGAAATTCGCATCGCAGTCAACTTAGAATTATCCAAATCAAGCTGAACAATGGCTTTGAGGTACCTTGTATACATTGGAAACTACAGAAACAGGTAAATAAATAGGCTTGTCTCAGTCCAGAGACCGGTTGACGAAATTACACGTCAGCAAAGACTTGATGAAGCACAATACTTTACCAGCCATGAAGACCTTATCACCAAACGCAGCTCTTTGTTTGCGAAAGCTACCTGCAAAGACCTTGTATCATCTGCACACTGCGTACCTGTTCAGCTGCAGCGATCTGGAAGCAATTGTTATAGCACCGTTCATATTTGCACTACTCGCTTCACAAGCGGCACCCTTGCTCTCAATGGGCGACCCCCCATGCTCTATGCCCATTCTGCTGAGAGTACCACAGATGATAATATGGTCATGGAGCGGCCTCTTGCTTTTCAATCTCCATAATCAACGACATCGTCAATCAGTCGAAGAGGACGCGGTTAATAAGCCCTGGCGACCGATTCCTTCAGGTCGACTCACATCAGAACAGGCAACAGTGGTTCTCTTGTGTCTATATCCGCTCAACTTTATTGTATCATTGGCTGTTGGGGGTTTGGTTCCTCTGGCTGTGGTCACTACATTTTCTGTGTGGAACAATGAGTTTCAAGATCGATCAGGAGGCTTTCTCAAGAACCTCCACAATGGCATGGGAATCACAGCTTTCCTAGCAGGACCCCTTGAAATTGCCACTGGGAACTCCATATTTGGCGGACAAGCCACCGCTGCGGGTTGGCTGGGTGTGATTGCGATGACTATTACATGCACCATCCACGTCCAGGACCTCAGAGACATGGAGGGTGATGCGGTTGCTGGAAAGAGAACTATACCCATTTTGATGGGTGAGATGAACGCTAGGCTCTTTGTCGCCCTTGGCGTCGCATTTTGGTCAGCGTTTGGCTGCTGGTTTTGGGATACTTGGATGGAAGGAATATTGATGGCAGGGTTGGGATTGACATTGATATCGAACATGGTCGGTATCAGGACCAGGGCTGGAGATCGGCTGTCGTATCGGCTGTGGGCTCCATGGCTTCTGGCTTTAGCACTTCTTCCATATATGAAGAGCTTGAGATGGGGTCAATAGCATGTGGCGTCTGTGACCTCAAGTGTTGCTGCAAAGACGCGGGCTATATGATAACGCAGCAATTTTTTGAGAGATGATACATATTGAGTTCCATTTCTTATCTGTTTCAATATCTTGGTGTAGGAGCATCGCCATCCAAACGTCCTCTCGCTGAGCCTCTACCTATCTGTTTTTGAACTTGGGTTCTGTATCCGTCATATGCGATTTTATGTCTTGAATTCACTTACCGTAGAGTGGATGCCGATCTATCCTTGATTTCCTTGATTATACAAATTCACTCATCACTTTGTCTAACAATGCAGTATCAGTCAGGTGCCAGGCAAGTGTAAGATAAGGATGGCGATATATTACTTGTCTGCCCACAACGAACAAATGCCACGTTCTTCATTTTGTCGAGAGTGGGCGGGCAAAAGCATATTCATATGGAGTCAACGATGACTAGAATAGGAAAGATTATATTGCGGTGAATTCTGTGTGTTATGATAGGCCGTTGCAAGGGAAAGAAGGTTCTACAAAACTTGTTCAGATCAACATGCATATATCAAAGGGAATTCCTTAGCAAGCATCCTTGTCACCTATAGTCTCACTCGTTTACAAACACATTAACTAAAGTCCCGATATGCGGTAGGATTTCTATCGCAAACTCGTCACCGTCACGTAGTGTCTCCTTTGGCTTCCTTCCCATGCCAACCCCAGCTGGCGTTCCTGTGATTATGACGGTACCAGGTAGTAGCGTCGTGCTTTGAGACAAGAAACTGACCAATTTTGGTACACTGAAAATCAAATCGCTGCTATTGTGTCAGCTCGGCCTATGGACAGAGTTTCTAAACTTAAGAGACACACCTGATACCACAGTCCTGGAGCACTCTGTTATTTTTCAATCCTCGAATCCAGAGTTTGGCCGGATCTGGGATTATAGATGTTGATACCAATGTTGGACCTACCCGAGCAGTCAGTAAGCTATACTCACGGCCGTAGTGTTGGATATACTTGCCGATGGGACATGAGCCATCAAATCCCTTTGAAAAACACCATTGGGATTGATTTAGCTGTGAAGTCCGGCTTGAAACATCATTCGCTGCCGTATATCCTAGAACATAATCCATGGCTTCTGCTTCACTAACATTCTTGGCCAGTTTCCCAATCACGACTGCTAGCTCTGATTCGAAATCACCACAATCATCCACTTGGGTTAAGCGGGGGAGTATGGTATGAGCAGGCCAAGGATCTCCAATAGCAGTGCTTGGTTTCCTGATTTAACGACGTTAGTATTCTGTGTATATCAATATTGGCAAGTAATTCACATAAAAAGGGTAGGAATGGATGGAGGTTCCATCCCGACCTCCTTTGCGTGCTGATTATACTGTAGGCCCTGATTAGCACTGCCTCGATCCAGTAGCTGAAACGCTGTATCCAAGTGCGGCCTCATTCTTACATTCAATCCAATACAGCGTATAGTGCCAACCTCATGTTGAGCCAGAGGTGATAGAATTCTACCAATAGATTCCGTCTTTCCTGTCATAACTCCCGGGTTAAGGACCGAAAGCCCAGAGAACACATCAACGACGACATCTTGTCCCTGACGTAAAGTTATTCCGATATCAAGTTCTTCTTTCACAGGCTGGCCGATGAGGATCTGAGTAGAGTCTTTTGCCACAAAACGCACGAGGCCTTTCATTAAGGGTCAGCGCGGGAGCAGTCCCCATGCATATGTAAATGATCAACTTACGTTTGAAACTAGCTGCTGACGCCATTCTCCTTGTCTATGAGTTGTCTTTGCTTTTCGATGAAGCTTTTCCTAAATCCAGTATCACAAATCTTCAAACTAATTCTGTCACTGAGGCAATTACCAACTAGCTATACGTCACCGCCCTCTTGGAACGTTGTTCTTCACGTAGGGAGCTCCGTCAATAAATCAGTACCAGCTGTGGCCAATTGGCTTTCGTGTTTCAGTTTGTGGAGCAAATTGACGGAGGAGCTCCTCCGGGAGTACAGGGAGCTGCCATTGGAACTTCGTTCCACCGGAAAAGCTGTTGGATTCAAACAAATACGGCTAATATAAGTGCTGATTTGGGTCAATGGTGTGTGTGTACTCAATTGATGTGTGTGGCGTGTTCTTGTTACCTACGCAACAACCCGCTTTCTCGGCAGACCCCCTATGTACCAAGCCCATCGTTCCTACATCCCTTAGTAAAAACCCGGGAGGTATCTTTACTGAGGCTTATAGTAATAAAGTACATGGAGAATTACCACGCTCTATCGACAGATAGTCCCGTTGTGATACTTTGCATCACGATGGATCCAACAAAAGCCATACCAAGGGTTCATACTCGTCCACACAAGAGCTTGTGGAGTGATCAATCAGTACCACAAGTTATGATAATGAGTACCACAAGCTAGGATGGGGATGTGTTGACAAGCTGGGTGTTCCTGCTCTGCTATCAAGGCTACTTGGTTCGCCGAAATGGTGTTCATGAACTCTTACCAACCGCTAATCAAAATGAAAACCCGCTACGCAACTCGCCTTGAATTAGCCTTTGTTCGATTGATATCCCAATTCTTATTTTAGGCGCTGGTCCAGTCGGACTACTGACGGCCTCTTGTGGTAGAGACTTACTTGATACAGCCGGGATGTCTGACTTTGGCATACTACTTTGGTAAAAGAAAGATAAAGACAACAAAAGCTGCAGAAGCAGTTGGTATATCCCACCTTGCGTAATCTTTCAACGGCTTCGTTGTTTACCAAATATTCGTTTACGTATTAGGGCTTCAGTGCTTTCTACTCATTGGGTTCAATGGATATCATATCCAACGCTAACCATCTGCAGCCCAGGTCTTGAGGTTTCTGTCAATACATTGCGTGTTGTGGTGCTATAAAGCGTCTCGTCTGTTTGCCACCCACCTAGGAAAATGCACGATCCTTATAGCATGAGGTATGATTGGAAGGGTACCGAGTTTGATGTACAGGAGATAGCATACGTGTCTCTCTGCTTCCAGCATCATATTACACATGTATTAGAAATCTTGACCTGAATTGTGCCAAGACAGATTTCCCCTGGGGTTTGGGGATGGAGGGCAAACTTATTGGCCACTCTGTATGAAGACCTACTCAAAGCGGTCAAAGTTGGTGGACCGCGTCATTAAGCTCATGCATCACGAATATTTCTTCAGTTTCAGGATGTGGGATGGCCAGCTTCGGCAATGTGGGAGACGAGCATTGCTACGCTGATTCTTAGTCATGGCGAGTGGGATGAAGTTACTTCCTATGAAACCACGCAATTTTAACCAAGAAGAAAAAAATGAGAGTAATCAAGATGGAAAATATATAAATTTACAAAGCACTAAAGAAATTGAAAAACTTTGGAAAGCCATCTTCATCCCTCGTTGTCTGGCTGAGACGTTTACCAACATGATCGGTTCCCTGTCTATCCTCCCCACTTTCCTTTGCCTCGCTCGGGCTTATGATCAACTGCTTGGGTTCAACATTCCCGTCGAGTATGAGACTCGTTCACTTGATGAGATCTACAAAGCGGCACTGGCTGAGGGCAACGTGGTCACCCTATGGCACGGTGGAGACGAGAAAGGCCGCCAAGATGCCCTGAAGAATGCATTTGAATCCAAATTCCCTGGTATAACTCTCAACCTGACGGTTGACCTTTCTAAGTACCACGACGCATATATTGATCAACAGCTGGCAGCTGGAGGCAAGGCTGTGTACGTCGATAGTGTCATCCTCCAGACACTTCACGACTACCCTCGATGGGCCCAACAGGGTGCACTTCTAAATTATGCTCCCAATGGCTTTGATCAAATTGAGCCCGCTTTCCGAGATGAAACGGCGGCTTGGTACGGTGTTTACGTCCTCTTTTGGTCTGGAGCCTGGAATACAAACAAGCTCCCTGGCATTGACCCCCCGGTTGAATGGGAGGACTGGCTCCGGCCTGAATTCAAAGAGAAACTCGTCTTGACCTACCCCAACGATGATGATGCAGTCTTATTCGCGCATTATCTGATGTAAGTTCCCTGACCACAACCAGAAGCACCGCATTCCAGTAACGCTAACAACTTCGAAGTATGCAGCAGTATGGAGAGAAGTGGCTAGATGCCTTGATTGCTCAGAAGCCGCGTTGGGTCCGGGGCACAAGAACGCCATATACCCTCATCAGCCAAGAGAACAGCACATCGGCCGCCTCCTTCGCCGCCTCTGGTGGCTTTGTTCCGATAGCGCCACTCAACTTCTCCCACCCCACACAGGGCAAGTATGTGAGCTGGCCTCAGACTGCTGCCATCCTGAAAGACGCGCCTCATCCAGAGGGCGCCAAGCTTCTCCACAACTTCCTCCTTAGCCCTGAGTACCAAGAGCTGCCCGGGCGATGGAGCGTTCGCCGAGACATTCCTGCACCGCAAGGATTCCCGAAGCTGAGCGAGGAGAAGGCAACTAACCCCACTGAGTTTGCTCGGTTTATGGCTGATCGCAAGCTGGTGGAGCGGCTCAGGTTCTATTTCGAAGCGAAAATTGGCACTGCTCAGGGGTTGAGTCCTTTGATCGATGACATTTAAAGGGAATGGGCGGTTTGCATCTATCTCAGTTGAGTATTTCAACTCCCTAGGGTGAGGGAAGATGTATTTCATCCTCTTACCTATAGAATCAATGCCTCAAAAATGTAGATATGTGACAAGACAAGGTCATTTCCTAAGTTGCTTGTGTCAACATATCATATTCAGTTAGGCTCCTGTGACTACATACTGCTTAACGGAGAGGACTTATATTGCTGAAGGTGAATGATAAACTCTATAATGACCCGCCACACAATTGTGCTAATCTCTCACATAGCTCCAGCTCCCAGGCTTTGAAGTGGTGGGCTGAAGTTTTGTTATCGCCGTTGTGAAGAGATCACCTTCCAGAGCCTAATGATAAGGATGCTTCTCTCCTGTATATCCCACGATAGCGTCCGGCCGTCTCTCTACCTGCAGTCCGGTGGGAGTTGCGATTGGCTTGATACTAGGAACGATAGAAAAGACAATGGAATGGTTGCTTGACTTCCCACGGGGTCCGCATGGATGCAGAAAACTATTCTTAGCAGTTTAATTATTATTAACCAAGAATTTTATTTCGTCTAGTTCAACTTCATCAAGCAGTAATATGTGACGAGATGGAGGTCTTGAAGTGTCTGAACGAAAGCTGAACAAAGTCTTTTCCATGTCTCTGAGACTACAGCCATGTATCTCATGTGAGTAGACTATTAAAGAGAACAGCCAGTTGTTGTACAACTCGAAAAGGTATCGTATTATAACGTGGCACACATTTGCTCTTCCTCCTTGCCATTATACATGTCTCCGATCCCAGTTTCACCCCGTTATCTTGACACAAAGAGCGTGTGTTCAAGAATATCAGACAAGCAAGCTTTCCCATATAAAAGAACAAACCCAGGCACCGTGCGCTATTGAGTAGGTCAATGACACTCATTGTGAAAGTCAATGATCCAGGTCGGTGCACTGAACTGGCTTGACTGGGTGCTTACACAGTTTGGTGGTTTGGTCAAATAATATTACAACACCCCGAGCAATCGCGGATCTCCCACAAGGTTTTTAGTCGGCAAATATTTGCAAGCTTTATTTGCAACATACAAAGATAAGAACCCATAGTTTTAGCTCGATAGATTCACTCCAGTTAGCTGTTGTGCATCAATACATACTTGCGGGAAAACCGAGGAGTGTGATCGAACATCAGTCGATTGTACGTAGCCACTTCAAAAGCTGGGGTAACCAAATAGAATGTTCTCGGAGTCCCTTGAGTGATCTAGGACGCGTTTTAAAATGATGAGTAACTCCAACAACGAAGCACGGCCCTTTCTTCTAAAACTAACCCAGTGTACATGACACAATGATGCCTAGATTATCACAACTATAGATCCTACTATGACATCGCAGACTAGTGACATCCTAGATCTGTCGGTGTCATCGGTAGTAATCAAAGATAATAAAAGTTGAAAAACAAATTCATTCAACAGCATCAATGCGAGGTGCCATATTGCGCATTCCGCGCCGTTTCGGTGACAGACGGACTTTGTCTCGTTTATAGCCTGCTGAAAAAAATCTCAAGTTACGTGTTTTCGCACTAATCTCGAACAAAAGACTTAATGTGTGAAGAAAAATTTTGGTTTCAAAGTATGTGATTCAGTTTACCCCAGCATTGTGGCCCGATGTAAAGGCCAGTGACATCTCTCTTCACAGACAAAAAATGTTCGTGAATCACTCAATGAAGGGGACGGCATCGAAGACGATTCATCATAATATTTCATAGTAGAAGGTGAAAAGTTTTGCTTAAATACGAGCTGTCTATCCTACCTCCTCTCCCGCTTTCCAACAGTACTTCCATCAACTGACTTTACAAGTTCGACGCCGGTATTCTCACTTTGCAAAACGCTCTCTCTCCAGAAAGACTAGATACGATTACACAAAACTTGACAAGATGTCCGACATCAAAATTACGCCGTCAATCATGACTCGCAATCAACATACTGATATGCGATCGATGCTTGTGGACCTCGACGCAGAGCTGACCGTGCTCATGAGCATTGTAGAGGACAAGGACAAGCGCTCCGGCTCTGTCGCTGCCTGTACAAATTGCTTAACACTCATTGATGATATCACCGAAGTCAACGCCAAAAAGGCTTTGAAGGATATCAGGGAGAAGCTCAATGTGATAATCCCTGACCTTGAGTATATGCGAAGGGTTGCCCCGCGCCTTGGTGGACGACGCAAACGGTGTCAGGAGAGCCGCCTCTCGGCCTTGGTGGATGAAGTTCTAGGGTCTACAAGCGCCTAGTCCCTCAAAACTTCCTCAAAGATCACACTCCAAAGCAGCATTTGTCTATCTTCTGCGGGAGCCGTAGGAAATTTAGACCCATAGCTAGTTCAGAATATGCTCAATGAGATTTCTATTTGATCTCTTTATTTTCTTTTCAAAATATCCTATCTTTGTCTTTCCAATTTGTTTATGCCGAAATATGTGTGTACTGCTTAGTTATTTTGCTGCATAGGTCTAGATAGGCGCCCTTTGCCTTCGGGATCTACCGGCGTTAAACAATAACAACAACAAGATCTTGTTTGTGTCCTCCCTACGTACGTCTTGCATTGACTATATTCTTACCTGTTTAAGCAATGCTTAAACAGGATTGTACCAAGGAGAGAGGACATCTTCTTTCTTTGTTCTGTTTGTATGCTAGAAATGCCGATTTTTAGAGGCTCTGATAATCTCCTATTCTCTCCCACATATCTGTCTAGCTCACTAACCAGCCTTGAGCTAATAGACAACGTCTCACAAAATGTGACAGATGTAAATGCGACTAAGTATGATCGAAGGGCATCCGGACTCTTGGCTAGGAGGAGGAGGACGGAAGTAACCCCAGAATGGTGCAAGAAACAACGAATCTAGGAATCTAAGCAAGATAGTCCATAGAGATCAGAGCAAACAAGAATAAAGTTTTGTCCACGCGGCCGAGGCCCACCACGTCCAAGCTGGGGAACTGTTATCATGATTCCGCCATGACCGATGGTTAAGTGCAAATGTGAAAAGAGTGAGATTAGTGGAGAGTTAGGGAGTCGGTTCACCCCCAGAAGCCGCTGTTTCTATAACATCAGTAAACCACTTTTCTCACATGGTAGAGATCCAAACGTAAAACAGCGGGATATGTGTCATGGTCTGAGACCCATGACATGCCGACTGTAACCCAAGTCCGACATCATGTTTGGATGAAGATCAGAAGGGACAACCGGACCGTTTACTTGCTCTCAGCCTCTTCAGGTCCGCCTCCATCTCCTCCTTCCCCTGATTCGCTCTATTTACAGGACCTACGTCTTCAAATGTGTATCCTTGAGGCTTGAACTCAGTGGGCTTATTTCCAGGTACATACCCTCCGTATAATCTTATCGCCAAGGCAACTGGACCCCACCGGTTCCAAAGGGTAGGCTTGACATAGAATGGCCAATTCCCATGCGACTGGGGAAGAAGATAACGACCGGTGGATGGATCTTGGTCACCAAGTATTTTGATTTCAAAGATGCGGGGGAGCATCAAATGTCGAATGACGAATCGTCGCGCAACAAGAGCGCCGTGTGTCACGGCAACCGCCGTGATGCTAGGTTCCGGAAGCCTATTGACATGTCAGTTTATAACCACACTTGGAAGCACATCAAGGTCTTACTTAAACGCCTCCAGAATACGAGTATTGATGAGAGACAATACACATTCCGTCACAAATGGCTTCGCAAACGAAGGGATCCAGTATGTGATGATGGGCAAAAGTGCATGGGCTGGCTTTGGGCTGGTGGAATTAGGCCTCATCTGAGCAACTTCATACGCTTTTGCCCAGGCTGTTAGCTCATCTGCAAATTGGATTCCATCCTTCCACCCGTTTTCTGCGCCTGGGAGGGAGCCGTGGTAGTTGATGCCCATGGCATCACCAATGCTTTTCCAGAAGACCCCGAGAGCACAATATTCCATATCGTTAAAGGGTCGCCAGTCGTACCGCTCAGCAAATCGAGCTGGCTCAATGACAAAGACCGATAGGGTGTATAAGAGGTCGTCATTAGAGATCTGTCCACTTGCAATATATTTGGAATGAAGAAAGTTCATTCGTGCAATTGCTTTGACTGTTCGCTCGGCGGAAGGATCCCAGGCCATGAACTCGTTGATAATGACCGCAGTGTCTTCATATCTGATTTGAACGATTAGACATCCATTCATCTAGGTATGTGCTTCTTCCATATCTGGTTTTCACCTTTTGGGGCTATTCTTAGGATCAGCCAAGTTTCGGGTTGCCACGAGTAACTTGCTAATTGATTCGACACCATATGTCTTGAGGCTCCATAGTCAGTACTGATTCATTATCCGTATTTATCAAGGAGATATCAATACCTTGAATAACCCAAACTGCAGGCTGAGGAATTGCAATTGTGGCATCTCAAGGGTGGCAAGATATTTGAGAATGAGCTGAGCCTCGGCCGTGGTCATTCGAGCCAAGCTGGCCCGATCCGTAAACTTGAATTTTCTCTTGGCTGCATTCTCGCGGCGGAACCTCAAGGCACGCACGAGAAGTAGGTAGCCAAGAAGGATGGCGGCAGCGCCCTTCTTTGATTTCCAGGTGAAGTTGGTAAGACCGGCAAAGGCAGACTGTGGGATGCCAAGTGTGTCTGTCACACGATTGATTTTCTCAAAGGCTGTGCCTAGCGATGATGATATGGTGTGATTCATAGCTTCCATAATGTTGAGACTGTTATTCTTTGGCCACGGTGGAGGTGAATTTGTCAAATTACTCATTGATTCAAGTATTGATAGGGACTGGCAAATGCGCTGAATATATGTTGGTTTTGCCTATGGTACTGTAACTATGTATCTTCATCACCTGATTCACCTCTTATTGGTAATATTCACACTAGAAGGCGAAGATGTCACTCTTGGTTGTCACTGAGAGCGGAGGGAGGGAGCTGACTCGCAGCCAAGAGTTGTCTCAAATTAGCTACTTTTTTATGCCATATTGGCAGACTTAATTACTGCGGCTCCCTCGCATGTCATTCTCCGCATCGTGTAGTAAAATCCGACCGAGGTTAATTTCGACGAGAATGATGCACACAATGTTCCGCCATACTCATCAGGGCGTGGAGAGCACCATTGGTAGTCCGAACGAGACTGAGAGAGCTTTGGTGAGTGTTCTACCATAATCTACCCCCAAAGAACACAGAACGGGTAAAGCTACAGTTCACCTCAAAAAGACCATATGAGATCACCAAGAGTCAGTCAGTTGAGCTATGGTTGTAGGTTCCTTTGCCCCTAGTCTACCCTTGGAAGTTGTCACCAGTCTCCCCCTGGAAGCTGCCCTAACGATCAGCCAACCATTTAGGCGGAATTTCCAATAGAGGGCATCTTCTGCTGTAGACTGACCTCACTTGGTAAGATCTTCATAAGTCTGTACCAATTATAGTAAGAATTATCCCCAGACTCATCAAAGTAGCACTTAAGCTAGCCTAGTAGACACGATGAAACCCTGGTCCTCGCTGACTCGCCTCCCCCGCACCACCTCTCAAGCTGAGTCGCCTCGGGGTCTCGGGGTTTGCTCCGTGATGGAGTCTGCCGAGGCTTCAAGTTCCCCGCGCCAAGGAAGATTTCAACAGTCGGAACTGATCGGTTACCCCCGATGTTTGCCTGATTTGCACATCCATCCAAACCACCTGGTCCCCCTTCCTCCAGAACATGACAAAATATGTCCCGTTGGGCCTGCTTCAAGATCTGTCAGTATTGGAACGGCTTATCTAGGTTTTTCAATGTCAAAGTTAAACAATCAATAGTCTTTTCATTTGGCTACCAATTTTTCACCCTAGATAGAACAAAAGATCAAACGCTCGCTCAAAACACTTGCCAGTATCCCTCGATACTACCCACAGCGCGCCGTAAGAAAAATTCATGATGTCATAGCACATCCCATGAACAGCTACAGGGGCAGTAGATGCTCTTCTCGAAGCCTCCATCTCGGATCCATCCCTTTTACAAGTTCTGGATACTGTACCCAGAATCTATCTAGGATCCCCCAGCCCTCCCGGGTCATGAATTGCTTGTAGAATTTCGGGTCTATCTGCAGATCTCCGCCGTTCTCTCGAGTGATGAAATTATTATTATTGAACCCTCCACGTAGACGAAGAGTAATAAGAAATAAGCCTACTACTTCGTCAACATCGTATTCGTTGGCGTGGGTAATCAGCCTATCTCGAAGCTGAGGATGTTGAAGAAGGTCGATACACCATGGATGTGGTACTGCCAGCTGTCGTGCCGTTGGGCGAAAGTGCTTTGGGAGGTACTGGAATGTCTTTTCCGAGGGCCAAATAATCCACTGCAGGCAAGGAAAGGCGTCAGTAAACCGTTCATTCTTTGCTAGAGGATCCGATGATAGTTAGTCATAGCCAACAGGGAAGACTCACTCTACAATAAAGATACAGTGCCCAACTTATCGCGAACTTTTCTGGTGGGAGTAAAGCTTCCTTTGCCACTTCGGTAGAGATTAAATTCGCCAGTACGTTATGGGATGAGCCTCCGTAAAGAATATCTATCACAGCAGGCTGCGGAGGACACGTCGATTCTGAATTTGGATCCGCTCGCATCGTCTGGATGAATGGCAGTAATTTGTCCCCTCTCACCCATGATCGCTCTGTATTTCCAAGTGACCAACTGTGCAGAGGTATTCGGGACCATTCTGGCACGCCCAACACTTTCTCAAATACGTCGAACGGGACGGACTCGAAACTTGACGAAGAATGGGAGCTCTTGGTACGTGGTGACTCCATGGAAAGAATGGATAGAGAGTCCTGGCCGTTGATCCCGTCGACATCTTCGCTCGCCGCATCCAAAAGCACAGAGTAGCGCCTAAATCCAGAGTCCTGCGACATGGAGGACAGTGCAGCCTCGGTGTCGATAGACGCAGAGCCGTCTTCCCCCAGCACGAGTGGTTGCTTCATGCATATTTGTGTCTCGTCGTCCTGGCGATCGCAATGATTGTGGCTGCCACAACAGCCTGATGGGCGAGCAGCCCAAGGGTCATGATTCGAAGCCGTTGGCGATGAAGATTTGGCAAGCTCGCCCTCCAGTCGCCGTATCTTCTCCTCGAGGCTGACTGTATACTCGCGCTCGCGTTGACGTTTCCTGCGTTGGCTGACCTTGTCGCGTTCACGCTTCTTTTTTAGAGCGTCTGAAGGCGGCGGCCGAACACCTTGGCTGCCTATGTGTGAGGCGACAACACTATCGCCATTGCTCGGACTTGATGAAGCCCCGGGGCTGGGCGTCACAGGAGACGGAGGAAACGACATATGGACCTCGGACGGGGGCCTTCACAGTTGAGAAGTCGAGGCCGCCTTATTGCGTCCTGTCGCTGGACTCGTTCATCCAGGATTCGGGATGACGCTCTCTAGTTTATGGCTTGTGTCGGTCGAAGAGTTGTCGCGCAGTCGTCAGTGATATCTATGGGAACAAAACATGAACTCAGTGAAAGTCCATGTAAAACGGTAAGATATCACCGCAGTCTCCCATCGAACCGAATGCAAACTTTGCTATCCGGGTCTGGAAAACATGGGATGATGACTTGAGATGGTTTGCATGCTTCCCCGCAAATTCCTCGGTCCAGAAACTCCAGCCCCTGTCCCCTGACCTCTAGCCCTCATTTTGAGATGAGCGCAGGCATTATGAGCGACTAAACAAAAGGTTGCGGGGAATATAACCCCACAGGAATGAAGCAGCACGTGGCCCCCGCATACTTATCACGCGTGGCTTTCCTGTAATTCCTCATTGAATGTTTCTTGACTATTCATTGCATTGAGTTGTCTGGCTCTGGCATCTTCCATTGATGTTTAACTTTCTACTCAAACTCTCTCCCGAATGTTTCTTGACACGAGGCTGAGAAACAGCATCGTCCCTTGTTTTGGGGACTTGTCTGTCATTGAGCTTAGCATGATATGCGGGCACACGTACATCGATGGAAAATGTTTCCTCACTACGCGTTAGTATTGGCATCGTAGTATACCCCGAAGGCTAGGGAAACTAGAACGTATTTCTTGTTTCGTTGTCTTTGCGAAACCCTTCAATGTCGAAATTCACTAGCTAAAGCAATATTTTCCAGCTCTAACCTTCTCTCTTTTTTGGAGGTGCCTAGTGTATAGACAACTTATCCGATGATGTTGGGAGGGAAAAACTAGCCTCTATATAACTACTCCCATGCTCTTAACTAAATGCTAATGATCTATTCGGTTTACATCTTCTCAACTTCGCTTCGACATGGAAAACTAAATTCAAGGCTTGCTCACCCATTCCGGGACCACACGCTTCAGGAATCGCATAAATTTCCAAAACCCGACAGCGCTCTCCACGTTGCCAGCAGGGTCTGTCACCACTTCGGGGAAGGCGATGCCAGCCCCGAACAGATTGGGCACAAACACCTTGCCTTTCTCGCCTGAGTGGTCTATCTGACGAAAGCGCCCAGTCAGGGCGTCGTGCTCAATGGTGAGATGTCGAGGGGTGAACTCTGATCTCTCCTTGACCATTAGCCGCGGCAGAGTGTTCCTTTTATACCCAATAGCCTGGACGACATGTGTGCAGCCAGGCAGCTCGGCCTTGTAGATGGACTCTTCAGCACCATTCTCGCCGCCCGTCAAAAATCTGGTGACAACTTTGGAGACAGGGCTTTTCTCGAAGACCTCATGCTCCAGGGAATCACGGGCCCACTGCGCGGCATCGCCCTTTAAGCCCGTGTTATCATACAAAATCCACCCGTCCTTTTGCTCAGCATATCGGAGCGAGTTGTGGCGGGTAAACCACTTCACGCGAAGGTTGGGATGGGAGCCAGAGGAGATCATCTTGTACAGGTTCATGAGAACCAGGATGGCAGAATGAGAGGCGCCAACAACGCCGACGGTTGCCGGCGAGGACGGATCAATTGTCTGGGATAGGAGAGAGGGTTTCAGGGCAGTGTCTAGATGAAGGGGGGTGAGAGCCGTGCCCGGATTGCTGTCAGACAATTGCTTCAGGATAGGCAGAGGCGAAGTGATTGGGCTAGATCCTGTACACAGAACGAGGCGGTCGGTGGTGAAGACCCTGCCATCGTCTAGACTCACAGTCCAAGTATTGGTTTGCTACAGTTTCCATTTGTCAGTTCAACGAAAGAAGGTTCTAACAATCGATATCGCGATTAAATCACACCACACACCTCGTCAAGAACAGCTTTTTCGACCTCGCCACGATGCTGCTCCACTTGGGAAGGATAATGCTCTCGAATTCCTTCAGTAAGCATCAAGCAGAGGTCAGCAGCATGCCCCAGCTCACATCCCTTGTCCTGAGCGAGCTTCTGCAGCACAGTGGCAGCATTGGGGTCCGGGGTCTTCTCCAGAATCTGTCGGAAGGGAGCAACGGCATCGGCGAACTGGAGGAAGAGGGCGACTTTGGTATTGCTGGGCACCTCGCGGTACTTGGCGCCGACCCGGCCGCCAGCAAAGTGAGGATCAACCCAGAGCTGGGGTAGCTTGCCAGGGAGGCTATCGAGGAGGTTGCCGACAGCCGCAATACCGCCCGGCCCGGCCCCTACCACGACGGATTCAACCGTGGTTGTCTTGGCGGCATTGAAGAGCCAGCACCGGCGCTCGCACGAGTTGCTGCCGCTCCCAAGTATCCGGACCGCCCTGAAGGCCAGGGGAGAGCGGCTGGTGGAGACTCGACCTATGGAAGTCGGCCGCATGGTCACCAATGGCGAGATGCAGTCCTAGTTGGGCGTATTGAAGAGGCGGCTTGACAGGGTAGCATTGAGCATAGGATCAATCACGCAATTTCATCCCTGGAGTTTCGAGCTGGCGTCTGGCATGAGAAATTCGTGCTTAAGTAAGCGAGAATCAAGTCTGCAAAGTCGTCTGCACGTGACACCCTTTAATAGCTCACCAACGAATGGATTACGTGTGCAATGCCTGCGTCTACCATAGTAAGGCAAATATGGATTTAGTTTTTAGAAATAATAGAAAATATTGGAATTGTTGTGACCTATATGAAGGGGCATTTGAATCAGTCCTCATCATTCGTGTACCAATTGATACAGTAATGCCTGCTACAACCAGCTTATCATGTCTTGTTCTAGGAGTCCCCCTTAGTTTCCAACTGTAAGTGTTTCTTAAATTCTTACACCATCCTATCCTATAGCTGAATAATGAATGAAGATTGGTAATGAATGAACAAGGATTTCTTATTGGAACAAACCGAGAAATGAGTATCGAAAGGTGTTCTTCTATTACCTATAGGGTAGCTGAAACTCTTCGACATGAGGATGGGAGAATTGGGGCGGCCAGGTCTATGATAATCTCGCTGATATGCGCTATTTCTATCTACACTAGATACATAATATAGCATGATATGAAGTCAAAGAACAACCGAATCAAGGAATGATTGAAGTTATAATATCTGATTTCCTCTATTCCCGTTGAGACACGCCCGGCCATTTGTATCGTCGACATCTCTGAAGCCTCTGCTACTCCACCCATTTTTGATCTTGTCCCAAGGCTGACCGGGAATAGACGAGTCAATCCTATTTTCTTCCCGTGTAGAAAGACCTTTGCACAATCTTGTCATGTGAGTTGTCCGCCAAACCGGATCATTCTCAACATCAAGTAATGTGAACCCCTGCCTTTCCCAGAACTGAACGGCCCCGGCTAGAAAAGGGTGTGTATGCAGGTAAAATCGTTCAATGCCTGCTTTCCGAGCCTGATGTGCCAACTGGCTGAATAGCATGGACGCGAGACCCCCTCGGCGCCAGAAGGGGCTCACATATAAGCGAACAACCTCGACGATGCGCTCCTGGCCGAGATTGAGGTGCGCGAACCGATGATTGTATGGCAGATAAGCAATGGTAGCAACCAGCTGACCGTCTGCATGCGCAGTCAAAAAGAAACCATCCGGGTGGTCTAGATAGGTTTGCTGGAAGTTGACGAGATCAGGGAGCGGGATTCGCGGATCAAGCATGGGGAACATCTTGGTCCGTCCCGCCATGACAAAACTGACAATGGCCGGGATCTGGTCCGTTGTAGCGGGACTGATAGTGATGGCCATGGGCGACTGATTTGAGAGCTATCATGGGATGAATGTTTTGTCTGGGAGAGAGGCCTCAATTGCTTGAGAGTTAGGATGAACGAGCAGATTTTTGACTTTCTTATCTGCCGCCGAGACTCGGACCTCCATCCTAAGATAGTAAGAGTATTTAGTAAACCCCACAAAACAGTCCTTCAAAGAGCTCCTTCTCTTTACCTACCCTGCAATTACCGATTTCTGTTGACGGGATGATTATTTTGTTTCAATATGAGATAATGAAAAGAGAGGCTCGATCAGCTACAATCGTTTTCGGTTTCCCCCTTCTTTTGTACTTCGGCGCTAGGAATATGGAACTAACTGTTGGCTGATCTAGACATATTTGAAGGAGTAATATCACTATGATAGCCTGGGTTGAGGTAATTAATATTATTTCATTGGCTATATAGCATCATACATGAAGGACGTAAAAACATTAAGCAGCGCAATCTATCTAGATAGCAACAGCGACAGCAATGACAACTGCGAGCAGCCCGCTGAAAGCAACCGACGTGCTGGCGGCGCCGGAATCATCCTCGCCGTTGCTACCGCTGCTGCTGTTGCTGTTGTCATTGCTCTTACTTCCGTCGGGAAGCTTGTTATCGGGCACCGTGGTCGTGTTCACGTTGCTCCAGGTCTTGTTGAGCGAGTAGCCCACGTCGTCGGTGATGGTCGTGTTACGGCCCGCGCCAGGAGCACCTGTTGAGCCAGAGACGCAACCGCTGAGATCGCCGCTGGCGACCTTGCCGGCCGCACGCCAGAGGGCGGTGACATCCTTGGCCATATCGGGAGTGTAGAACAGCCGGCAGTCGGAGGCCTGGTAGGTGAACTGCTGAGGGGTATCTGGGCTCGAGGGGCGGATCATGTCGAGGGCGTTGACGGCACCGCTGACGTAGAGAGGCGATGTCTGGATATCGGTGGGAAGGTTGTCGACGTCGCTCAACGACGTGCCCCATGCCTTGAGCTGGTCGGCCGCCTGGTCGCCCACCTCGATGATGACAGATCGGAGAAGCTCGATGTACTTGCTCAAGTCGGCCCACTCCCTGCGCAGAGTTCCACGAGTGCCGGCGACACCCTGCATGGCTCCGTACTCGGGGAGACCACCGACGGCAACCGACTTGACGCCGCCGTCTGTCTTCATCATCTCGGAGAAGATGGCGCAAGTACTGGCGCAGTACCCGTCGTGGAGCATGATGATGTCGTCGCCGGACCACAGCTGATCCTTTGACAGGAGGTTCAAGCTGGGTTCAGGTCCGTAGCCAGGGACGGGGAAGTCGAGATCATTGGTGATAGACTGACTCGAGAGGTTGTACTTGGCCGGATGAGTGAAGTTGTCACCGTAGCTCTGGACGGGGCCAAAGAGGTCCTTCCATCCGGGGAAGGTCTTGCCGTTGATGTCAAGCTTCTCATAGCTGGAAAGGTCAGGTGTGGTCGAAAGGCTGTAGGCATTCTGCCAAATGGAGCTGTTCTGAGGAATACTCGTGTCCTCCAGGATGCCGGTAACGACGCTGCCCAGAGTGTTGATGTAAGAAGTAGCACGAACCCGGCCAAGCTGGCTGGGTGCAATGTCTGGGAAGAAGAGCTTGAACACAGCATAGCCAAGGAAGGTAGAACCGCCGCCATTGCCAGAGAGATCAATGACAATCTTCTTCACCTTTGCCTTTGATGCCTTGGTGATGAAGTCATTGACCGCATAGGTGAAGTTAAGAGCAGTTGTTCCAGAGTCTGCGGATCCTCGGTCATAGCTGGGAAGACTCAAAACGCCGATAGAGTCATTCTTCAGAATATACCCAGAAACGATGCCTCCGATGCCAAAGTTGACCTCGAGGGTGTCGGGGTTCTTAGGATAGTTGAAAAGGGGTACGGATGTGTAGGGCTTGTGCTGGGCATTCTGTCGAATTTCAAGGTCTCGCTTCTCAGCCTCATCTTTGGTTGGTCCGAGCTCGACGACCTCGTACTGTCCGCCAGCGCGCTTGGAGTTGGACTTGATGGGAGACGTGTTGGATGTGTTGGCAACTTGGGTGTTGTAAATGTTTTCCGGGCTGGTGTACTTGTCTCCGTATAGATCCCTCGCTGACCCAGCGGCGTAAACCCACTCGGCATTAGAGTTGTTGGCAAATGTGATATTGAGAGATTTGCCGTTGTAGATTGTAGTCGATTGGAAAAGACGGTATGCCCACGAAGAGGTGATACTTGTGCCAAAAGCACCAAAAGACTGGACACCGCTCCAAACCATGGCGTTCCAGTCTGCGTGAACATCCGTAGTGCCAGAGCTTACGAATTTCTCCAGATAGCTGCGCAAATATTCGTACACAGGCTGCCCTTCAATCTGGGTAATTGGTGATGGATTCGAGATGTTGCGAATGATATCTGAGACGGCATAGATCTGGGGCAGCGCCTTTCCATCGGTTGATAGGGAGATTATTGAGTCTGGGAGAGTCCACGAAAAGATACCCAACACACCACCCATGCTGGCGCTGTAGTGACCTTCACTGGTCCCTTGAACGATTGACTGGACATCAACTTCCAGCTCATACTGGTTGCTGTATGTCTTGTTCTTGATGTTTTGCTCGACGGCGTCAAGGCGGGCCAAGATGTCAATACCAGGCTTCTGATACGCCTTAGGGGGGTTTTTCAGATAAGAGAGAGTGGTAAGGAAGTTGGTGTAATTCTTCAGGTACCCGATCGAGTTCAACGCATCGCTCTGTACAATGGGGATTGAGATGGAGCAGTTGTAGGCCATTTCAGCATTCAGCTGGATGTTGACCCTGTCGCCGGGATATTCAAAATTCGTTTTTGAAAGCTGCTGACCCTGGTACTCTGCGAGTTGCTGGCAAGGACCTTTGGTCGTTGTCTGACCAAGAGCCGGCTGGACGCTGGCTAAGGCAGCAAAGCCTACCGACAACAACTGGATATGCATTGTGACAGGTTCAAAGAATGAAGGAATATGTGAAGGCAGATGCACCCATGCAGAGGTAGCATTCCAACAAAAAGCGAGGGATAAATTCCATGATATATACTCCTCACATCGCTACGGTTACAAGAAGAAGAAACGACAACCCCATATCATTAGTCCTTAACGAGTAAGCAGGGGTTTCGGCTTTTGCAAATGTGCAAAGCGGCTCCACGCACTGGCCCCCAATAGCGAGGGGCGAGCTGAGCTTGCTCAGCAGGGATCTGAGAAGCCGGGCTGGGACTCGGATCAGACGGCTTTCCAAGCGCTGGTGCTTTGGCGCGTTTCTACGTTCCTGTTTGCTTTTTAGCTTCACTGTGGGGGGGAGAAGGCGGGTGATGGGGCAACATGGCCGCCTTTGCCTCAATATCGCCAGGGGGGATATCTTGAAACGGTAGTGTTCTCCTCCTGGTTTGATGCCATCATGACCTTCAACATTGGGGTTCCCAAGAGGCGTTGGCAATGTGCATTTTCAGCGCCTCGAATGCTACAGAATTGACTGAATTCGAGGCCTGTGGAAAAGCGCAGTCATCTAATGAGCCAATATGGCGGTGTCCCCCCATCTTCTTTGCTTCTCCTGCCGCCCATGTCCTCTGTCCACCAACTACGCAGAGGCGAAGCAGGTTCCAAGCTGCACATCGAGCCAGCACTGATTGGAAAGCGTGTCAGAACTGCGGCGTAGTGCTTATGGTGGTTACTGGCCGTCCTCTGGAGAAATGAGCCCTCCCCTGCTGATGTGACGCAGGCTAATGCACCGCCAGCAGGCCGATTCCGTTGATCCATTTCTCGGGCTCCAGCATCTGTGGATGGGCTGAGAGATCGGCCAGCTAGCCGATCATCCGCCCCTCAGCATGGACCCAGGCCCTGGCGTAGGGCACAGCTAGGACGTCCCAAGAGCGGTGGACTGCCTTGGTTGCCTCCGGATATCATCATAGCGTCAGTCCATCACAGCCGAATCCCTCTCCAAAGGCCTTAGCACTCAAGCTACGCTCACTCTCCATGTGGGACTCGATCGCCCAGAGCACCTCAGCTGGCTTTCTTCTACGTCAAGAAACAGCTTGGTGTAAGCATAATAAGCACTAGACAGATGGTGTATCCACCTAAGCTCTCAAGCTCTCCACCTTGAAGCCAGTCAGCCTTACCCATCGGAATGTTACTGCTGCCTGTAGCACCCGCTCTCACACAGCCGATCGGTTCCATTGCTCTGCTTTTGAGTGGCAAGGCAAGCAATTGCAAGGGTAGCGGCAGGCAAGGGTAGCCAAGTCTTCCAGGACAAATCCTCGATGTGAAACTTTATGGAATTACCCGACCATCGCAGAGCAACTGGGATAAGGAAGTTCTCCGCGCCCGCTAAAAATCCCACATCAGGTCTCCATCGTCGCCCATTCATTGTTAGCTCCCTACAGCCTTGGGCGAATTTACCAGGTAATTTAACGTCCTGGCTCCTAGGTGAGGCCCATCTGGCGTGGTGACACCAATCTGGAGCTGAATACTAGCACGTACCTCATGTTCATATGCATATTTCAGATTCATAATTGTTGTGAACAAGCGGCGTGAGCTATTAGCAAAGCAGGCTTCGTTCGTCGAGACAAATGTTCCAAGACCAGATTTTGAAGAAGCAACCATGCCAGCGTAACCAGCGTCATCAATATTTCATCAGTATCGAATATGGATGATTGCTCCTGCATTGCAAGCGCGGGTGCATCTGGTTCATTCCGGTAATGCGCATCCATTGGACCAGGCGTTTTACAAGGCGCGTTTCACCATCTCTGCCTGTTCGCGGCTAGACGTGGCAAGACAAGGGGCAAACGTGAGTGGAGTGAGACGAGCTGCATGTCTTGAGCCTAGATACCGACTAGCATGATGAGGAAAGGCAGAACAAATCGAAACAAGAAGCCCAGAACGGAGAAAAGATTCATGAGTGTAATTCGAGGGCCATGCAGTGACATGGGTAAGTGTCATGATGCTACAACAGGGCTGATGCCACTCATCCGTTGTCAAATATGCCTCGCCCCTCAAGTGGAGTCTAGCCAAACAGGAGATAGCCACACACCAGATACCGAGATGATTCTGCAGGCACGGTAGATGTGTGGCCACCCGGTAATCCATCAGCCGCTCATGCTTAGAGACGCGCGGCTGGGTGCCAGGCTAGATGTGAAGTAGTTTACACCATCAGCACAGCGTGCCGCGTTCCCCGGGCTCATTGGCCAACGTCGTGGCAACACGGCCGCCTTTTTCCGTGGTGCCGCCAGTACAACTTCACTATAATATACTCCAATTTTCATGCTTTGTAAAGATACGCTCACATGACACTTAGGCGCAGCGGGGAGTTTCTACAAGTTGCTTCAATACATACCTATCGATCTCTGGTGCCGGCGGCCGCTGCTTATCATTTGCCCCTAGCAGAGAGTAGATCGAGTTTGTTTTGATATCCAAAACTGTGTTGCTAATTTTGTGCACGTCGTAACATTGCAACAGGGCGTTGATCACATCTTTGATTTGAAATCTGTCCATGCACATGTAGTCTTGACGTAAAGGAAGCCGCAACACGTCACATGTACTGTGCATAAGCTGATCAAACATTTTGACATTATTGTGATAGTAAACTTTCTCTTCTGACTGGTGAAACTATGCTATGTCTCTAGGACTCAAAGTTGCCAGTATAACGTTAGCATTGACCCCTGAGACTTGGCACCCTCGCTACTAGAATCCTCTCACAGTGAACCCTTGAGCTTGGAAAACACGGCAGAACATTGTATGGAGAATATTGGGATATTGGATAGATACGCAATTTGCCATGTCATATTGCGATGGGACCCTGCAGAGTAGTGGTCTCGGATAAAACAGACGAGTCAGGATGTAGTTCCTACTGAAAACGAGCTTCATGATAGGGAAGCAACGATAGAAGATGGGAATCCTTATTTATTCTTCAATTAAGTAGACATTGAGCGGTATTCCCACTCTGGGAGACTGAAAACGAATCATCCGCCCGGGGTAAGATGCAGAGTGCTGGGTTGTGCCGCGCCAATACCAGGTACTTTAGATATGCACGATGCTTATCCAGCTCAGCTCACGGACGAACATTCTAGCACGGAAGAGAGCTCAAGTATAAAGTTAAAAACAACGATTGAAGATGACAGGGCCGACTTCTCAACACAATGAATACCAACCTATCTCACACATGACCGTAGATTAAAAGGGGCCAGCCATTACTCATAAAATTTTGCAACAACTTCTCGCTTTTATTGGGTCTAGCCCGCCCCCCGAGCACACGATGGGCTCTTTCATTGACAATGAACAGGTATCATCACCACCACAGCTGGCGGGTAGCTCAGTACATTTGTCCGGCGGAAAGCATCACCGGTTAAAGCTCTTTCGAAGTCTAATCTAATTATCCCTAAAGATATCAGTTGTTCCAAAATTTGCGGTGGGGAACGCATTAACGATGTCATGATCCGATTTCCACACGATGAAGACTCCCTATTATACCACGGCCATGTCTAGCTTCTCGATGCATATCTATTGTTCCCCTACCTTGTTTTGCCGAGAAACACGCGTGCGAGGATCGACCATAGGAGGAACGGGAGATGTTTCATTTTTCTCGATTATTGGGCTCATTTTTCCGCTGTCCAGGATTGCCAAATCTCGGAATGGTATTCCGCAGCCATCAACTGATGTTGGGTTGTATCCGCATGTGATGGAATCACTACCGAGATGTGTATCTGCTTGAATATGCGGGGTTCCTTGGCGGTGGCCAACTTCTGGGTATTCCCTGGCATGGTCTTACCAATGATGGCTCGCTATTTTCTAACATTGCTGTTCGTATTGGTCTGGATGATTCTGGTGCCGTCTTTCTCACTATGCGGCCATCAGTCGCTCGGAAAACGGAACTGTTGACGGGAATCAAGTCTAAAACCAGCTAGTCGTCCCTAAGACTAATGGATCTAGAAGGAAGTAATAAGATAAGATGATACATTCCAGGTATGAAGATAGACCCCGCTCAAATAGAGTGTTCTTCCTGCTGGGAGATAATCGGAGTCCGCGGAGTCCAGTTGATCTATTAACCCTCCTAATCCGCCATGGCTTCCACACACTTATTCGAAGTAGTTGATACGACTCACACTCGGAAAACCGAACTTGATTCCATTTGTTATGATGAGGGCATAGGATACACCCAGTGATGATGGTACTCAGACCAAGGAGGACATCTTGACAATTCATCTTATCAAGGTGACGTATTAGCAAAACCTAGGAGTTCGTAGACGCATGTCGCAAACTTGGGCCCAATGAAATCAATCTATCACAAGTGAAGCTTCTGATGATGCTTGAGAGGTGCTAGGGTTGATCAAGCGGCAGTATATGAGCTGCAAAATTAGGTCCTATTACTATCTAGTTCAACTCATCAATGATCTCAGACGGGAGTCCAGAGAACTTTGATTTTCCATACATGAACCAAGTAGCTGTAGCCACAACAATCCAGAAAGCGAGGAACACTACTGCGTAATTCATGGTCGCAGCCGTAATGGGCAGCGTGGTTGGGAAGCAGAAGAAAATAACAAGGTATCCGACCCAAGCTGAGGCAAAGATTGCAATCGGGCGGTGCCAACGTCCGAGCGTGAAAACCCCCCTTGGCACAGAACAGTTCTTGAACCCCCACAGGCTGTTGATCAGAGTGGGTATTCCGTATGAGATCAAGAGCATGACTGTGCAAGCCGAGCTGATTCCGTAGTACGCGGTCGAGTTTCCGATGTATGTCAAGCTGAGAGCTGAAATTGTCACGCATGTTACGATCAGGGCGCGAACGGGCACTTTCTGTCGATCGTCGACCCCAGCCAAGCTGCGCGGAAGGGCACCATCTCTCGCGAAGGCCCAGATGATCCTAGATGTAGCTGATATGACACTGGCTCCGGTTCCCAGAAACCCCATTACTGGAAGGATGCAAGTCATGCCAATGGTGACTGCCTGACTGCCTCCAGACACATTGTAGTACAGCTGGGCGAAGGGGCTGATGGTACCGACTGGTCCAGTTACCATTCCCTGTATATCAGTCATACAGAACGCAACTGCAATGACCCAAGGGAATGTCACCAATCCGCTGACGCCGATGTTCGCAATCACTGGATATGTTAATTTAAATCTTGGCTCGTGTTTCCTTTTCGTTATACTCACTAGTTCTAGGCAGGTCTCTTGAAACGTTGACCATTTCCTCGGCCATGTGAGCTGAACTATCCCAGCCAACGAAACCAATCGCCGAGCTCATCAGGCCAATTGACCAAGCAATCTGGAGTGTAAAGTGTTAGCGGAGAGTCACACCAAGGTGCCATATCTCACTTACTCCGGGGCTCTCCCAACCACTGAGATTTGTGAAGTCTGCAAAAACATATTGGGCAGTGTTTTTGGGATTCACATGTACCAGTAAATAAATTGCGGTAGCGAAATACCCAACGACATGACAAAACATGGCTACAAACATCATATAATGCAGGCGCTTGATCTCAAAGATAGAGAACACGGTGTAGAATGTGGCCAGTCCAATGACAATCTGATGAGTGAAAGTTAGCTGCTGCGAAGACAAGATAGTAATCGACTCGTCTTACCAAAGATGTGTGCCACCTTTCATACACATAACCCTCACTGAACAAGATGGCCCAGGACTGGATCTGCATGGCAGTGGCAAAGATACCAGCGGTGGCACAGAAGATCCAGCCGAAGATAGTAACCCAACCTGTGTACCAAGAGAGAACCCTTCGGTACTTGGCGGGCGCCAACTCAGCAACATAATGGTGCTGGCCTCCAGCAGTGGGAATCATGCTCGAGTACTCAGAGATGCATAAGCCCACCGCGAATGCTCCCACGGTTGAGGCGGCAAACCCCCAAACGAAGCTGGAGCTGCCACCACTCGTCAAGGCCTGGGCGGCAGCAGAGGATACGGCTTCCCACGTTACACTGGTGCAGAACGACATGAACAGCAGTGACCAGACGTTGAAGTTTCGTTCGAGCTTGGATGTGGCTCCAGCGCCAATATCGGTAACCCGATTGTCGCCATTGCTAGCTGTACTGATAACAATGTTATCGGCAGACCTCTTCTTGTCAACAGAGGTGCCCTCGGTGCGAAGCTCGCTAGCCATGATGGTTGTTGGTTTCGATAAGTATGAGAGAAGAGATTTCGAACAGGTTAGAACTGCTGTGACTCTTTCGTTCGTTTCTTGGCCCACGACGGGGACATCGCCCTATTAGAGGACGGCCAACTCGCCGGATAAAAAGGCCCAGAACCGCCCCGAGAGGAATAGCTCATGACGGCGTCTGGGGTTGTGTCTCTTAGCTCCCATCCCCGGATTAAATGGCCCAATCACCTTGCGTGGATTTGAATTTGGCCAGTGGAATATTTCAACGGATCTCCAGCCAACCAGCACTCATCTTTCTCCCCCCTCATCATGTGCCAGGAGTCATGGCAACTGCTATATAGATAAGGTTCTGAAGAGGCAGCTTTCCAGGATCACTGATACACAACCAACCATCACTGATACACAGTCAGCCAAAGTATTCTTGCAGACAGCTTTATATATCAAACATCCCAAAACTACTACAAAACAACATGTCTGGCCCTCTAACACTGCCTTCGTCCTGGTTCAGGGAGCCAGAGTTCTACGAACTTGAACGCCGCGCCATCTTCTCCAAGACCTGGCTGATTGTTTCGCACAAGGCCCAGTTCGCTATCCCAGGCCAGTACGCCCGCTACCAGGTGGCAGGGTACCCATTCTTTGTCGTGTCTGATCGAGAGGGGAATATCAATGCATTCCTCAACGTTTGCCGCCATCGAGCTTTCCCGATCGTCCACCAGGACTCGGGTAAGGTGCTGACACTCTCATGCAAGTATCATGGTAAGTTGCACGCTGAAGCACTAATTGATCAAATCAATGTTGGAGGCTAACTTGCGAAGGTTGGAGCTATGGTCTCAAGGGCAACCTTGCAAAGGCACCGCGGTTCGATACGGTCCCACAGGACCAATTCGACAAGAATGAGTATTCTTTGTACAAGCTGCACACGCATATCGACCAGCTGGGATTTGTATGGGTCAACCTGGATTCATCTGAGAAGCCAGCTTTCACTTGGGAAGAGCAGTTCAAGGGCATCGACACCCAGGAACGAATCACCAAACACTATGATATGAATGCCTACGTCTACGATCATACATTTTCTCTGGATGATTGCGCTTTCAATTGGAAGACACTCGTCGAAAACTACAACGAGGTACGTACTATCCAAGAGCTGTTATTGACATCATACCTACTTACAATTGCCGGTTATAGTGCTATCATTGTTCTACGGCGCACCCGGGCATCGCGCCTCATATCCAGAAGGACACCAAGTTCGACGTGGAGCCAGTCCTGTGCTACATCCGTCACCTTGGAGAGGACATGGAAGCCGGTGGGATTACAGCTAGTCCTACATACATGTTCCCAAACTCTTCTGTGACCATGTCCAAGCATTTCTTCTACATGATGTTCATCGAGCCCATCTCGCCGACCGAATCCCGGATGCGATACGAGGTCTACCGCAACAAGAACTCCACTGATGAGGAGTTCAAGATGGAAATAGACTTCTTCAAGCAGGTCGAGAGCGAAGACAAATATCTAGGCACCAATGCGCAGAAGGGCCTCAACAGCGACACCTACATGGCAGGGCCACTACACCCTTACATGGAGAAGGCTGTGGAATACTTTGAGCATGTGCTCCGGACTTCGCTGAAGAAGCATGTGGAGGAAGAAAGCAAGTTGGGCAACCAGAAATGGCCAGCCAGGAGGACGATGCCGAACGCTCAGATGAACGAGGATGAGGCATTCTGTCGTGGTGTGTGTAGCTCGGGTGCCGAGGCCAACTTGGCTTGGTGATCGACATGTGGAATGTACTGAGCAAGGTTTAAGTCCTGCCATGGACAATCATGATGAGGAAGTAGGTTAGGAACAGCCCCGGGAGCACATATAGATCATCCCTTCTCCTTTTATCTCTAGTCTTCTGTCCTTACAACATAAGAACCGTCCGTGATCGCAAGGATAGGGCATGAAATCAATCCAATAAATACATTCTTATTTTATGTCTCCTCGAACCCCGCATCTTTGACACAACTGTGTCACAGCCTTATACAAAAGGTCCACAGGAGGTGTTCTCACCAACAGCGCGATCAGGCCGTTTCAGCATGATTAATCCCGGCAGGACCACTGTATTAAGCTATAATTGGGCCATTAATTACGTGACCATATATTTATCTCAAATAAAACAGTGCCAACGCGACGTGGCTCAATGATAAAGCATACCACCCTCTGTGATAGCCGCTGCTGTGACTGTCAGTTGAGACATGCATATTACCACCCTCCGCTCGGACTCCGAACAGCAGACTTTTGACGTGGCTGTTTCGTGTTACTGTCGTATTGCACGCTCCGGTGAAATCTGGTCTTCTCATTCGCCGAGTCTCATGCAGGAAGCTCGCAGGAATAAGACTCGTCACAATGGCCGTGCCCACTCGCCTCCTTGTCCAATAGATTGGTTGCGTAAACAAGCCACTGCTACTTCATGTTCGCCTCACTGTCTTACCCCGCTGCAGCTGGAAGGGCCTAATAAGCATAAGTATGCCAGGCCCCGAGCCTGAAAACCTCGTCTGCCAATTCCGTTCATCTACCGGCGATTCGACCTCTCAGAACAGCGCGCGACCAACGAAGCCAACATGGCTGATGTACCACCGGCCAACACGGCCCAAAACAAGAGGAAATTTTCCACCTTTGAATCCTCTCAGACTGAACAAGGGAATGGCCGTCTCCCCCCAGGGATCCAGGATCCCGCTGACACTCGGCCTCACATCACGCGTCTAGCTACCGAGCTTCTCAGAGAGATTTTCAGTTATTTTCAGCATCCCGAGCTATACGAAAACAAAATCATTGTAGATGATATCGATCATCGGCTCCCACCAATTTATTTTAATGCCCTCAAGAATTCGCGGCTTACCTGTCACCTGTTTAATCGTCATGCAACTCCTCTCTTGCTACCTATCCTCCGTATAGGGACCGACATGAGATCTCTGAGCCGGGTGGAGGCTATTGCAAGTAACCCTCTTATGAGCTCTGGCGTGCGCGCTATCCAGATCCGCATGAGCTGCCGCCTCAGGTCTTTTGCCTATGACAACACAGAATACCTCAGCTTCATCCAAAGTCGCGTCAATAGAATGCTTGACGCACAGTCCGCGAGGTTGGAACAAACGGTTGATCGCGTCGAGAACGAGTGTCATCAATTAGCTCTTGATCATCAAGCTGCCCATCAAACCCCAATTTACGACAATACCCGTGCTTGCCATATGGCCTGCGGCATCATTCTGGGCAGTGCTCCGTTGCCGCCCCTCATCAGCATGCCCAGCCTGAGAGGTGTCGGCTTCCGCGAGGCGATTGTCGGTCTGGTGCCTCCCGCACTGATTCGTGAATATCGAGACATGCTCAATTTTGGCCATCTCACGTATCAGATAGATTATAAGCGAGACTTTCCAGTAGTATCAGAGGGCTTGCTAGTCAAAGCTCTGGCTGAGTTGGTCTCTGATCCAACTCGCTCAGTCTCTTTGAGTTTTACTGAAACACGTCCGAATATAGGTGATGAGGCGGAAATCATATTTTCGGACCCGCGCAACACTGCGCGATGGCTCAACCGCCCAGCAAAACCGTCAGAATGTCGGGACTACCAAGAATATCTTGAGCGTGAAGACATGGCACCATACACTGCAATGTTTTCGGATCTTCCCATCGCCATCAAAGAGAAAGGCAGCTCCGTGAACAGTATTGAACTTCATGGGCCGGTGATAGACTACCAATCCTCCATTCTCTGTCCTGGGGGCGGATCTAGTATATCGCATCGCCTCGTGCTGAGACAGTTGCACATGGCATTACAAAACCTGGAAACGTTCATTATTCCAGACCTGGATACCATTTTCCGGCCATCACAGCAAACACCATCTAGGAGGGGACAAATGGATGGGAGAGACCCTGGTGGGATTTCTATCGCGCAGTATCTCAACGCCGTGCTCTCTAGTAGAAGGCTTGTGAAGCTCGAACTAGACATATCTGTCTCCGACGTAGAGGCCATCTTCCCTCAATCGCGTTTGTCTGAGATTGGCCAGAGTCTTAGCCAAATAAGCTCCAGGAACCTCATCATAGTCAACCTTCACAGGATCAGGCTCACTCAACAGGAACTCGGAGCCTTTTGCGCTTCATTGAGCCCAGAAATTCAATATCTCGGGCTTGCGATGATCACCCTCACCCAAGGCAGCTGGATATACATATTCGATCTACTAAGGGATGTGCTTAGGGAGAGATGTGCACAGGACGCTTGTCAAGTGGAATTAGAACGCCTGCAGGGTGAAGAGATGTATCACGCGGTGGAAACCCTCCGGAGGAACCCGAGGGCCGAACCCTCGGCCATAGATGACCTCTACGACCAGATCTATTGTTATATTACGGGTGAAGGTGTTCATACAAACCCACTACATGCCTTTGAGACTTATTAGTTCTTGCAATTCACTTTTACCTGGAACTTCGTACAAAATTCAGACCCTGATCAATACCAAGTGCGCAACAGCCTCGCAGGTAATAGACTTTCACCCATCTCTACTCAATGGGTTGTATGCCTCGATTGCAGTCTCAGACCATAACGTGCCTGCAAAGGCATGCTTTCTAACCCAAACATGAACAGAATCACGAGGGGAAGCCTCATCCTCAGGGACCCCTGAGTTGAGAACAGGGTTGATGGGCGGTGCTTTGGCATAACGAACCCTAATTCGTTCATCGGGGTCTAAAGTCTCCCACGCCGGATTAAATCCCGTGAAAGAACAATGCTGCCCGTCCATGTCGAATATGATCACTGTGAGCGGTCTAATAGCTCCCCCGTACTCATTTCCCTCGACCCTGTGGCCTGCAAGTGTAGAAATCCAGTCCCGTTTGAGGTCTGCTGGTTCAGAGACGTGATTCCCGTCCGGTCGGCCAAGAATGACGGAGTCCAGCTGAGGACAGCCCATCACATCCCGCCAGAAGGCAGGCTCGAGAAACTTATCATACAGACAAAGACGACGCAGGTTTGGCCAATAATTTGCCCATACCTCCACCTCGTCTGAGGGCAACTCTTTGGAAGTGATGAGGAAAAGTTCGTCCTGTACGCTGACAAACTCCTCCAGGTTGATGAGAGCCTCGAAACCGCTTCGCAGCAGAGGCCTGACACCAAGCTCGTCGTCTTCCGGCCAGAGGGAGCGTAGCGGTATGTTTATACTAAGTCGTTTCAAAGTCGGGGCAACGGCGAGAAATATATCGTGCACAGCGACTGCTACCGCGAGATCGTTGAGTTCTGGATGGGGTCTTGGCTCGGGAACGTAATCGGATGAACTGCTCTCATCTTCCTCATTAACTGTGTGATCATCCTCGATATTTTTTTCAACTACCGCTAAAGTTTCCAAATGTTCTGTTTTGAATTCCAGGAACGATTCCATAAAAATGGCAGAAATGCTTCCGAACGGTGATTGGTGTGCGGGTTCGGACACAGAAGCAGCAAGGGCCAGACATCGGGCAAACCTCAACGTGCGGTCTTCAGAGTCCAGGAAGACGCAATGGCGGGCGAATATCGGGCTTGCTGCTGCATTTGTTGACTTGCAGGCCCGCATGAGTGCCAGGAGGGTCTTGGTCGTCTCATGGGCCGCCTCCAAGAACTGACCGTTACCAGGTTCAAGAAAGCTGACGACGTGCAAGAGGAGCTCATTCGGCAATCGCTGGCCCTCAGTCGTCCTCGGAACAATCGACAAACCTGTCATATTTCACGGCCCGAAGCGAAATTGTATCAAGAAATGTGGCTCGTAAAGTGTCAAGATGCCGGATCATGGAGTTTTGGGGTGTTTCTCATACAACTTGTTTCAGTCTGCCTAGAGCAGTTGATGGAAGTCTCACGTGACCAAAAAGTGCCCTAAAAAGCGTAGATCATTGCCTACAACTCAGATAATTAAGCACCGCTACAGCGCACCATTCTGGCTCCTGGGTGAGTTGGAGAGCCATCATTTATGGTGCGTTTGACCTTCAGCCGTCTGTCTAGCGATGCGAAGGATCTAATTAAAAGGCTTTCCACCGATTTATTAGGTTAAAAGAACATCTATCAAATTATTTTTAAAATTGTAATCCCATGGTATATAACACTTGTTTTCTCAACGTCGGATCAAGAGGCATCAAATGGCATCTAGCAAGTATCTGTAGGGCCAACCTGCAGCAAGCTCACTCTCGCGAGCTTTGCCTGCTTCTCCAATTTCTCTGATGTCCGACCATGCTGAAATACATCAGCTACTAAATGGCCTCTTAAGAGTGCTGCTAAGCTGCTTGTCTTCCAGATAGGGACATGTGATCCAGACGGAGCTCTAGATATAGTTGTGAGAGTAAAGAAGCACGAAATGGCCAATGCAACGAAGCTATGCAGGGAGATCCAGGCCCAGTCCATGCGATATATCGTGGTCGATCTCGTAATTACTCCAACCTGACTAGTGCTGTTCTCGTCATCAACCCTTAATACATTGCTCATACCTTCATTGCGAGATCTATCCCAGGCGAGCTGTCTTGGCGCACATTTCCATTCTTGGAATCTATTTCATCATTAGCCGCTCCTTTCTATTGTAATTTGTCGATTCTATCAGGAGAGCGCCCATACCTGTTGATGAAGCAAAATTGTTATGATAGTACCTTTGAGTAGGAAGAGAACATCGCAAAGATTGAGATATGCTCCCTCCAGGCTGCGAGTCTTGTGATTTTTGTAATTTTAACCAACTGCTGCGCAAAAGGGTCCATTGCGATAGTGAAAATGGTTCTAAGAGCACCTAGTCGCACGAGTAATCTGCAACATACAAGTATCCTTTAGAAATGAAACTGAAAAGGAACTACTTCGAGAACGCAATGTAGCTTACCCTCCCTGGAACCTTTTACTGAAGACAAGTCGAATACTTCCAAGCTCACCCCGGCTAGCATCAGCTACCATCTCGAAATCAAAGAGACGTCGAGGTCGGTCTGCAAAGAGCACCCAGGTCGCTTGACTAATGCATGAAGAAGCTGCAGATATCAAGGATGCTTTGCATCCAGTCGAGAGAATAGATACTACTGTGTTAGGGGTAATGAATGATGAGATTATAGCCTCTCGTCCATTGAAATATACAAGGACAGCAATCATTGCAAAGAATTGTCCCGCAGTGGTGGCAAGGGCTGTAATTTCGAACGTCCAGGGCGAAACATCACAGCGCCGGACACCATCAGTTTCCCGGTCATGCTTGATGCCGGACTGTTCATTGCGTTGGCTGATGTTCTGGAAGGCGATGTGCAGACAAATTCCGCTCTGTTGGTCAGCTGCAAAGAACATGAAATAGGCGTGAGGAGCACTGGCTAGGATTCTACTGCAGCATTGATATTAGAATTAGATGGTAGTCTGAGCAACTTGTGGTGAGTAGGGTTGCATCCAACAGTACATGATTACATCCAAGTAGGATCAATGTATATATACGCACGCATCCTATCATCCAATGCCTAGTCGTATATGCAAATCCTGCGGGCTTTTGATGACCTGGATTAGCATGATGATAGTAACATCGGCAGCCATCCAAATCCGAAAAATCTAAAACAGGTGCAAGAGACTTCTGATTGCAGGAAGCCCAATGTATTCCCGATCAAGCAATGATGTTGCATCAAAGAAACATGTGCCTTCTCCCTCGGGGGCCATTTTTGCCTCCAGCCTCTAATGCAACTTGGGGGCTGCTATCCAAACCTTCAACCTGCGTCTCATGGCGGCCGTCATAACATCTACACTCAAAGAGATCGTCCGTACTGACGGCCAGTGAAGACCTGCTATGGTATGTTTCTTCTTTCCTAAGTTTTTTTAGGTCATTTCTCGCTTCTTGCCCAGAACGAAATCAAATCCGATTCTATATCCGTTTCTCTGATGGTGATATCAATGATGGTTCCCCTTCTCCCCACATAAAAAAGTCGACAACAATAACATGAGCATGAGTGAACCTACTACCAACCACACAGAGCCACTAGAATGCACTGGTAAGAAGTACAATACGTATTGGACGTCTCTCAGCTCCAACTCCTACTAAGACTGTTTCCCACACCTCGCAAAGTTCTGAGCAAATGATGGCGTCATGGATCCGAACTACACGGGCCGGATACAGGCTAGACTGGACAAGTAGATGTAAGTGGCGGATTTCGAGCGGGACATGTTTATATAGGTGAGGAGCCCAGTCGCCCATTGCAATAAATTCTCGGTTCTTTGCTCTACTTTTCAAACAATCAAGTACTCGAACGCCTTCGTACAGTCGCCATGTCTGACAACATCTTGGACGCAAAACTTGCTGCTGACCAGTTCCAGTATGGTACAAAGCCCAAGGCCATGGATGAGAAAGGCTCCGTTGGCAAGCACTTCACCAGTATGTGCACCGTTTCCGACCTAGCGAGACATACTAACAAGGCCGTGCAGCTGAAGGCGCTATTGGTGGAACTGCACAGAAGATTGGTGGCCCATTAGACGAGCAGGGGGCGATTGGGAAGCAGTTCACGACTGGCGGCAGCATTGGAGGAACTGTCCAAGACAAGATGGGGGGACAGAAGCCAACTTAATGCCGGTGCCAGGATGCGGCTACGTTCAGCTCTACCAGGTTAAAAGCGATTTGTATAATATGACAGGAACCAGCATAGGGGATAGCTAATAAACTCACCTATTAAATTCAAGCGTGAATCATTCTTCAACGGAGTTAAGTAAGGGTCCAAAATTAATTGAAGCCATGAGTCACGTCACAAGATGGAACGGTCAAATGGTAAAATACAGCAAAGTAAAAGTGTATTCAGTTTATGTAATGTTTCTAGATTTACTACAACGAAAGGAGACTATAGACCTGCTGCTCCTTTTCCTATTTACATTGTTTGTCATAGTATTTAAAAGTGCTTGAAAGATCTGCGGGCCTTGCGGCGCTTGAGGCAAGGAGAAGCAGTAGAGGTGGGCTTGGCCGCGGAGGTGGAGGTTGAGAGCGTCACCACGGCGGCAGCGGACGAGGTGGCATCGGCAGAAGCCACGGGGGTGGTGGTCACACTGGCCACGGGAGTTGTCGAAGCAATGCTTGTCACAGCGGGCTGCGAAGCAACAGTGGATGTAGGAGTAGAGACAGGGGCAGAGGAAGCGCTGCTGTCGCCTCCGCCGGAGGACTCTCCGCCAGTGCAGTCACCATCGCTGGTCTGGCCAACGTAGTTGGCAGTGTGGTCCTCACAGGAGTTGGGCCATGTGACGGGACCAGGGGCAGTGTAGCTAGTAGGCACAGGCCAGTAGATACCGATCTTGATACCAGGCTCGTTTCCGTCGTAGGCACCGGGGAACTTGACGGTGGGGGAGGGAGAGCCTGAACCGCTGCCAGTGACCTTGAGCTGAGCGCATCCAATGTAGAACTGAGCGCCTCCAAAGTCGCCGGCGCCGTGGAGACCGATGTGCTCTCCGCGCATGAGGTACTCACCAGCGGGCAGGTCGGTTGGCAGGGTGAAAGTGAAGTTGGAGATACCACCGTTGACGAAGCTGGCCCACTGAATTCCATCAGCGGCGAGAGCAGAGTAGGTAAGCTCATAGACCTTGAACCAGTCTCCGTCACCCTTGTATTCCTGGGCAGTGCCGGAAGCCTTGCTCATGTAAACGGCCAGGGGACCAGGGTGGCCAAGGTTGGAGTTGATCTTGAAGCCAACCTCATCGCCGGCTGCGACGGTGTAAGTCTCGGTCTTGGCCATGATGGTGGCATCAAGGCCGCCAGCGTTGCAAATGATGTCGTTGGAAGTCACGTCCGTGATGGGACTGTTGGCGTTGGTGGTCTGTCGCACATACTGGTACGCCTCAGTCTCCTGTCCGTTGACGATGAGAGACTCGAAGTTGTAGTGCGCAAAGACAGATGGCACCATGGCCACGGCGGCCACAAGGGCAGAGAAGGTGTTGGAACGCATTTTGAAGTTGGTTGTGGTTTGGTTGGGATGTCCGGACGTTCGACGCTCGGTAGTGAATGAGTGAAAAAGGTGGATAGTCGGCCTCCAGGGCTGGAAAGTCAAGAAAAGAATGTAGAGCTCTGCCTTAGAGAGTGATGCTGGGAAAGAAGAAGAACAGACGAAACATCTGGACAAACTCGCGATATTAATGATGAAGAGATGCCCCCCCAGAGGCCATCTTCGTGCTCCGGTGGTGCTGTTCCGCAAGACTAATCGGGCAGTTTGCCCTGGACAAGGGTTTGTTTCGATGGTGATGGTTGTCGCCCTGTTCCTGAAACCGGCCCACCTTGGCATGTGTTGTTCCTGGGCCAATTTGATCTCCAATGACGGCGCCAACACAGAAAGATTACATAGGGAAAAAATAAGATGAAGAGAGAGAAAAAAAAAAATTGAAAAAGGGGTTGAGTATTTACTCCGCAACCTCAAGCAGAATACAGCGGCTATCACCAGTTCCAATGCGCATAGGAAAGTCGCAACAGGTAAAAGTCTAGAGGCAGTATCTCTACGCTCCAGCCCTAAAACGATTGAATTTGATTCAAAACAGAACCTGATGTTTCAGAAGAAGGTTGGCCAAGAGCGCCGGTGCATTGGCGCCGGATGGAGAGTTGGAAACCAGGGTGTCATCCCTGCTCAAACATGCCCACCGACAGCGGTTGACGGTGAGAGTTTCAATTACCTACCCTCTCCGTCATTGAGATAAGCGTTAAGATCCAGCTCACAATTGGCCCAGCTGGTTTTCAATCCTCGTAGTCGGGGTGTTCTTCCGTGAGGTGATTAGATGCTTGTCAATTTTTAAATTTTTCCCAGATAGAATCTCCGAATCAAATCTCGCCTTCAACTCAGTTCCGTAATTGCCTCATACTAGTTGACTAACATTGACCAGTGGCCTCAGCCGGGTTCTTAGTAGATGATAATAATGAGGTTTTAATGTGAGATAGGACGCTCCGACCAATGTCGCCCTTCATTGGATGGCGTGAATCTCTAGTTATTGCTCTCTGAGTCTCTACAATCAAAGATAATCAAATTGCTACGTCCCAGTACAGTGTCCGTACATGTCCCGCTGAGTAGGTACTGTAAAGGGTGAAGATGCGCGCGCAAACTCTACCCTGCCAGGAGGTGAGCCCCCTGCTCACAAATTTGAAAGGCCTTTGGGGACGCGTAAGAATACAGACCTGTCGCGGTCTAGTACCTAAAAGAAGAGATAATCTGATTTTTACAGGGCAATAGCAATGTTTAGCTTTCAACCCAGATTTATTGAACGCTACAGGGATAGTTTGTAGGTCTTCGATACCGGCCGATCAGAATATTTCCTTGAGCATGCGTACGTTTGCCAGACTTGGATCACATGCAGTGGCTGATCCTGTGTTGGCTGATCCTGTGTTGGCTGCGCTTCGTATTAATCAAGGCGAGAACGAGTCGTGGCTGGTCCAAGCCACACATTCCCTGGTGCGAATCATACACACTCTTGAGGCTCAAGGGGTGCGGTAAGAATCTGCCTTGTAAGAGTAGGCTGCCTCATAATATTGAGATGATCGCCAACCGTGCCGCTTGAGTTAGGTCACGCGCGAATGCACCGCCTGAAGCGAATCTTTCGCCTCCTCCTATACTAGATTTCGTAGTATCTGCAATGACATAGAAAATCAATACCAAGTCGGGACCGGCGGCCAGCACATCATAACTACGGGACCTCTGATGGCACACCCAGATATTGTCCAACCGCAGCCTGGTGGCCTCTTGACGTTAAGAATAAGTATACGTCCACGTGGGAGCCAAAGCCACTACGGGATTCCATATTCGACTTATATTGTGTTTCGATCATACTTGTCAGAATCGCCACAAGCAAAACAGAAATGCCTCCTTGAACTACACGAGGCTTGCCGTGCTGTCAAAAAACCACATCATATGATGCGACTATCTTACACTGGTCGAGCAAAATAGGCTTGAGACTACGCCCAGAAGTTGCAGCTTCCCCGTATTAAAGATCCAGGATTTCATCATAAGCTGAGGCCTACATAACTCGCTCAGAGCCTCGCTCGATGGTTGTATGAGCATCCCCCCGACAGCTAACAGCAATTTCGCCCCATATCAACTCCATGTCCACTACCTCTGCGCAGCGCTTCTGTTCACTTTCACCGATACCAGCATTCTACGACACGCTCAACACTTCACCAATACACAACCTGCCCTCTCACAATACTTAACCATAAGCATAAATCTACCTTTCCCTCGGAGCTTATCGTGACAGCACAGAGACACCCACCGAACGACAATTCCCTCTCAACATAGAACGAATCCAATAACCTTCCTAACTCTAAACATCGAACGACAACCATGCGCCGGCTTATGGAAGATAGTGAATTTGTTGGGTCGGAGAGCTTGAAGGGAATGCATGACAAGGATTTTTCAACAGTAATGGGCCAGGTCGGAGATTCGATCGAGACGACAGTCGAGGAGTTTTTCACTGGTGTTGTGGATTTGCTGTGATTACGCACTACACACTAAGAAGTGGTGGAATTGGAGACAGAGTCTATGTCTATTTGACATCCTCTTTCTTGGCCACGCTGTCACTTGATCCATTCTTTTCCACAACGTGCTTCCGGGCTGGGGTCTTCTTTTTCACCTCCGCCTTCTCGCCTTTATTGACCCATTCGTACAACAAGTCCATGCGTACCGTAAACTTCTGACCCGCCTGCACCACAGAACCTTCATGCAAGAGCTTGGAGTGTTGGAATACCAGCACACTCCCAGCTTTGGGGTTCACATCAACGCGGCGCTGGCGATCTCGCGAGAGGAATGCGGTGGCCCCTCCAACCAGCTCGCTATCTGGTGACGCCTCAGCCGAATCATTGAGATAGAGGTGCACCGTGTAATGGGTCTGGAACTCCCTCTCCCCATCCTCGTACCAGAAAGGACCATCCGTATGCGCTGTTGTATGCCATCATTTAGTTTTATGCTATTGTGAGGCAAGGCTCGTTTCGAGGTTACGTACCTTTAAAGAAGTTTCCTACAGAGTATCGCAAGAATCTCATCCTCGCGTTAATACGACGGAACTCCCACTTTCTCGAAGGCCGACCGACGCGGCTGTCTCCGCCCTCCTCGACTCGGGCGAGCTGGTCCTGAAGCCCCTCGACCTGACAGCAGCGCGCCCATATACGATCAGTAATCTGCTGCTCGTCCCAGACGATCCTATCGCTCTCTCTGTATCCCTTGGACGGTGCCTCTACGCCAGGGCCGAGCGACACCATGGCCGACCGCCATGGACAGAAGCCCTCGGCGTCGCTGTCGGCGGGAGTGGCAGATTTCTCAGCAAGCTGAATCAACTCCTGGCACTCCTCTCTGGAGATGACGTTGTCCAGAACCACGGCGAAGCATCCGTCGTATTCGGGCACGGGCGATGAGGCAAAGGGGACGTGAGTCAATGTGACGGGCAGAACAGAGGGTCCTTGCAAGAAATCATTTGGAACTTCTGTGTGACTGGACTCGTGCTTGACGATTTGAGGCGAGTTCCTCGTTGTTTGGAGGGACTGGAGGGATTGTTCCGTCAGATTCAGTGCCATGGCGCGATGTCCCTGTATGCTGTGGTGTTTAATAAAGTACGCAAGCTGTCTCCCAAGGTGAATATTTTTGAATTCTCTCCTGAGACAATTGGCCAATGTCCCTCGAATTATTTATTTAAATTTAAAAGGTGCTGCCTAGCAAAAGGGCGACAGAATCCTGTTGCCTTCGGGCCAAGTCGCTATTTTCGCCGGACGCGCGCTAAAATCAACTGAGATTGGCGAGGCAACAGGCTGATTGTTAGCTTGTCAGACCACTTCTTGCACTGAACTGAAGATCTCATACGGTGAGTAAAAACATGTAGTGTTTCTACCTGCGGGATAACAACTTATAGTGAAGTACTAGCCCAAGTTGAGTCTGCTGCCCAACTTACCATCCAGCTAAGTTGAAATGAAAGACACGAAATTAATAAAATTTGGGTAAATCTTACATGCACCGCTGGGGCAGCTGGCCAATTTAAAACATCGGGTTCGTATTTACTGTAAAGATCTATGATATATGCAAACAAGTATCCAACGCCATCGACCAAGAAACCAATTGATTTCGCGAATTTCTATAACACGCCGCTACTAAAAGGATCATGAACCCAAACGCCGGCATGGGAGAAAAGAGAAACAGAGCAGGTAATATGCCTGAGAATCACCAAGTGATGGAAACAGCCTTGCCCTCCAATTTACTAACAGCGCTCTCCTCCACGCTCAGCAAGTTCCTGTACATCCAGCGGCCAACAGCGCCTCTCGAGATGACATATCCGACCTCTTCCTTCTCCAAGACCCCGGTGCCCACATCCTGGAGGCCCTCTCTGATCTTGGCGTCCTCCTTGTCGTTGTCAATGAGCAAACTGGGGCGAACGAGCACGTATCGCTCGCAGCTACCGCGAAGTCTCTCCTCCATGACCTTTTTGTCAGCGTGAGGAGTCGCTAACATCCAGTGGTAGAGGGGGTAGAAGGCAAGCGGGAAGTCGCGCTTCTTCTCCGTGATGCCGGTAGTGCTCACCACGGCCAACAGGGGGCTGCCGATTGTGCCATGGTTCATACGCAGAGTGGTCAGGGCCTCGAGAATTGCCGAGATGCCCTTCTTGCAGACGTCTGGGTCGGCGAATTTGAAAGTCTTGGGGTCCATAAAGGCCCCAATAGAGAAGTGCACGGCATCGACAAAGCGCGTGTTGTCACCAGGGATGGTCAGACAGGCAGCCGCAGCCGCAGCGTCGTGGGCATTTCCCTCCTTAATGATCAGATTAGGGTAGGCAATGGCAAGATCGGCCAGTTTGGCAGGGGTGCGGAGGAGGGCAATGCAGGTGTGGCCGGCGTTGAGGGCTTCCTTGAGGGCAAAGTTGCCGCAGCCGTTAGAGGCACCGAAGAAGGCAATAATAGACTTGGACATGTTGTTTGTTTGGGTATCTGGTGATTTCAGAGATGATATCGTAGTTGTTTGATGGTGATCAACCAGAGGCTTGGACTGGATTGATTTGAGTGAGGTGGAGTGGTGATTGATGGCTAGGTTGATTGTTTCTGTTGTAATGCTTCAAAAATCGAATGGCAACCCAGCGAGGGGCCGCCGATATTTATCTTCAATGCAGACATGTCCCAAAACCTAGAGGCCGTCTTCAAAGCAATTGATGGTGATGGATCTGCAGCCGACTGAGGCGGCGCGAGAGACGGGCGAGGGAGCTGAAAATAGAAACAAAGTACGTGCAAACTGCTAAGGATTGTGTGTATATCGGCGATTGACACTAACAGCTGGAAAGTACCAGATACCGCGTCGCACCGCCTTCGCCCATTTCTCGCGCGTTGCTCGTGGCAGCTCCACTAAATTCAAGGTAGCCCCATTACTCCTTCACTCTCCCGCAATGTGATTGGATCACTCAATCGCAGCCAGAAGGCCTCTTGGACAATTCTTCGATTTTCCCATCCGGCGTCATGGCTATCAGGGCATCAAGGGACTCATTAAACTCTTCGTTAACTTAGAATATTTAACTAAGAATATGACGTCATTATTTTAATCCCTCAAGGGGGCTATGCTGGGTACTTGGATCCTTTGGTTGGGAAATCATCTGAAAGTTACTTACATCTTTGTAGGTGTTCAAGGTCCTCAAGTCATAAGATGTCATTCAAAAGAAGAAATGAGTTAGAAACTACAGTGAATCAATGCCATATATTCAATGCTAAATTTTCTTCTTCTTTATCTTCCTACATACTTACAATGCGACATGAAGACGCGACACAAAGCTGTTCGTTCTTGAGCTATAGGGTAGGGAGACTATCAAGGCCTGCGGTATTAATGAGACGTGATTGTGTAAAGCAGCTCCCGAAAGAGTACTTAAAGTATGCTAGGAAATAAGCCCAAGCCCATGTATTCTCGTGTACTCTTTTTTGTCCACAACAAAACCTAAAAAAGAACAATGTCTCATCTCAGATGCAACGTGCCCCTGTCGTAGGCATTCAGACAGAGATCTACTGATGATATTTTACCCTTGATTGATAAAATAATATCTCTAGGAAGGGTATTCCATGCATTCCATGCTTGTCAAAGTCAGATCGATCACGCTTCCTTTGATCTTCGTCCTCATTAGGCAACGGAATCCGTGAATAACCCAATCTAGCTAATCCAGTCTGCGCTATCGTTTTCTCTGATCTGACTAATCCGAAACATCAGGCAATTTTATTTATTTGCCCAGGATGAACACCGTTGGCATATCACCATCGCCAAATTTTGTGTCGAAGCACCGTCCACTTTGCCCGAGGGTGTCTCGGCGCAGCGCCCCGACAGTCGATGGGGAAAATGGGCCATCGTTATCCCTCCTTCGTGTCGGTCCTGCTGCTCGCGGCTCAGGTCTTGGCTGGCTTGTCCGCAGCGGGCATTGGGAATGGGAACCCCCTGGATGTGTCATCTCGTGAGCCGCAGCCCAAGGTCCCTGACTACGTGATAAAACACGGTGAGAATGCCACTCCATGACGCAGACCACGAGAAACCAGGAGAATCTGAAGGTCTAACCAATTAATAGCACCGCTCTTGTGGCTTCATCCGGAGGATCCGTTCCGTCCGTCAGATCTGCTCGAGCATGTTCGCCACACCACCCCAATGTCGGCACACAAGCCAATCCCAGATGTCCCACATTTAAGTTTGGACAATTTGGCTGTTCTCAATACCGCCAAGGGTGGCCCAGGGGCTTTGACTTCAAAGGATAATGTCACAACAATACCGTCATGGCTCTTGGGTGAGATGCCAGATGAGAAGGGAATACTTCACAATTCCACGGCCTGTGTGGTGCTACTCATTGAAAAGAGCCCCGAAATCACTGATGTGTTTTATTGGTATTTCTACTCTTACAATAGGGGGGCCAACATCACCTGGGTTGTCGAGCCCTTTAACCGCATCTTCGGAGCCCACCCGCCCTCATTCCATTTTGGTGATCACGTTGGAGACTGGTAATTTCTTTCCATCCATCCAACTGCTTCGGCCCCCTAATTAACATGGCCTTTTAGGGAACACAACATGATTCGGTTCAAGAATGGAGAGCCTACTGGTCTATTCTATAGTCAGCACGACGGTGGCGCCTCTTTTGACTGGAACGACCATACCATCTCTAAAAAGGATGGAATCCGGGTAAGCTTCTGGCTCAGTATGATGATATCTCATAGATGAAATGCTAACGTGAGATAGCCATTCGTCTACAGTGCGTACGGATCACATGCCAACTACGTGACAGAGGGGTAAGTCGCCTTGACGTCCCATCCATTTCTGCGATATCTGACCGTGAACAGAGATCATATCCACAACGTTGTGTTGATCGACTGGTGCAAAGCCGGCCACCTTTGGGATCCCGTCGGATCAGCATTCTTCTACCGTTACGACCCCAAGAGCTCCACCTTCACATCACTTCATCGCGAGGGTTCAAATGACCCGGCCCTCGTCAAGTCTGATGGATTCATCTATTACAAAGGTCTCTGGGGCGACGAGAAATACCCAGACACCAACCCGGATCAGGCGACAGTCCCATACTTCGGCCTGAAGCGATTTGTTTCTGGGCCTACCGGCCCGGTGATGAAAGCACTCATCCGTACCGGTTTGGGTCCCAATGGTGGTGCCAAACGAAGCTGGCCGGAATGGATTGTGGGTGTGTTTATGTTTTGGTATCCTTGTTGTATTAGGGGATGGAGAAAGTATATGTCGCTGATGATGTTTACATTATGCTTCATGCTGGTCGGGTTTGGTGGATATCGATTTGTTGTGAAGAAGCGGCTCCAGAAGCAAAAGTATTCGAAACTGCAGACGGAAATACCATTAGAAGAATTAGATAGGGAGAACGCTAGTAGATAAAGAAAAAAAGGCGGTTTAGACCATTTTTGATAGACTTATACATAGCCGATGGAATTATGTTATAGAATCTTGCTTTTTCTTCCTACACGCAAGATTAGACTTGACCCTACGTTGAATTGTTGAGTTTACCTCAACGTAGGGTATTTCCTCTAGGTTTAGGCTTCACGAAAGTTTGGACTATGAGATTTATCATATCGTACATTCTTATAACACACCCTCCAAATAATGACTAATTAACTGAGGCAGCTCCGGCAATATCACAGTTCGGGATCAGGCTATCCAATATCCGAAACACTAGGCCAAGGTGTATGTCGTCCCGTCTGAGTTCTATCGTGTTAGACACAGGCCTTTAGTTTTACCATAGTAGCTCACAGCATAAAAGATTTCATGAGTCTAAACTACGTTTGAATAAACCGCATCAGATTTAACATCCTTCTAGGGACGTCTGGCATGGTCATGGCAGGAATGATCACCAATAGCGTACAATAACATGTTCAACCTCCATATCACATGCAAAAATGTTAGCCAAAAACGGTTCACAAAGTCATCCAATCTTGAGCGAAGTGAGATGCCCGAGATTAGGCTCGCCTGCACGCCATCGGAAGGTTTCAGGACTTGATACTGAAACTTCCAAGTTTACTACGGTTGGCAAGTAGAAGAGGTCGACCATTTCTTCAAACATGTGATTGCTAATCAGATGAGCTGCAAACTATTTGGCTTCTAGACGTTGCTGTGTTCCCTGCATGTCCCAGAGCTTCAGCTCTGTAGCTCATGGAACGGCCACACCAAAGCCGTGTATTGCCATGTCTCTCACTTGCTACAAGAATATTATGTTGGATAGGAAAAGACGGGACGTTAGTCGAGCTGGTAGTAACATGACCAAACCAGGCACGACGAGCAGTTCTTCTCTTATTCAAGCTACATTTTTGGGACGTCTTGTCTACGTTACATGTAAGGGGCGAACAGGGCGCGGCATGCGAACCTCAAGACCTACACGGGACCGCATTTGACAAAACCAGTCCATGTTCTTGGTCTGCGTCACCGACAGCGCCCCCTCAGCATCCTCGCCATCGTTCACGGCGAGAAGTTCGGGGAGCAAACAGTCTTCACCGGCATGGCCGTCCGCATCAGCTCCGAGATCGGGCGAAGCTGGCTTGAATAAAAGCTTGGGAACTATACGAGCGGCACCTGGAGGCAGAGACGGCACCATCGATGTAAACTCTGGCATCGCTCACGCCCAGGACCAGACTTGTAACGAAGACAGCACCTCTTGACGACATCGCCAAGTTGGTGCTGACGACTATCACTTTCGGCTCGCCAAGTTTCCCGTTGTCGCTATCGATCAAGTTCATCCTCATTGCGCTTGGCTTATGGTTCGGCTCGTAGTTTATCGTCACGAACGACTACGCGTCGACGCAGTTCCTTGTCGTCTTCCTGTCCCTGCCATTTGGTGTTCAAGCGGCGGCCGCGTTCGACTGTATGACTTCGCTCCTAGGCAGTATCGGCACGGCGTACGGGTCGGAGGGTCTGCGGCTCTTGAGCGGGCAGCGGACGCGTATCTTTAGACGGACATTGGTCCGGCAATGTCGGCGATGGACACGAGGAGTGAACAGTCGGTCCGGTAGGCGCTAGACCGCGCGGCGATCTCGGTGTCGCTCGGGCTACGCGACGCCCATGGACATGAACATGGTAATGGTGTTTGCGGGCAGGCGGACAGGCTGGGCGAGCTGCTTGATGATCGACTGAGGACTCGTCAGTGGTGGAGATTTGCGTCAAGACGCAAATCGCGTGTCCCAGATGGATCCCTAAGGTCGACCTACCCTATACAATCTATCAGACTGCTTTAGACAACAACTTGCTAGACGTAGTGTAGCCTTTATCTGCAACATCTGTTAATCAGATATAGTTTAAGTGAACAATAGAAATCAAAATCCGGTTATTGTGTGAAATCACACATTTCCTAGCCAACCTCTTACTCGGGTCCTTTTGCAGACGTTGAACTACACACGTGCGGTTTTGGTACTCAATTCCTGATTGTCACACCTCATTGACTTCTTGGGGAAACATGGAGCCTGTACACAAAACAAAAGCTCCCAAGAATCATTTTTTCCCTTCTCCATTTAGGTCTTCGATACATTGTACTAGATATGCAAAGTCGCATATCCTAACAACTCGGCTTACCAACATGTTGATCTCTAAAGGATCCTTCGATAGACCTCAAAAGAACAGACTGGGTTCTCACTCTATGTATCTATGCAGTGTTGCATGTTAACTTCAAGTCTTGAACTTCTAGCCTAGAAAATCCACTGATTAGCCTTGGCCCTTAAATTCACGAACTCCAGCCCCTGATTTGATTTGCAATCCAATAATTCTTTTAAATTGAAGGATCTTTAATTGTTATTGGATAGTACTCTTTGCTCCCTTATGAGATGGTCCGCTCAACTCAAGCTTCAGCTGAAATTCTCGTCATCTTTCTCGGCTCCCAAAGCCGCCTCTGTGGAGATCCGGAACTCTACATGTAACTAGCCAGGACGGTTATTGTATGACTAAACTCTTAAAATGAGATCATCTGATGTTGATTACAAAGCTTTGATAGATACCAAGAATAGGTATAAAATTTGGCCAGATCCTTCGTGGAATCTTCAACATCCCAGAGCTTTTCCTAATTGGACCATCCCTCTATAAGAAGTCCTTGCTTGGAATATGAGTCTTAACCAAGTTTATATTTGGTAGGGTGCTATAGATCCTTGTGGTCTTCTTGTTCCTTGCGCAACAAAAAGATAGAGCGGGCGAGAGAAATGACTGCGATACAAGAATTAGGAACTCATGCCCCTCGTAAACGATAAATCTCTATAGATACTTCCGTGGGTATTACAGTTCGATACATACACTAGTGGCTGTCTATAAACTCTGTTGTTCGGAATAACCACTTTCTTTTAGTAATGTTGAGAAAGTTGTTTCTACTCATGGGGCTCGCCTGCCTTGATCAAGTGACTCCTTCTAAAGACGATGGTATTCATGTGGCTAGAGCTTTGGTAGGCTTAAGAGGGTTCCTTTGGGGATGATGTCAAGTATCTTACTGACCGGATCTACCGGTACCTGTAACAGAATTACCGACTAGCGCGAGCAGCAGATTACATTCAATGCCGAGGGAGGCTGTGCAGGAAGAGGCGAGGGGCTGTGCAGTTAACATGTCAGAACAAGTGGAGCAGGTAATTACTGCTCAGCGTTTCACAGTCCTGAAAGGGGGATGGTTTACATTTCATCCAGGTTCTGTGATATATCATATATCCATATACTAACGGGTGAGTAGTGGCCCCTTTGGCTGAGGTTGAGTAAAGAGTTGACAATGAGACTTGATTTATGTCTTAACAGACCTCACCCCATCTATCGATCCATTCCTAGCGGTGCTCCTCATTTGAATTTCACATCTCATAATACAACATCGCTAAAATGGCAAGATACGCAGGGTCCAAACTTCTTCACTTGGCTACGGTGGCAATGGGCTTGGGATTCGCAAACTCCCAACAAGCCTCCAACTTCGACGTGCCAACCGAAGTTGCCGAATCGCACTCTTGTGACGTCGTATGTCAACAGATAATAGCCCAGATGAATGTTCTAGACTTAGGAACCTTCGGAACAAACTTCGACTTCGACTTTTACGCAACCGCTGCCAACCTTTCCGAATCGAAGCCGGGTGATCTACTCAAGCTATTGCCCCGTAGCAATTCCTCCGCCATCTCCAATGCCCCCGAAGGTGTAACGGCCTATAAGTTCCAGTACACATCCGCAGCGTTGGATGGCACACCTGTCCCAGTCACAGGGCTGATTGCTTTGCCCCCTGCTACAAATGATTCTCGATCTAACCTCGTCGCATTCGCCCATGGGACGACTGGCCTCTACCGAGGCTGCGCGCCCTCGACGTATACTCAGCTCTTCAATGACGATGGGTGGCCAAGAGCTGTCGCGGCCGGCTATGCAGTCGTAGTGTCTGACTTTGCTGGGCTTGGAAACAATTACACAGAGCATTTGTATCTCAGCAAGGCACAGGCAAATGATGTCTACTACTCTGTTCTGGCGGCACAGAAGGCGTTCCCGCAACGACTATCACAGCAATGGGTTTCTCTGGGCCACTCACAAGGTGGTGGTGCCATCTGGCAGCTCTCAGAGCACAAACTCGTCCAGGATGCCAGTAGTGGTTACCTCGGGGGTGTGGCTGTGGCTCCGCCAACGAAGCTCAGTGACCAATTTCAATCTACTCTGAGGAGCCTCCAGAGCAACAGCAGTACTGCCGAGGAAATTCAAACCTTCTTGACAACCATCCCGCCGACAACTCTTGGTCTCCAGAGATACTTCCCTGGCTATTACGATGCCCCCTTACTGACGGAGAAGGTCAAGCAAAGGATCGAGCTGGCCAGCATTGGTCAGCTCTGCCTCTACGCCCTCGGTGGTCTCATGCTGGATCTCACACCCAACGACGTATTCCTGAGTCTGAGTAACACAGACGATTCTCAGATGCAGAAATTCCAGGCTCTTAATTCTCCAGCCCAGGGAGACCCTGCTAGAAAACCCCTGCTCGTCATTCACGGGTCTGCGGATATTCTCGTGAGCCCGGAGTCTTCCAAAGCTTCGTTTGATGCCTCTTGCGGCTACGGCAATATCCTTCATCGTACAGTATACGTGGGACGAGACCACGGCTCAGTACTTAAGGACAGTTCGACTGAGTGGATTCAGTTTATTGCAGATCGTTTCGCGGGGAAGGACTTTGGGTCTAAGTGTACAGAATCTGTGGTGGGAGGCACTGGGTTGTAGAAAGGAAGCTGAACTCCTTACTATGGGATAGATTCAAAGAAGTTAAGCGTATCAAAGGCCTGAATAGTTTGCAGTGTCTTATACTAAAAGCCCAAAGGACCTTAGAATATAATATTTCAGAACACCTTGTATTTTTAAAACGCTTATAAACTAACCTATATAGTTCTCAAAGAGTAGATATTTACTCCATTTAATATATAAAAACTTTATAATTTATATACTAGTACTTATAATACTATACTAATCTTTATTATTTATAGATATTAATACTAGCTAATTTACTAGCTAGATAAAAGTATTACTCTTTAAGAAACTATCTTATATTATTTACCTTAGTAATATAGATTACTATAGATCTATATATTTTACTATTTTCTTTATTACTAAGCTAATAGATTTTACTGATTATTATATTATTTTCCTCTCCTGAGATCTCTATTACTCTGAGTAGTATATTACTCTCTATATTTAGGATAATAATATAGTTAGCTCTATTAACCTTAATAGGATATAGTTAATCCCTAAAAACCCTTATATTTTAAACTACTATCTTCTCTACTACTTTCTTAATAAGGTTTATCTTCTTACTATCTTTATAGATTATCTTAATATAGTTTATACTTCTTATATTTTTAAGTATAGCTATATATTACTAGCTCTATTAGTCTTTCTTCTTCTATATCTCCTCCTTAATTATCTATTAGATCTCTCTAATCTATATCTTACTTCTATTCTCTTTACTAATATATAATATATTACTTATATAAAGAAGGATCTTAATACTAGTAGGTAGTAATATTATTTATATAGCTAATAGTTATAATATATTATTTAATTAGCTTACTAGATAGGTATAAGCTATATCTATATATAATTAGTCTAGTTTTATCTAGATTAGACTAGTTATAAGTTATAGAGCTATTATATCTAGTTAGTTATAGATATCTTTTATTTTATTATATAGGGTTTACTATTATACTTATTTAAGCTTATTAATCTACTATTATATTAACTCTTACTCCTATACTAATTAGGCTTAAATACTTTAGATATTCTATTATAGTTATTCTATTATTTTCTTCTAGTTTATTATTATCTACTTTAGTACCTATTACTCCTTCTATTAAGCTTTTTATAATATCTTAATAGTTCTCTTATATATCTTAGTAATTTCTTTAATAATATTCTTATATATTTTAACTATCTACTTTAGGATCTAATTATAGATTTTATAGATTATAGCTTATACTACTAGCCTAGTATTCCTAGTAAAATATTCTATAGTTTTTATTATTATTTTTTATAGTTAGTTAGATTTATATATATTTAATACAGTATATAATAATATTATATTATTTAATCAGTATATAGTAACTTATAATTAGCTATTATATATTTATTTAAAAACTCTAATAACTATTAATATATTATAACCCTAATATTACTAGATTAATCTTAATTAATTAAACTTTTCTTTTAATAAACTTTAATTTTTAATAATTTAATATAATTCTATTAGAATCTATTTAGTA